>OU466858.1:51932879-52557879 GCA_911865555.2 Thlaspi arvense | reverse complement strand
GGACTTGTAGCTGTAAAATTTCGTTGCTGCTTTGTGTTCAGGTTGGTGACGAGCGTCACCAGGTCAGTGACGCTCGTCACCGACTCTGCAGTTCGAGTTTCTGCAGTTTTCCTGCAATTCAGCTCTGCAAGTGTTGCTTCCATCACATACACGTCTTCCTCCAGCAACTTGGCATTCATTAGAACCTCTTTTTCAAGCCTAGTCATGAAGATATGATCCTCACTGCAATCCTCAAACCCAACAGCTTCTGCAGAAGTTTCAGATATTGGCTCTTCAACAGCCATCTTGCTCACTTGCCCACTTATATCTGATTCATTGACACACTCAGCAATAGTGTCTTCTGAATGCTCCATGACAGTCTCCTTATCTCTGGAAGTCCTTACAGAAAAGGTTTGACCATCAATGGTAGAACTCCCTCTTAACTTATCCATGTCAAAGTTCATGACAACATCACCAAGATCAAGCTCAATGTTCCCCTTTCTAACATCAATGATGGCTCCAGCAGTAGCCAAGAATGGTCTTCCCAGAATAAGAGGATCTTTAGGTTCTTCAGCATATTTCAGAACCACAAAATCTGTAGGAATTATGCAGCCTTCAATGTTAATATGAACATTCTCTAACATGCCTTTTGGGGTCCTTATAGATCGATCTGCTAGGATGAGAGAGATCCCAGCTGACTTGAAATCAGTCATTCCAAGTCTAGCAGCAACAGAGAAAGGCATCAAGTTAATACTTGACCCTAGATCACATAGAGAGTGGAGAAAACGTCCTGCAGATATTGAGCAATCAAGCACAAAGGTCCCTGGATCAGATAGCTTCTCTGGAACTCTGCTTTGAGTGATGGTATTGACTTGTTCAGAAACAGTCACCTTCTTCTTCTTCTTTGGAACTGTGCCTAAGAGAATTGCACTGATGTCTCTGGTAAGCAATGCTCCTTCCTCAGGACTTACACCATTCACAACCATTCTCTTTACATACCTTCTTAGAGCTGGTGAAAGCTTGACTGCATCAACAAGTGGGATCTCAAGCATCAGCTTGTCTATCATAGCTTTACATCTAGCTTCTTCTATCTCCTGTTTAGACTTCCTAGGATGCTTGGGGAATGGTGTTTTGGGTTTATAGACACGTTCCTGGTCATAATTTGCAATTACAGGCGAAGCAGCTTCGTTCTGGGGTGGGTGACGACCGTCACCAGGGGGGTGACGCTCGTCACTCACTTGTGACAACCCCCGATTCTCTTTTATGTTGGTGACGAGCGTCACTCCTCCTTGGTGACGCTCGTCACTCACCTCTGAGACAGAAAAATTTTCATCTTCAGACTCCATGAGTTGCACGATCTGTTCTGCACTCAACCTCTTTTTCTGCACTGTTTTAAGCTCCTTTTCATTCCTGACTGTGATGGCATTAACCTGATGCTTGGGATTGATATCAGTCCTTCCAGGAAGGAATCCCTCTTGCCTTTGAACAGCTCCTGCAGTTTGAGCAACCTGCACATCAAGCTTCTTCATGTGAGAGTTCAGACTCTCAATTTTTCCATTCAGGTCTTGATACAGTGAATCTAGCTTGCCATTGAAGTTCATTGTCATCTTCTGCTGTCCTTCAAGTACCTGCTCCAGCATAGCTTCCATTTTATTGTCTTGTGGAGGTGCAGTTTGGTAGGAAGAAGAACCATAATTCCTGCTGTTTTGGTAAGGTTTCTCAACTTCAGTCTTCTGGAATGGGGGCTTAGGAGTGTAACCAGGCGTGCTCTGTCCTCCTGTAAAGGTACTCTGCTGATTATTGCTGTTGTAGCCTCTGTTCCATTGCTGATTTCCAAACCTTTGGCTCTGAAAACCCCCTCCATTGATGAAATTAACATCTTTCTGCTCAAATTCTTCAGGATTTTCGAAACTCTCCACTTCTGCAGCAAACTGAACTTTCTTTCCCACCAGAAGGCTGTGCATGCTGTCTAACTTAGCCTTAACTTCAGCTATTTGGTTTTCATCATTCAAACCAGCCTGCTGCTTTCTCTGAAAATCTGCATTTTTAGTGCTGTTACTGCAGGCCAAGTTTTCAATCAATCTTACAGCTTCTTCTGGTCTGTTGGTGTTGAAGTTTCCTGCACTTGCTGCATCCAGCGCCATCTGGTACTTCCAGTCAATGCCTCTGAAGAAGATCCCAAGTAATTGCACCTGACTGAAGCCATGATGAGGACAGTCCCTCTGATAAGACTTGAACCTGATCTAAGAAGCCTTAAAAGCTTCAGTAGGGCCTTGTGTAAATGATGCAATTTTCGTCCTCATGTCTTCTGATCTGGCATCATCATAGAAATTGTTCAGAAAGGCATTCTTGGTGTCCTCCCAAGTAGTTAATGAAGCAGGTTCCAGTTGCTTCAGCCAATATGCAGCTTCTCCTTCAAGAGAGTATGGAAAAAGCTTGCAGAACAGAAAGTCATTGCTAACCCCATTAGCTTTGACACTGGAAGCTAGGTCCTCAAACCTCTCTATGTGATCCATAGGATGCTCATGAGGTAAACCATGGAAGGGATGCTGTCCAACTAGCTGATAGTAGACAGGTTTAACCTCGAAATCGTTCCTCTGGAAAGCAGGAGGTCGGATTGCAGCTCTATTGGCATAGAACTGATCAGGTCTGTTGTAATCACCTAGAGTCCTCTGAACAAAACGCCCAGCAGCGTTATTGACAGCAGCAGGGACTCCCACGTTCTCAGCCACTTGCTGAACCTGCTGTTCAACAATGACATTCCCCTCTTGATCAATTCTCTGCCCCTCTTCGTTCCTCCTATTTCCTTCCCTGTCAACCAAGTGACCTTCTGCATCTTCAACCAAGATCAGTGGAGCGACCATTGTAGATTACTTCTTAGCTTTCCTGTTAGTTCTCTCCAACCTAGCAAGCTCGTCGATGCTCAAAGTCACAAGCTCCTTCTCTTTGTTGCTTCTGGTACTGCGATTAGGCATACACCTGAAACAGGAACAAAGAAAAGTAGCTGAAAGTCAGTAAACAAATAAAAACTTAGACAAAATCCTAATACTAAAAATCGATAGGCAGCTATTACTCCCCGGCAACGGCGCCAAAAACTTGATAGGGTCAGGTTTTACCCAAATAAAACTACTGCAAGTGCACAGCAAAAGCAGTTGTAGTACAAGGGGTTATCGAATCCCAAGGGAGTATGTAAACCACACTAGCGATTATAGATTCAGATTAAGCTAAGCGATAAATAATGAATGTAATGCAAAACAGTAAAATAAATGCAAGAGGGCGTTTTTATGCTTGTTCTTAAAGTTCAGAAGGCTAAAGGCGCTAAGTCAAGACAGTTCGCAGGTTGAATCCGAGAGTGTAGAATGCATGCAATCAGGAATGAATTAAAACCGTCTTGAACATGAATCGCAAAGATATAACTAATCAATTCTCATTGCAGAAGTTATCTATGTCTAAATCACAGAGTTTCAAATCTCTTTGCAAACCCTAACAACCTAAACATGCAGTAATGATCAGGTTCAATTGTTCACAAAACTCCTAAGCCAAATCTCTTTGTACTAGGGCGTTTTGCTCATCTAATACTAGTTTAGGTGATTAATAATGCTCTCACATCTATCAAAAAACCTAGGGTTTCAAAATCCAGATGATGTGTCTAAGAAATCGATATGAATGCAAGCACAGATGAAGAACCAATGAATTTCCTATAAGTTTTTAGCAATTCTACAAACTCTTCTTCAACCTTTGAAAAGCCCTAACTTAACTAACAAACTACTCAGACATGGTGATTTGAGAAAACATCATGAAAAGAATAGATTGCATAAAAGAAATAAGAAGTAGAAATAAAGGAGTTCAAAATCTGCTCTGAAGGAGTCTGATTTGTCTCTCCAAAAGCTCTTCTACAAATCTCTCTCTAAAGCTCTCAAAAATAATAAGATACAAGATATATGCCAAAAGAATGGCTGAAAAACCTAATATACAAGCTAAAACACGATCTTGGGCCTTTTTGCAAAAACTGGAACTTCTGGGCCAAAACTGCAATTTCTTCCCAATCTTTTAAAAACAGACCACGACCTTCTTCCTTTCTGGGTGACGAGCGTCACCAGCTTGGTGACGAGCGTCACCATATGGCATACTTTCTTCTTCGAGCTAGGTACTTCGTGGCTTCCACTCAGAATGCTCCAAAAGGTTCCAAAATCTCCAATTAAGCTCCAGACATGCTATAACCTGCAAAGACTCTTCTAGGACTCTAAAAATACCAAAAAGACTCAATAAAAAGGACTTATATCATGGTTAAAAACCATAAAAACCATGATATATCACAACTTCAACAAGAACTATGGTTCTTCTTCCTATCAAGCTGCACCTCCACAAGACAACAAGGTGGAAGCTATGTTAGAACAACTCCTAGAGGGACAGTAGAAGCTGATATTGGACTTCAATGGCAAGATGAATTCACTGTATCAAGACTTGAATAGAAAAATTGAGAGTCTGAACTCTCATATGAAGAAGCTGGATGTTCAAGTTGCTCAAACTGCATGAGTTGTTCAGAGGCAAGAGGGATTCCTTCCAGGAAGGACTGATGCTAATCCCAAACATCATGTGAATGCCATCACATTGAGAAGTGGAATGAACCTGCAATCAGTGTTGCAGAAGGATTTGAGCTCATGAGAATTTGTTCGACCTGAAGAGTATGAAGATGATGAAATTCCTGCTGAAAAACAACGAGTGACGATCATCACCCAGGAGGGGTATCGCTCGTCACCAACTTTGCAAGCCCCCGGCGCAATTTTTTCACAAACGAGTGACGCTCGTCACCAAGCCAGTGACGCTCGTCACCCGTTGCGAGCACCTGCAGTTTTGACTGAGACTTCAAACAATGCTAAGAAAACGGTATATAAGCCTAAGGTACCCTTTCCTAAGCATCCTAAGAAGTCTAAATAGGAGCTTGAAGATGTTAAATGCAAGGCTATCATGGATAAGCTGGTCATTGAGATTCCATCAATTGATGCTGTGAGGATTACTCCTGTTATAAGGAGATATATAAAGAGGATGGTGACCAACAACTTGAGTCTAGAAGTACGAGCAATGATAATCTTCAATGCAGTCATTCAGAACAGAGTATCAGAGAAGCTTTCAGACCGAGGAAGTTTTTTTTTAGACTGCACAATATTTTCTGACAGATTTGAGAGATCATTGTGTGATCTTGGTTCCAGTGTGAACCTTATGCCTCATTATGTTGCCAAGAGCTTAGGGATGACTGATTTTAAGGCAACAAGGATATCTCTTGTCCTAGCTGATAGATCAGTCAGAGTTCCTGAAGGTGTGATAGAGGATGTTCCTATCAAAGTAGGAGATTGCATGATTCCTACAGATTTTGTGGTTCTAGAGTATGGAAAAGAACCCAAAGACCCTTTGATTCTTGTCAGACCTTTCCTGGCTACTGCAGGAGCTATTATTGATGTCAGGAAAGGAAAAATTGAGCTGAATGTTGGTGATTTTGTGATGCAATTCGAAATGGACAAGCTGATGAAGAGACCAACCATAGATGGACAGACTTTCTATGTGGATGTTCTTACCAGCCTTGCTGATCATATCTTTCAAGAGATGAGATCAGAAGACCCCTTGAAGAGGGCGTTGACCACTTCTACAGCAGAGTATGAGCATCTGGATGCAGCTGCTACTGGCTACACAAAGATGATGAATACTACTGCACATGTGATACAACTGGTTGCACCGGATGAGCTTGTCACCACATCTGCGAAGGCTGCTGCAATGGGTGATTGGAGTGCATAAAAACCACCAAAAGTTGAGCTTAAACAGCTCCCTGCAGGGTTAAGGTACGCTTTCCTTGGAGAAAACTCCACTTATCTTGTTATTGTTAACGCTTCATTGAACAATGCAGAGCTCACTCTTTTGTTAAGTAAGCTGCGCAGATTTCACAAAGCTCTTGGGTATTCTCTTGATAATATTTCAGGGATTTCTCCAGACTTGTGCATGCATAGGATACATTTGGAGGATGAATCGAAATCATCAGTGGAGCACCAGAGGAGTCTGAATCCGAACCTGCTAGATGTGGTCAAGAAAGAGATCATGAAGCTGCTGCAAGCTGGGATCATCTATCCCATATCAGACAGTGGTTGGGTCAGTCCAGTACACGTGGTCCCTAAGAAAGGAGGGGATAGAGTGGTGAAGGATGACAAGGATGAGCTGATTCCAACCAGAACAATGACAGGACACAGGATGTGCATCGATTACAGTAAGCTGAATGCAGCCACAAGGAAAGATCACTTCCCTCTACCTTTCATCAATCAGATGCTTGAGAGGCTGGCAAATCACAAGTATTACTGCTTCCTTGATGGGTACTCAGGCTTCTTTCAGATCCACATCCATCCAGATGATCAGGAGAAGACCACTTTTACCTGTCCTTATGGCACCTTTGCATATCGCAGAATGCCTTTTGGACTGTGTAATGCTCCTGCAACTTTCCAGAGATGCATGACGTCGATCTTCACTGACATGATTGACAGGTTTATGGAGGTTTTCATGGATAATTTCTCAGTTTATGGGTCCTCCTTCAAGAGCTGTTTGGACAACTTGTGTGCAGTTCTGCAGAGATGTGAAGAGAAGCACTTGGTGCTGAATTGGGAAAAGTGTCACTTTATGGTACAAGATGGCATTGTTCTTGGTCACAGAGTCTCTGCAGATGGCATAGAAGTGGATAGGGCGAAAATTGAAGTGATGAAAAAACTGCAAGCACCTGATTCAGTCAAAGCAGTGAGGAGTTTTCTGGGTCATGTTGGATTCTACAGAAGATTCATCAAGGATTTCAGCAAGATTGCAAGACCTCTTACTGCTCTCCTCTGTAAGGATGTGAAGTTTGAATTCACAGAAGAATGCAAGTCTGCTTTTGAGCAGATCAAACAGGCCTTGATTACAGCTTCTATTGTGCAGTCACCAGATTGGGACTTACCTTTTGAGGTGATGTGTGATGCCAGCGATTTTGCAGTAGGAGCAGTGCTGGGACAGGGGAAAGACAAGAAACTACACGCCATCTACTATGCCAGTAGGACATTGGATGAAGCTCAGAAGAACTATGCAACAACTGAGAAGGAACTAGTAGATGTAGTCTTCACCTTTGAGAAGTTTCGCCAGTACCTTGTTAGATCCAAGGTCGTGGTCCATACTGACCATTCAGCACTGATGTATCTGATGCAGAAGAAGGATGCAAAGCCAAGGTTGTTGAGATGGATTCTGCTTCTCCAAGTGTTTGGTATTGAAGTCAAGTACAAGAAAGGGGTTGATAATGGTGTTGCTGATCAAACCTCCAGGATCAGGATTGAAGATAACATGCCAATCATTGGTTTCTTGCCTGAGGAGAATGTATATCTGATAGAGACTTGATTCCAGGAAGAAAGTATTGAAAATCTGCAGAGTTCTCGGAACTACAGGGCAGTGACGAGCGACACCAGGGGGGGTGACGCTCGTCACCAATGAAGAAGAATCACGATGCAGTTTGTTCACGAAGCCGGTGACGCTCGTCACCCAGCCCAGACTTTAGTTGCGATTTTGCAAGCCTGGGAACAATTTTTGCAGAGCATGTGTATGCCACTACTGATCCCCAGAGACCCTGGTATGCTGATATTGCCAATTATCTTGCTGCAGAGGATGAACCACATGATTTCAAAGGATACGCAAAGAAGAAGTTCTTGAGAGAACTTAGAAGATATTACTGGGATGCGCCATATCTTTACAGACATTGTGCTGATGGGATTTACAGGAAATGCTTAGCAGAAGCAGAGGTTCCAGACGTCCCGTTTCACTGTCATGGCTCAGAGTATGCTGGACACTTTGCAACATTCAAAACAGTCTCCAAAGTTCTTCAAGCTGGTTTATGGTGGCCTACTATGTTTCAGGATGCACAAACCTTCATCAAACGCTGTGATACATGTCAGAAGAGAGGGAATATTAGCAGAAGACATGAGATGCCACATAACTTCATTCTTGAAGTTGAAGTCTTTGATTTATGGGCCCTTTTCCCTCATCTTACGGGAATAGATACATTCTGGTTGCTGATGACTATGTATCTAAGTGGGTAGAGGCGTTGGCTACTCCTAGTAATGATGCTGCAGTGGTTTTGAAGCTGTTTAAGACCATTATTTTCCCATATTTGGTGTCCCGCGAATTGTTATCAGTGATGGTGGTTCTCACTTTGTTAACAAGGTCTTTGACAAGCTGCTGAAGAAGTATAGTGTACAGCACAGAGTGGCAACGCCTTATCATCCCCAGACCAGTGGACCAGTTGAGGTTTCTAACAGAAATATCAAGCAGATTCTTGAGAAGACAGTTGGGAAGACAAGGAAGGATTGGTCAGCAAAACTGGATGATGCATTGTGGGCTTACAGGACAGCCTACAAAACGCCTCTTGGGACTACACCATTCTATATGCTCTATGGCAAGGCATGCCATCTTCCATTGGAGCTAGAGTACAAAGCAGAATGGGCTATCAAGAACTTGAACTTCGATCTGAAGCCTGCAGCAGAGAGGCGCTTGATTCAGCTCAATGAACTAGACAAAATCAGATATTTGGCCTATGAAAACTCCAAGTTATACAAGGAGAGGACAAAGGCATATCATGATAAGAAGATCATCTCCAGACATTTCGAGCCTAACGACCAGGTGCTCCTTTACAACTCTCGTTTACAGTTTTTTCCTGGTAAATTGCGTTCTCGTTGGTTAGGTCCTTTCAGTGTCAAAGAGGCTAGACCACATGGCTCCATTGTCCTGATCAACTCTAAAGGAGAGAAGTTCACATTCAATGGACAGAGGGTGAAACACTATTGGGCGCAAGTCGAGATTCCTGCAGGATACATACTGTCTCTGGATGATGCACCAGCTGTCTAAACAGCAATCACAATCGAGCTAATGATGTTAAACAAGCGCTTAGTGGGAGGCAACCCACTGGTAAGTTTTCATTTTCGTGTTCTTAGTTTAGTTTTCTATAACATAGCTATAAAAAAACCCAAAAACATGAGAAAAAATCAAAAAAAAAAGAGAGTTAATTTGTTCAGTTTGCTTTGAGGATGTGTTGTGAACTTGTAAAACCATGGGTTATGCTTTGTTTGGATGTTTTTGATGTGTGTTTTCAGTGCTCTAACAGTCTGACTTCGGATTACACATAATTGCATATCGTTTAAGCATTCAACATGACAATTCTGAAGTCTAAGACGTGGTGACGCTCGTCACCCCATCCCTTCGCGAGGTACCACTTTTCTAACTTCGTTTTACACGTTTACATGCTTCTTTTTGACCAACTCTAAGCTTAATAACACTGGGGACAGAGTTGTTTAAGTCTGGGGGAGGTGGTTACTGACGTTGTGTACATTGTGTTTGATTTTTAGAGGCTTAAAGTTGAGTCAAAAACCTGTTTTATACAGTTACAATTTTGAAACTGTCAGTTTTTCTTGAAACTAAGCACAGAACATTGATGCTTATAAGAACCATCGCCCCAGTAGTTGATTACAAGTCTTACTAAGTTGAAAGTCATAGGTAGATCAGTCTAGCAATGAAGGTATAGGTTCTTAGAGAATTTGGGAAATTTTCTGTTAGCTCCACCTTAATGAACTTTAAACTTCTTATCTTGGGGCTTGATTCTCATCGATCTTGATTTTCTCTTTCAGCACTGACAATAAGGTTTAGACGCAGTCTCTCTTTGATCTTCCCTGATACATCTTTTAAGAGTTTGAGTCAAAAGAATGGTGCATTCATGACCCTGTCTCCTAACAAGGAACAACAATAATGAACACACTCAAGAACTTGTCTCCTCATAAGGATCACAAGTTTCGTATTCCTAACAATTAGAAAAAAATCAAAAATATCAGAAAGAAAAGATCAAGGGAAGAGAAAATAGGAGAGCTGTGTTGAGATTGTTTTGTTTAGTTGTTTAGGAAGGGAAAAGAATCTGTAAGTGATTGAGATGATAAAACCTTGATGAGATATCACACTTAGATAAAAATAAGGAGTTAGCAGTAGAGATTTCGGATTTCTTGAAAGAGCTTGAACTGGATTTGAGAGATTTGCTAAGCTTGTGATGATTAGACTGAAATTTGATCTTAAGTTGACTTTGTGGTATGTGGATTCGAAAGTGTTAACCTATGTGCTGTTCCTGATGTTTAGTTGACTGTTTCAGTTTTCAAAACTCGACCCTGTTCTTTGGCTGATGTTTGCTTGAGGGCAAGCAAAAGCTAAGTCTGGGGGAGTTGATATATCATGGTTTTGATGGTTTTTAACCAGGGTATAAGTTCTTTTTATTGTGTCTTTTTGGTCTTTCTAGAGTCCTAATAGAGTCTTTGCAGGTTATAGCATGTCTGGAGCACAATTGGAGATTATGGAGCATTTTGGAGCATTGCAAGATACAGCCACGAAGTGTGCAACTCGGAAGGCAAATACAGAGCTGGGTAACGCTCGTCACCACTCAAGGGTGATGCTCGTCACCCATAGATGGGAAGGATCGTGGCTTGTTTTTAAAAGATGGAGGATTATCTGCAGGTTTTTCCCATAAGTTCCAGTATTTGCAAAAAGGCTTCAGCTCGTGTTTTAGCTTGTATATATTAGGTTTTCAGTCACTGTTGGCTTGGATCTTAGATTTTAGAATTCAGAGAGCTTTAGAGAGAGATTTATTCAGAGCTTTTTGGGGAGATAGATCTTGTACTCTTTTGAGAAGATTTCGAACCCTTTTACCTTTTACTCTTTCTCTTTAATGCAATTTTATTCAGCTATGCTTTGTGATTCCATGATCATGTCTGAGTAATCTTCTAGTTAAGTTAGGGCTTTTCGAGGGTTGATGATGAGTTTGTAGAAATCGCTAATTGTTAGGAATATCTTTTGGTTCTTCATCTCTGCTTGCTTTAAAACAGATTTTCTTAGACACATCATCTGAAAATTCGAAATCTAGGTTGTTTAATAGATGTGAGAGCATTATTGATAACCCGATCTAGCATTAGATGAGAAAAACGACTTAGTGCAAAGAGATTTAGCTTAGGAGTTTTGTGAACAATTGAACTTGATCATTACTGCATGTTTAGGTTATTAGAGTTTGCAAAGAGATTTGAAACGCTGTGATTTAGACACAGTTAACTTCTGCAATGAGAATTGATTAGTTATATATTGGCGATTCATGTTCAAAACGGTTCATATTAATTCCTGATTTCAGGCATTCTACATTCTCGGATTCAACCTGCGAATTGTCCTAACATAGCGCTTTTAGTCTTCTAAGTCTTCGATCAATTAAATTTCGCTTGCTTTTATCGTTTTAGGTATGTCGCATTACATTTATTATCTACTGCTTAGCCTAGCCTAAATCTATAATTGTTAGTGTAGTTTACTTACTCCCTTGGGATTCGATAACCCTATATACTACAACTGCTTTGCTGTGCACTTGCAGTAATAAATTACTTGGATAAAACCTGAGCCCTATCAGGCGCCTTCTTTTTGTATTAGGGAGTCTCCTTTGCTTCATCACTTTGATGCATTAGGCTTTTAAGCCATCTTTTTTATTGTTGTTGAGACTCCATCTTCATAATGGCCACTCGTTTTTAGCTTATTTGGTTCCACACATGCTGAGCTTTTGCTTGTCCCCTCTTTCTTATTCCCTTTTCCCCTTCTAACTTCTCTCATCCTCTTCTTTTAGATCAACATAAAAGTCAAATCCGCCCAGACCTATAATTACTATCCTAATCTATGTCTAACTCAAAGTGAAGAGCTTGTTCTACATAGCAACCAATCCTTATAGTGCCAACCTAACACTTTATGCTTAGTTCATTCAAAATAGGTCTCACACTCACAAGATAGTGTTTCGGTTTGAAAGGAGGGTAAGGTTAAGGTGTGGTAACTGTCCTTTAATGGTGAGGATCAACTATTTGGACTAGCAAGAGTGGTAAAAAGGAAGAAATAAAGTCCAAATATGTATATGGGTAATCCATGAAACCACTTTTCATTGCAAAAACATGATAATTCTAAAGTCAAAATTATGGTTATAATAAATAGAGATGATTTTAAATGAGCAAATGATTTCAACATGAGACAAGAGGATCAAATTTAGCATTCAAAACATGGTTCAGCCTTAGTTTCTAAATTTTCATGATGCATCAAACACTTAACCCCTTAGACATTGAAATCATTCCTAAACACTTAGCATTTTACAAGGAATTATCATCACTGTGTCCTATGAAAATGCAATGCAGTCCTATATGAAAACACTAGACTCAATCTTAAACAAATGAATGCAACTATATGATTTTTTGTGTTTTGCAAAAAAGTGCAAAAAGTTTAAATTTTTTCGATTTTTGTTTATTTTTAAGTGCATTTAGATGAATGCATGAGACTCTAATGCAAAGAAAAACTAAGAAAAGAGAACACAATGTTAAATACACAAAGCCCTCCCCCACACGTAAATTACACAGTCCCATTGTGTAATAGAAGATGAGAGAGATATGTAAAAATAAAGAAAATATGCAAAGCTGAAACTGGTATATACAAGGGAGGAGTTTTTTGTACCTTAGAAGGTGTGTTTGAAGGTGTAGGAGGCGCCTGAAAGATTCTCCATGATGTCAATGTTGTGGCTGCTCTCCCTCCTTGGCCGTCTTCTCATCTTTGGCGCTTCTTGAGCAGAAGCTTTAGGTGGTACCCAAGCTCTCATCTCCTCATAACCAGCAAATAAGCGCCTTCTACTAGGTGCTCTAGCCATTCCTTGACTTTCAGCTTCTTGATGTTCTTGAGGAACAGAACTAGAGGCTCCACTTGACTTCCTCTTAAGGTCCTTGATCTGCGCCTTCATGCTCTTCATTCCTTTCACCAAATTCTTGATGGTTTTATCTTGCCATTTATTCCATCTTTGCCAGAGGTTGATGTGTTCATGAACGTTCTTCAAGGGTCCTCCTTGTTGAGACAAATAATGAGGTTGGAAGTGGTACTCCTCACTGTTGTAGCTTGGAGAATTTGGTTCTCCCTCTTCTTAAACTCCTTCTTCCATTTGTCCTCCTTCACAAACAACAAGAGGATAGTCTCCTTGAGGAAGAGGAATGTTGACGCCTTGGTGATGGTGAGAGGTTGAAGTGCCTTCTTGGTAAAGCAAGTGCTGGGGAATGAGAAAACCTATATTGTCTGGATTGGAGAAGGATGTGAGATGCTGGTTTGGTAGGAGCACCTTTGCAGTTGTGTTATCTTTTTGGATAAAGTAATAGATGAACTTGTCACCCACATTTTCTCCAAGGAACCTTGATTTCTTCAGATATTGCATATCCAACCATTCTACCTTAGCTGTTGGTGGTCCTAGTCCTGCAGCATCCAATAATTAAGAGACAAGTCCTCCATAATAGATCTTTGGCGCCTTTTCATCATTGGTTGACATCCAATGCTTAATGACAAGGAGCTGCTGCATGGAGATGGTAGCCATTCCAGTTGTTGCATATGTTCCCTTAAGCTCCACTCCTTGTCTTGTGTAGTCCAAGATGTTGATCAGGCTTTGGTCAATGAGCTCCCATTCGCCACCTTCAACAGCGCCACTTTACTTTCTTGTAAACAGACTATGCGCCAAGATCTTATGCACATATCTGATGGCTGGGTTCCTAATCAAAGAAGCCTTGCTTCTTCCTGGCCTGTAAGCGCCTCTTGCTACATGATCCCAAAGACTGATCATCTCATCTTTGCCAATCGCCAAATTCTGCCCTCTTGAGCTTCCATAAGTGAACCTAAAAGCTTCTTCAATGGCTGAGAAGGACATCCTATAATTCCCTCTTGAAACTCTGAATGTGATGAAACCATTACCATCCTCTTCAGGAGTCTCTTCTCCAAATTCATAGAAGGTAACTTCAAAGGTTGCAAAGAACTGAAACAATTGCTCCTTGTTGGCTGTATGAGGGATTCCCACAAGCTTGGACAGCTCCATTGCCTCTATGAGAGATTCGCAATCCTCATGTATCCCCAAGGTCTTCACTGTTGGCACATAGAGGTACCTTGAAGGCCTCACATCTACCTTTTGGAACAGATCATAGAGCTGTCTTTGAGCAGGAGTGGTTGAGCTTTTCTTCTTAGGCAAGACCTTCTCACTAGGGCCAGCATCAACATTCTTTTTCCCTTGGGCCTTAGCGCTTGGACTTCCCACTTCGTTAGCCTTTCCCTTGGCTTTCTCATGCTTCTCCACCTCCTTGTTGGCGACACTTCTAGTTGTTCTCCCCATGGTACCTAAAAGACAAAATTCTCAAAACAAAAATGAGAACCATGGTTTGAACAAAAGACAATGCTTAATGTTGCTAAATTCACAAAAAGGAGTTTAATTACTCAAACAAATATAGGGAGCTAATGACATGTATTTTGATGATGAAAATAATGATCAAGTTTAATGTCTATTTATTACATAAATTAGACAAGTGTCCATAAATTAGTACCATGATAAATTATCACCACTTTTATAATAGAATATAATTTTTATTGAGATATTTAAATTTATAAGTGGAAGTCGAATATATCCTTTTTGTTATCAATTTTGAAGATATCTCATTGAAGAACATTCAATGATATTTCACAAATGATAAAAGTAAAATATTGATAATCTTGATCAAAGTTACTCTATTAGAAAATATCAATGAATGGTTCTTAAATATTATTATTTTACTGAAAAAAAATGTTCAATAAATTACGGGGTACATTAGCGTGTGGTAGAGGGAGGAATATCTTCTACATCTACTATGTGCTCAATACTTTTACTTCCATCATTTGTGAAGGACGTGTTCTCCGTCTTGTCCTTGCTTACGGATTCACATTTTATAATATATTTTTTAATATAAAATTAATATAATATTTTATTTTAAATATAATAATGATTTTTTATTATAATTATCAACTCTAGTAATACATAAATATTGTTTAAATTTATCTACATTTTCTTTCATTTATACTTTTAAATGTTGTTTTTATATTTATTTTTTAAATTTCTCATACTAAATAATTTTTTAAATTTGTTTTCTTAAACTTAGCAAAAAAAAAGAAGAAAACTTTTTTCATCTATTTAAACACTCCTAATTTGTTTTAACCTGGGTTAAATTTTTCTGATCACTCTATATTATTATGTGTGTATCATTTAACAAATTTTAGTTTTAATTCTATATTTATTAGTAATAAGACTTGAAAAAAAATGATGAAAAACTATTATATATTAAATGGAAGGTGATAATATTTTATTACACTCGTCTACTATATATGGACTTACAAATATTTTGAAAAATTGTGTTTATCGAAATTTCAACGTTTACACGCAAGTATTTTTCTTAATAGATATTTGATGAGTTTAAATGTTTTATTTTGTGTATTTATCTAATTTTCAAAGTGAAATTAGTAAACTATAAAATAAATCAATAAGTAATGAAACCACATATAGAATTTAAATGTGTTGAGTTTTAACATTAAACAAAACTCTATTTAAGATTAAATTTAAAAGGAAAAAAATATATGGAAGGTATTTAGATTTTTATTGAAAATGTATAAATGAAGCTTACAAAAAATTTAATGTATCTTTACAACAAAAACCAAATAATTTATTGTACTTTTTGTTATAAAGGCTACAAAAGAGATATTTGTTGCTAAAAACTCTGTTATGTTCATGAGCAACCCCATAAAAGTCTATCACGTATATATGACCAATTCCTTAATTAAGTACATGTTCAACATATAAGGAAGTCGGCGTTTGTATTTTCGATTGGGAAGATAGCTATGCGAAGTGGGTTTTTTCTTAAGCAGGACAAGAAGTCGTTCTTACTTATTCTTTGATCTTTGTCTTCGTCTAACGAAATGTACATCCCTTGAATCTGTAACATGAGATATACCCAACCTGTTAGGCTATAGATCTTTCCAAGTAAAAGAGATTTGAATTTGAATTTCAATAGATGGGTGAATTAATGTACACTTTACCTCGTCCTTGTTCAAGTTTGGGATTCTATGTTTTAGCGCTTCTCCAAGCTGAGCCAAAGATAAATAATAGAGTAAGTCATAAGAGCCCATAAGCAAATATGATAAAAGAGGTGAATAATTAAATATACTTGAATGGAGAAATAGCCATCTCCATATGTGTCACAATGTGAGAATGATCGCTCGCATATTTGCTGAAAAAAGTGGTTATGCCGATACATGAGCCAAGGCAAACAAGAACTGCAGACCAATCAATAGAAGAAAAAGATACATTAGGGATCACATGCTACGAATTTTTATAAATGGTGTGTTTGTCCATGAAGACGACTGAATCATATACCACATGTTACGTTGTAGAGGGATCCCTTGAAATTACCTGTCTGAAAGTGATTGATCCGGCCTTCTCCACATCAATGAACCTGAATATCTACAGTAGTGTGCATGTATATGTAACTTTCCCGAGGCATAAACGACGATAAAAGATGGTAAGAGCATAATCATAACTGACCCCTTTAGAGAGAGAGTGCAAAGCTCTAATCTAAGAACCCAAAGAAAGTCATGTAGTGATATAGGGTTTTGACCTCTAATCAATTCCACATACACTCATGTCATTGTAATATGCGAGGTATCAATCCAAATGGGCAAGTAAGACACTAAGAATGCAACAGTTCACTCAAGTTAAGCCAAATCAAGATAAATAGTGTGATCAAACTCTAGTGATTAAACTAATCAATACTAAGGAATGCAATTTCGAAATATGAGATTCAAACAGATAAAAGCAAGGACCTAAGATGGGAGTTATTGACTAAGAGGAGATTATAATCAAACTAGTGATGCTTCAAAAACCATTCAAACTCGGGTGGACCATATCGGCTTCATACATCGATACAGACATCGATTTTAGGTCTTCTTGTGCTTGTATTGATATGCTCCTGGTCGATATGGTGATCGATACATGAGGCTTCAAGGGTGTATCGGTTTGACTCTCCAGGTGTAGACATCGATACAATTGCCCTTTTCCTAAGGCATATGGAGCAGCTTCATGTCGATATAACACTTCGATATTGTCCTGTCTCTGGTGTATCGACTTGGGTGATCGATACATTGATCGGTATGAATCCTCCTTAGTGTATTGAGGTCATCCTTGTCGATATGTTGCTTTTGTACATCATGCTCCTTCTGTATCGACGTGGAGTCATCGATATTCACCTCGGTGTGCTCCATATCGATCAGATCGCATCGATATCCTGCTAGATATTGGCCCATCCAACCTTGTCCTTCTCCTTGCTCCATTCCCAGCTCACATCCATTGCACAACTTAGTCTCCAAACTCATTCTAGTACCTGAATAAAACTCCAAATGTATGCAAAATGCAATGCAACTCATAAAACTACACTAACTTCTAAGTGTGTGCAAATGGGACAACAAAAAGCAAAATATGCATGTTAAGAGACTAAAACTAGTGATGAATGCATGCTAAGATGGTATAAATAATGGAGATATCATATTCATCCTTTAAACGATCATGGATGTGGTGGTATAGGAATATCATGGCCTTTGCCTTATTCTCATCTGTAGTCGTTGTTGACTTATCGATGGTGTTCAAGAGACGATTTCTTTTTAGATGCAATTTTTCACCTACCACCCAAGTCATATAATTCTTTCCACATAATTCAAGGGCGGCGATCTCGAGCTTTGTCAAGTTTGACATGATTTCTAAATAACAAAATCTTAACTTATTTAATTTAATAAAAAACATTTTTTTGCAAAACTTTGAATATTTGAATCATAATAAAAGCAGAATTTAAAAGAGTAATTTAAAGTAATAATTTAAAAGTAATAAATTAAAACAATATGAGGAGTCACAATAATTTAAAAGTAATAAAGATGGGATTTTTAAACTCCCACTTCATGAAAAATTAGGAGGAGACTTAACCATCCACTCTGTACTTAATAATGATATAAGAGGAGACTTATCCTTCCACTCCATAATTTAAATAAGGAGCAGATATAATCAACCACTCCATAAATAAATAATATATGAATTTATATGAATTCAAAAACATAATTTAAATCATACCTCTAAAATTTTTGAGTAGAGCTATTCGTGTTCATAACGTGTTAAATATTAAAGGGAGTCAAACACTTTCATTATAATGAGAAAAAATGGAAACATTTTTATTCACATTTTTTATTGTGTGTTTACAACTTGTGTTATTTACTTGGTCATCTATAATCACTTATTTGTAGTGGAGAAATTACACAAACAGCTTTCACAAATATAGGAAGCTAATGACATGTATTTTGATGATGAAAATAATGATCAAGTTTAATGTCTATTTATTACATAAATTAGACAAGTGTCCATAAAGTAGTACCATGATAAATTATCACCACTTTTATAATAGAATATAATTTTTATTGAGATATTTAAATTTATAAGTGGAAGTCGAATATATCCTTTTTTGTTATCAATTTTGAAGATATCTCATTGAAGAACATTCAATGATATTTCACAAATGATAAAAGTAAAATATTGATAATCTCGATCAAAGTTACTCTATTAGAAAATATCAATGAATGGTTCTTAAATATTATTATTTTACTGAAAAAAATGTTCAATAAATTACGGGGTACATTAGCGTGTGGTAGAGGGAGGAATATCTTCTACATCTACTATGTGCTCAATACTTTTACTTCCATCATTTGTGAAGGACGTGTTCTCCGTCTTTCCCTTGCTTACGGGTTCACATTTTATAATATATTTTTTAATATAAAATTAATATAATATTTTATTTTAAATATTATAATGATTTTTTATTATAATTATCAACTCTAGTAATACATAAATATTGTTTAAATTTATCTACATTTTCTTTCATTTATACTTTTAAATGTTGTTTTTATATTTATTTTTAAATTTCTCATACTAAATAATTTTTTAAATGTTTTTTCTTAAACTTAGCAAAAAAAAGAAGAAAACTTTTTTCATCTATTTAAACACTCCTAATTTGTTTTAACCTGGGTTAAATTTTTCTGATCACTCTATATTATTATGTGTGTATCATTTAACAAATTTTAGTTTTAATTCTATATTTATTAGTAATAAGACTTGAAAAAAATTGATGAAAAACTATTATATATTAAATGGAAGGTGATAATATTTTATTACATTCGTCTACTATATATGGACTTACAATTATTTTAAAAAATTGTGTTTATCGAAATTTCAACGTTTACACGCAAGTATTTTTCTTAATAGATATTTGATGAGTTTAAATATTTTATTTTGTGTATTTATCTAATTTTCAAAGTGAAATTAGTAAACTAAATCTATTAGTAAAATAAATCAATAAGTAATGAAACCACATATAGAATTTAAATGTGTTGAGTTTTAACATTAAACAAAACTCTATTTAAGATTAAATTTAAAAGGAAAAAAATATATGGAAGATAATTTGATTTTTATTGAAAATGTATAAATGAAGCTTAAAAATAATTTAATGTATCTTTACAACAAAAACCAAATAATTTATTGTACTTTTTGTTATAAAGGCAACAAAAGAGATATTTGTTGCTAAAAACTCTGTTATGTTCATGAGCAACCCCATAAAAGTCTATCACGTATATATGACCAATTCCTTAATTAAGTACATGTTCAACATATAAGGAAGTCGGTGTTTGTACCTTCGATTGGGAAGATAGCTATGCGAAGAGGGCTTTTTCTTAAGCAGGACAAGAAGTCGTTCTTGCTTATTCTTTGATCTTTGTCTTCGTCTAACGAAATGTACATTCAAGTAGATCTTTCCAAGTAAAAGAGATTTGGATTTGAATTTCAATAGATGGGTGAATCAATGTACACTTTACCCCGTCCTTGTTCAAGTTTGGGATTCTATGTTTCAGTGCATCTCCTAGCTGAGCCAAAGATAAATAATAGAGTAAGTCATAAGAACCCATAAGCAAATATGATAAAAGAGGTGAAGAATTAAATCTACTTGAATGGAGATATAGCCATCTCCATCTGCGTTACAATGTGAGAATGATCGCTCGCATATTTGCTGAAAAAGTGTTTATGCCGATACATGAGCCGAGGCAAACAAGAACTGCAGACCAATCATTGGAAGAAAAAGATACATTAGGGATCACATGCTACGAATTTTTATAAACGGTGTGTTTGTCCATGAAGACGACTGAATCATATACCACATGTTACGTTGTAGAGGGATCCCTTGAAATTACCTGTCTGAAAGTGATTGATCCGGCCTTCTCCACGTCAATGAACCCGAATATCTACAGTAGTGTGCATGTATATGTAACTTTCCCGAGACATAAACGACGATAAAAGATGGTAAGAGCATAATCATAACTGACCCCTTCAGAGAGAGAGTGCAAAGCTTTAATCTAAGAACCCAAAGAAGGTCATGTAGTGATGTAGGGTTTTGACCTCTAATCAATTCCCACATACACTCATGTCATTGTAATATGCGAGGTATCAATCCAAATGGGCAAGTAAGACACTAAGAATGCAACAGTTCACTCAAGTTAAGCCAAATCAAGATAACAAGTGTGATCAAACTCTAGTGATTAAACTAATCAATACTAAGGAATGCAATTTCGAAATATGAGATTCAAACAGATAAAAGCAAGGACCTAAGATGGGGGTTATTGACTAAGAGGGGATTATAATCAAACTAGTGATGCTTCAAAAACCATTCAAACAATCCTATCTTCTAAGCATATGATTAACAGCTATAACTAGCCCAATTTCTTGGGTACTAATCACTTTTCTAAGCACATATTCGAGAAAATTTTCATTAAAGAACAGATGATTAACAAGCATTCAAACAGAAATCCAATCCTACAAAGCCAAAATGTTCCTTAGACATCTAATCTCTTAGGCTAAGATAAACAAATCATCTAAAAGACTAAGCAGCATTTCATCAAACACTTACTAGGCATAAAAGAAAGCAAGGATACTAAACAAGCTTGGCCAAAACAAATCTAGTGTTAAGCACATCTAATAGAGAGAAGACAATCATATTAAGTTCAAGTCATCACTAATCTAATCCTAAAACCCTTCTAATATATCCCATCTTAAACCCAAAGAGGACTACTTACTAGTCATGATCAAAACCACAGATTTCAAAGAGAAATAATGGCTAAGCATGATTAGAAAGCAGAATAGACAAGAATATATAAAGAGAAACACACAAATTCACTAAATCAAGCAAGTCTTACAAAGATAACCCAAAAGAGAAAGGTTTTTAAGCTTAGAACAAAAAAAATTAGAATGGAACTTGTTGCCTAAACATTTTAGGCTTAAGTATTTATAGGGAGGCTTAGAAACCCCTAGTAAACCAAGAGAAACCTGATTTTTAGCTGACTCGGCTGGACCATATCGACTTCTTCAGTCGATACACACATCGATATTGGCTCTCCTTGAGGGTGTATCAGTGTGGTCTTGGTTGATACGGTGATCGATACATCAGGCTTCAGGGGTGTTTTGGCTTGACCCTCCTTGGTATAGACTTCGATACAATAGCCTTTTAGTTAAGGCATATAGAGCACACCTAAGTCGATATGCTCTTCGATACTTTCATGTCTCTGGTGTATCGGCTTTGATGCCCGATACACTGCCTGGTACAAACTCATCTTGGTGTATCGAGGTCTCTCCTGGTCGATATACTCCTATGTACGCCTTGCTTCTTTTGTATCAACATGAAGCCCTCGATATCCAATCCGATACACATCATATCGGCCAAGCTACATCGATATCCTGTTCGATATTGGTCCATTCGCCTTTGTTCTTCTCCTTGCTCCACTCCTAGCTCACATCCATTGCATCACTTGGTCTCCAAACATCTTCTTGTACCTAAATAAAACTCCAAATGTAAACAAAATGCTATGCAGCACCTAGAACTACACTAACTACTAAATGTATGCAAATGGGATAAAAACAAGTAAAATATGCATGTGAAAAGACCAAAAATAGTGATGAATGCATGCTAAAATGGTATAAATAGTGGAGATATCAACACCCCCACACTTGCCGTTTGCTTGTCCTCAAGCAAACAAACTAAGATAAGAAGGGAGTGAGGTTTGAAGGTGGGCACTTAAATCCAAAAGTACTAATGTAAAGAAGTGAAATTATTGTCCAAGTGCCTAATTGTAAGATGCATATCATAATCAGTCATACATTAAAGAACCTAGTCATGCTTATCCAGTTTCAAAATGATCTCTAGCTCAGCTTAGTCAAATGCTCACATCAATCAACATTCAGTTAAACTTTGTAACCAATGAATCATGTTTAAACAAATGAAGTGCAATCATTTGGCTAAGGGATAAGGTCATGAGATGAAAATGATCTCATCAAAATGTGGGTTCAAATGCAAGGGTTTCTCTCAAAAAGGAATGAGCGTAGGCATAATGTTAAAGGGAAGCACAACTTATGCATACAAGGACAGATCACTATCTACCCAATACCTAAATTGGTCTAAACCACAAACTCTAACCCAAACCAAACCCAATCCTAGCTACCCTTTTCTCAACACTCTTCCTTCACTCTCCACACTTGATCATATTTTTAGAGAAGCTTCTTCTTTGATATATCATGGTTTTTATGGTTTATAACCATGGTATAAGTCCTTTTTATTGAGTCTTTTTGGTCTTTTTAGAGTCCTAGTAGAGTCTATGCAGGTTATAGCATGTTTGGAGCACAATTGGAGATTATGGAGCTTTTTGGAGCATTGCAAGATACAGCCACGAAGTGTGCAACTCGGAATGCGAATACAGAGTTGGGTAACGCTCGTTACCACTCAAGGGTGACGCTCGTCACCCGTAGATGGGAAGGATCATGGCTTGTTTTTAAAAGATGGAGGATTATCTGCAGGTTTTTCCCAGAAGTTCCAGTATTTGCAAAAAGGCCCCAGCTCGTGTTTTAGCTTGTATATATTAGGTTTTCAGCCACTGTTGGCTTGGATCTTAGATTTTAGAATTCAGAGAGCTTTAGAGAGAGATTTATTCAGAGCTTTTTGGGGAGTTACATCCTGTACTCTTTTGAGAAGATTTCGAACCCCTTTACCTTTTACTCTTTCTCTTTAATGCAATTTTATTCAGCTATGCTTTGTGATTCCATGATCATGTCTGAGTAATCTGCTAGTTAAGTTAGGACTTTTCAAGGGTTGATGATGAGTTTGTAGAAATCGCTAACTGTTAGGAATATCTTTTGGTTCTTCTTCTCTGCTTGCTTTAAAACCGATTTTCTTAGACACATCATCTGGAAATTCGAAATCTAGGTTGTTTAATAGATGTGAGAGCATTATTTATAACCTGATCTAGCATTAGATGAGCAAAACGACTTAGTGCAAAGAGATTTGGCTTATGAGTATTGTGAACAATCGAACTTGATCATTACTGCATATTTAGGTTGAGTTTGCAAAGAGATTTGAAACTCTGTGATTTAGATATAGTTAACTTCTGCAATGAGAATGGACTAGTTATATATTTCCGATTCATGTTCAAGACGGTTCTTATTCATTCCTGATTTCATGCATTATACATTCTCGGATTCAACATGTGAATTGTCCTGACTTAGCGCTTTTAGTCTTCAGAGACTTAGATCAATCAAATTTCGCTTGCTTTTATTATTTTAGCTATTTCGTATTACATTTATTATATACTGCTTAGCCTAGTCCGAATCTATAACTGTTAGTGTAGTTTACTTACTCCATTGGGATTCGATGACCCTGTATACTACAACTGCTTTGCTGTGCACTTGCAGTTGTAAAATATTTGGGTAAAACCTGAGCCCTATCAAGTTTTTGGCACCGTTGCCGGTGAGTAATAGCTGCCTATTGATTTTTAGTATTGGGATTTTGTCTAAGTTTTAATTTGTTTACTAACTTTCTGCTACTTTTCTTTGTGCTGGTTTCAGGTGTATGCTTAATCACAGTACCAAAAGCAACAAAGAGAAGGACCTTGTGACTTTGAGCATCGACGAACTCGCTAAGTTGGAGAGGACCATCAGGAAAAATAAGAAACAGTCTAGAATGGTTACTCCACTGATCTTGGTTGAAGATGCAGAAGGTCAGTTGGTTGACAGAGAGGGAAACAGGAGGAATGAAGAAGGGCAGAGACTGGATCAAGATGGGAATGTCATAGTAAAACAGGCAGTTCAATCAGTGGCACAAGATGTTGGAGCTCCTGCTGCTGGTAACAACGCTGCTGGACGTTTTGTTCAGAGGACTCTAGGGGTTACAACAGACCTGATCAGTTCTATGCCAACAGAGCTGCAATCCGCCCTCCTGCTTTCCAAAGGAATGATTTTGAGCTCAAGCCTGCTTATTATCAACTGGTGGGACAGAATCTTTCCATGGCTTACCTCATGAGCATCCTATGGATCATATTGAGAGGTTTGAGGATTTGGCTTCAAGTGTCAAAGCTATTGGAGTTTGCTATGACTTTCTGTTTTGCAAGCTTTTCCCTTACTCACTTGGAGAAGATGCTGCTTATTGACTGAAGCAACTGGAGCCTGGTTCGCTGACCACTTGGGAGAGCACCAAGAATGCTTTTCTGAAAAATTTCTATGATGATGCTAGAGCAGAGGACCTGAGGACAAAAATTGCATCATTCTCCCATTGTCTAACTGAAGCTTTTAAAGCTTCTTGGCTGAGATTCAAGTCTTATCAAAAGGACTGTCCTCGTCATGGTTTCAGTCAGGTGCAGCTGCTTGAAATTTTCTTTAGAGGCATTGACTGGAAGTATCAAGTGGCGCTGGATGCTGCTAGTAATTGGAACTTCAACACCAACCTTCCAGAAGCTGCAATAACACTGATTGAAAACTTAGTCTGCAGCAACAGCACTAAGAATCCAGATTTTCAGAGGACAAAACAAGTTGGTTTGAATGATGGGAATCAGATTGCCGAAGTCAATGCTAAGCTGGACAGTATGCACAACCTCTTGGTGGGAAAGAAGTCAGTCCACTTTCCTGCAGAGGTAGAGTCTTTCGAAAATCCAGAGGAGATTGAGCAGGAAGATGTGAATTTCATAAATGCTGGAGGATTTCAGGGTCAAAGATATGGGAATCAGCAATGGAACAGAGGCTACAACAACAATAATCAGAAGAGTACCTTCACAGGGAATCAGAGCTCGCCTGGTTACACACCCAAGCCTCAGTTCTAGAAGACAGAGTTCCAGAAACCTTACCAAAATAGCAGCAACTTCAACAAGAACTATGGTTCTTCTTCCTATCAAGCTGCACCTCCACAAGACAACAAGGTGGAAGCTATGTTAGAACAACTCCTAGAGGGACAGTAGAAGCTGATATTGGACTTCAATGGCAAGATGAATTCACTGTATCAAGACTTGAATAGAAAAATTGAGAGTCTGAACTCTCATATGAAGAAGCTGGATGTTCAAGTTGCTCAAACTGCATGAGTTGTTCAGAGGCAAGAGGGATTCCTTCCAGGAAGGACTGATGCTAATCCCAAACATCATGTGAATGCCATCACATTGAGAAGTGGAATGAACCTGCAACCAGTGTTGCAGAAGGATTTGAGCTCATGAGAATTTGTTCGACCTGAAGAGTATGAAGATGATGAAATTCCTGCTGAAAAACAACGAGTGACGATCGTCACCCAGGAGGGGTATCGCTCGTCACCAACTTTGCAAGCCCCCGGCACAATTTTTTCACAAACGAGTGACGCTCGTCACCAAGCCAGTGACGCTCGTCACCCGTTGCGAGCACCTGCAGTTTTGACTGAGACTTCAAACAATGCTAAGAAAACGGTATATAAGCCTAAGGTACCCTTTCCTAAGCATCCTAAGAAGTCTAAATAGGAGCTTGAAGATGTTAAATGCAAGGCTATCATGGATAAGCTGGTCATTGAGATTCCATCAATTGATGCTGTGAGGATTACTCCTGTTATAAGGAGATATATAAAGAGGATGGTGACCAACAACTTGAGTCTAGAAGTACGAGCAATGATAATCTACAATGCAGTGATTCAGAACAGAGTATCAGAGAAGCTTTCAGACCGAGGAAGTTTTTTTTTAGACTGCACAATATTTTCTGACAGATTTGAGAGATCATTGTGTGATCTTGGTTCCAGTGTGAACCTTATGCCTCATTATGTTGCCAAGAGCTTAGGGATGACTGATTTTAAGGCAACAAGGATATCTCTTGTCCTAGCTGATAGATCAGTCAGAGTTCCTGAAGGTGTGATAGAGGATGTTCCTATCAAAGTAGGAGATTGCATGATTCCTACAGATTTTGTGGTTCTAGAGTATGGAAAAGAACCCAAAGACCCTTTGATTCTTGTCAGACCTTTCCTGGCTACTGCAGGAGCTATTATTGATGTCAGGAAAGGAAAAATTGAGCTGAATGTTGGTGATTTTGTGATGCAATTCGAAATGGACAAGCTGATAGAGACCAACCATAGATAGACAGACTTTCTATGTGGATGTTCTTACCAGCCTTGCTGATCATATCTTTCAAGAGATGAGATCAGAAGACCCCTTGAAGAGGGCGTTGACCACTTCTACAGCAGAGTATGAGCATCTGGATGCAGCTGCTACTGGCTACACAAAGATGATGAATACTAATGCACATGTGATACAACTGGTTGCACCGGATGAGCTTGTCACCACATCTGCGAAAGCTGCTGCAATGGGTGATTGGAGTGCATAAAAACCACCAAAAGTTGAGCTTAAACAGCTCCCTGCAGGGTTAAGGTACGCTTTCCTTGGAGAAAACTCCACTTATCTTGTTATTGTTAATGCTTCATTGAACAATGCAGAGCTCACTCTTTTGTTAAGTAAGCTGCGCAGATTTCACAAAGCTCTTGGGTATTCTCTTGATAATATTTCAGGGATTTCTCCAGACTTGTGCATGCATAGGATACATTTGGAGGATGAATCGAAATCATTTGTGGAGCACCAGAGGAGTCTGAATCCGAACCTGCTGGATGTGGTCAAGAAAGAGATCATGAAGCTGCTGCAAGCTGGGATCATCTATCCCATATCAGACAGTGGTTGGGTCAGTCCAGTACACGTGGTCCCTAAGAAAGGAGGGGATAGAGTGGTGAAGGATGACAAGGATGAGCTGATTCCAACCAGAACAATGACAGGACACAGGATGTGCATCGATTACAGTAAGCTGAATGCAGCCACAAGGAAAGATCACTTCCCTCTACCTTTCATCAATCAGATGCTTGAGAGGCTGGCAAATCACAAGTATTACTGCTTCCTTGATGGCTACTCAGGCTTCTTTCAGATCCACATCCATCCAGATGATCAGGAGAAGACCATTTTTACCTGTCCTTATGGCACCTTTGCATATCGCAGAATGCCTTTTGGACTGTGTAATGCTCCTGCAACTTTCCAGAGAAGCATGACGTCGATCTTCACTGACATGATTGACAGGTTTATGGAGGTTTTCATGGATAATTTCTCAGTTTATGGGTCCTCCTTCAAGAGCTGTTTGGACAACTTGTGTGCAGTTCTGCAGAGATGTGAAGAGAAGCACTTGGTGCTGAATTGGGAAAAGTGTCACTTTATGGTACAAGATGGCATTGTTCTTGGTCACAGAGTCTCTGGAGATGGCATAGAAGTGAATAGGGCAAAAATTGAAGTGATGAAAAAACTGCAAGCACCTGATTCAGTCAAAGCAGTGAGGAGTTTTCTGGGTCATGTTGGATTCTACAGAAGATTCATCAAGGATTTCAGCAAGATTGCAAGACCTCTTACTGCTCTCCTCTATAAGGATGTGAAGTTTGAATTCACAGAAGAATGCAAGTCTGCATTTGAGCAGATCAAACAGGCCTTGATTACAGCTTCTATTGTGCAGTCACCAGATTGGGACTTACCTTTTGAGGTGATGTGTGATGCCAGCGATTTTGCAGTAGGAGCAGTGCTGGGACAGGGGAAAGACAAGAAACTACACGCCATCTATTATGCCAGTAGGACATTGGATGAAGCTCAGAAGAACTATGCAACAACTGAGAAGGAACTAGTAGATGTAGTCTTCACCTTTGAGAAGTTTCGCCAGTACCTTGTTAGATCCAAGGTCGTGGTCCATACTGACCATTCAGCACTGATGTATCTGATGCAGAAGAAGGATGCAAAGCCAAGGTTGTTGAGATGGATTTTGCTTCTCCAAGTGTTTGGTATTGAAATCAAGTACAAGAAAGGGGTTGATAATGGTGTTGCTGATCAAACCTCCAGGATCAGGATTGAAGATAACATGCCAATCATTGGTTTCTTGCCTGAGGAGAATGTATATCTGATAGAGACTCGATTCCAGGAAGAAAGTATTGAAAATCTGCAGAGTTCTCGGAACTACAGGGCAGTGACGAGCGACACCAGGGGGGGTGACGCTCGTCACCAATGAAGAAGAATCACGATGCAGTTTGTTCACGAAGCCGGTGACGCTCGTCACCCAGCCCAGACTTTAGTTGCGATTTTGCAAGCCTGGGAACAGTTTTTGCAGAGCATGTGTATGCCACTACTGATCCCCAGAGACCCTGGTATGCTGATATTGCCAATTATCTTGCTGCGGAGGATGAACCACATGATTTCAAAGGATACGCAAAGAAGAAGTTCTTGAGAGAACTTAGAAGATATTACTGGGATGCGCCATATCTTTACAGACATTGTGCTGATGGGATTTACAGGAAATGCTTAGCAGAAGCAGAGGTTCCAGACGTCCCGTTTCACTGTCATGGCTCAGAGTATGCTGGACACTTTGCAACATTCAAAACTGTCTCCAAAGTTCTTCAAGCTGGTTTCTGGTGGCCTACTATGTTTCAGGATGCACAAGCCTTCATCAAACGCTGTGATACATGTCAGAAGAGAGGGAAGATTAGCAGAAGACATGAGATGCCACATAACCTTATTCTTGAAGTTGAAGTCTTTGATTTATGGGCCCTTTTCCCTCATCTTACGGGAATAGATACATTCTGGTTGCTGATGACTATGTATCTAAGTGGGTAGAGGCGTTGGCTACTCCTAGTAATGATGCTGCAGTGGTTTTGAAGCTGTTTAAGACCATTATTTTCCCATATTTGGTGTCCCGCGAATTGTTATCAGTGATGGTGGTTCTCACTTTGTTAACAAGGTCTTTGACAAGCTGCTGAAGAAGTATAGTGTACAGCACAGAGTGGCAACGCCTTATCATCCCCAGACCAGTGGACCAGTTGAGGTTTCCAACAGAAATATCAAGCAGATTCTGGAGAAGACAGTTGGGAAGACAAGGAAGGATTGGTCAGCAAAACTGGATGATGCATTGTGGGCTTACAGGACAGCCTACAAAACGCCTCTTGGGACTACACCATTCTATATGCTCTATGGCAAGGCATGCCATCTTCCATTGGAGCTAGAGTACAAAGCAGAATGGGCTATCAAGAACCTGAACTTCGATCTGAAGCCTGCAGCAGAGAGGCGCTTGATTCAGCTCAATGAATTGGACAAAATCAGATATTTGGCCTATGAAAACTCCAAGTTATACAAGGAGAGGACAAAGGCATATCATGATAAGAAGATCATCTCCAGACATTTCGAGCCTAATGACCAGGTACTCCTTTACAACTCTCGTTTACAGTTGTTTCCTGGTAAATTGCGTTCTCGTTGGTTAGGTCCTTTCAGTGTCAAAGAGGCTAGACCACATGGCTCTATTGTCCTGATCAACTCTAAAGGAGAGAAGTTCACATTCAATGGACAGAGGGTGAAACACTATTGGGCGCAAGTCGAGATTCCTGCAGGACATATACTGTCTCTGGATGATGCACCAGCTGTCTAAACAGCAATCACAATCGAGCTAATGATGTTAAACAAGTGCTTAGTGGGAGGCAACCCACTGGTAAGTTTTCATTTTCGTGTTCTTAGTTTAGTTTTCTATAACATAGCTATAAAAAAACCCAAAAACATGAGAAAAAATCAAAAAAAAGAGAGTCAATTTGTTCAGTTTGCTTTGAGGATGTGTTGTGAACTTGTAAAACCATGGGTTATGCTTTGTTTGGATGTTTTTGATGTGTGTTTTCAGTGCTCTAACAGTCTGACTTCGGATTACACATAATTGCATATCGTTTAAGCATTCAACATGACAATTCTGAAGTCTAAGACGTGGTGACGCTCGTCACCCCATCCCTTCGCGAGGTACCACTTTTCTAACTTCGTTTTACACGTTTACATGCTTCTTTTTGACCAACTCTAGGCTTAATAACACTGGGGACAGAGTTGTTTAAGTCTGGGGGAGGTGGTTACTGACGTTGTGTACATTGTGTTTGATTTTTAGAGACTTAAAGTTGAGACAAAAACCTGTTTTATACAGTTACAATTTTGAAACTGTCAGTTTTTCTTAGAACTAAGCACAGAACATTGATGCTTATAAGAACCATCGCCCCAGTAGTTGATTACAAGTCTTACTAAGTTGAAAGTCATAGGTAGATCAGTCTAGCAATGAAGGTATAGGTTCTTAGAGAATTTGGGAAATTTTCTGTTAGCTCCACCTTAATGAACTTTAAACTTCTTATCTTGGGGCTTGATTCTCATCGATCTTGATTTTCTCTTTCAGCACTGACAATAAGGTTTAGACGCAGTCTCTCTTTGATCTTCCCTGATACATCTTTTAAGAGTTTGAGTCAAAAGAATGGTGCATTCATGACCCTGTCTCCTAACAAGGAACAACAATAATGAACACACTCAAGAACCTGTCTCCTCATAAGGATCACAAGTTTCGTATTCCTAACAATTAGAAAAAAATCAAAAATATCAGAAAGAAAAGATCAAGGGAAGAGAAAATAAGAGAGCTGTGTTGAGATTGTTTTGTTTAGTTGTTTAGGAAGGGAAAAGAATCTGTAAGTGATTGAGATGATAAAACCTTGATGAGATATCACACTTAGATAAAAATAAGGAGTTAGCAGTAGAGATTTCGGATTTCTTGAAAGAGCTTGAACTGGATTTGAGAGATTTGCTAAGCTTGTGATGATTAGACTGAAATTTGATCTTAAGTTGACTTTGTGGTATGTGGATTCGAAAGTGTTAACCTATGTGTTGTTCCTGATGTTTAGTTGACTGTTTCAGTTTTCAAAACTCGACCCTGTTCTTTGGCTGATATTTGCTTGAGGGCAAGCAAAAGCTAAGTCTGGGGGAGTTGATATATCATGGTTTTGATGGTTTTTAACCAGGGTATAAGTCCTTTTTATTGTGTCTTTTTGGTCTTTCTAGAGTCCTAATAGAGTCTTTGCAGGTTATAGCATGTCTGGATCACAATTAGAGATTATGGAGCATTTTGGAGCATTGCAAGATACAGCCACGAAGTGTGCAACTCGGAAGGCAAATACAGAGTTGGGTAACGCTCGTCACCACTCAAGGGTGACGCTCGTCACCCATAGATGGGAAGGATCGTGGCTTGTTTTTAAAAGATGGAGGATTATCTGCAGGTTTTTCCCAGAAGTTCCAGTATTTGCAAAAAGGCCTCAGCTCGTGTTTTAGCTTGTATATATTAGGTTTTCAGCCACTGTTGGCTTGGATCTTAGATTTTAGAATTCAGAGAGCTTTAGAGAGAGATTTATTCAGAGCTTTTTGGGGAGATAGATCTTGTACTCTTTTGAGAAGATTTCGAACCCTTTTACCTTTTACTCTTTCTCTTTAATGCAATTTTATTCAGCTATGCTTTGTGATTCCATGATCATGTCTGAGTAATCTTCTAGTTAAGTTAGGGCTTTTCGAGGGTTGATGATGAGTTTGTAGAAATCGTTAATTGTTAGGAATATCTTTTAGTTCTTCATCTCTGCTTGCTTTAAAACAGATTTTCTTAGACACATCATCTGAAAATTCGAAATCTAGGTTGTTTAATAGATGTGAGAGCATTATTGATAACCCGATCTAGCATTAGATGAGAAAAACGACTTAGTGCAAAGAGATTTAGCTTAGGAGTTTTGTGAACAATTGAACTTGATCATTACTGCATGTTTAGGTTATTAGAGTTTGCAAAGAGATTTGAAACTCTGTGATTTAGACACAGTTAACTTCTGCAATGAGAATTGATTAGTTATATATTAGCGATTCATGTTCAAAACGGTTCATATTAATTCCTGATTTCAGGTATTCTACATTCTCGGATTCAACCTGCGAATTGTCATAACATAGCGCTTTTAGTCTTCTGAGTCTTCGATCAATTAAATTTCGCTTGCTTTTATCGTTTTAGGTATTTCGCATTATATTTATTATCTACTGCTTAGCCTAGTCTAAATATATAATTTTTAGTGTAGTTTACTTACTCCCTTGGGATTCGATAACCCTATATACTACAATTGCTTTGCTGTGCACTTGCAGTAATAAATTACTTGGGTAAAACCTAAGCCCTATCAGGCGCCTTCTTTTTGTATTAGGGAGTCTCCTTTGCTTCATCACTTTGATGCATTAGGCTTTTAAGCCATCTTTTTTATTGTTGTTGAGACTCCATCTTCATAATGGCCACTCGTTTTTAGCTTATTTGGTTCCACACATGCTGAGCTTTTGCTTGTCCCCTCTTTCTTATTCCCTTTTCCCTTTCTAACTTCTCTCATCCTCTTCTTTTAGATCAACATAAAAGTCAAATCCGCCCAGACCTATAATTACTATCCTAATCTATGTCTAACTCAAAGTGAAGAGCTTGTTCTACATAGCAACCAATCCTTGTAGTGCCAACCTAACACTTTATGCTTAGTTCATTCAAAATAGGTCTCACACTCACAAGATAGTGTTTCGGTTTGAAAGGAGGGTAAGGTAAAGGTGTGGTAACTGTCCTTTAATGGTGAGGATCAACTATTTGGACTAGCAAGAGTGGTAAAAAGGAAGAAATGAAGTCCAAATATGTATATGGGTAATCCATGAAACCACTTTTCATTGCAAAAACATGATAATTCTAAAGTCAAGATTATGGTTATAATAAATAGAGATGATTTTAAATGAGCAAATGATTTCAACATGAGACAAGAGGATCAAATTTAGCATTCAAAACATGGTTCAGCCTTAGTTTCTAACTTTTCATGATGCATCAAACACTTAACCCCTTAGACATTGAAATCATTCCTAAACACTTAGCATTTTACAAGGAATTAGCATCACTGTGCCCTATGAAAATGCAATGCAGTCCTATATGAAAACACTAGACTCAATCTTAAACAAATGAATGCAACTATATGATTTTTTGTGTTTTGCAAAAAAATGCAAAAACTTTAAATTTTTTTTGATTTTTGTTTGTTTTTAAGTGCATTTAGATGAATGCATGAGACTCTAATGCAAAGAAAAACTAAGAAAAGAGAACACAATGTTAAATACACAAAGCCCTCCCCCACACGTAAATTACACAGTCCCATTGTGTAATAGAAGATGAGAGAGATATGTAAAAATAAAGAAAATATGCAAAGCTGAAACTGGTATATACAAGGGAGGAGTTTTTTGTACCTTAGAAGGTGTGTTTGAAGGTGTAGGAGGCGCCTGAAAGATTCTCCATGATGTCAATGTTGTGGCTGCTCTCCCTCCTTGGCCGTCTTCTCATCTTTGGCGCTTCTTGAGCAGAAGCTTTAGGTGGTACCCAAGCTCTCATCTCCTCATAACCAGCAAATAAGCGCCTTCTACTAGGTGCTCTAGCCATTCCTTGACTTTCAGCTTCTTGATGTTCTTGAGGAACAGAACTAGAGGCTCCACTTGACTTCCTCTTAAGGTCCTTGATCTGCGCCTTCATGCTCTTCATTCCTTTCACCAAATTCTTGATGGTTTTATCTTGCCATTTATTCCATCTTTGCCAGAGGTTGATGTGTTCATGAACGTTCTTCAAGGGTCCTCCTTGTTGAGACAAATAATGAGGTTGGAAGTGGTACTCCTCACTGTTGTAGCTTGGAGAATTTGGTTCTCCCTCTTCTTAAACTCCTTCTTCCATTTGTCCTCCTTCATAAACAACAAGAGGATAGTCTCCTTGAGGAAGAGGAATGTTGACGCCTTGGTGATGGTGAGAGGTTGAAGTGCCTTCTTGGTAAAGCAAGTGCTGGGGAATGAGAAAACCTATATTGTCTGGATTGGAGAAGGATGTGAGATGCTGGTTTGGTAGGAGCACCTTTGCAGTTGTGTTATCTTTTTGGATAAAGTAATAGATGAACTTGTCACCCATATTTTCTCCAAGGAACCTTGATTTCTTCAGATATTGCATATCCAACCATTCTACCTTAGCTGTTGGTGGTCCTAGTCCTGCAGCATCCAATAATTAAGAGACAAGTCCTCCATAATAGATCTTTGGCGCCTTTTCATCATTGGTTGACATCCAATGCTTAATGACAAGGAGCTGCTGCATGGACATGGTAGCCATTCCAGTTGTTGCATATGTTCCCTTAAGCTCCACTCCTTGTCTTGTGTAGTCCAAGATGTTGATCAGGCTTTGGTCAATGAGCTCCCATTCGCCACCTTCAACAGCGCCACTTTACTTTCTTGTAAACAGACTATGCGCCAAGATCTTATGCACATATCTGATGGCTGGGCTCCTAATCAAAGAAGCCTTGCTTCTTCCTGGCCTGTAAGCGCCTCTTGCTACATGATCCCAAAGACTGATCATCTCATCTTTGCCAATCGCCAAATTCTGCCCTCTTGAGCTTCCATAAGTGAACCTAAAAGCTTCTTCAATGGCTGAGAAGGACATCCTATAATTCCCTCTTGAAACTCTGAATGTGATGAAACCATTACCATCCTCTTCAGGAGTCTCTTCTCCAAATTCATAGAAGGTAACTTCAAAGGTTGCAAAGAACTGAAACAATTGCTCCTTGTTGGCTGTATGAGGGATTCCCACAAGCTTGGACAGCTCCATTGCCTCTATGAGAGATTCGCAATCCTCATGTATCCCCAAGGTCTTCACTGTTGGCACATAGAGGTACCTTGAAGGCCTCACATCTACCTTTTGGAACAGATCATAGAGCTGTCTTTGAGCAGGAGTGGTTGAGCTTTTCTTCTTAGGCAAGACCTTCTCACTAGGGCCAGCATCAACATTCTTTTTCCCTTGGGCCTTAGCGCTTGGACTTCCCACTTCGTTAGCCTTTCCCTTGGCTTTCTCATGCTTCTCCACCTCCTTGTTGGCGCCACTTCTAGTTGTTCTCCCCATGGTACCTAAAAGACAAAATTCTCAAAACAAAAATGAGAACCATGGTTTGAACAAAAGACAATGCTTAATGTTGCTAAATTCACAAAAAGGAGTTTAATTACTCAAACTGAAGTAAACCTCTATCAGATGTGAAGCAACTAAATAAGCAAAGCATGCAAATGATTCTAAATAAAATTATCTATAAATAGAGAAGCATGAATCCTAGCATGGTGAAGCTAAACAATATATGATTTATGCTAATGCAAGATAAAAAGATGATTTTGACAAGCAAATAATAAGACTTTAAAATGCTTCAAAGCCAAAAACAAATGTTCACCATGCAAAAACAACAAAACTAAACCAAGGAGCAACAACCTCAAACTAAATTTGCAACTAACTAAGAAAATTAATCCTTAAATGATCAAAGTAAAGCTTAAACAATTAAAAAGATCAAGAGACATTACCTTTAGTTGTTTGGCTCTCCTAAACAGTTAAGAACTAAAGAATTTCGAATTTTGTGGTTGCAAGGGAATGAAATGAGAGTGTGTGAGAGAGAGAATAAGGGTGGGTTTATATAGAAGTGTAGGGAACAAGAGGACAAGGAGTGCTTAGGAGAGGGCCCACTAGTGCTTGGGAAGGGAGAGAATTCAAATTTAAATTCCCTGATCTAGTTTGACCAAGGAGGGAAAAATTTGAAGTGGAAACTACTTACCTCGGCGGGAATATCGAGCTGCCAAACCGATACACTGGTTGATATTGCCCATATCGGCTTGGTTTACTCGATATTCATGTCGATATCGGGGGTCTGGGCACTTGTATCGGTCGATATGCATGTCGATATTGTCCTGTGTCTCATGTATCGACTCCCTAGTACCTCGATGTATTGTCTGATATTCATCTGGACTGTTTGATATCAAGCAGTGTAACTTGATACATAATCCGGTATGATTATGCACTTCCTTGTATCGGACTAGCACGTCGATACGTTGCTTGATATGCCTTGACACATGCAAAAAATCGCCCTTTTATTTCCCAGTTAAGGCATATCGGCATGGTATGTCGATACGTTACATCGATATGACCCCCAATGTGATGTATCAACCTGGCATCCCAATACACTTGCCCAATATGAATGCCAGTTAAGGCATATCAATGTGTATTCACCCCGATACTTTGCCTGTTAAGGCTTATCGGTTTGCCTTACCCCAGTACACTAATCGATACAATATCCTCTCATATGTATCGACTAATATCATCTCGGTATACTGATCGATACAATTCCAGAACATCAATATCGAGCGAGAACTGCTTGATACATTGCTCGATATGAACTGTATCGACTTGTATTAGCATATATGCTGATCGATATTGACCCCTCTACGCCTCCTTGCTTCCTCCAAGCTTAGCTCCTTCTTCCTAAACTTGAACCTGGTTACTAGGGACACTTAAAAACACTCACACAAACATAAAAACATAAGAAAGCATAAATATTTACAAGGATACCATGGGATTGCCTCCCAAGTGCGCTTGTTTAGAGTCACTTAGCTTGACTTTCCTTGGCTTCTTAGTTGGGGTAAGGAGCAGTAGCCATAGAACTCCTTGGTGGAAACTTGCTTCCCTTGGCTCTCGTGGTGACTCCATCTATCTTGAGCATAGCAAAAAGCTTAGACATGCCTTCATGCTTCATCTAGTAGGAGACTTCACCATCCTTAAAGCAAAATGGCCTCAAGACCACTCCATCTTCGATAGGACCAAGCAGATTTTCATTACATGATTTCGAACCATCCACTTTGAGGACGTCCTCTTCAGTGGTTTCACCAAACAGCTTGGATAAACAACACCCATCAAAGCTTGCACCAGTATAACCATCAAATTCAGGCCAATGCTTAGAAACTCCCTTCAGCTTCTTCACTTCCATTGAGAAGGCTTGCTCATCCTCTAGCTTGTTGTCCTTAGAGTCAAACCTCCGAACCTTGCTCTTGGTCAAGCTCAGCTCAATGGTGCATTCTTTAGCATCAAATACTACTCCATCTGTTGCTAAAAAGGGCCTTCCCAAGATCACAAAGGCAGCTTGTGAAAGTCTTTCCCTTTAGCTCACAAGGCAAAGTAAAGCAACCTGGATCACCAAGCTTGGTGATGTGTAGCTTCTCCAATGTTGGCCTAGCATGCAGCTCAACATTGTCTCCATAGACCTTCTTATATTGAGCTTTATAGAGATTAGTATACTTCTCAGTGAGCCCCTTCTTGAACCTTCCAGGAAAAGGGAGAGCTGGCTTGTAAGGAGAAAGATCATAGGCTCTAGTTTCCTTCTCTGCCTCAACAGACACAAGTGGCGCACTCTTCTCCTCTTCCTTGGTGGTTTCTTCTTCAAGAGACTCTTCCTTAGCATCCTCTTGGTTGGCGTCAGCTGCTAGAGACTCCTCTCCCCCACTCTGAAGTTCAATGTCCTCATTGAGAATTGAAAGGAAGTCTTCTATGATAGTTTCTTCTTCAGCCAAGATATACTCTTCTTTGGAGGTTATAGCATTGCATAACTCCTTAGGATTAGCTTCTGATTTTCCAGGAAGGTTTCCTTGAGGTTTAGGTCCAGCAATGCCTTTGTTATTCTCAAGTGTCTCCACTCTTGAAGTTAACCCATCAATCTTAGTGGAGAGTTCAGCATTGAAAAAGTCCATCCTGTTAGAAATTTCAACAAACTTCTTGGTGATCTCCACATTTGTAGCTTGTTCGCCTTGAAGGAGCTGTTGCAGCATTCCTTTTATCTCAACATCATTGGTGTTTGAGGAACTTGCTTGACCTTGTGAAAAACCAGGAGGAGCAAACTGCTTTGGCTGGAAGTTGCTTTGGAAGTTATTCCTTGGAGCATAGCCTTGGTTAAATGGCGCAAAAGGTCTTTGCTGGTTCCCTTGAGGCTGTTGTGGAGGATAAACCTGATCTTAGGGATTTGCAACATTGTTGCTTCTGTAAGAGAGGTTGCGATTATGTCTGTAGCTGCCATAGCTGTTGTAACCTCCCTGATTTCCCACATAATTCATCTCTTCCACTTGTAGTTCTTCCTCACTTGGCATCTTAGCCATTTCACCAACAAAGTTCAGCTCCTTATGTTGCACTTGAAGCAACTTGTCAAACCTAGAGTTCAGCTCCTTCAGATCTCTTCTTGTGGATTCTAACTCCTTCTTTGTAGTACCCTCTTCTCCTCTTTGAGTTCTGTCAAAATCCTCATTGTAATTTCCATCACTTTGAGCAAAGTTTTCAACAAGCTCAAGACCTTCATCTACATCCTTAGAGAGAAAGTTCCCATTACTAGCTGTGTCAAGGAGCATCCTTATCTTGGAGAGAGCGCCTCTATATAGTGTAGAGCAAGGATTCAGTTGAGAAGCCATGGTGTGGACATTGAAGAGTGTAACCTTTAAACCTCTCCCATGCTTCTCCAAATGACTCATTGCCTCTTTGTGAAAAGCCTGAAATTTCATTCCTTATCCTTGCAGTCCTAGCTGTACTAAAGAACTTTGCTAGAAATGCCATTTTACACTGATTCCAGCTTGTGATACTCCCTTGCAGAAGATTCTTTTCCCAAATATGTGCTTTGTCACCTAAGATGAATTGGAATAACCTGAGCTTCAAGCTGTCCTCACTTACCCCGTTGATCTTTGTCATGTTGCAAATCCTGTCAAAGTTATCCTAATGGTCTAGAGGGTCCTCTAGTGGGAGACCATGAAACTTGTTGTTCTGCACCATAGAGATCAAGCCTGACTTGATTTCAAAGTTATTGTTTGGCACTGGTGGAGGGATGATGCCATACCTATTGTTATAGGCGTTGGGAGCATCACCAGCCCCAATAGGCCTCATGGGTCATGTTGCATATGCAGGTCCTCTCTGACCCTGCTCACCTTGGACTCCTCGACCCTGAATGCCAGCAACTCCCTGAACTCCTGGTGCTCCTTGTGGACCCTGAAACCGCAGATCATCTATACCATGCAGCTCCATGTTAAGCTGAAGGAACCTTTGCAGTCTTTTCCTTTCTCTGTTTGCCCTTAATGCTCTCTCAATTTGCACAATGTTGTTTTAATAGGGAAGCAGATTTTGATTTCCTCTAGATCTCAAGTTCATGCACCTATAAGAGATAGAGCAAGGTTGCAAATCAGTAATTGAACAGAAAATTAGTGATGCTTCAAAAACCATTCAAACAATGCTATCTTCTAAGCATAGGATTAACAGCTATAACTAGCCCAATTTCTTGTGTACTAATCACTTTGCTAAGCGTATATTCATGACAACTTTCATTACTGAATAGATGATTAACAAGCATTCAAAAAGAAATCCAATCCTATAAAGCCAAAATATTCTTTAGACATCTAATCTCTTAGTCTAAGATAAGCAAATCCTCTAAAAGATTATGCAGCATTTCATCAAACACTTACTAGGCATAAGAGAAAGCAAGCATACCAAACAAGCTTGGCTAAAGCAAATCTAGTGTTAAGCACATCGAATAGAGAGAAGACAATCATATTAAGTTCAAGTCATCACTAATCTAATTCTAAAACCCCTCTAATATATCCCATCTTAAACCTTAAAGAGGACTACTCAGTAGTCATGGTCACTACCACAAATTCCAAAGAGAAATAATACTAAGCATGATTAGAAAGCAGAATAGACAAGAATATATAAAGAGAAACACAAAAATTCACAAAATCAAGCAACAGTCTTACAAAGATAACCCAAAAGAGAAAGGTTTTAAAGTTTAGAACAATAAAAACCAGAATAGAACTTGTTGCCTAAATGATAGGGCTCAGGTTTTACCCAAATAAAACTACTGCAAGTGCACAGCAATGCAGCTATAGTATAAAGAGTTCTGGTTCGGATTAAGCTAAGCAATAAGTAATGAATGTAATGTGAAACAACAAAATAAAAGCAAGTGGGCGTTTTTATGATTGTTCTTAAAGTTCAGAAAACTAAAGGCGCTAAGTCAGGACAATTCGCAGGTTGAATTCGAGAGTGTAGAATGCATGCAATCAGGAATGAATTAAAACCGTTTTGAACATGAATCGCAAAGGTATAACTAATCAATTTTTATTGCAGAAGTTATCTATGTCTAAATCACAGAGTTTCAAATCTATTTGCAAACTCTAAAAACCTAAACATGCAGTAATGATCAGGTTCAATTGTTCACAAAACTCCTAACCCAAATCTCTTTGCACTAAGGCGTTTTGCTCATCTAATACTAGTTCAGGTGATTAATAATGTTATCACATCTGTTAAACAACCTAGGGTTTCGAAATCCAGATAATGTATCTAAGATATCAATATGAATGTAAGCACAAATAAAGAACCAATTGATTTCCCTAGTAATTAGCAATTCTACAAACTCTTCATCAACCTTTGAAAAGCCCTAACTTAACTTACAAACTACTCAGACATGGTGAATTGAGAAAACATCATGAATAGAATAGATTCCATAAAAGAAATAAGAAATAAAGATAAAGGAGTTCGAAATCTGCTCTGAAGGAGTCTGATTTGTCTCTCCAAAAGCTCTGCTACAAATCTCTCTATAAAGCTCTGTAGAAAATAAGATACAAGATATCAGCCAAAGAATGGCTGAAAAACCTAATATACAGGCTAAAACATGAGCTGGGGTCTTCTTGTAAATCATGGAACTTCTGGGTCAAAACTGCAATTTCCTTTCCATCGTTTAATAGAAACCGTAATCTCTCTTCAGAGGAGGGTGACGAGCGTCACCACAGCCAAACGATGCCTTCTGAGTTGCTGACTTTGTGGTTGATTCTTGCATTGCTCCAAAAAGTTCTAAAACCTCCAATTATGCTTCATACATGCTATAACCTGCAAAGACTCTACTAGGACTCTAAAAAGACCAAAAGACTCAATAAAAAGGACTTATACCATGGTTAAAAACCATAAAAACCATGATATATCAACTCCCCCTTACTTGCCTTTGCTTGCCCTCAATCAAACATCAGACAAAGAATAGGGTCGAGGTTTGAAAACAGAAACAGTCAGTCTAACATCAGGAACACCACAATGATTAACACTTTCAAATCCACATACCACAGAGCCAACACAAGATCAAATTTCAGTCTAATTATCACAAGCTTAGCAAATCTCTCATATCCAGTTCATGCTTCTTCAAGAAATCCGAAATCTCTAATGTTAACTCCTTATATTTATCTAAGTGTGATATCTAATCAAGGTTTTATCATCTCAATCACTTACAGATTCCTTTCCCTTCCTAAATAACTGAACAAAGCAATCTCAACACAGCTCTCCTATTTTCACTTCCCTTGATCCTTTCTTTCTGATATTTTTCTATTTTTCAACTCTTTTCTCATTTTTTTTTACAGTCTAAGATATGGTGCTACTCAATACTTGTGTTCCTTGTGAGGAGACAGGTTTTTGAGTGTGTTTATTACTGTTGTTCCTTGTAAGGAGACAGGGTCATGAATGCACCATTCTATTGACTTAAACTCTTAAAAGCTGTATTAGGGAAGATCAAAGAGAGATTGTATCTAAACATTCTTGTCAGTGTTGAAAGAGAGAATCAAGATCAATGAGAATCAAGCCCGAAGATAAGAAGTTTAAAGTTTATTATGGTGGAGCTAACAGCAAATTTTCCATATTCTCTAAGAACTTAAATCTTCATTGCTAGACTGATCTACCAATGACTTTCAACTTTGTAAGACTTGTAATCAACTACTGTGGCAATAGTTCTTATAAGCATCAACGTTTTGTGGTTAGTTCCAAGAAAAACTGACAGTTTCAAAATTTTGACTCTATAAAGGTTTTTGACTCAACTTTAAGACTCTAAAAATCAAACACAACGTCAGTAGCCAGCTCCTCCAGACATAAACAACATTGTCCCCAGAGTTGGTCAAAAAGAAGCAAGTGAAGGAGTATAACCAAGTGTCAAAAGTGGTACCTCGCGACGGGACAGGTGACGATCATCACCATATCTAAAGCTCCAAAACCGTCATGTTGGATGTGTTAATGCAATGCCATCATGTGTACTTGGAAGTCAGACTGTTAGAGCACTCAAAACACACACCAAAAACGTCCAAACGAAGCATAACCCATGGTTCAACAAGTTCACAAAACATCATCAAAGCCATCTGAACAGATTGGCTCTCTTTTTATCTTTTTCGTTTTTTCTCATGTTTTTTATTTTTTTTAATGTAAACAAAAACTAGACTAAGCATATGAAAAAAAAGACTTATCAGTGGGTTGCCTCCCACCAAGCGCTTGTATAAAGTCATTAGCTCGGCTTTGAATGCTGCTCAAACAGCTGGCGGAACAGAAGGTGGCAGTGAATGCCTTGGAGAAGATTGTCTCCTCATCCATGGTGGTGTATAAGCAGTGGGCGCATGAACTGTTCGAAGGAAGTGAGGAACATCAGCAGGGTGGATTTTAACTGTGGGTGGGACAGTTCTTTTTCCTGCATAATCATCAAAAGAAACACCAAGCTTTCTATGAGAATCTTGTTGCTTGCATAAGTGTGAAGCAGCTTTTGCATCTTTTAAGTTCTTATTGATGAGATCAGAAGGTTTTGAATTGATTCCAGGTAGTGCATACATTTGCTTTGTTGCAGGTTTCTGGTTTGTGGAATGTTGAATTTTCGGTTTGGCAACATATGATGGATTTGCAGCATAAGGATCATGTCGCACCTTTGTGTTTGGATTGGTGACGAGCGTCATCAGGTCAGTGACGATCGTCACTGACCCTGCAGTTCGAGATTCTGCAGTTTTCCTGCAGTTCAGCTCTGAAATCCTTGCCTCCATTACAAATTCGTCCTCCTCCAGCAACTTGTAATTCATTGGAACCTCCTTTTCGAGCCTATGCTTGAAGATATGATATTTACTCCAATTATCAAACCCAACAGCTTTTGTTGAAGTTTCAGATATTGCTCCTTGAAAAGCCATCTTATTCACTTGCCCACTAGCATCTGATTCATTGACATACCCAGCACTAATATCTTCCGAATGCTCCATGATTTGTTCTTCATCTCTGGAAGTCCATACAGAAAAGGTGTTACCATCAATGGTGGATTTTCCTCTCAGCATATCCATGTCAAAATTTATGACAACATCACCCAAATCAAGCTCTATCTTCCCCTTTTTCACATCAATGATGGCGCCAGCTGTAGCCAAGAATGATCTTCCCATAATAAGAGGATCTTTAGGTTCCTCAGCATATTTCAAAACCACAAAGTCTGTGGGCATGCAGCCTTCAATTGTTAACATGAACATCCTCTAAGATTCCTTCTGGGGTACTTATGAATCGATCAGCTAGGATAAGAGAGATCCCAGCTGGCTTGAAATCAGTTATTCCAAGTCTAGCAGCAACAGAGAAAGGCATCAAGTTAATACTTGACCCTAGATCTTAAAGCAAATGTGGAAAACGTCCTGTTGAGATTGAGCAATCAAGCACAAAGTTTCCTGGATCAGGTAGCTTCTCTGGAATTTTGCTTTGAATTATGGCATTGACTTTTTCAGAAACAATCACCTTCTTCTTCTTCTTTGGGACTGTGCCTAAGAGAATTGCACTAATGTCTCTGGTAAGCAAGGCTCCTTCCTCAGGACTCACACCATTCACAACCATTCTCTTAACATACCTTCTTAGAGCAGGTGAAAGCTTGACTACATCAACAAGAGGAATCTCAACCATCAGCTTCTCTATCATTGCCTTGCATCTGACCTCATCTATCTCATTTTTAGACTTCCTAGGATGCATGGGGAAGGGTGTCTTGGGTTTATAAGCTTGTTCCTTGCCTTTATCTGCAGTTACAGGCGAAGCAGCTTCGTTATAGGGTGGGGACGATCGTCACCAGGGGGGTGACGCTCGTCACTGACTTGTGAAGACCCCCGATTCCTTTGTAAGTTGGTGACGAGCGTCACTCCTCCTTGGTGACGCTCGTCACTCAACTCTGAGGCAGCAAAAGTTTCATCTTCAAACTCCATCAGTTGCACGATCTCCTCTACACTAAACCTCTTTTTATGCACTGTATTAAGCTCCTTTTCACTCCTGACTGTGATGACATTAACCTGGTGCTTGGGATTGATACCAGTCCTTCCAGGAAGGAATCCCTCTTGCCTTTGAACAGCTCATGCAGTTTGAGCAACCTGAACATCCAGCTTCTTCATATCAGAGTTCAAACTCTCAATTCTTCCATTCAGGTTTTGGTACAGCGAATCTAGCTTGCCATTGAAGTCCATTGTTATCTTCTGCTGTCCTTCTAGGATCTGCTCCAGCATAGCTTCCATCTTGTTGTCTTGTGGAGGTGCAGTTTGGTAGGAAGAAGAATCATAATTCATGTTGAAGTTGGTACTCTGAAAACCCCATCCATTGATGAAATTAACATCCTTTTGTTCAAACTCTTCAGGATTTTCGAAAGTCTCCACTTCTGCAGCAAATTGGACTCATGTCTTTCTCATCATAAGGATGTGCATACTTTCTAACTTAGCCTTAACCTCAGCTATTTGGTTCCCTTCATTCAAACTAACATGTTGCATCCTCTGAAAGTCAGCATTATTGGTGCTGTTACTGCAAGCCAAATTTTCTATCAATCTGATTGCTTCTTCTGGTCTGTTTGTGTTGAAGTTGCCACTGCTTGAAGCATCCAACGCCATCTGGTATTTCCAATCAATGCCTCCGAAGAAAACACCAAGCAGTTGCACCTGATTGAAACCATGATGAGGACAGTCCCTTTGATAAAACTTGAATTTCAGCCAAGAAACTTTAAAAGCTTTAGTAGGTCCTTGGGTAAAGGAAGCAATTTTTGTTCTCAAGTCTTCTGATCTGGCATCATCATAGAAATTTTTCAGAAAACCATTCTTGGTGTCTTCCCAAGTGGTCAGCGATCCAGGCTCCAGTTGCTTCATTCAATAAGCTGCATCTCCTTCAAGTGAGTAAGGAAATAGCTTGCAGAACAAGAAATCTTTGCTAACACCATTAGCTTTCACACTTAAAGCCAAATCCTCAAACCTCTGAATATGATCCATAGGTAAGCCATGGAAAGGATGCTGTCCCACCAGCTGATAATAAGCAGGCTTCAGCTCAAAATCGTTCGTCTGAAAAGAAGGAGGGCCGATTGCAGCTCTGTTGGCATAAAACTGACCAGGTCTGTTGTAATCTCCAAGAGTCCGCTGCACAAAACGCCCAGAAACGTTTACAGCTTCATCTGGTGCTTGCTGAATCACCTGTTCAGCTATGACATTCCCATTCTGATCAAGTCTCTGCCCTTCTTCATTCCTCCTGTTTTCATCTCTGTCAACCAAATGACCTTCTGCATTCTCGACCAAGACAATCGGATTAACCATTGTAGATTGCTTCTTAGCTTTCCTGATGGTCCTTTCCAATTTAGCTATCTCGTCAATGCATAAAGTCACCAGCTCCTTCTCTTTGTTGCTTCTGGTAATGCGATAAGGCATACACCTGACACCAGCACAAAGAAAAGTAGCAGAAAGTTAGTAAACAAATAAAAACTTAAACAAAATCCTAATAGTAAAAAATCGATAGGCAGCTATTACTCCCCGGCAACGGCGCAAAAACTTGATAGGGCTCAGGTTTTACCCAAATAAAACTACTACAAGTGCACAGCAATGCAGTTATAGTATAAGGGGTTATCGAATCCCAAGGGAGTAAGTTAACTACACTAAAGAGTTCAGGTTCGGATTAAGCTAAGCAATAAGTAATGAATGTAATGCGAAACAACAAAATAAAAGCAAGTGGGCGTTTTTATGATTGTTTTTAAAGTTCAGAAAGCTAAAAGCGCTAAGTCAGGACAATTCGCAGGTTGAATCCGAGTGTGTAGAATGCATTCAATCAGGAATGAATTAAAACTGTTTTGAACATGATTCGCAAAGGTATAACTAATCAATTTTGATTGCAGAAGTTATCTATGTCTAAATCACCGAGTTTCAAATCTCTTTGCAAACTCTAACAACTTAAACATGCAGTAATGATCAGGTTCAATTGTTCACAAAACTCCTAGGCCAAATCTCTTTGCACTAAGACGCTTTGCTCATCTAATACTAGTTCAGGTGATTAATAATGTTCTCACATCTGTTAAACAACCTAGGGTTTCGAAATCCAGATGATGTATCTAAGATATCGATATGAATGCAAGCACAGATGAAGAACTAATGGATTTCCCTAGTAATTAGCAATTCTACGAACACTTCATCAACTTTTGAAAAGCCCTAACTTAACTAACAAACTACTCAGACATGGTGAATTGAGAAAACATTATGAATAGATTGCATAAAAGAAATAAGAAATAAAGATAAAGAAGTTCGAAATCTGCTCTGAAGGAGTCTAATTTGTCTCTCCAAAAGCTCTGCTACAAATCTCTCTCTAAAGCTCTCTAGAAAATAAGACACAAGATATCAGCCAAAGAATGGCTGAAAAACCTAATATACAGGCTAAAACACGAGCTAGGGTCTTCTTGTAAATCATGGAACTTCTGGGCCAAAACTACAATTTTCTTTCCATCATTTAATAGAAGTCGCGATTTCTCTTCATAGGAGGGTGACGAGCATTACCCATAACTGGTGACAAGCGTCACCACAGCCAAACAATGCCTCTGAGTTGCTGACTTCGTGGTTGATTCTTACAATGGTCCAAAAAGCTCAAAAACCTCCAATTATACTTTAGACATGCTATAACCTGCAAAGATTGTACTAGAACTCTAAAAAGAACAAAAAGACTCAATAAAAAGGACTTATACCATGGTTAAAAACCATAAAACCATGATATATCACTAAATTTTTTAGGACTTAAAAGTATTTATAAGGAGGCTTAGAAATCCTTAGTAAACCAAGAGAAAACCGATTTTTAGCTGACTCAGCTGGAAAATATCGGCTTCTTCAGTCGATACACACATCGATATTCTCTCCTTGAGGGTGTATCGTGTTGTCTTGGTCGATACGGTGATCAATATATCTGGCTTTAGGGGTGTATTTCCTGGACCCTCCTCGGTATAGACGTTGATACAATCACCCTTTAGCTAAGGCATATGGAGCACTCCCAAGTCGATATGCTCTTTGATACTTCCTGTCTCCGATGTATCGGCTTTGATGCCCAATACACTGCCCGGTACAAACTCATCTTGGTGTATCGAAGCCTCTCCTAGTCGATATACTCCTCTGTACGCCTTGCTTCTTTTGTATCAACATGACGCCCTCGATATCCAATCCGATACACATCATATCAGCCAAGCTACATTGATATCCTGCTCGATATTAGTCCATCTTTTTCTTTGCTCCACTCCTAGCTCACATCCATTGCATCACTTGGTTTCCAAACATCTTCTTGTACCTAAATAAAACTCCAAATGCAAACAAAATGCAATGCAGCACCTAAAACTACACTAACTACTTAATGTTTGCAAATGGGACAAAAACACATAAAATATGCATTTTAAAAGACCAAAAACAGTGATGAATGCATACTAAAATGGCATAAATAGTAGAGATATCATGTAGTGTAACACGCCTATTGCAGAAAGGATAACATTCTAGAGGTTGTAGGGAAATCTCGATCTTTTAAGAACTGGAATGTCAAAACAGGTATATCACTTGCGAAAAGTCATTACATTAAGTCTGGATTCATGGAAGAAAATGTATCCAAAAACCGCACAGCCTCTAAGCTGCTTACATGGAATAGCTGAAAGGAATAAAGACATAGCAACATGATCAATAGGGAGACAAAAACAGGCACGTATAATGGACTTCTTCTCTTGATGGAGCTTATATACTGAACACTATCAAAATAATGAGGTTCCACATGTTTATCCATGGTTTTGTGTACTTGACAATACCACAATCAAAGATAAATGTCACCTTCATCTAATTAATTAAACTTGTGATGGTAGATGATAAACTTATTGAGTCAACCCTCGCCATTTCAACCATGTAATTAGAGGGGTTCTCCTGCATCATAACATTTTAGATGAATCAACAAGATGAACTGCTTTCTGATATGGGAAGTTATTTTTCAAGCTTCAACAGACATGTGGTTCTGTGGGTCAGATTAATTCTGAAGAAACTACGAAACTAAGAAAGAACATACAAAAGAGAAAAACCTCCATGAGCTGCACGCACCAGCTTTAACTCGGATGCTCTGTTAAGTAGCATCAAGTCCCCATATAAACGGGTTGTTTGGACGACATTCAAAGATGTTGCAATTGCATGACTGGTCTGTATTTATAAGTAATACCATGAGAACTAATTTTCACCATAAGAAAAGAAGCAAATGCAAAAAAACTACATCTCTACCAAACACACACCTTCTGCGAGAAACGCGCATCATTCTCATTTTTCAACCGAACATTGCAGTTTTGACTACTTACCCCAACAGATTGCAAAACATCATCAAAGAAAGAAGCTTTACCACAATGGTTACACGGTTTGAATCCTTAAACAGCCTCAACGCAGCATGTGGTCCGATATATTCAGCACCACCAGTGACTAATACATGAGTCACTCCTTACTCGTTGCGAGAGAACTGCGAAGAAAACAGAAATTGCAGCAAGACTTAGAATACAGAAACATCAACTAAAAGGACCAGATTCAGAAGAAATATTTTAAGACTGTAAGAAAAAAGTAACAGATCAAAGATTTTCTAGCAAGTAGGACTATGGAGTTACCACGGTTGGTGATCTGAAACTCGGTGCGTGATTGAGCAGAATAATGCATAAAGCTGTAAGAGAAACTACCAAGACAATCCTCCCCATGACATTGCTCTTCTGTTTGGGTTCCAAGTATTCTATCCCTGAATTTTTTTTAAAAAATCAAATAATAAAAGATTGTTCGTTTAGTTATTCAAATGTTGCAGAGATTGAATATATAGTTAAATAGATTCTATAGACTAACCTCCTATCAGAGGTCTTCAATATAAAGTTGAAGTTATTTTGCACTCTTTCATTAGCAATTTCTGGCATCAAGACATGATCCAATCATCTCACTAAAGAAAAGAGATTGCACTTCTCTATTGGTATGAAAATTTTAAACCTCTACACAGAACATCAGAAAGTCAGATACACAGTTTAACCCCAAGTACCTATGAGTTGGTGACGCTGTGGCGGGACTTGCAACAATAGAAGAAGGAAACTATTGGCACTGCCATCAGATAGAGAAGAGCACTTTACATTTACCTTCCTGAAGAGAGATCAATCTTAACTCGATAAGAAGCATCAAAAAAAAAAACCACCATCGCAAAACACGTACGTAGCAGACAGAACCCAGATCTCACAAAATCAGAAATTCAGTAAAAATTTAGGGTTTATAACAATCTTAATCACATGAATTTTATCATTAAAAAGCCCCATTTCGAGATAGTGGAATTTGAATCGATTCAGACCTAAGCAACCGTGAACTCAATTTTAACTACACAAAAACTATAATCTAATCACAAAAACAAAAACACTTAATCAGAATCGATACAAAAACTAACCTCATATGGAGAAGAGGTTGGTGGATTCACACTGCAGCTCATCCAGATAGACAGATGCACTAATTCACCAGTAGAAGAACAAGAAGACGAAGGGGAACGATAAAAAACCAAAATTTTATTCGACGTTTAAAATAGAAACAGAAAGAACGATCAAAAACCAATAGTGGCGATGAAGATGTGTTGTAAACAGAAACAATATGTATGTGAGACCAAATACCTTGAGCTGTCTCCATCATATGATTTGCAGACATTCTCACATCAATTCAATTGCTAAAGATCTTTCAATTTTAAATCTCGTTTGGTTATCGGTTCGGTTCGGTTTAAACCGAACCAAACCGAACTAACCGAACTGAATTTTTCGGTTTTTGGTTCTGGTTCGGTTATTAAAAAAAACCGATCGGACAGATTTTAAATCTCGTTTGGTTATCGGTTCGGTTCGGTTTGCTGAACCGAACGGTTACCCGATTTTTTTTTAAAAAACAATTATACCAAAATATACCAAATTGTACCAAATTATATCGAACTGGATATCCAAACTATCCGAAAATATCTGAAATTATCCGAAAATACCCGAAATAATCCGAATCTACCCGAAATTAGATCGTCATCTCCTTGTGAGACACACCCAATCTTTATATATTAGATCGTCAACAATTTTAATTATGAGGTAACATAATCAAAGTAAGAAGGTAATAAATAAGCTAATAAAATCTACAAAAAGCATCATAAACTGATAAAACGTTTAATACAAAACGTTTAATACAAACCCGAACATACGTAAAAGTTCTCTTGCTGACTTGCTGTAAGAGTGTTCCATAAATCCTAATTTGTATATTGGAAGCTACATAAATATACACCCAAACCAAAAGTGGGAGCTGTTATCTCTTAGACGACATTATTTATTGATAGCAAAGCATATATGTGTTAGTGTGTATCGAGTGTTAACTCAAAATTACATAATACTCATTTTACATTACAAGAAACTATCACTAGTAAAATACTTGGTTATAGCTACTGTTTTTTTTGTGACTAGGACTAAAATACCGTGGCTATATGGTCTTATAGCCACGAAAAATCAAGTGAAAAAACCGTGTCTATACGATCGTAACTAATTTATTTTTTTGCTTTTCGTAGCTACATAGCCATAAATTAGTCATTGGTATTTTTTTTGGTAACATTAGTCATGAATTAGTCATGCGATTATCCGTGTATATATAGCCACGAATTAGTCACTGTTATTCGCGGAACATTAGTCACGAATTGATCACGCGATTATATGTGTCTATATAGCCACGACATATTCGTGGCTACTGCGTGACTAATCTAGCCACAAAATATCAGTGACTTATCCGTGGCTATGTATTAAAAATGAAAAAAAATATTTTCAAATTTTTTTACCATGTTGCTTAACCATCAATGCTAAAATACTAAACTGCAATAATCAACCAAAATATCATACATCAAAAGTGTTAGAACATAACATAAAAGTTTTACAAACACTTAACATTCAAAAACATTAAAACAAACTAATCTCCTAATAAAATAAAACACAACTAATCTAGTGTGGATTGTCCTTGAGTTGGGATTGTGGTGTTAGGAGGATTTGTAGAAGCAGAAGGAGGCGGAGAGGTATCAGCAGCAGCAGCACCAGGCGGAGAGGCATCAACAGCAGTAGTAGGAAGCAGTGTGGTACCAACCTTTTGTAGAAATGCATTAAAAACGGCCACCATTTCATTCTTGACAGTGTCCAACTCTTCCTTGAACTCACCCCTCATCGCCACAACATCTCCTTTAATCTCAGTCATGTCTGACTTGAGAGTTTCAACATTGCTGTTGACGGCTTCTGAATAAGCCTTCAAACCGGAGATACACATGTCCATGTCGACTGTGTGTATGGGATGCGTGGACTGACTCGGTGGGAGTGAAATCCCGAAGCTGCACACTGCCTATTCCATATGCTCTCCCTCGGCTTGTCTTGCTGCGGTATAAAAAGAAACAAACATACAAATTCAGAGACAACACAATCCAAAAACACATTCCTAAACATAACAAGATAGCAACTCAAGTTCTTATTCTCACAAGTCGAGACGAGTCATAACACAAACACATGCTAACACGAAAATTCGAAAGGAGTCACCACATAAACAAGTTGAAACAAGTCACAACGAGTAAAGCAATGAGTGAGTTATTATCGAGTATCTTAAGAAATTCTTGGTTGAGGAGCCCTCTACTCCACGCATTGATATCTCTCATAATTGCATCATATAAGCTTGCACTTAGTTCATGTTTTAGTCCTCTTTTGCATGTTTTCCTTTGCTTTTATCCCATTCTTCCTTATTTTTATACTTAGCTTGCATTTAGGTTGTAGTTTGCATTTCTTGTGCATAAGGAATGTTTCTATGTACTTAAGGAACCATTTAAGACAAAGAGGAAGTGTGGGAGTGATCCAAGGAGTTACCCCCAATCAAAGAGGAGCAATAGGAGTCAAGAAAATGGAGATTTGGTTTAGCATCGATCCAGGCACGAACCACATCGATCAGGAGTGATTGATGTAAAGCAGCATAAAGAAACAGAGTTCACATCGATCACTCACATCTGTCAAGACTGATCGATGTCAAGCCACAAGACATCTGCATCGATCATGAGTGATCGATGTAAACGAGCAGGAGCAACGAGATCTTAGCATTGATTGAGCACATCGATCATCAACTGATCGATGCCGAGGACCAGAGGAGCACATCGACCAGCTACATCGATCAAGCCTGACCGATGTCCTTTACATCGGTCACCAGTATCGATTAGGAGTGATTATCCAGCAGTCCTTAGTTTTCCAGTTTCTTAATCATACTTTGTACTTTGAATCTTTGGTTGATTTTAATATAAGTTTGCATTTATCTTCTTGTTTAATCTCTCTAATCATGATTTGCTATCCTTTTCTCGTTGAATTGATGGTTTTGATGGTGATTAGTGAGTAGTAACTTAGGGATTTCAGATAGGTTATGTTTAGGGAATTTGATGGTTGATCTATAATTGCTTAGTGCTAATTCTTCTATTTCTTTTCTTGATTGCTGTGTTTAATGCCTGATTATCTTTAGCTAAGTTGATTAGGATCTTAGGCTCATTTTATGCCCACCAAGTGTTTGATGAAATGCCTGAATTTCTTTGCAAGAGAATTGCTTATCCTAGCTCAAGAGTTTGACTGTCTAGGGACTGACTTGGCAATATAGGATTCATAGATTGTCTTAATGCTTGATGTTTATCATTTCACTAATGAGAATTAGTTTTGACTTGATGATTAGCAAAGAGATTAGTGCCAAGAGATTGGATTAGTCATATAAACGAATTCTATGCACAAGGAATAGCATTGTGTGAGTTTGTAAGCATCACAGGTTGAGTTGAGAGTTCACTAGCACCAATTATCCCATCTCAAGTCTTGTCCTTCCTCTGTTTTTAGTCTATTTCGAAATTTCTCTGTTTTTACCTTTGTTCTAGTTGATTTGCTTGCTGTTCACTCTTAGTTTGGTGTTTGCATCATTTATGTTTGATCCCTTAGGTTGTGAGACATCTAAACTCTCTCTATATCTGCTTGAATTAGGAAATTGATATATCATGGTTTTTATGGGTTTTTGACCATGATATAAGTCTTGTTTATAGAATCTTTTTGGTATTTTTCGAGTCCTTTCGAGTCCTTGCAGGTCTAGGTACGTTTGGAGCATAATCGTGGTCGCGAAGAAGAGCCTTAAAAACTCTTTTGAAGAATTGCAACTCGGCCCAGAAGTTTTCTACTATTTGCAAACTTGCCTCAGTGGTGTTTAGAGTTGTATTTAGGTTTTGACAGCCATTATTAGGCCTTCATCTTGTTTTCATTGAGACTAAGTGAGAGATTAGATTCAAAGCTTTTGGGGAGATAAATCCGTACTCTGTCAGAGAAAAATTTCGAAACCCCTTTGTCTTTTACTCTATCTTTTAATGCAGTATTATTCAGCCATGATTTGTGTTTCAATTTCTATGTCTAAGTAATCTGCTAATTAGGTTTTGGGTTATTCAAAGGTAGATAATAAATTGTTAGAACTGCAAAACTGGAAGGATAAATCATTTGGTTCTTCATCGAGATTGCTTTAACACTGGTTTTAAGATTGATCACCTAGAAATCAGATATTAGGTTGTTTAATAGATGTGGAAACATTATTAATCACCAGAACTATCTTAGATGAGCGAAATAACTAATTGCAAAGGAATTTGGATTAGTGATTTTGTGAACATATCGAACCTGAACCATAATGCTTGCTTAGGTTGTTAGAATTTGCAAGTGAATTTGAAATTCTAGAATCTGATCATAGATAATCTCTGCGACGGAAGTCGATTGGTTTTACATTCGTGTTTTCGAGTTCTAGAACGGTTTTAATAAATAATCCATTCAGTCTGTAGTCTGCGATTTATATCAACCTGCGAATTTCCCATTCCCTAGCGCCTTGTCTCATTGATTTTAAGAACCCATAATCTGCTCATATTCTTGCTACTTTTATTTACCATTTTGTTTTATTTGTTATTGACTGCTTAGCTATATTTGAATCTAAAGTCTGTTGAGTAATAGTCTTAAGTCCTTGTGGATTCGATCCATAAGTACTACAGTGATCTCTTAATTTGAGAGAGTAACTCTAAGGATTAATTTGAGCATATCAAATTTTGGCGTCGTTTCCGGGGACTTAGTTATTACTTTCAGATTTTTAGTTTTAGAATTTTGACTAAGCTTTTACATTATTTTCGCTAACTTTCTGCTACGTCTCTGCTGTCTGTTTCAAGTGTATGCATAATCGCAGTACCAAAAGCAACAAAGACAAAGAGCTTATGATATTAGGCATCGACGAACTCGCCAAGTTGGAAAGAACCATCAAAAAAGCCAAGAAGCAGACTAAGATGGTTGGACCAATAGTTTTGAGGACAGATGCTGAGGGTCATTTAGTTGACAGAGAGGGAAACAGAAGAAATGAGGATGGGCAGAGGATAGGTGAGGATGGCGTTGTAATTGAGGAACAGGTTGTGCCACCAGTTGCGCAGAATGTGCAACAACAAGCTGCTGGAAATGCTGTTGGGCGTTTCCCACAGAGGACCCTGGGAGATTACAACAGGCCAGATCAGTTCTATGCAAATAGAGCTGCAATCCGACCTCCTGCCTTCCAGAGAAATGACTTCGAACTCAAGCCTGCCTACTACCAGGTTGTGGGTCAATACCCTTTCCATGAGCTTCCACATGAGCACCCTATGGACCACATAGAGAGGTTTGAAGACCTGGCTACAAGTGTTAAAGCCAATGGAGTCAGCAATGATTTTTTATTCTGCAAGCTTTTCCCATACTCTTTGGGAGGAGATGCAGCTCATTGGCTGAAACAATTAGAGCCTGGCTCTTTGACCACTTGGGAGAGCACCAAGAGCGCTTTTCTCAACAACTTTTATGATGATGCAAGATCAGAAGAGTTGAGGACGAAAATTTCTTCTTTTTCCCAAGGTCCTACTGAAGTTTTCAAAGCAGCATGACTGAGGTTCAAGTTATATCAGAGAGAATGCCCACATCATGGCTACAACGAGGTGCAATTGTTGGGTATCTTCTTCAGAGGCATTGATTGGAGATATCAGATGCCTTTGGATGCTGCAAGCAATGGGAACTTCAACACTAGAGTACCAGCTGACGCCATCACACTGATAGAGAACTTGGCTTCCAGCAACAGTACAAAGAATGCTGATTATGAGAGACAGAAAATCGCTGGGAACGCTGGAAGCAATCAGTTTGCTGCTGAGATGAAGGCTAGGCTGGATTCTGTTCATAACCTTTTGGTGGGTAAGAAGTCTGTTCAGTTTGCTGCTGAAGTTGAAACATTTGAGCCAGCTGAGGAGTATGAAGAAGAAGATGTCAACTACATAAATGGCGCTGGTTTTCAGGGTCGAAGGTACAACAATCAGCAAGGGATCAGATGATTCAGTGGGAATAATCAGAGAAGCAACTTTACAAGAAACCAGAATTCTTCAGGTTACACTCCCAGGCCTCAGTTTCAGAAGACTGAATACCAGAATCCTTACCAGAACAACAACTTCAGCAGGAACTATGGTTCCTTTTCTTATCAGCCACCACCTGCACCATCAGCTTCAGGTAAGATGGAAGCCATGCTTGAACAACTGCTCGAGGGTCAGCAAAAGATCACAGTTGACTTCAATGGGAAGATTGATGCTCTCTACCATGATTTGAATGGCAAATTCGAATCCCTGAACACCCATGTCAAAACTCTTGACACTCAAGTTGTTCAAACTGCTGGAGCTATAAAAAGACAAGATGGATTTCTTCCAGGAATAACATATACCAACCCAAGACACTCTGTCAATGCCATCACGCTGAGGAGTGGAAAGAACCCGCAACCAGTGTAGAAGAAGGGTCTTAGTGCAGAAGATTTCGAGCAACTCCAAGAGTTTGAAGAGGATGATTTCGCCAGTTTTGAAGGGTGTCGATCAACACCCACCACTCGATGTCGATTGACACCAGAAGAGTTTCACGACTTTTTGACTCGAGGCGAAGAGATATCGACCAAGGTCGACAAGCAGCAGAGCGGACCATCGACACCACATACATAGAAGAGTGTCGATCGACACACCACCCCTGGAGTCGATCGACACCCCCCCCCCCCCCCCCCCCTTCAGACTCTAGAAAACGCAGAAGAAAGGGTTTACAAGCCAAAGGTACCTTACCCAAGGAACCAGAAGAAGTCTAAACAAGAGCTGGAGGATGCTAGGATCAAAGCTAGCATGGATAAGCTTGTGGTGGAGATTCTTTTGATTGATGCTATAAGAACTACTCCTGTGATCAAGAGATATGTGAAAAGGATGATGACCAAGAATCTGGGGCTTGAGCAACGGACAATGCTGATTTCATAGCAGGTCAGTGCAGTGATACAGAACAAGATACCAGAGAAGTTGACAGATCCTAGGAGCTTTTTCCTAGACTGCACAATCTTTTCTGAGAGGTTTAAGAGGTCTCTTTGTGATTTGGGGTCAAGTGTTAATCTGATGCCCAACTCCGTTGCTGTCAGCTTGGGTATGACAGATTTTCAACAAACTAGGATCTCTCCTATCCTAGCAGATAGATCAGTAAGGATCCCTGAAGGCATTTTGGAGGATGTACCAGTCAAGGTGGGAGATTGCATGATCCCTACAGACTTTGTGGTTCTAGCTTATGGGGAAGAACCAAAAGACCCCTTGATCTTGGGAAGACCATTCCTAACCACTTCAGGCACCATTATAGATGTGAGGAAAGGAAACATAGCCCTTAATGTGGGCGATTAGGTGATGACCTTTGACATGGACAAGCTGATGAAGAGACCAACAATTGATGGTCAGACATTTTATGTGGACTCCTTCACCAGTCTTGCAGAAGAGATCTTCCAGGAAATGCATCCCACAGACCCTTTGGAGAGAGCATTGACAGTCTCTGCAGAAGAAACAGAGCATCTAGATGACATTACTGCTGGGTATGTCAAGATGTTGGATGCAAGTGAACAAGTTATGCAGCTAGTAGCGCAAAAGGAGCTGGTTGGAACCTCTGTGAAAGCTGCACTTGGCGATTGGAGTGAAGAAAAAGCTCCAAAACTTGAACTCAAACAGCTCCCTGTAGGTTTAAGGTATGCTTTTCTGGTACTTAACTCTACATATCCTGTTATTGTTAGTGTTTCCTTAAACAATGTAGAGCTCACTTTACTGTTAAGCAAGCTGCACATATTTCGCAAAGCTTTTGGCTATTCTCTTGATGACATTTCAGGTATCTCTCCAGAATTGTGCATGCACATGATACACCTTGAGGATGAGTCAAAGTCATCGATTGAGAACCAGAGGAGGCTGAATCTGAATCTGCAGGATGTGGTGAAGAAAGAGATCATGAATCTTCTAGCTGCTGGGATCATCTATCCCATCTCAGACAACACTTAGATCAGTCCAGTACATGTGGTTCCAAAGAAAGGAGGAGTCATAGTTGTGAAAAATGATAAGAATGAGCTGATTCCTACAAGGACCATCACTGGACACAGAATGTGCATTGACTACAGGAAGCTCAACGCTGCAACAAGGAAGGATGACTTCCCATTGCCATTCATTGATCAGATGCTGGAAAGGTTGGCAAATCACTCCTACTACTGCTTCCTGGATGGCTACACTGGCTTCTTTCAGATCCCCATTTACCCAGATGACCAGGAGAAGACCACATTTACTTGTCCCTATGGCACCTTTGCATATCGCAGGAAGCCATTTGGACTTTGTAATGCTCCTGCGACATTTCAGAGATGCATGCTTTCCATCTTCACTGATATGATTGAGAAATACATGGAGATCTTCATGGATGATTTTTCAGTGTATGGCTCATCTTTCAAAGACTGCCTTGACAACCTCTGTCAAGTGCTAGCAAGATGTGAAGAAAAGCATTTGGTTCTGAACTGGGAGAAGTGCCACTTTATGATCAGAGATGGAATTGTACTTGGGCATAGAGTCTCTGGAGAAGGCATTGAGTTGAACAGAGCGAAAATTGAGGTGATGACAAGTCTGGAGCCACCAGATTGTGTGAAATCAGTGAGGAGTTTTCTGGGACATGCTGGATTCTACAGGAGATTCATCAATGATTTCAGCAAGCATGCAAGACCACTCACAGCTTTGCTTTGCAAGGATGTGAAGTTTGAATTTACTGCAGAGTGTCATTCAGCCTTTCAGCAGATCAAGCAAGCTTTAGTGACTGCTCCCATTAAGCAACCCCTGGCTGGGATCTACCATTTGAGGTGATGTGTGACGCCTCAGACTTCGCAGTGGGCGCTGTCTTGGGTCAGAGAAAAGAGAAGAAGCTTTGTGCCATCTATTATGCAAGCAGAACTCTTGATAAAGCACAGAAGAATTATGCAACTACAGAGAAGGAACTATTGGCTGTAGTGTTTGCATTTGAGAAATTTTGACAGTACCTGGTTGGAGCTAAGGAGATTGTGCATACTGACCATTCTGCTCTCAAGTTTCTGATGCAGAAGCAAGATGCCAAACTAAAACTGTTGAGATGAATTTTGCTGCTTCAGGAGTTTGACATTGAGATCAGTGATAAAAAAAAAGGTATTGAGAATGCAGTAGCTGATCATCTTTCAAAGTGATACAAACTTAGGAGCTGAAGCTGACATCCCTACCATGAGACAAGCTCCAAGAACAAGATCAGGAACTAAAGACTTAGCTGATGGCTTCAACCAAGCAGTAGAGACGCTGATCACTTCCCAACACTTAGAGGATATCACTACTCAACTATGTCAACTAAGCATCGCCAAGGAAGCAGCAATGGCAAGGGCTTATCTAGACGAGGAGGGCATTGAGCAAGAAGACCTTCCCAACGAGCAAGCAGGTGGTTTAGACATCACCAACGACCCTCTCATCAAAAGCATAGGTTATACACGTGACTGGCCATTGATTCATGCCAACAAAGGAGTTTCCTTATTCACCATCACGTCAGCTAAGTAAAACGCCTCATTTGGAGCTAAACCAAGGTATGATCCGAATCCTTAATTTCTATATGGTTTAGTTCTACTAATCAATCCTTTCTGTTTTGTTTTCTTGGTTTAGTTTTTATTTCATTTAAACTTTAGTATAAGGCATGTTGGCCACCTTTTATTTACATTTTCGTTTTAAGGCATTGTTAGCCAAGTAGTTTAACCTAAGGGTTTTGTAATCTGTTTCAAGTCCCCTAGAAGGGCAAAGCTGTTTGGACTGTTTATAAAGTCCCCTCACAGCCGTGTATTCTTTCACCATATCAATAAAGATCGAACTTCTTGGCTAAGTACCAAACTCTTGTTCTCTAAAGCTTTGTGTGATTCATTGCTTGAGAGTTCTTTGTCTTATCAAGGCTTAGATCCATAAAGCCTTGTGGCGACTTTCGTTCCATCCCTCTATTCATCTCACCCTTTAGTTCTTACAAATAGAGTGGCACAACTCTTTGTTTGAGCTCCATCTCGATCCACTTCCTTCCATATTCCATCCACTGATTGCAAGCCGAAAGAGTTGAACAACCAGCGGCCCAATACCATCATCCCTACACGGTTACCTGTTAGTAGGCGTGTGTCATCTGGTATCAGAGCCGAAAGGCTCCCTGAACAGGTGTACTCTATCCTTTGCATCTTTCTTTCTTAGTTTTCGCTTTGGTTCTTAGTTTCATTCATCATTCAAAAAAAAAAAAAAATCATAAAACGTTTTCATTATCTACTGTTTTGATTCGATTTTTCAATCTCAAAAACCCCAAAAGAAGTTTCATAATTGCATCAATTCGTGTTGTTCCATATCTTACAAAAAAAAATTTTCATAAAAAAATTATTCAGCTTTAAAGTTGCATATTCGGTTCAAGAACTCTTTCCATAACGGTCATATTGCGAATTAGTTCTTACTTGTTTGGGTTAATTGCATATTGTCTTTACTTTATGAGGTTACCTTGCTAGTGATTAGGACGGTTCCTAGTATTGAGCATTAGGACTATAGCCCACAAGCTGTTGTTTTACTTGACTTATATTAGAACCCATTAAGCACTTGATCTTTGAAACTTTGTAGGTACTAAGATGGGAGAAGCCGATCAAGCTGATGTTATGAGGCAAATGCTCGAGTCTATTCAAGGCATCAGTGCTAGGATGAATCAGTTGGAGCAGCGACTGCCACCACCACCTCCCGCCGGAGCTCCCAATGGCCCTAGAAACCGAGAGGGGACTCCCGTAACACAAGGGGGAAGTGAAACTGACGATGACATGCCGAGTTTGGAGGAAGACAATCCCAACCCGAGGCAAAGGAGGTACCATGATCGTCCTAGAAGAGGGAGAGGCCGAGAAGATGATCAACCGTGGCTTGGAGGAAAGGATATCAAGCTTACAGCGCCCACATTCGCCGGAAGAGTCAACCCCGAGGCATATGTAGATTGGGAGAGAAGAATGGAGTATATCTTCGACTACTACCAGTACCATGACGCCAAGAAGGTCTCCTTAGCAGCTGCACAACTCACCGAGAATGCGCTTGCCTGGTGGGACAGAGAAGTTTCGGAGAGAAGGAGACATAGACACGACCAGATCACCACTTGGGCAGAGATGCTTTTCTTAATCGCTCTTGCTTAATCATGTTTAGCTTTCTTTCCTTTGCGTTTTCGTGTGTTTTAGCTATGTGTAGTGAGTAGATTTCCTTGGGTTTAAGGTTGGGGCGATTTAAGGGGTTTAAGCTTTGGTATTTTTCTTGTTCTTAATCCTTTCTCTTCTTGGATTTGGGGTCTTAATGCTTAGAGAGTCTTGGAAAAGATCTCTATGATTCCAGGGCTTTTCTTACCTCGACCAGATTCAGAAATCTTTTAAAGCCAAATCCAAGAGACTAGCTCATCCTTTTCCAAACGCCATGGATGCTTAGGGAGCTAGTTAAGCCAATATTTGAGATCTTTCCTTAATGTTCTTTGATCCTTCTTTCCACTACACGCCATAGGTTAGGAGGAAGGGTTGAGAAAAGGAACTATACCACACGCCATGGATAGATCTTTTTTAGCTCCTCAAGGCTTAGAGATAACTCATCAAATGAGTAGATCTATGTTTTCAAACCCAAAGCTTGAATCTTGAACCCTCTTAAACATGAACCTCAACCTTGAATCCTCTTTTTATCATTTTAAAACTCAATTTTATCATTTCCTAGTCATAAAGTTTACATCTTTAATCTTTAAAACTCATTGCTCTAAGTTGCTAAAAATTCTCTGTTTATCAGCCTTTAGAGTTTGATTTTATTAAATTAGTATTCTTGCGTTTTAAATTCTTAGATTTCGTTTAGTAGTTTTTAACCCTTAAGAGGGAGTTTTAAAATAGTTTTCTTGCTCATTGGTCGTCGCATTTAGTTTTCATAGAATTTCTCATCCATTTACCCGAATCTGTTTAGCTTTGCATTGCTCTTGCATTCTTAGTGACTTTCATTAACCTAGGCTGGATTGACACCTCTTGCACCTATACTACAACTATTGTGCTTCAGGATTTGATATTCTTGCTTGCTAAAATCCTGTTTATCAAATGTGCGCCGTTGCCAACTTGGGTTTGATTAGAAAGCATTAGGATTTGGAGCTGAGTAAAGACTAAGTACTTTATTTTACATTGGTTACTCATTTCTCTACCTTACTGCTTGTCTTCTCAGGTACATGAATTTAAGGTCTACTGGTGACAACAATCTACTACAACCTCTAGACAACATTCATCAACTTGGAGGTGCAAGGCTAAGAAGAGAGAGATAACAAACACAAGACTTTGAGGAGCTACCAGGTTTTGTTGAGTGTGTGGGTATGGCTGAGCAAGACTAAGCTGAGGGTCAACATCACCACGCGGCTGTTGGTAGGGGTAATGGAAACCCCAAGCACGCCCCAAGACCACCAAGGATCATCGGTGCTGGTGATGCACCAAACACATATCATAACCGCTTTGGAATCACTCCTCCACCGGTGCAAGACAACAACTTCGAGATCAAGCCATGCTTCATCTTCATGGTGCAGAACAACAAGTTTCATGGGCTTGCAATGGAGGATCCTTTGGAGCATCTTGACAACTTTGAGCAAGTTTGTGGAATGATAAAGATCAATGGCATCTCAGAGGACAGCTTCAAGCTTAGGCTTTTCCCTTTTTCACATGGGGATAAAGCAAGGCATTGGGATAAGACCTTACCTCAGGGGATTATCACCTCATGGGCTGAATGCAAGAAGGCGTTTCTCTCAAAGTTCTTCTCCAGTACAAGGACAGCTCGGCTAAGAAGTGAAATCAGCGGTTTTACACAAAGGCAGAATGAGACCTTTAGTGAGGCTATGGAGCGGTTCAAAGACTACACTATAGCTTGTCCTCATCACAGCTTCGGTGAGGAGACACTCTTGAGCACTATCTACAGAGGAGCTCTTCCCAAGATTCGAATGCTCCTAGATACGGCAAGTAAAGGCAACTTTCTTGGTCAAAATGTTGAAGAGGGAATGGAGCTCATTGAGAACTTGGCTTTGAGTGATGGAAACTACAATGAGGACTATGATCGCGCACCTAGAGGATCTGATCTTGAAGCTCACAAGAAAGAGATGAAGTCCCTCCATGAGAAGATAGACAAGTTAGTCCTTGCAAATCAAAGGCAAGTTCACTTTGTAGGAGAAGTTGAAGATGTTCTAGATGAGTTAGAGCTGAACCAAGAGGAAGCGAATTGGGTTGGAGGTCAGAACTACAACAAGCCACAAGGCTATGGTCAAGGCTATCAGGGCAACAACAACCTCTCATACCGAAGCACCAATGTGGAGAACCCTAAAGATCAAGTGTACCCTCCACAACAAGGAAAACCTTTTGTACCTTACAACAAAGGGTTTACACAAAATAGTGGGTACCAAGGGCAGCGACAAGGCAACTTTCAAGGTCAGCAACAGCAAGGAAACAAGAGTTACTCTCCTGTGTTTCCTCCTAGTTTCATGCCTCAACAGCAACAAGTGCAACCGCCACCTCAAGATCCGGTTCAAGCAATGTTTCAACAAATATTTCAGGGACAAGCAACTACAAATCAGAAGTTTGTTGAAATGAACAATAGGATGGACTCTTCTCTTACTGAGGTGTCTACTCAGATCACTAACATCAACAACAAGATACGCCAGCTGGAGAAAGGCAAAGCTAGTTCAAGCGGTCAAGGTAGCTTACCCGGGAAGTGTGAGCAAAACCCCAAGGAGTACGCCAACGCTATCACTTTGAGAAGTGGGAAAGAGCTACCACCGATGTCTGTACCTGAAGAAAATGAGGACATTGTGGTTCAAGAGGGGGGGGGAGTAAGCTTTCAAATGATCAAGAGATCACCTTTGACAATGTCTGGATTGCAAGACCTAAGAAAGGCGAAGAAGCGGTTGTAGAGAAGAAAGTGGAGGAGGTTAGCAAGGAGAAAGAAGCTTATGTGCGTCCACCCTACAAACCAAAGCTTCCCTTCCCTGGACGGTTCAAGAAGCAGCTGATTGAGAAGCATAGAGTCTTGTTTGAGAAACACTTGAAGGCTGTTGAGATAAAACTGCCTTTAGTCGATTGCTTAGCTATGATGCCAAAATGCGCCAAGTACTTCAAGAATACCCTTACCAAGAAAAACAAAGAGAGTGAAGAGGTCTTGGTGTTGAGTGAAGAATGCAGTGCAATCATCCACAAGGAGATAATTCCTAAGAAGATAGGAGATCCAGGATCATTCACTATCCCTTGTGCACTTGGACCTTTGAAGTTTGAAAGTTGCTTGTGTGATCTAGGAGCAAGCATTAACCTCATGCCTCACTTCATTGCCAAGAAGCTAGGCTTTACCAAGTTTAAGGAATGCAGAATCTCACTTGTGCTTGCTGATATAAGTGTAAGGCTCCCTGTAGGCATGCTTGAAGACTTACCCGTGATGATCAGTGGTGTGAATGTGCCAACAAATTTTGTAGTTCTAGAAATGGATGAAGAGCCAAAAGATCCTCTTATCCTTGGTAGACCCTTTCTAGCAACTGCTGGAGCCATCATAGACGTGAAGAAGGGGAAGATCTCTCTACACCTTGGCAAGAAAACAAAGTTAAACTTTGACAACAATGAAGTCTTGAAGAAGCCAACTATCGATGGGCAAGCGTTCTACATAGGAGCTTTGGATACATTGGCTGATGAGTTGCTTGAAGGACTGAGACAAGTGGATCATCTACAGCTGGCTTTGACAAAGGAGCGTGGGGAGCATGGTTTCTTGAACGAGCAGACCCAGGAGTATGTTCGCATCCTTGATTCTCGAAAAGTTGTGAAAGAAGATAAAGGCCATTGCCTAGAGATCGACCTGGAAATCGATGAGATCACTCGATCCAGGGAAGCGATCGACAAGAAGATCAACGAGGTTGCTCGATCCAGAAACGAAATCGATGAGAAGATCAAGAGAGACAACTCGATCAGTTCAGAGAACAACTTGGTGAATCGAACTCTTGCTCGATCCATATCAAATCGAGCAACTGAATCGAGGGAGTGCAATCGATCCATTTTAAATCGAGGGAAAGATCGACTGATTGGCTCGATCTCAGCGGGAGGAACGGTTCAAGAGGGCAGCTTGAAGGCTCATGACTCGGGTTCAAAAGAGGCGAATGAGGACATCAACCTCAACACAAGCCAAAAGGAGGACTGGAGTGAGCCGCTAGCCCCAAAGGTGGAGAAGTCCCTTGCTTCTGTTGTAGAAATCCAGCGCAAGATCAATAAATGGCAAGGCACGCTGATCGAGATGCTGGCTAAGAAGATCGAAGACCTTCAAGGAAACTCATCTGAAGCGTCTTCAAGTGAGGAGGTGGAGCAACCAGAGGAGGGAAGAAGATCAACTGGAGGAGTTGAGACCCGCAAGCCCCAAAGAAGCAACCAAGCTGGACGCCTTTCTCTCCATGATGGCTCAAACAAGAGCAAGGACAAAGGCATTCACCGTGCCACTCCTAACAAGAGCAGGAGGGCTGGAGCAACCTCGAGCTCCAGCCATACCTAGCTTCAAGGTACCAACTCACAACCTTTGTAAATACCATGCATCTTTAAGTTTTTGCTTTTTTTTTTTTTGTCTCCTCTTGAATTTGTTTGACACTGAGACGGTGTCATTCAAGTTTGGGGGAGAGTGTGTGTTATTTGACATGTTTCTTTTGGATCTTATTTTGAGTTATCATCTTTGAGTCATCATGCATCATCTAAGGCATTGAAAAATACAAAAAAAATCATACAATTTTTAAAAATTTTCAAAAAAAAATTCATGTAGGTTGCATTTGCATTGTTTAACATTTTAGGATTAAGTCCTGAATTTTAAGCATTTAGGTTGTTTGCATTTGCATAAGGGGCAAAAGTTTTTCTTGAAAGTGTTTTAAGCTCATGAATTGTTTCAAGGCCCTAGTTAGTAGTTCTTTGATGCATTGTACATACTTTGAAAGTAAGCTCTAACCATATTTAGATCATTTGTTTTGATTTTCGTGGCTCAAGTTGACCATTCATGAATTGAATCCTTTCCTACCAAGTGAGAACCTTAAATTAAATTTTTAATTATCATACCTATGCATTTGAAAAAGGATACATGGATCACTTATACATATTCAGGCTTTCTTATCCCTTTCAGCACTCTTTTGTAAGCCTGAGTAGACTTCCCACCTTGACCCTTACCCTCCTTTCAAGCCAAAATTTTCTTGTGTGATTTGTGAGGCCTTATTTTTGGTTTGAACTTGGCATAAAGTGTTAGGTTTAGGCGACATGATTAGGCTTTTATATTGATTCTAGCTTTGCATTTTGAAGCTAGTTTTAGGCTAAGATTGGGGGCGGGGATTCATGGGAGTTGTTTTGTTTTTGTTTGCGGTTTGAAAAGAGTTTGATGTTTGGGGTTTGAACTTAAGGGAATATATGGTTTTAAGTGGTAGGCCTTATGTTTAAAATGAAAGCTCTAGTTTGAAAAAAGAAGATAGCTCTCAAAAAGAAAAGAAAAAAAAAAGATTAATAAAAGAGCCAAAAGGCCAAGAAAAAAAAGAAAAAAATTATAAGAAGAGAGCTATCTAGGTATTGAAAAGAGCTAAGTATCTTTATGGCTTTACCACTAGCCAAAAAGATTTTAAAATGATGTTTTTATTTGGGTTTTGATAGGCGACTTGCCATGTTGATGTGGGTAGTCTTTAGGAGGGTGAGTGAGTTTAAAAAAGAAAGAAAAAAAAATGATGAGAGAGGGTTTTTAGGACCATTGTTAGTGTATATGGGTAGATGAGAGTCTAGTCATGTATGCATCAATTGCCTTTACCATTAGCATTATGCATAAGTTCATTCCTTTTTGAGATAACCCATTGCTTGATATACCCACTTAAATGAGATCATTTTTATCTCATAACCTTTGTCCCTACTCAGCTCTATCTCTACACCTTATCCGGCCAGCTCACTTTTGGCGTGTAGTGAGGGGATCATTTTCTTTGTTTGGCTATTTTAGGCAAATGGGCGTGAACCATTCATTTTGTCTTGGACCAGTTTGATATTTTCTGATGCTCTTTTAAGCTTTTCGCCATTGTTACTGTTTTTGAAGTTTTTCATGTTTTGAACCTTTAAGATCTTGTTTAATCTAAGTGCTTTTCTTAATCGCTCTTGCTTAATCATGTTTAGCTTTCTTTCCTTTGCCTTTTCGTGTGTTTTAGCTATGTGTAGTGAGTAGATTTCCTTGGGTTTAAGGTTGGGGTAATTTAAGGGGTTTAAAGGTTTTTAAGAGATGTCTCTCACTACTTTTGGGATGAGCCTTATCTCCACAAGAGAGGGAATGATGGACTGTTCAGAAGGTGCATAGCTGAGGAAGAAGTTCAAGGGATTCTGCATCATTGCCATGGTTCAGCTTATGGAGGTCACTTTGCAACCTTCAAGACAGCCTCAAAGGTTCTTCAAGCTGGTTTTTGGTGGCTTAGCTTGTTCAAGGACGCCCAAGCTTACATCTCCTCATGTGATGCAAGTCAGAGGAAGGGAAACGTCTCCAAAAGAGATGAGATGCCTCTGAACTCTATACTTGAAGTAGATCTCTTTGATGTGTGGGGGATTGACTTTATGAGACATTTCCCTTCATCTTATGGGAATAAGTACATCCTAGTTGCTGTGGATTATGTCTCAAAGTGGGTTGAAGCCATCGCCAGTCCAACAAATGATGCTAGAGTTGTGCTAAAGCTTTTCAAGACAATAATATTCCCATGATTTGGTGTTCCAAGGTGTGTGATCAGTGATGGTGGAAGTCACTTCATCAACAAGGTCTTTGAGAGTTTGCTGAAGAAGAATGGTGTTAAGCACAAGGTTGCCACTCCTTACCATCCTCAAACAAGTGGTCAAGTAGAGGTGTCTAACAGGGAGATCAAAGCTATTTTAGAGAAGACAGTTGGTGTTACAAAAAAGGATTGGTATAATAAGCTTGATGATGCTTTGTGAGCTTATAGGACAGCCTATAAAACACCCATTGGTAGAACTCCCTTTTCACTCCTCTATGGCAAGTCTTGTCATCTACATGTTGAGCTGGAATATAAAGCCCTTTGGGCAACAAAGCTTCTGAATTTTGACATCAAGACAGCTCAGGGGAAAAGACTCATCAACTTGCATGAGTTAGAAGAAAACTGCCATGAAGCTTTTGAGAGTTCTAGGATCTATAAGGAGAGGACAAAAGCTTTTCATGACAAGAGGAGCAAACCCAAGGACTTCATGGCAGGGGATCAGGTGCTGTTGTTCAACTCAAGGCTGAAGTTGTTTCCTGGAAAGCTGAAGTCAAGATGGTCAGGTCCATTCAAGATCAAGGAAGTGTTACCGTATGGAGCTGTAACCTTGTTTGGCAAGAATGGAGAAGACTTCACAGTGAATGGGCATAGACTGAAGCCATACATGGCAAGTGAGTCCCTTGGAGATGATGTAGACATCAACCTTGAGGATCCTCCACAAGAGTGATCAACCAAGGAAAGTCAAGCTAAGGACATTAAACAAGCACACTTGGGAAGTATTCTCATGTTATCCGTGTACATATTATTGCATTTTACGTTTGTTTTTGTGTTTTTCTGTTGATAACAGAGGCAAGTGGGGTTTAAGGCAAATTGTTGGCTGAGTTAATCTGGCCTGTATCGGTCAGCAACATCGGTCTGGAAGTGACCGATACGTTTCCATCGGTCAGCACCATCGGTCTGGAGTGATCGATGAAAACTGAGCGGGTATACCATCGATCCAGCCCATCGGCCTGGAGTGACCGATACAGCTCCATCGATCTACACCATCGGTCTGGAATGACCGATGGCCTCCTCCATTCTGCTAAAACTCTTTCTAAGGTACACAACTCCTCTCCTTTCCTTCTGAATCCTTATGAGTATCCTTTATCACTCTCCTTCAAGCTTCTATTACACAAGGGACTGTGTAATCTAAGTGTGGGAGAGGGCATTGCATTTAACATTGTGTTTTGTTTTCTTATTTTCTCTTTTGCATACTTGAGTCCCATGCATTCATGCATTCATCATTATGCACCAAAAATCCTTAAATTTTCAAAAAAAAATTTGAAACCAAAAAGATCATTTAGTTGCATTTGCGTAACTAAGATTGAGTCTAGATGCATTTCATATAGGTTTGCATACACTTGCATAGGGAGTAGATGATAAACACTTGTCAAGGTGTTAATGTTTGAGTTGTTTTCAATGCTTTGGTTGTCTGTTGTTTGATTGCATTGAAGTGAGTTTGAAGTTAAGGCTGTGATATATCATGGTTTTTATGGTTTTTAACCATGATATAAGTTCTTTTTATTGAGTCTTTTTGGTCTTTTTAGAGTCCTAGAAGAGTCTTTGCAGGTAATAGCATGTCTGGAGCATAATTGGAGATTTTGGAACCTTTTGGAGCATTCTGAGTGGAAGCCACGAAGCACCTAGCTCGAAGAAGAAAGTATGCCATATGGTGACGCTCGTCACCAAGCTGGTGACGCTCGTCACCCACCAAGGAAGGAGGTCGTGGCTTGTTTTTAAAAGATTAGGAAGAAATTGCAGTTTTGGCCCAAAAGTTCCAGTATTTGCAAAAAGACCCTAGATCGTGTTTTAGCTTGTATATTAGGTTTTTCAGCCATTCTTTTGGCATATATCTTGTATCTTATTATTTTTGAGAGCTTTAGAGAGAGATTTGTTGCAGAGCTTTTGGAGAGACAAATCAGACTCCTTCAGAGCAGATTTTGAACTCCTTTATTTCTACTTCTTATTTCTTTTATGCAATCTATTCTTTTCATGATGTTTTCTCAAATCACCATGTCTGAGTAGTCTGTTAGTTAAGTTAGGGCTTTTTCAAAGGTTGAAGAAGAGTTTGTAGAATTGCTAAAAACTTATAGGAAATTCATTGGTTCTTCATCTGTGCTTGCATTCATATCGATTTCTTAGACACATCATCTGGATTTCGAAACCCTAGGTTTTTGATAGATGTGAGAGCATTATTAATCACCTGAACTAGTATTAGATGAGCAAAACGCCCTAGTACAAAGAGATTTGGCTTAGGAGTTTTGTGAACAATTGAACCTGATCATTACTGCATGTTTAGGTTGTTAGGGTTTTGCAAAGAGATTTGAAACTCTGTGATTTAGACATAGATAACTTCTGCAATGAGAATTGATTAGTTATATCTTTGCGATTCATGTTCAAGACGGTTTTAATTCATTCCTGATTGCATGCATTCTACACTCTCGGATTCAACCTGCGAACTGTCCTGACTTAGCGCCTTTAGCCTTCTGAACTTTAGGAACAAGCATAAAAACGCCCTCTTGCATTTATTTTACTGTTTTGCATTACATTCATTATTTATCGCTTAGCTTAATCCGAACCTGAACTCTTTAGTATAGTTTACTTACTCCCTTGGGATTCGATAACCCCTTGTACTACAACTGCTTTTGCTGTGCACTTGCAGTAGTTTTATTTGGGTAAAACCTGACCCTATCAAGTTTTTGGCGCCGTTGCCGGGGAGTAATAGCTGCCTATCGATTTTTAGTATTAGGATTTTGTCTAAGTTTTTATTTGTTTACTGATTTTCAGCTACTTTTCTTTGTTCCTGTTTCAGGTGTATGCCTAATCGCAGAACCAGAAACAACAAAGAGAAGGAGCTTGTGACTTTGAGCATCGACGAGCTTGCTAGGTTGAAGAGAACTAACAGGAAAGCTAAGAAGCAATCTACAATGGTCGCTCCACTGATCTTGGTTGAAGATGCAGAAGGTCACTTGGTTGACAGGGAAGGAAATAGGAGGAACGAAGAGGGGCAGAGAATTGATCAAGAGGGGAATGTCATTGTTGAACAGCAGGTTCAGCAAGTGGCTGAGAACGTGGGAGTCCCTGCTGCTGTCAATAACGCTGCTGGGCGTTTTGTTCAGAGGACTCTAGGTGATTACAACAGACCTGATCAGTTCTATGCCAACAGAGCTGCAATCCGACCTCCTGCCTTCCAGAGGAACGATTTTGAGGTTAAACCAGTCTACTATCAGCTGGTTGGACAGCATCCCTTCCATGGTTTACCTCATGAGCATCCTATGGATCACATAGAGAGGTTTGAGGATTTAGCTTCCAGTGTCAAAGCTAATGGAGTCAGCAATGATTTCCTGTTCTGCAAGCTTTTTCCTTACTCTCTTGGAGGAGAAGCTGCATATTGGCTGAAGCAACTGGAACCTGCTTCATTGACCACTTGGGAAGACACTAAGAACGCCTTTCTGAATAACTTCTATGATGATGCAAGATCAGAGGACATGAGGACGAAAATTGCTTCCTTTACACAAGGCCCTACTGAAGCTTTTAAGGCTTCTTGGATCAGGTTCAAGTCTTATCAAAGGGACTGCCCTCATCATGGCTTCAGTCAGGTGCAATTACTTGGAATTTTCTTCAGAGGCATTGACTGGAAATATCAGATGGCGCTGGATGCAGCAAGTGCAGGAAACTTCAACACCAACAGACCAGAAGAAGCTGTAAGATTGATTGAAAACTTGGCCTGCAGTAACAGCACTAAGAATGCAGATTTTCAGAGAAAGCAGCAGTCTGGTTTGAATGATGGAAACCAAATAGCTGAAGTTAAGGCTAAGTTAGACAGCATGCACAGCCTTTTGGTGGGAAAGAAGTCAGTCCAATTCGCTGCAGAAGTGGAGAGTTTCGAAAATCCTGAAGAAATTGAGCAGAAAGATGTTAATTTCATCAATGGAGGGGGTTTTCAGAGCCAAAAGTTTGGAAATCAGCAATGGAACAGTGGCTACAACAGCAATAATCAGCAGAGTACCTTTACAGGAGGACAGAGCACGCCTAGTTACACTCCTAAGCCCCCATTCCAGAAGACTGAAGTTGAGAAACCTTACCAAAACAGCAGGAATTATGGTTCTTCTTCCTACCAAACTGCACCTCCACAAGACAATAAAATGGAAGCTATGCTGGAGCAGGTACTTGAAGGACAGCAGAAGATGACAATGAACTTCAATGGCAAGCTAGATTCGCTGTATCAAGACCTGAATGGAAAAATTGAGAGTCTGAACTCTCACATGAAGAAGCTTGATGTGCAGGTTGCTCAAACTGCAGGAGCTGTTCAAAGGCAAGAGGGATTCCTTCCTGGAAGTACTGATATCAATCCCAAGCATCAGGTTAATGCCATCACAGTCAGGAATGAAAAGGAGCTAAAAACAGTGCAGAAAAAGAGGTTGAGTGCAGAACAGATCGTGCAACTCATGGAATCTGAAGATGAAAATTTTTCTGTCTCAGAGGTGAGTGACGAGCGTCACCAAGGAGGAGTGACGCTCGTCACCAACATAGAAGAGAATCGGGGGTTGTCACAGGTGAGTGACGAGCGTCACCCACCTGGTGACGGTCGTCACCCACCCCAGAATGAAGCTGCTTCGCCTGTAACTGCAAATTATGACCAGGAACGTGTCTATAAACCCAAAACACCATTCCCTAAGCATCCTAGGAAGTCTAAACAAGAGATAGAAGAAGCCAGATGTAAAGCTATGATAGACAAGCTGATGCTTGAGATCCCTCTTGTTGATGCAGTCAAGCTTTCACCAGCTCTAAGAAGGTATGTTAAGAGAATGGTTGTGAATGGTGTAAGTCCTGAGGAAGGAGCATTGCTTACCAGAGACATCAGTGCAATTCTTTTAGGCACAGTTCCAAAGAAGAAGAAGAAGGTGACTGTTTCTGAACAAGTCGATACCATCACTCAAAGCAGAGTTCCAGAGAAGCTATCTGATCCAGGGACCTTTGTGCTTGATTGCTCAATATATGCAGGACGTTTTCCCCACTCTCTATGTGATCTAGGGTCAAGTATTAACTTGATGCCTTTCTCTGTTGCTGCTAGACTTGGAATGACTGATTTCAAGCCAGCTGGGATCTCTCTCATCCTAGCAGATCGATCCATAAGGACCCCAGAAGGCATGTTAGAGAATGTTGATGTTAACATTAAAGGCTGCATAATTCCTACAGATTTTGTGGTTCTGAAATATGCTGAAGAACCTAAAGACCCTCTTATTCTGGGAAGACCATTCTTGGCTACTGCTGGAGCCATCATTGATGTTAGAAAGGGGAACATTGAGCTTGATCTTGGTGATGTTGTCATGAACTTTGACATGGATAAGTTAAGAAAGAGTTCTACCATTGATGGTCAGACCTTTTCTGTAAGAACTTCTAGAGATGAAGAGACTGTCATGGAGCATTCAGAAGACACTATTTCTGAGTGTGTCAATGAATCAGATATTAGTGGGCAAGTGAGCAAGATGGCTGTTGAAGAGCCAATATCTGAAAACTTCTGCAGAAGCTGTTGGGTTTGAGGATTGCAGTGAGGATCATATCTTCATGACTGGGCTTGAAAAAGAGGTTCCAATGAATGCCAAATTGCTGGAGGAAGACGTGTTTGTGATGGAAGCAACACTTGCAGAGCTGAATTGCAGGAAAACTGCAGAAACTCGAACTGCAGAGTCAGTGACGAGCGTCACTGACCTGGTGACGCTCGTCACCAACCTGGACACAAAGGAGAGACGTGATATTTGCTCTACAAGTCCATCATATGTTGCCAATCCGAAAATTCAACAGTCCACAACCCAGAAACCTGCAACTAAGCAAAGGTATGCACTTCCTGGAACCAGTTCCAAACCTCCTAATCTCATCAATAAGAATTTAAAAGGTAAAAAAGCTGCTTCACACTTATGCAAGCAACGAGACTTTCGTAGAATGCTTGGTGTTTCTTTTGATGATTCTGCAGAAAAACGAAATGTCCCACCCACACTCACGACCAACCCTGCTGATGTTCCTCACTTCCTTGGAAGTGTTCATACATCTACTGCTTACAAACCACCATGGATGAGGAGACATTCTTCTCCAAGGCATTCAATGCCACCTTCTGCTCCACCAGCTGTCTGAGCAGCATTCAAAGTCGAGCTACTGACTTTAAATAAGCGCTTAGTGGGAGGCAACCCACTGGTAAGTTTTCTTTTTCATATATTAGTTTAGTTTTCTATTACATAGCTAAAAAAAAACCCCAAAAACATGAGAAAAATCAAAAAAAAAAAAAAAAGAAGAGTCACTTTGTTCAGTTTGCTTGGATGATATCTTGTGAACTTGTTAGACCATGGGTTATGCTTTGTTTGGATGTTTTGATGTGTGTTTTGAGTGCTCTTACAGTTTGACTTCGGACTACACATGATGGCATAGCATTTAAACATCCAACATGACGATTTCTGAAGTTTCAGAGTAGTGACGCTCGTCACCAGGTCCTTTGCGAGGTACCACTTTTCCACCTTGGTTTTACACGTTCTCATGCTTCATTTTGACCAACTCTTGGCTTAATAACATTGGGGACAGTCTTGTTTAAGTCTGGGGGAGGTGGTTACTGACGTTGTGTGCTTTGTGTCATGTTTATAGAGTCTTAAAGTTGAGTCAAAAACCTGTTTTTTTTTAGAGTCAAAATTTTTGAAACTGTTAGTTTTTCTTGGAACTAACCATAGGACGTTTTTGCTGATAAGAACCATTACCACAGTAGTTGACTACAAGTCTTAGTAAGTTGAAAGTCATAGGTAGATCAGTCTAGCAATGAAGGTTTAGGTTCTTAGAGAATCTGGAAAATTTGCTGTTAGCTCCACCTTAATGAACTTTAAATTTCTTGTCTTGGTGATTGATTCTTATTGATCTTGATTCTTTCTTTAAGCACTGACAATAAGGTTAAAATACAATCTCTCTTTGATCTTCCCTGATGTAGTTTTTAAAAGATTAAGTCTAAAGAATGGTGCATTCATGACCCTGTCTCCTCACAAGGAACAACAGTAGTGAACACACTCAAGAACCTGTCTCCTCACAAGGAACACAAGTATTGAGTAGCACCATATCTTAGACTGTAAAAGTTGAGAAAAAGAAGTGAAAAATCAAAAATATCCTAAGGAAAAAGATTAAGGGAAGAGAAAATAGGAGAGCTGTGTTGAGATTGATTTGTTCAGTTGTTAGGAAGGGAAAATAATCTGTAAAGTGATTGAGATGATAGAGCCTTGATGAGATTTCACACATAGATAAAAAAATAAGGAGTTAACAGTAGAAATTTCGGATTTCTTGAAGGGGTTTGGACTGGACTTGAAAGATTTGCTAAGATTGTGATAATTAGGCTGAAATTTGATCTTGTGTTGACTATGTGGTATGTGGATTCCAGTATTTGCAAAAAGACCCCAGATCGTGTTTTAGCTTGTATATTAGGTTTTTCAGCCATTCTTTTGGCATATATCTTGTATCTTATTATTTTTGAGAGCTTTAGAGAGAGATTTGTTGCAGAGCTTTTGGAGAGACAAATCAGACTCCTTCAGAGCAGATTTTGAACTCCTTTATTTCTACTTCTTATTTCTTTTATGCAATCTATTCTTTTCATGATGTTTTCTCAAATCACCATGTCTGAGTAGTCTGTTAGTTAAGTTAGGGCTTTTTCAAAGGTTGAAGAAGAGTTTGTAGAATTGCTAAAAACTTATAGGAAATTCATTGGTTCTTCATCTGTGCTTGCATTCATATCGATTTCTTAGACACATCATCTGGATTTCGAAACCCTAGGTTTTTGATAGATGTGAGAGCATTATTAATCACCTGAACTAGTATTAGATGAGCAAAACGCCCTAGTACAAAGAGATTTGGCTTAGGAGTTTTGTGAACAATTGAACCTGATCATTACTGCATGTTTAGGTTGTTAGGATTTTGCAAAGAGATTTGAAACTCTGTGATTTAGACATAGATAACTTCTGCAATGAGAATTGATTAGTTATATCTTTGCGATTCATGTTCAAGACGGTTTTAATTCATTCCTGATTGCATGCATTCTACACTCTCGGATTCAACCTGAGAACTGTCCTGACTTAGCGCCTTTAGCCTTCTGAACTTTAGGAACAAGCATAAAAATGCCCTCTTGCATTTATTTTACTGTTTTGCATTACATTCATTATTTATCGCTTAGCTTAATCCGAACCTGAACTCTTTAGTATAGTTTACTTACTCCCTTGGGATTCGATAACCCCTTGTACTACAACTGCTTTTGCTGTGCACTTGCAGTAGTTTTATTTGGGTAAAACCTTACCCTATCAAGTTTTTGAGGCTGCACCATATCTTGACTACTTGCATTGATATTCTTGTCTTATGCTGAAACTTGCTTTGATTTGATGCCATCTCTGTTTATTAGAACCATAATCCTGACATTTAATTATCATGTTTATGCATTGAGAGTGATCACATGGATACCCATATACATACTTGTGTTATCTTCTTCCCTTCTTACCACTCTAGTTAACCCAAGTAGCTGATCCTCATCATTATGGGACAGTTAACCAAACCTTAACCCAATTTTTCTTTCTAAGCCTAAACACTATTGTGAGAGTTGTGAGGCCTTGCACTGCATTATTTTCGATTTATCTTGGCAAAAAGTGTTAGGAATAAAGCTGGCAAGGAGAAGCTCTCTTGTAGACACCATCTTGCATCTTGAGCTTGGTTTTATGTTAGGAGTTTGGTAAAGGGTAGCATAAGTGGTTTGAGCATTACTGTTTTGTCTTTTAAAAAGAAAAGAAAGAAGTGTGGAATGGTATTAAGGGAGAGCAAGTCAGAATTGTGGTTAAGTACAAAGGGGATAAAAGCTCTAACTGTTTAAAGAAGGAAGGCGCCAGCAGAAAAGCTATGAAGAGAGGTGCATCAAAAAAGAAATCAGACCCAAGGCAATCCACCAAAGGTGAAGAATGGCACCTAATCAACAAAAAGGAGAAAGTCCCAACAAAAAGAAGCAGCCACACAAGCAAAGAAATGAAGTTTCCCCCAGCCATGAAGAAGAAGAAGGGTCAGAGTTCAGGAAAAGGGTAGACTCAGGGTTTCTTTTTGGGGTTTAGAAGTTAATAGATTCATCTTTGAGTAAAGGGTAGAAGAGAGCTTTGCCTTGCATGCATAAATGTGCTTTTACCTTAAGCATTTTGCCTAAGATAGGAGTGATCCCTGTGGTCTTTGACCCATTATCTGAATGAGATCATTTTCATCTCATGACCATGTCCCTTCAACCAAATGTGTTCACTTGACTTGCATAAATTTAATCCATTGGTTACCATCAATGAATGTTAAAGAGTTGGCTGATTTGAATGCTTGTGTAGGCTAAGCTAGAGTGCATTGTCTGCTATGATAGGTATGGCTAAACCTTTTAAAGTAGAACAATCTCTTTGCATCTTAGAACCTATAACTTGAGCATTGATTCAATTTGTTTATTGGCATCTTTAGTTTTGAGCTCCCACTTTCAAACCTCACTCTCCTATCTGTTCTTATTTGCTTGAGGACAAGCAAAAAGCAAGTGTGGGGGTGTTGATATCTCATATATTTACATCAGTTAGGCTTGCATTTAGTGCATGTTTTGGTTCTCTTTTGCATGTTTTCCTTCCCTTTAAGTCCCACTTTCTTCTCCTTTTAGACTTAGGTTGCATTTAGGTTGTAGTTTGCACTTTCTATGCATCAAGGATGTTTTTAGGTACTTTTGAAGCTGAATGGAGCAAGGAGGAAGTGTGGGAGTGGATCAGGAAGCTAGCCAAGCCAAGAAAGAGCAAAAAGAGCCAAGGAAAACAATCTCTGGAAAACCATCGATCAAGATTTCAAGACCATCGGTCAAGGAGTGACCGATGGGAATGCAGCGAGTATACCATTGATCACTCTCCTCAGGACCATCGGCCAGGAAGTGATCGATGGGAGGCCATCGATCAGACCATCGGTCAGGGAGTAACCAATGGAAACCCAGCGAGTATACCATCGATCACTCTCCTCAAGATCATCGGTCAGGAAGTGATCGATGGGAGGCCATCAATCAGACCATCGGTCAGGGAGTGATCGATGGGATCCCAGCCTGAAGACCACTTATTTAAAACTTTGCCATTTTCGCTTAGGCTAATATAAATACGAAAAATCCCTAATTTTTGGGATCATCTATTTATCCAACAGTTCTTTCCTCTTTTGTTTTTGTCTTTTGATCTTGTAGTTTGAATCTTTGCTTGATTTTAATAAGTGTTGCATTTATCTTCTTGTTTAATCTTTCTAATCATGATTAGCTATCTTTTTCTCTTTGATGTGATGGTTTCGATGGTGATTAGGGAGTAGTCTTTTTAGGGAATTGAGATGGGCTAGGTTTAGGGAATTATAAGCTTGATGTCTTAGTGTTAATTCTTCCATTTCCTTTCTTGATTGCTGTGTTTAATGTCTGATTAGATCTAGCTAAGTTGATTAGGATCTTAGGCTCATTTTATGCCCACCAAGTGTTTGATGAAATGTCTGAACTGCTTTGCAAGAGAATTGCTTATCCTAGCTCAAGAGATTGATTGTCTAGTGGGTAATTTGACAATATAGGATTGATAGAATTGTCTTAATGCTTGCTGTTTTCTATTTCACTAATGAGAAGTAGTTCTTGACTTGATGATTAGCAAAAAGATTAGTGCCAAGAGATTGGATTAGTCTTATAAATGAATTCTATGCATAAAGAATAGCATTGTGTGAGTTTGTAAGCATCATAGGTTGAGTCAAGAGTTCCCTAGCACCAATTATCTCATCTCAAGTCCCATCTTTTCTTTGTTTTTAGTTGAATTCGAAATTGCTCTGTTTTGCCTTTCTTTTAGTTGCTTTGCTTGCTTTTCACTCTTTGTTTGATGTTCTCTTGACTTCTGTTTGATCACTTAGGGTGTTATACACTTCAATCTTATCTATATTTGCTTGAATTAAGAGCTCTATAGTATTCCTACTGCTTCACTCTCCCCTTTTGGATTGATAAAACCTATGTTATACTACAATTGATTAGTACAAGCTAGGTGATTGGCCAAGAGAGTCAAAACTCTTGTATCAGTAGTACATGATCTGGATTACCCTGAGGGTAGCTAGACATCATCTATGCCACGGTAAGCACCTCACAATACCATAACATATAAGCGCTTATCAGTTTCTAAACACACAACATGAAAATCACACAATGAAACATGCAAAACATCAAACCATAGCAATCCAACGATCCTAGAGACCAACCACAGTCATGCACTCACCTTAGACAAGGTTGGAAACAGATTGGTTAGAAGAAATCCCGATGAAACTCACGTCGAAACGAAGATATCCGATCACCTTAAAGATCTCTCGACTATTGCTACGATCCGATCTCCTTATCCTCGGCTATTTCATGATCGGTTCACCTTTCTTCGAGCCAAACTCTGTTTACCCTCGGAAACCCCACAAAAACGTCTATTAGCTCGAGGTTATCTGATGGAAACTCGACAAAAAGGGAAATATCTGATCGCTTACCAGTTTCTCTCGGCGATGGTCAGATTTGCCCGACGAACCTTTAATCTCTCTCAGCTATCCTCGGGATAAACTGACTTTTCTAGGGTTTTCTCTCGACTAATCTCTTTCTTTGCTTTATTTCTCTCAAATAAATGCAACACCCCTGAGACAAGTTTCAAAAACCCCTTATATACTCGCAAAACCCTAGGTAACTCGGACTAAACCGACGTTTCCTGGTTCCAATAGGATTTATCCCGATCCGATTAGATTTTCTTGGCTATCACCTGTACCAAACTCTACCATCCGCGTGATAAACTAGTTTCAGTCGACCAACTCTCACGGCCCACAGCCCAGCCCAGTTTCCCACTGGCTATTTCCTTTTCCCTCGGATAAACCGCCTTTATCCGATTGATTTTCCTTCTGTCCGGCCATTTTCCATTTTTCACCCGAACACTTACACTACCTCGGCTAATTTCCATTTTCTTACAGACTGGAAGATTTTCTCTCGGATATGGTCCATCCGGCTCGGCTATCCCAGCCATCCATCAACTATTTCCCAGTCATCACTCGACCATAGTCTGAACCTCCCAATTCCCAGCCAATATCTGACCCTTGGCTCGATCTCCCTCGGACAATATCCTATTCCCCTCGACCATTTCTAATTTCCTCGGATACGGATGCTACAGATTTCATCGCCGCTTGTTTTGTTTCAACTGTCAGAGGCTCACGCGTCAAAGGAAGCTCCATCACTTGACAGATGACGACGTGTTGGGAGAACGTCGTGCCTCACCGCGTCAGAGGAAGCTTTGTGGTGGTGGTAGAGAAACTCAAATTGTCATCGAAAGATATTGAAGATTTGGATGTGTCTCGCCAGAACCTTGTGCCGTCATCGACATTTCATCCCCGAGTCCAGATTTTCAATTATTGGGTCATGACCGACTCATTGAGCAGATTATCTCTCAAATCACATTCTTGTATTATTCTATATGTATATTGGACTATTCTATATATTTGGTGTTCATATGTACTATTCTAAATTTATTGAATTTTATAAATATGCTATTATATACTCTTTACCGCAATTCTATGATACTTGTATGTGCTTCCATTATGTATAACTGATAAATTTACATACGATATTAGCCTTACTTGATTTTGTGGTGTGTACCATTTCTTGCCTTAGACCTATTGAATCTTATGAGCTCCATTGGTTTGCCTTGTACTGAATTAGAGAGCAATGTTTCATTTTGAAACAGAGATCAATGTAACTTTAGTGAAACCTATACTATTTAGTACACATTTATATGTATAAATCAGTTTAATATTAGTGTAGTATAGATGGTGGATAAAGTCTAACGGATATTGACAAAAAAAGTATAAGTATGAAAGTTTGGGTATACTATTTAGTGGTTTGAGTTTAGTTTTAAATAATGAATTTATAAATTATATAATTAGATTTAAGCATTATGTCTTAAGGGTAGAATCTAAAAGGGATAGGATATAATTAGATGGGGTTTGGGTATAGTTTGTAGTGGCTTGGATTTAGTTTTTTATACAAAAGTTTTGAGTCTCTAGTATCAAAGACCTAAACTTGTACTAATCATTGTAGTATAGTATATGGCTTTTATCAATCCAAATGGGTAAAGCTATATGCCAATAGGATTGTAGTAGAATGCTTTAAGTCAAGCTAAATAAGAGAAGGAGTTGTTTAAACTTCTAGACTAATCACCCTAAGTGAATCATAAACCAAGCAGAACTCAAGAAAGCAATACTTAGCAATGATCAAACACAAAACAAAGCAACAAACACAGAGTACTTAAGCAAATTCGAAATTCAGATAATCAAAGCAAGGATCCTAGATGTGGTTATTGACTTTAGGGAATTCAAAGGCATGACTAGGCTGTTATCAAACTCATTGACAATGCAAACAAGCAAGCAATGCTAATTCATAGGCATAGAGTTCACAATCAAGCAAGTTAAATCCAATCTTTTGACAAATAACACTTTGCTAAACATCCTAGCAAGAACTAACTCTCATTTGTCTAGAATCAATAACAATCAAGTTAAACCAACTTTATTCAAGCCAAAATACTCCTTAGACAATCAATCTCTTGAGCTAAGATAAGTAAATCCTCTAAAAGGTATGATCAGCATTTCATCAAACACTTGGTAGGCATAAGAGAAAGCTGATATCTAGATTCATGTTATCAAGACAAATCTAGCCTAATAACAACCTAATAGAGAGGAAACAATCATATTTAAACACTAACAAGCCCTAATAAAGCCTTAAATTCCCCTAATCTACCACATCTAAAACCCTAAAAGTGACTACTCACTCATCATCATGAAAACCAGTATATCACAAGAGGAAAGGATGTTAAATATGATTAAGAGAGAGATTAGAGAAGATTAATTAAGGCAAATACAAAAACTTAGATTAAAAAGATGATCTTGTCTTACAAAGAGAGAAAAGCACTTAAAACTAAGCAAGAACTAAGAAATCCTTAAAAACCATTGGTTCATGGGTATTTATACTAAATGCCAAAAACCCTAAAAGAGTGGCAAACTTGTAAATAAAAAATTTTTGGAGAAGGCCAACATCAAGCACATATGCTCGATGTGAGCCTTCGGGTGCTTGACATCGAGTAGGTAATACTTGATGTTGGTGCTCGATGTTGAAGTCTAGACTCTCGGGTGCTTTACATCGAGCGATGTTGATACTCAATGTGCTCGTCCTGTGGCTTGACATCGAGCAGTACAGCTCGATGTAGATGCTCGATGTGGACTCCCTTCCTCTCGGCTGGATTACATCGTACGATGTTGACTCCACCATGCTCGATGTTGAACCAAATTTCCACTTCCTTAGCTCTTTTTGCTTCTACTTGGCTTGGGTAACTCCCTGAATCATTCCCATGCTTCCTCCTTGCCTCCAATGACTCCTTAGGTACCTAAAAACATCCCTTATGCAAAGAAAATGCAAACTACAACCTAAATGCAACCTAAGTCTAAAAGCAAAGGAAAATATGACTAAAGAGAAGGAAAACATGCAAAAGAAGACCAAAATATGAACTAAATGCAAGCCTAAATGATGTAAATATGAGAGATATCAACACCCCCACACTTGCCTTTTGCTTTCCATCAAGCAAACAAACTAAGAAAAATGGAGGATGAGGTTTAAAAGTGGGCACTCAAATCCAAAAATGCAAAGGTAAAGAAGTGAAATCAATGTCCAAGTGCCTAATTGTAGGATGCAAATCATGATCAGTTATACTTTAGAGAACCTATCCATGCTCATCCTGTTTCAAAATGATCTCAAATCTCAGCCTAGACAAGTGTTCAAATCAATCAACTCTTTAACATTCATTAAACATTTGACCATGAATCAAATTTGTGCAAATCAAGTGAAAACATTTGGTCTTAGGGTATGGTCATGAGATGAAAATGATCTCATTCAAGTAAGGGCTAATAAACTCAAGTGGTCACTCAATGAAATGATTCTATCTTAGGCAAAACTCTAAAGGAAAAAGCACACTTATCCATGCAAGTCAAAGCTCCCTTCTACCCTTTTACCCAAAGATGAACCTAAGAACTTTTAAACCCAAAGTGAAACCCCAAAGTCTACCCTTTCCCAAAGAACTTGATCTTATTCTTCTTCATGTGTGGGGAAACTCCATCTTATTTGCTTGTGTGGTTGATTTGTTGGGCTTTGCTCATCTTTTATTGATTAGGCGCCATTCTCTTCACCTTTGGTGGACTGTTTTGGTCTGATCTCTCTTTTTGGATGACCTTTGAAAGCATTGTTGTTGTTGGCACCTTCTTTTCTTAAACACTTAGGGCTTTTCTTCCTTATATACCTAACCACAAACTTCACTTGGTTTCCCATACTACTGATATACTCTTATATTTCGCATATTTAGCATGCATTTAGAGTAGTTTTCATGCATTCATCTTACATAATAGGCTAGGTTTGTACCATTTGTCTCATTTTAGGTCTTAAGTGCACTTTGCATTAGCATTTGCATATTTCTTGCATTCTTGCATCTTATTCAGGTTGTTTTGGAATCTCTGGAGCTATGGATGTTTCGTGGACATGCTAAGGATCGAGACGATGCTTGTGGACACTCGGGAGAACTCAGCCATTCAGCAAAGGGACCAAGACCGAGAGAAAGATCGAGCTAGGCAGGTCGATCTAGATGAGATCGACAAAAAGATCGACTAAGCCCGGCTCGTTTCAAGGAAAGGATCGAGGACAAGATTGACCGAGGTGATCGATCGTGAGTACGAACGTGGATTAAAGCCATGCAGAACGAGAGCCAGATCGAGTTCACGACTCGATCATCCGAGAATCGACAAGCAGATCGATTGAAGTACTCGATCCATCCGACCGAATCGACCCAAGGATTGGGCAAAAGCAGACGTTCTAGCCGGGAGATCGAGTGATCAGATCGACTACTCAGCTCGATCCCTACACCTTATCCGGACAGCTCACTTTTGGATTTTAGTGAGGGGACCATTTTCTTGTTGGCCTATTTTGGGCGACGAAACCTTATCACTTTCTTTGACCACGCTTTGTCTACTACTTTTTCGAGCTTTTCTTTAGGCTTATCGCCATTGTTCTAGTTCTCAAGTTTTCTTAGTTTTGTAAACTCTTAATCTTGCTTTAATCATTAAGTATTTCTTTAATCTTGCTTGCTTAATCATGCTTATCTTTCTTTGCTTTGCATTTCCATCGGTTTTAATCATGTGTAGCGAGTAGTTTCCTTTGGGTTTAAGGTTGGGGCGATTAAGAGGGTTTAAAAGGTTTAAGCTTGGGACTTTTCTTGTTCTTAATCTATTCTCTTCTTGGATTTGGGCTCTTAATGCTTAGAGAGTCTTGGGAAAGATCTTTATGATCTCAGAGATCTCCTTACCTTCGCGGGATTCAGGAATCTCTTAAAACTAAATCCAAGAGACTAGCTCATCCTTTCCCAAACGCCATAGATGCTTAGGGAGCTAGTTATGCCACTTTTTGAGATCTTTTCTTAATGTTCTTCAACCTCTTTTTCCACTATACACCATGGGTTAGGAGGAGAGGTTGAGGAAAGGGTTTATACCATACACCATGGATAAACCTCTTTTAGCTTCTCAAGGCTTAGAGATAGCACAAAATGTGTAGATCTAATGTTTTCAAAACTCAAGCTTGAATCTTGAACCTTCTTAATATGACCCTCAACCTTAGATCCTCTTTTTAGCTTTTCAAAACCTTTAAATCATCATCCTTTAGTTTAAAGTTTGCCTCTTAAGGCTTGAAAGTCATTGTTATAAGTTGTCAAAAATTTCTCTGTTTGTCTACCTTTAGTTTTCGATTTTTATAAATTAGTAGTCTTACATTTTAAATTCCTAGAAGTCATCTGCTAGTTGTTTAACCCTCAAGAGGGATTTTTAAAATTGTTTTCGCGGTCATTTGGTACTTGCATTTAGTTTTTATAGATTTTCTCCCCCATTTACCCAATCTGACTTAGCTTTACATTGCTCTTGCATTCTTAGTGACTTTCATCAACCTAGGCTGGATTGACACCTCTTGCACTATACTAAATCATAAACATGTGCATTTGGCTTTGATTTAAACCCCAAAAATCCTGTTTATCAAATGGCGCCGTTGCCAACTTGGGTTTGAGTTGAAAGTATTAAGATTTGGAGCTTAGTGGAGACTAAGTTTTTGTTTTTACTTTGGTTACTAATCTTGTTACCTTCACACTTGTCTTCTCAGATATATGAATTTGAGGTCTATTGGTGACAACAATCTACTACAACCTCTAGACAACATTCATCAACTTGGAAGTGCAAGAGAAAGAAGGGCAAGAGAACAAGAACAACACTTTGAGGAGATATTGCAACCTGATCTTCTTGACTTTGAGGACATGGCTGAGCAAGATCAAGCTGAGGCTCCTACTCACCGTGCTTCTGCTGGAAGGGGCAATGGAAACCCCAACCACGCTCCAAGGCAACCGAGAATCATTGGTGCGGGTGATTCACCAAACACTCATCATAATCGCTTTGGTATCACTCCTCCACCAGTGCAAAACAACAACTTCGAGATCAAGCCAGGCTTCATCTCAGTGGTGCAGAACAACAAGTTCCATGGGCTTGCAATGGAGGACCCTTTGGAGCATCTTGACAACTTTGAGCAAGTTTTCGGAATTATAAAGATCAATGGGGTCCCGGAAGACAACTTCAAGCTTAGGCTTTTTCCTTTCTCACTTGGGGATAAAGCAAGGCATTGGGAGAAGACCTTACCTCAGGGGACTATAACCTCATGGGCTGATTGCAAGAAGGCGTTTCTATCAAAGTTCTTCTTAAGTACAAGAACAGCTCGGTTAAGGAGTGAAATCAGCGGTTATACACAAAGGCAGAATGAGACCTTTAGTGAAGCAATGGAGCTGTTCAAGGACTACACCATTGCATGTCCTCATCATGGCTTCAGTGAAGAGACACTCTTGAGCACCATCTATAGAAGAGCCCTTCCCAAGATTCGCATGCTTCTTGACACGGCAAGTAAAGGCAACTTTCTTGGTCAAAATGTTGAAGAAGGAATGGAGCTCATTGAGAATCTTGTTTTGAGTGATGGGAACTATGCTGAAGATTATGATAGAGCACCAAGAGGATCTGACCTTTAGGCACACAAGAAAGAGCTGAAGTCTCTTCATGAAAAGATTGACAAGTTGGTACTTGCAAACCAAAAGCATGTACACTTTGTGGGAGAAGCTGCGGATGTTCTAGAAGAGTTAGAGCTGACCCAAGAGGAAGCGAATTGGGTTGGAGGTCAGAACTATACTAAGCCACAGGGCTATGTTCAAGAGTATCAAGGCAACAAAAACTTGTCTTACCAAAGTACCAATGTAGAGAACCCTAAAGATCAAGTGTACCCTCAACAACAAGGCAAACCTTTTGTTCCTTACAACAAAGGAGGGTTTACGCAAAATAGTGGGTACCAAGGACAGAGATACAGCAACTTCCAAGGCCAGCAACAGCAAGGGAACAACAGCTACCCTCCTGGTTTCATGCCTCAGCAGCAACAAGCTCAAGCTCCACCTCAAGATCCGGTTCAAGCAATGTTTCAACAACTACTTCAAGAACAAGCTTCTACAAATCAAAAGTTTGTTGAGATGAACAAGAGAATGGACTCTTCTCTTACTGAGGTATCTACACAACTCACCGACATGAACAACAGGATTCGCCAGTTAGAGAAAGGAAAGGCTAGTTCAAGCGGTGAAGGTACCTTACCCGGCAAGTGTGAGCAAAACCCTAAGGAGTATGTTAATGTGATTAACTTGATAAGTGGGAAAGAGCTAGCACCACGGCCTATACCTAAAGACAATGAGGACATTGCGGTTCAAGAGGGGGGGGGGAGTAAGCTTTCAAATGATCAAGAGATCACGTTTGAAAATGTCTGGATTGCAAGACCTAAGAAAGGCAAGGAAGCGGTCTTAGAGAAGAAAGTGGAGGAAGTTAGTAAAGAGAAAGATGCTTATGTGCCTCCACCCTACGTACCAAAGCTTCCCTTCCCTGGACGGTTCAAGAAGCAGCTGATTGAGAAGCATAGAGTCTTGCTTGGCACTCATGAGGTTCAAAGGGGAACCTTCTAGCATTGTACTCCGCCAGCTCATCTTCTGATTCCTCCTCTTAGGATCCCTCTTCAATATTGGCGCCAGCATCATCTCCACCTTCTTCTTCTTCAGTGCTCTCTTCACTCTCTTCTTCGCCCTCTCCCTCTTCTATTTCAGTAACAGCTCCACCATGATAGAGCATTCTCTCTGTTGGGCGAAAATCTATGTTGCTCCTCATAGATATGGAAGTGTGCTGCTCATTGGGAAGGAGAATTTTTCCTGGCTCCTTTGATGGCCAGAGGAATAGATCGACATGCTTCCCTTGGATGGACTTCTCTATGATTTTTTTCCTCTTTAAGCAAGCAATGTCCATCCATTGTGGTGGCATGGCATCTGCAGCATAATCATCAAGATTCACCCCACAAGCCATCATTATAGCTGTTACTATCCCTCCAATGTTCAGCTGAGGGTTCTTCTCTCTCTTGCCTTTGTTGAAAATCCAGCTTCTATAAGTGAAAAGCTTCTCAAAGAGAATAGTGACATAGCAAGGAAGCTCTTCTGCCTTCTGGATCTGGTGCCCATCTCTGTTGTATTACATCAGCTTCTGCACTCCATGGAAGATGATGTCCATCTCCTTAGATGAGATCCTAGTTGTTTCCTTCCTTGCAAACATAGTGTTGGCAAGGGCTTTGTGAGCATACCTCAGAGCTGGGTGCCTTAGGTCCTTTTTCTTTGTTACTCCAGGAGTAAACTCTTCAACACCAGTCACTTCCCAAAGTAGAGCAATCTGCTTCATCCTTATATTGAACTGAGCTTTCTTATCAGCATAGAAGTCCATCCTAAGGGCAGCTGTTCTTTGAAAGTGGCTGTGTACCTCTGCTTCCCAAGCCTGAAAGCTATCCATCCATCACCATTATCTAGCTCACTTAGTTCATAGTTCACCACTTGAAAGGTGGAGAGGAATTGAATAGTGAGTTGTTGATAGGAGGGAAGGGCTAACTCCATGAATTTGCCAAGCCCCATAGCTTTAAAGATAGCTTTGCAGTCTTCATAGATTCCAAGCGCCTTCATAGTTTGGACACAAGTGTACCTTGTGGCCTTGAAAATGCACTGGTTGAAGAGTTCAGCAAGCTCTCTTGGACCTGGTTGCTTGTTGGGGACTTCTTCCACAACTTTCCCCTTCTTTTTGGCTTTGGTTGCAACAACAGCTTGGCTCTCCACTATTCCAGCAGCCTTTGAGAATTGACCTTCAGCAACTTCCTTGCCTTTGTATTTTTCTGGTATGGGTGTTGGCGCCTTCTTCCTTGTGCCTTCGCTCATGTTTCCAGCTGGTTCTTTAGTTCTCCCCATAGTACCTACAAGAACAATTCTTGAAAATCTAATAAGTATAAGATCTAATGGGATGAAGAACAATGATTTAAAGTTCTAAAAAAAAATTTCTCAGATCTACAAGAGGTTTAACTAGTTATTAAACATGTAAACCTCTAAAGAAACAAGAGAATTCAAGAGCAAGAGATCATAAACATGCTAAGATCTAAGCAAAATTTTAACAATTTATGAACATGAACCTAGCATGGTGGTTCTAAACAAGATTAGATATGATTATGCACAAGAAACTTTAAAGCAAAGCAAGCTAATAAACTACAAACAGTAATCATCTCTAACACTTAAACTTGTTTAAACAATAAACTCCATCATGCAAAATCAAAATAAGGACTTAAACTAAACAAAACTAGTTCATATGGCAAAAGATTTTAAAAGATCTAACATTTTCAAAGCATAAGAACAATAGATTAATAATTAAGAAAGCAAACCTTTTAGGACCCCTAGAGCACTTTGCAAAGACAAATAAAGAGAGGGAAAACTAGAAATTTCGTGGTCTAAGTGAGAAATAAGAGAAATGAGAAGTGTGAAGAGAGAAGAGGAGCTAGTTTGGTATTTATAGAACTAAGGAGGGGATAAAGAATCTAATGGAGTGGGGGACAAAAGACAAAGTGCTCAGGAGTGGGTCAGAATGGCAGAGGAGGAGCCAAAATTTTTAAATTCAAATTCCCTTGGCTCCAAACCAAGAAAGGGAAAATTTTTGAAATTAAAAGACTTACCTCGCTGGCCACATCGAGCATGACTGCTCGATGTTGGTGGTCGATGTTGAGCACATCGAGCATAAGTGCTCGATGTTGATGCTCGATGTGTGCACCAATAACCTCTGCCCATTAACATTGGTCGATGTAGGCTCTTGATGTTAAGCACATCGAGCATGGTTGCTCGACGTTAATGCTCGATGTACTTAGCCCGACTCTCGGGTCGATTACATCGCACGATGTGCTTGCTCGATATTGAGCAATTTTTTTCTCCTCTCCAGCACATCGCACGATGTTAGTGCTCGATGTTGCACTCCTGACTCTCGGGTGTTTACATCGCACGATGTAGGTGCTCGATGTTACTAGCACGATGTAGACTGCTCGATGTGGTTGCCCGACGTGTTCATTAACATCGAGCTCCTTTGCTCGATGTGACTACTCGATGTACCAACATCGAGCATGGTATGCTCGATGTTGAACAGAACATGTCTTATTTGGTTCCCCGAACATCTTCTCATCACCTCATCTAAACACTTGCTTCTAAGAACACTAAAAATGCATAAAACATAAACTAAAAGCATAACTATGTACAAAGATACCATGGGACTACCTTCCAAGTGTGCTTGTTTAGAGTCACTTAGCTTTACTTTTGTTGGCTCCTTAGTTGAGGTAAGGAGAAGGAGTCCTGGAACTCCTTAGTGGCATCTTGTTTCCCTTGACCCTCTTGGTGACTCCATCCATCTTGAACACAGAAAAAGGCTTAAACTTGCCTTCCTTCTTCATCTTGTATTAGACTTCACCATTCTTAGAGCCAAATGGTCTCAAAACCACCCCATCTTCTATACGACCCAACAGAATTTCATTCATCAACTTAGAACCATCAACTTGGAGGACCTCCTCTTCAGTGGTTTCAGCAAACAACCTTGAAAGACAGCAGCCATCAAAGCTCTCTCCAGTATAGCCTTCAAACTCTGGCCAATGCTTATCAACTCCCTTTAGCTTCTTTAACTCCATTGAGAAGCCTTGCTCACCTTTGAGTTTGTTGTCCTTAGAGTCAAATCTCAAGACTTTCTCTTTGGTCAGTCTAAGCTCTATAGTGCACTCCTTAGCATCAAAGACTGCTCCAGCTGGAGCTAAAAAAGGTCTCCCTAGGATGATTGCATTCTTTATCTTTTCCTCAACATTTAAGACTAAGAAGTCTGTTGGGATTGTTACTCCTTCTATATGCATGGGTACATCCTTGAGTGCTCCCAATGGTGTCTTCAATGTGCCATCAGCAATTGTTAGAGACACATTGCTCTGCTGGAACTTGGTATAACCCAATTCCTTAGCTGTGGTTGATGGCAACAAATTGATGCTAGCACCCAAGTCACATAGACAGCTCTTAATGGTCTTCCCCTTAAGTTCACATGGGAGGGTAAAACAGCCAGGATCTCCAAGCTTCTTGATGTTCAGCTCCTTAACCTTTGATTCCTCAGCCTTAGCTAGCACTTTCCCCAGCTCTTCCTCAGCATTTAGACCTCTAAGTTTCACCTGAGAAGCATAAAGAGTTAAATACTTCTGAACTAGCTCCTACTTGAATCTTCCTGGAAATAGGATATCAGGTTGATAGACTGGAGAAACATCAGCTTGCTTCACCTTCTTAGCTTCAGTAACCTTGACAAGGTCTTCCCCCTCACTCTGAACTTCAGTGTCCTCATTGAAAAAAGACAAGAACTCCTCTATAACAGCCTCATCTTCAGCAGTACCTAAATCATCCTTAGAGTCAACAGCTTGGCAATACTCTTTGGGATTCATCTCACACTTTCCTGGAAGGTTACCTTGAGGGTGTTGTCCTGCAGCTACTCTTTTGTTGTCCTCTAGAGTCTTCACTCTTGCAGTTAGACCATCAAACTTGCTTGTGAGCTCCATATGAACTGAGTCTATCTTGTTGTGGACATCAGAAAATGTCTTGTTCATCTCCAAGGTGTCATTGATCTGAGATTGGAGCACTTGCTGGATAAGACTCTTGATCTCATAGTCTTGAGAGCTGGAAGAGGCTTGAGCAGGAGCTTGAGCATTGAATCCTGGAGGGTTGTAAGGTTCTCTAGGCTGGAAGTTGTTATTCCTTGGGTTGAAGCCTTGATTGTTGTTGTTATAAGGCACAAATGGTCTTGCTTGGCCAGCTTGCTGTTGTTTTTGAGGTGGGTATACCTGATCTTGAGGATTGGCTACATTGTTACTCATGTAGGATATATTTGGATTGTTTATATAGAGTAGTTGTTGTAGCCTCCAAGGTCACCTCCTCAATGTGGCCTGCTTCTTGATCTTCAATCTGAATCAAGTCTCCAACAAAGCTAACCTCCTTCCTTTCCTTCAACAACTGACAATCTTCTCATGAAGAACCTTGATCTCCTTCTTGTTGTACTCAAGCTCATCCTTAGCACTTCTCGGAGTTCTATCATACTCCTTATTGTAGTTTCCATCAGATTGTGCCAGATTCTCAACCAATTCCATTCCCTCATCAACATCTTTAGAGAGAAAGTTACCATTAGAGGTTGTATCCAACAGCACTCTGATATTTGGGAGGGCGCCTCTAAAGAGAGTGGAGAGGAGTGAAACTTGTGAAAACTCATGGTGAGGACACTGAAGTGTGTACCCTTTGAACCTTTCCCATGCTTCACTAAAACTCTCATTGGACCTTTGAGCAAAACCAAAGATCTCATTCCTTAATCTAGCAGTCCTAGAAGTTGAGAAGAACTTACCTAGAAAGGCTGTCTTGCATTGCTCCCAGCTGGTTCTACTTCCTTGTTGAAGGTTCTTCTCCCAAAGATGGGCCTTGTCTCCCAAGCTGAAAGGAAACAACCTTAGCTTCAAGCTGTCCTCACTAACTCCATTTATATTTGTTTGAGAAACACTTGAAGGCTGTTGAGATAAAACTGCCTTTAGTTAATTGCTTAGCTATGATGCCAAAATGCGCCAAGTACTTCAAGGATACCCTAACCAAGAAAAACAAAGAGAGTGAAGAGGTCTTGGTGTTGAGTGAAGAATGCAGTGCAATCATCCACAAGGAGATAGTTCCTAAGAAGCTAGGAGATCCAGGATCATTCACTATCCCTTGTGCACTTGGACCTTTGAAGTTTGAAAGTTGCTTGTGTGATCTAGGAGCAAACATTAACCTCATGCCTCACTCCATTGCCAAGAAGCTAGGCTTTAGCAAGTTTAAGGAGTGCAGAATCTCACTTGTGCTGGCTGATAGAAGTGTAAGGCTCCCTGTAGGCATGCTTGAAGACTTACCCGTGAGGATCAGCGGTGTGAATGTGCCAACAGATTTTGTGGTTCTAGAAATGGATGAAGAACCAAGAGATCCTCTTATCCTTGGTAGACCCTTTCTAGCAACTTCTGGAGCCATCATAGACGTGAAGAATGGGAAGATTTCTCTACACCTTGGCAAGAAAACCAAGCTAAACTTTGACATCAATGAAGTCTTGAAGAAGCCAACTATTGATAGGCAAGCGTTCTACATAGGAGCTTTGGAAGCATTGGCTGATGAGTCACTTGAAGAACTGAGACAAGAGGATCATCTACAGCTGGCTTTGACAAAGGAGTGTAGGGAGCATGGTTTCTTGAACGAGCAGACCCAGGAGTATGTTCGCATCCTTGATTCTCGAAAAGTTGTGAAAGAATATGAAGGCCATTGCCTAGAGATCGACCTGGAAATCAACGAGATCACTTGATCCAGGGAAGCGATCGACAAGAAGATCGACGAGGTTGCTCGATCCGGATAAGAAATCGATGAGAAGATCGAGAGAGACAACTCGATCAGTTCAGAGAACGACTTGGTGAATCGATCTCTTGCTCGATCCATATCAAATCGAGCAACTGAATCGAGGGAGTGCAATCGATCCAGCCTAAATCGAGGGAAAGATCGACTAACTGGCTCGATCTCAGCGGGAGAAACAGTTCATGAGGGCAGCGTGAAGGCTCATGACTCGGGTTCAAAAGAGGCGAATGAGGTCATCAACCTCAACACAAGCCAAGCGGAGGACTGGAGTGAGCCGCTAGCCCCAAAGGTGGAGAAGTCCCTTGCTTCAGTTGTGGAAATCCATCGCAAGATCAACAAATGGCAAGGCAAGCTGATCGAGATGCTGGCTAAGAAGATCAAAGACCTTCAAGGAAACTCATCTGAAGCGTCTTCAAGTGAGGAGGTGGAGCAACCGGAGAAGAGAAGAAGATCAACCGGAGGAGTTGAGATCCGTGAACCCCAGGGAAACAATCAAGCTGGACAACTTTCTCTCCATGAATGCTCAAGCAGGAGCAAGGACAAAGGCACTCACCGCACCACTCCTAGCAAGAGCAGGAGGGCTGGAGCAACCTCGAGCTCCAGCCGTGCCTAGCTCCGAGGTACCTCACACAACCTTGTAAATAACATGCATCTTTTTCATTTTTTGCTTTGTGTTTTGTCTCCTCTTGAATTTGTTTGCCACCGAGACGGTGTCATTCAAGTTTGGGGGAGAGTGTGTGGTTTGCCATGTTTATTTTGGATCTTATTTTGAGTTATCATCCTTGAGTCATCATGCATCATCTAAGGCATAGAAAAATACAAAAAAATCATAAAGTTTTAAAAAAAATTTCAAAAAACTCATGTAGCTTGCATTTGCATTGTTAAACATTTTAGGATTGAGTCTTGAATTTTAATCATTTATGTTGTTTGCATTTGCATAAGGAGCAAAAGTTTTTGTTGAAAAGTGTTTTAAGCTCATGAATTGTTTCAAGGCCCTAGTTAGTAGTTCTTTGATGCATTGTTCACACTTTGAAAGTAAGCTCTAACCATATTTGGATCATTTGTTTTTGATTTTCGTGGCTTAAGTTGAACATTCATGAATTGAATCCTAGTTAGTAGTTCTTTGATTGTTTCAAGCTCATGAATTGTTTCAAGGCCCTAGTTAGTAGTTCTTTGATGCATTGTTCACACTTTGAAAGTAAGCTCTAACCATATTTGGATCATTTGTTTTTGATTTTCGTGGCTTAAGTTGAACATTCATGAATTAATGAGAACATTAATTTGAATGTTTGAATTATCATACTTGTGCATTTGAAAAAGGATACATGGATCACATATACATATTTAGGCTTTCTTTTCCCTTTCACCACTCTCTTGTAAGCCTGAATAGAACTCCTTACCCTTACCCTTATCCTCCTTCGAAGCCAATTTTCTTGTGTGACATCATTGTGAGGCCTTATTTTTGGTTTGAACTTGGCATAAAGTGTTAGGTTTAGGCGACATGATTAGGCTCTCATTTGATTGCTAGCTTTGCATTTTGAAGCTAGTTTTAGGCTTGTTTTGGGGCGGGGGTTCAATGGTGTTGATTGCTTTTGCTTACTTGCTTTCGGTTTGAAAAGATTTTGGAGTTTGAGGTTTGAAATAAAAGGGTTTCATAGTTTCAAGTGGGTGGTCTTGAAATTTTTTGTAAAAGCTCTAGTTTAAAAGAAAAAGAGATAGCTCTCATAAAGAAAAGAAAAAAAAATGAAAAGAGCCAAAGGCCAAATGTTTAAAGAAAAGAAAATTTTTTGAGAAGGAAGCTATCAAAATAATAAGAAAAGGGCTAAGTATGTATAAGACCATCCCACTAGCTATAAGAAGGTTGAGATTTGTGTTTATTTGGGTAATGCTTGGCGTCTTGCCTTGTTCTTTATGGGTAGTCTCTAGGGGGTTAGTGATCTTTATAAAGAAAGAAAAAAATGAGAGAGGGTTTTAGGATCATTGTTAGTGTATATGGGTAGATGAGAGTCTAGTCATGTATGCATCAATTGCCTTTATCTTTAGCAGTATGCATAAGTTCATTCCTTTTTGAGATAACCCATTGCTTGATATACCCACTTAAATGAGATCATTTTTATCTCATAACCTTTGTCCCTAAGCCTAATGTATTCGGTTTTAAAATGCATAAGTGTGATTCACGGTTTTGATCTTAATGAATGTTAAAGGTTAGGATTCTTGGATTGTTTGGAATATGAGAGTCATGATTTGAGATTCAATATGTGATGAATATGGCTAAGTTCTTTGGAGTATGAGTTTTTGCATTGCATCTTAGGATTAAGAACTAGGACCATCGAATTGATTCATTTGAAAAACACTTGTCAAGGAATTTGAGCTTCCATTTTTAAAACCTCTCTTCCTTTCTTGAATTTTGTTTGCTTGAGGGCAAGCAAAAGGCAAGTTTGGGGGAGTTGATATACTCTTATATTTCGCATATTTAGCATGCATTTAGAGTAGTTTTCATGCATTCATCTTACATAATAGGCTAGGTTTGCATCATTTGTTTCATTTTAGGTCCTAGGTGCACTTTGCATTAGCATTTGCATATTTCTTGCATTCTTGGATCATATTCAGGTTGTTTTGGAATCTCTGGAGCTATGGAGGTTTCGTGGACATGCTAAGGATCGAGAGGAAGCTTGTGGACACTCGAGAGAACTCAGCCATTCAGCAAAGGGACCAAGATCGAGAGAAAGATCGAGCTAGGCCGGTCGATCTAGATGAGATCGACCAGAAGATCGACTAAGCCTGGGTCGTTTTAAGGAAGGGATCGAGGACAAGATCGACCGAGGTGATCGATCGTGAGTACGGACGTGGATTAAAGCCATGCAGAACTAGAGCCAGATCGAGTTCACGACTCGATCATCCGAGGATCGACAAGCAGATCGATTGAAGTACTCGATCCATCCGACCGAATCGACCCAAGGATCGAGCAAAAGCAGACGTTCTAGCCGGGAGATCGAGTGATCAGATCGACTACTCAGCTCGATCCCTACACCTTATCCGGACAGCTCACTTTTGGATTATAGTGAGGGGACCATTTTTCTTGTTGGCCTATTTTGGGTGATGAAACCTTATCACTTTCTTTGACCACGCTTTTTCTACTACTTTTTCGAGCTTTTCTTTAGGCTTATCGCCATTGTTCTAGTTCTCAAGTTTTCTTAGTTTTGTAAACTCTTAATCTTGCTTTAATCATTAAGTATTTCTTTAATCTTGCTTGCTTAATCATGCTTATCTTTCTTTTCTTTGCATTTACATCGGTTTTAATCATGTGTAGCGAGTAGTTTCCTTTGGGTTTAAGGTTGGGGCGATTAAGAGGGTGTAAAAGGTTTAAGCTTGGAACTTTTTCTTGTTCTTAATCTATTCTCTTCTTGGATTTAGGCTCTTAATGCTTAGAGAGTCTTGGGAAAGATCTTTATGATCTCAGAGATCTCCTTACCTTGGCGGGATTCAGGAATCTCTTAAAACCAAATCCAAGAGACTAGCTCATCCTTTCCCACACGCCATGGATGCTTAGGGAGCTAGTTAGGTCACTTTTTGTGATCTTTGCTTAATGTTCTTTAACCTCTTTTTCCACTATACACCATGGGTTAGGAGGAGAGGTTGAGGAAAGGGTTTATACCATACACCATGGATAAACCTCTTTTAGCTTCTCAAGGCTTAGAGATAGCACAAAATGTGTAGATCTAATGTGTAGAAATTTCTGACAACCTAGAACAATGACTTTCAAGCCTAAAAATGCAAACTTTAAACTAAAGGATGATGATTTAAAGGTTTTGGAAAGCTAAAAAGAGGATCTAAGGTTGAGGGTCATATTAAGAAGGTTCAAGATTCAAGCTTGAGTTTTTTTTTTTTTTTTTTTGTTCCTTTAGTTTAAAGTTTGCATCTTTAGGCTTGAAAGTCATTGTTCTAGGTTGTTAGAAATTTCTCTGTTTGTCTACCTTTAGTTTTCGATTTTTATAAATTAGTAGTCTTGCATTTTAAATTCCTAGAAGTCATCTGCTAGTTGTTTAACCCTCAAGAGAGATTTTTAAAATTGTTTTCGCGGTCATTTGGTACTTGCATTTAGTTTTTATCGATTTTCTCCCCCATTTACCCAATCTGACTTAGCTTTACATTGCTCTTGCATTCTTAGTGACTTTCATCAACCTAGGCTGGATTGACACCTCTTGCACTATACTACATCATAAACATGTGCATTTGACTTTGATTATAACCCCAAAATTCCTGTTTATCAACTACCATTCCCATACTTCTTCTTCTTCTTCTTCTTAAAAGATATAAACAATGAAGTTCAAACCACTTAACACTACCCTTTCCCTAACTCCTATTCTAGAATCAAGCTCAAAATGCAAGCTGATATCTACAAGAGAGCTTCTCTTTGCCAGCCTTAATCCTAACACTTTTTGCCACGATAAAATTTGAAAATATGTATGCAAGGCCTCACAACTCTCACTAGAGTGTTTAGGTTCAAACGTAGAATTGGTTAAGGGTGTGGATTAACCGTCCCATAAGTATGAAGATCAGCTACTTGGATTAACAATAGTATGTATAAGGTAGCCATGAACTCACTTTTCAATGCACAAACATGATATTTCAATTTCAGAATAAGGTCCAATAGATTAGAGTTGATTTTCAAAGAACAAATGGTTTTAGCATGAGATGAGAGAATCAGATTTAGCATTTAAAAATTAGTTCAGCCTTAACTTCTAACTTTTTCATGATGCATCAAACACTTAATCACTTAGACATTGAAATCATTTCTAAACACTAAGAATTTTACAAGGAAATATCATCATTGTACCATATGCAAGTGCAATGCAACCTATATGAAAACACTAGACTAAATCCTAATCAAATGAATACAACTATATGCTCTTTTTTGTTTTTGCAAAAGATGCAAAAAAATTCAAATTTTTCGATTTTTTGTGTTTTTCTATGCACTTACATGTATGCATGTATGCATAAGACTCAAAGATGAATGAAAGAAAAAACTAAGAAGAGAAAACACAAAGTCAAACCCCAAATCTCTCCCCCACACTTAAATTACACAATCCCTTGTGTAATAAAAGAGTGAAAGAGAGAAGCAACCGAGATATATAACATAAACTTAAAGAAAAATGCAATGGTATCTACAACGAAAGGGATGTGTACCTTAATTGTGGTGTGAGGAGTGGTGGGAGGAGTAAGAGAGTTCTTCAGTCTCTCTTGGATCTTGGAATGAAGATGGTTGGGATGTTTCTGGTTAGGGATACTTGCTTGCTCTCCTCTTGTTTCTCCTCCTCTCTTGTGAAGATGATGTTGTGGATTGAGAAACTCATCCAGTCCAAGGTGCAGTCACTTGTGTTGGGTTCCCTTGAGAATTCCACTCTTGCCATGTAGTAACAGGCTTAGAAGAAGGGTATTGAGGCGCCTCCCAAGCAGATAAGTATTGGGTCATAGGCTCATAAGATGAAGCCCTTGAAGGTTCCCAAAGTTGACATTCTTCCGGCTGCTGAACTTGGAAGGAGTGTCTCCTTTGGGGCATCCAGTTTTCCTTCTCTTCTTCTTGATGCTCTTCCTGTTATGGCTCCACATAGTGTGACTCAAACGCATGCTCATGGCTTTGGTGAGAAGCTCCTTTGGATTTTGATTTGTCCTTCTTGAACTTCCCCTTCACCAAATTCACAAGCTTCTTAATGGTTTTGTCTTGCCACTTACACCATTTTTGAAGCTTGTTGATGTGATCATGAGCATGTTTGAGTGAGCTCCCTTGGCTTGGCACTCATGAGGTTCAAAGGGGAACCTTCTAGCATTGTACTCCGCCAGCTCATCTTCTGATTCCTCCTCTTAGGATCCCTCTTCAATGTTGGCGCCAGCATCATCTCCACCTTCTTCTTCTTCAGTGCTCTCTTCACTCTCTTCTTCGCCCTCTCCCTCTTCTATTTCAGTAACAGCTCCACCATGATAGAGCATTCTCTCTGTTGGGCGAAAATCTATGTTGCTCCTCATAGATATGGAAGTGTGCTGCTCATTGGGAAGGAGAATTTTTCCTGGCTCCTTTGATGGCCTGAGGAATAGATCGACATGCTTCCCTTGGATGGACTTCTCTATGATTTTTTTCCTCTTTAAGCAAGCAATGTCCATCCATTGTAGTGGCATGGCATCTGCAGCATAATCATCAAGATTCACCCCACAAGCCATCATTATAGCTGTTACTATCCCTCCAATGTTCAGCTGAGGGTTCTTCTCTCTCTTGCCTTTGTTGAAAATCCAGCTTCTATAAGTGAAAAGCTTCTCAAAGAGAATAGTGACATAGCAAGGAAGCTCTTCTGCCTTCTGGATCTGGTGCCCATCTCTGTTGTATTACATCAGCTTCTGCACTCCATGGAAGATGATGTCCATCTCCTTAGATGAGATCCTAGTTGTTTCCTTCCTTGCAAACATAGTGTTGGCAAGGGCTTTGTGAGCATACCTCAGAGCTGGGTGCCTTAGGTCCTTTTTCTTTGTTACTCCAGGAGTAAACTCTTCAACACCAGTCACTTCCCAAAGTAGAGCAATCTGCTTCATCCTTATATTGAACTGAGCTTTCTTGTCAGCATAGAAGTCCATCCTAAGGGCAGCTGTTCTTTGAAAGTGGCTGTGTACCTCTGCTTCCCAAACCTGAAAGCTATCCATCCATCACCATTATCTAGCTCACTTAGTTCATAGTTCACCACTTGAAAGGTGGAGAGGAATTGAATAGTGAGTTGTTGATAGGAGGGAAGGGCTAACTCCATGAATTTGCCAAGCCCCATAGCTTTAAAGATAGCTTTGCAGTCTTCATAGATTCCAAGCGCCTTCATAGTTTGGACACAAGTGTACCTTGTGGCCTTGAAAATGCACTGGTTTCAGCAAGCTCTCTTGGACCTGGTTGCTTGTTGGGGACTTCTTCCACAACTTTCCCCTTCTTTTTGGCTTTGGTTGCAACAACAGCTTGGCTCTCCACTATTCCAGCAGCCTTTGAGAATTGACCTTCAGCAACTTCCTTGCCTTTGTCTTTTTCTGGTATGGGTGTTGGCGCCTTCTTCCTTGTGCCTTCGCTCATGTTTCCAGCTGGTTCTTTAGTTCTCCCCATAGTACCTACAAGAACAATTCTTGAAAATCTAATAAGTATAAGATCTAATGGGATGAAGAACAATGATTTAAAGTTCTAAAAAAAAATTTCTCAGATCTACAAGAGGTTTAACTAGTTATTAAACATGTAAACCTCTAAAGAAACAAGAGAATTCAAGAGCAAGAGATCATAAACATGCTAAGATCTAAGCAAAATTTTAACAATTTATGAACATTAACCTAGCATGGTGGTTCTAAACAAGATTAGATATGATTATGCACAAGAAACTTTAAAGCAAAGCAAGCTAATAAACTATAAACAGTAATCAGCTCTAACACTTAAACTTGTTTAAACAATAAACTCCATCATGCAAAATCAAAATAAGGACTTAAACTAAACAAAACTAGTTCATATGGCAAAAGATTTTAAAAGATCTAACATTTTCAAAGCATAAGAACAATAGATGAATATTTAAGAAAGCAAACCTTTTAGGACACCTAGAGCACTTTGCAAAGACAAATAAAGAGAGGGAAAACTAGAAATTTCGTGGTCTAAGTGAGAAATAAGAGAAATGAGAAGTGTGAAGAGAGAAGAGGAGCTAGTTTGGTATTTATAGAACTAAGGAGGGGATAAAGAATCTAATGGAGTGGGGGACAAAAGACAAAGTGCTCAGGAGTGGGTCAGAATGGCAGGGGAGGAGCCAAAATTTTTAAATTCAAATTCCCTTGGCTCCAAACCAAGAAAGGGAAAATTTTTGAAATTAAAAGACTTACCTCGCTGGCCACATCGAGCATGACTGCTCGATGTTGGTGGTCGATGTTGAGCACATCGAGCATAAGTGCTCGATGTTGATGCTCGATGTGTGCACCAATAACCTCTGCCCATTAACATTGGTCGATGTAGGCTCTTGATGTCAAGCACATCGAGCATGGTTGCTCGACGTTAATGCTCGATGTACTTAGCCCGACTCTCGGGTCGATTACATCGCACGATGTGCTTGCTCGATATTGAGCAATTTTTTTCTCCTCTCCAGCACATCGCACGATGTTAGTGCTCGATGTTGCACTCCTGACTCTCGGGTGTTTACATCGCACGATGTAGGTGCTCGATGTTACTAGCACGATGTAGACTGCTCGATGTGGTTGCCCGACGTGTTCTGTTCCTACTAACATCGAGCTCCTTTGCTCGATGTACCAACATCGAGCATGGTATGCTCGATGTTGAACAGAACATGTCTTATTTGGTTCCCCGAACATCTTCTCATCACCTCATCTAAACACTTGCTTCTAAGAACACTAAAAATGCATAAAACATAAACTAAAAGCATAACTATGTACAAGGATACCATGGGACTACCTTCCAAGTGTGCTTGTTTAGAGTCACTTAGCTTTACTTTTGTTGGCTCCTTAGTTGAGGTAAGGAGAAGGAGTCCTGGAACTCCTTCGTGGCATCTTGTTTCCCTTGACCCTCTTGGTGACTCCATCCATCTTGAACACAGAAAAAGGCTTAGACTTGCCTTCCTTCTTCATCTTGTAGTAGACTTCACCATTCTTAGAGCCAAATGGTCTCAAAACCACCCCATCTTCTATACGACCCAACAGAATTTCATTCATCAACTTAGAACCATCAACTTGGAGGACCTCCTCTTCAGTGGTTTCAGCAAACAACCTTGAAAGACACCAGCCATCAAAGCTCTCTCCAGTATAGCCTTCAAACTCTGGCCAATGCTTATCAACTCCCTTTAGCTTCTTTAACTCCATTGAGAAGGCTTGCTCACCTTTGAGTTTGTTGTCCTTAGAGTCAAATCTCAAGACTTTCTCTTTGGTCAGTCTAAGCTCTATAGTGCACTCCTTAGCATCAAAGACTGCTCCAGCTGGAGCTAAAAAAGGTCTCCCTAGGATGATTGCATTCTTTATCTTTTCCTCAACATTTAAGACTAAGAAGTCTGTTGGGATTGTTACTCCTTCTATATGCATGGGTACATCCTTGAGTGCTCCCAATGGTGTCTTCACTGTGCCATCAGCAATTGTTAGAGACACATTGCTCTGCTGGAACTTGGTATAACCCAATTCCTTAGCTGTGGTTGATGGCAACAAATTGATGCTAGCACCCAAGTCACATAGACAGCTCTTAATGGTCTTCCCCTTAAGTTCACATGGGAGGGTAAAACAGCCAGGATCTCCAAGCTTCTTGATGTTCAGCTCCTTAACCTTTGATTCCTCAGCCTTAGCTAGCACTTTCCCCAGCTCTTCCTCAGCATTTAGACCTCTAAGTTTCACCTGAGAAGCATAAAGAGTTAAATACTTCTGAACTAGCTCCTGCTTGAATCTTCCTGGAAATAGGATATCAGGTTGATAGACTGGAGAAACATCAGCTTGCTTCACCTTCTTAGTTTCAGTAACCTTGACAAGGTCTTCCCCCTCACTCTGAACTTCAGTGTCCTCATTGAAAAAAGACAAGAACTCCTCTATAACAGCCTCATCTTCAGCAGTACCTAAATCATCCTTAGAGTCAACAGCTTGGCAATACTCTTTGGGATTCATCTCACACTTTCCTGGAAGGTTACCTTGAGGGTGTTGTCCTGCAGCTACTCCTTTGTTGTTCTCTAGAGTCTTCACTCTTGCAGTTAGACCATCAAACTTGCTTGTGAGCTCCATATGAACTGAGTCTATCTTGTTGTGGACATCAGAAAATGTCTTCTTCATCTCCAAGGTGTCATTGATCTGAGATTGGAGCACTTGCTGGATGAGACTCTTGATCTCATAGTCTTGAGAGCTGGAAGAGGCTTGAGCAGGAGCTTGAGCATTGAATCCTGGAGGGTTGTAAGGTTCTCTAGGCTGGAAGTTGTTATTCCTTGGGTTGAAGCCTTGATTGTTGTTGTTATAAGGCACAAATGGTCTTGCTTGGCCAGCTTGCTGTTGTTTTTGAGGTGGGTATACCTGATCTTGAGGATTGGCTACATTGTTACTCATGTAGGATATATTTGGATTGTTTATGTAGAGTAGTTGTTGTAGCCTCCAAGGTCACCTCCTCAATGTGGCCTGCTTCTTGATCTTCAATCTGAATCAAGTCTCCAACAAAGCTAACCTCCTTCCTTTCCTTCAACAACTGACAATCTTCTCATGAAGAGCCTTGATCTCCTTCTTGTTGTACTCAAGCTCATCCTTAGCACTTCTCGGAGTTCTATCATACTCCTTATTGTAGTTTCCATCAGATTGTGCCAGATTCTCAACCAATTCCATTCCCTCATCAACATCTTTAGAGAGAAAGTTACCATTAGAGGTTGTATCCAACAGCACTCTGATATTTGGGAGGGCGCCTCTAAAGAGAGTGGAGAGGAGTGAAACTTGTGAAAACTCATGGTGAGGACACTGAAGTGTGTACCCTTTGAACCTTTCCCATGCTTCACTAAAACTCTCATTGGACCTTTGAGCAAAACCAAAGATCTCATTCCTTAATCTAGCAGTCCTAGAAGTTGAGAAGAACTTACCTAGAAAGGCTGTCTTGCATTGCTCCCAGCTAGTTCTACTTCCTTGTTGAAGGTTCTTCTCCCAAAGATGGGCCTTGTCTCCCAAGCTGAAAGGAAACAACCTTAGCTTCAAGCTGTCCTCACTAACTCCATTTATATTTGTTTGAGAAACACTTGAAGGCTGTTGAGATAAAACTGCCTTTAGTTAATTGCTTAGCTATGATGCCAAAATGCGCCAAGTACTTCAAGGATACCCTAACCAAGAAAAACAAAGAGAGTGAAGAGGTCTTGGTGTTGAGTGAAGAATGCAGTGCAATCATCCACAAGGAGATAGTTCCTAAGAAGCTAGGAGATCCAGGATCATTCACTATCCCTTGTGCACTTGGACCTTTGAAGTTTGAAAGTTGCTTGTGTGATCTAGGAGCAAACATTAACCTCATGCCTCACTCCATTGCCTAGAAGCTAGGCTTTAGCAAGTTTAAGGAGTGCAGAATCTCACTTGTGCTGGCTGATAGAAGTGTAAGGCTCCCTGTAGGCATGCTTGAAGACTTACCCGTGAGGATCAGCGGTGTGAATGTGCCAACAGATTTTGTGGTTCTAGAAATGGATGAAGAACCAAGATATCCTCTTATCCTTGGTAGACCCTTTCTAGCAACTTCTGGAGCCATCATAGACGTGAAGAATGGGAAGATTTCTCTACACCTTGGCAAGAAAACCAAGCTAAACTTTGACATCAATGAAGTCTTGAAGAAGCCAACTATTGATAGGCAAGCGTTCTACATAGGAGCTTTGGAAACATTGGCTGATGAGTCACTTGAAGAACTGAGACAAGAGGATCATCTACAGCTGGCTTTGACAAAGGAGTGTAGGGAGCATGGTTTCTTGAACGAGCAGACCCAGGAGTATGTTCGCATCCTTGATTCTCGAAAAGTTGTGAAAGAATATGAAGGCCAATGCCTAGAGATCGACCTGGAAATCAACGAGATCACTTGATCCAGGGAAGCGATCGACAAGAAGATCGACGACGTTGCTCGATCCGGATAAGAAATCGATGAGAAGATCGAGAGAGACAACTCGATCAGTTCAGAGAACGACTTGGTGAATCGATCTCTTGCTCGATCCATATCAAATCGAGCAACTGAATCGAGGGAGTGCAATCGATCCAGCCTAAATCGAGGGAAAGATCGACTAACTGGCTCGATCTCAGCGGGAGAAACGGTTCATGAGGACAGCGTGAAGGCTTATGACTCGAGTTCAAAAGAGGCGAATGAGGTCATCAACCTCAACACAAGCCAAGCAGAGGACTGGAGTGAGCCGCTAGCCCCAAAGGTGGAGAAGTCCCTTGCTTCAGTTGTGGAAATCCATCGCAAGATCAACAAATGGCAAGGCAAGCTGATCGAGATGCTGGCTAAGAAGATCAAAGACCTTCAAGGAAACTCATCTGAAGCGTCTTCAAGTGAGGAGGTGGAGCAACCGGAGAAGAGAAGAAGATCAACCGGAGGAGTTGAGATCCGTGAACCCCAGGGAAACAATCAAGCTGGACAACTTTCTCTCCATGAATGCTCAAGCAGGAGCAAGGACAAAGGCACTCACCGCACCACTCCTAGCAAGAGCAGGAGGGCTGGAGCAACCTCGAGCTCCAGCCGTGCCTAGCTCCGAGGTACCTCACACAACCTTGTAAATAACATGCATCTTTTTCATTTTTTGCTTTGTGTTTTGTCTCCTCTTGAATTTGTTTGCCATCGAGACGGTGTCATTCAAGTTTGGGGGAGAGTGTGTGGTTTGCCATGTTTATTTTGGATCTTATTTTGAGTTATCATCCTTGAGTCATCATGCATCATCTAAGGCATAGAAAAATACAAAAAAATCATAAAGTTTTAAAAAAAAATTTCAAAAAACTCATGTAGCTTGCATTTGCATTGTTAAACATTTTAGGATTGAGTCTAGAATTTTAATCATTTATGTTGTTTGCATTTGCATAAGGAGCAAAAGTTTTTTTTGAAAAGTGTTTTAAGCTCATGAATTGTTTCAAGGCCCTAGTTAGTAGTTCTTTGATGCATTGTTCACACTTTGAAAGTAAGCTCTAACCATATTTGGATCATTTGTTTTGATTTTCGTGGCTTAAGTTGAACATTCATGAATTGAATCCTTTCCTGTCAAGTGAGAACATTAATTTGAATCTTTGAATTATCATACTTGTGCATTTGAAAAAGGATACATGGATCACATATACATATTTAGGCTTTCTTTTCCCCTTCACCACTCTCTTGTAAGCCTGAATAGAACTCCTTACCCTTACCCTTATCCTCCTTTGAAGCCAATTTTCTTGTGTGACATCATTGTGAGGCCTTATTTTTGGTTTGAACTTGGCATAAAGTGTTAGGTTTAGGCGACATGATTAGGCTCTCATTTGATTGCTAGCTTTGTATTTTGAAGCTAGTTTTAGGCTTGTTTTGGGGCGGGGGTTCAATGGTGTTGATTGCTTTTGCTTACTTGCTTTCGGTTTGAAAAGATTTTGGAGTTTGAGGTTTGAAATAAAAGGGTTTCATAGTTTCAAGTGGGTGGTCTTGAAATGTTTTGTAAAAGCTCTAGTTTAAAAGAAAAAGAGATAGCTCTCATAAAGAAAAGAAAAAAAAATAAAAAGAGCCAAAGGCCAAATGTTTAAAGAAAAGAAAAATTTTTGAGAAGGAAGCTATCAAAATAATAAGAAAAGGGCTAAGTATGTATAAGACCATCCCACTAGCTATAAGAAGGTTGAGATTTGTGTTTATTTGGGTAATGCTTGGCGTCTTGCCTTGTTCTTTATGGGTAGTCTCTAGGGGGTTAGTGATCTTTATAAAGAAAGAAAAAAATGAGAGAGGGTTTTAGGATCATTGTTAGTGTATATGGGTAGATGAGAGTCTAGTCATGTATGCATCAATTGCCTTTATCTTTAGCAGTATGCATAAGTTCATTCCTTTTTGAGATAACCCATTGCTTGATATACCCACTTAAATGAGATCATTTTTATCTCATAACCTTTGTCCCTAAGCCTAATGTATTCGGTTTTAAAATGCATAAGTGTGATTCACGGTTTTGATCTTAATGAATGTTAAAGGTTAGGATTCTTGGATTGTTTGGAATATGAGAGTCATGATTTGAGATTCAATATGTGATGAATATGGCTAAGTTCTTTGGAGTATGAGTTTTTGCATTGCATCTTAGGATTAAGAACTAGGACCATTGAATTGATTCATTTGAAAAACACTTGTCAAGGAATTTGAGCTTCCATTTTTAAAACCTCTCTTCCTTTCTTGAATTTTGTTTGCTCGAGGGCAAGCAAAAGGCAAGTTTGGGGGAGTTGATATACTCTTATATTTTGCATATTTAGCATGCATTTAGAGTAGTTTTCATGCATTCATCTTACATAATATGCTAGGTTTGCATCATTTGTTTCATTTTAGGTCCTAGGTGCACTTTGCATTAGCATTTGCATATTTCTTGCATTCTTGGATCATATTCAGGTTGTTTTGGAATCTCTGGAGCTATGGAGGTTTCGTGGACATGCTAAGGATCGAGAGGAAGCTTGTGGACACTCGGGAGAACTCAGCCATTCAGCAAAAGGACCAAGATCGAGAGAAAGATCGAGCTAGGCCGGTCGATCTAGATGAGATCGACCAGAAGATCGACTAAGCCTGGGTCGTTTCAAGGAAGGGATCGAGGACAAGATCGACCGAGGTGATCGATCGTGAGTACGGACGTGGATTAAAGCCATGCAGAACTAGAGCCAGATCGAGTTCACGACTCGATCATCCGAGGATCGACAAGCAGATCGATTGAAGTACTCGATCCATCCGACCGAATCGACCCAAGGATCGAGCAAAAGCAGACGTTCTAGCCGGGAGATCGAGTGATCAGATCGACTACTCAGCTCGATCCCTACACCTTATCCGGACAGCTCACTTTTGGATTATAGTGAGGGGACCATTTTTCTTGTTGGCCTATTTTGGGTGATGAAACCTTATCACTTTCTTTGACCACGCTTTTTCTACTACTTTTTCGAGCTTTTCTTTAGGCTTATCGCCATTGTTCTAGTTCTCAAGTTTTCTTAGTTTTGTAAACTCTTAATCTTGCTTTAATCATTAAGTATTTCTTTAATCTTGCTTGCTTAATCATGCTTATCTTTCTTTTCTTTGCATTTACATCGGTTTTAATCATGTGTAGCGAGTAGTTTCCTTAGGGTTTAAGGTTGGGGCGATTAAGAGGGTGTAAAAGGTTTAAGCTTGGAACTTTTTCTTGTTCTTAATCTATTCTCTTCTTGGATTTAGGCTCTTAATGCTTAGAGAGTCTTGGGAAAGATCTTTATGATCTCAGAGATCTCCTTACCTTGGCGGGATTCAGGAATCTCTTAAAACCAAATCCAAGAGACTAGCTCATCCTTTCCCACACGCCATGGATGCTTAGGGAGCTAGTTAGGTCACTTTTTGTGATCTTTGCTTAATGTTCTTTAACTTCTTTTTCCACTATACACCATGGGTTAGGAGGAGAGGTTGAGGAAAGGGTTTATACCATACACCATGGATAAACCTCTTTTAGCTTCTCAAGGCTTAGAGATAGCACAAAATGTGTAGATCTAATGTGTAGAAATTTCTGACAACCTAGAACAATGACTTTCAAGCCTAAAAATGCAAACTTTAAACTAAAGGATGATGATTTAAAGGTTTTGGAAAGCTAAAAAGAGGATCTAAGGTTGAGGGTCATATTAAGAAGGTTCAAGATTCAAGCTTGAGTTTTTTTTTTTTTTTTTGTTCCTTTAGTTTAAAGTTTGCATCTTTAGGCTTGAAAGTCATTGTTCTAGGTTGTTAGAAATTTCTCTGTTTGTCTACCTTTAGTTTTCGATTTTTATAAATTAGTAGTCTTGCATTTTAAATTCCTAGAAGTCATCTGCTAGTTGTTTAACCCTCAAGAGAGATTTTTAAAATTGTTTTCGCGGTCATTTGGTACTTGCATTTAGTTTTTATCGATTTTCTCCCCCATTTACCCAATCTGACTTAGCTTTACATTGCTCTTGCATTCTTAGTGACTTTCATCAACCTAGGCTGGATTGACACCTCTTGCACTATACTACATCATAAACATGTGCATTTGACTTTGATTATAACCCCAAAATTCCTGTTTATCAACTACCATTCCCATACTTCTTCTTCTTCTTCTTCTTAAAAGATATAAACAATGAAGTTCAAACCACTTAACACTACCCTTTCCCTAACTCCTATTCTAGAATCAAGCTCAAAATGCAAGCTGATATCTACAAGAGAGCTTCTCCTTGCCAGCCTTAATCCTAACACTTTTTGCCACGATAAAATTTGAAAATATGTATGCAAGGCCTCACAACTCTCACTAGAGTGTTTAGGTTCAAACGTAGAATTGGTTAAGGGTGTGGATTAACCGTCCCATAAGTATGAAGATCAGCTACTTGGATTAACAATAGTATGTATAAGGTAGCCATGAACTCACTTTTCAATGCACAAACATGATATTTCAATTTCAGAATAAGGTCCAATAGATTAGAGTTGATTTTCAAAGAACAAATGGTTTTAGCATGAGATGAGAGAATCAGATTTAGCATTTAAAAATTAGTTCAGCCTTAACTTCTAACTTTTTCATGATGCATCAAACACTTAATCACTTAGACATTGAAATCATTTCTAAACACTAAGAATTTTACAAGGAAATATCATCATTGTACCATATGCAAGTGCAATGCAACCTATATGAAAACACTAGACTAAATCCTAATCAAATGAATACAACTATATCCTCTTTTTTGTTTTTGCAAAAGATGCAAAAAAAATTCAAATTTTTCGATTTTTTGTGTTTTTCTATGCACTTACATGTATGCATGTATGCATAAGACTCAAAGATGAATGAAAGAAAAAACTAAGAAGAGAAAACACAAAGTCAAACCCCAAATCCCTCCCCCACACTTAAATTACACAATCCCTTGTGTAATAAAAGAGTGAAAGAGAGAAGCAACCGAGATATATAACATAAACTTAAAGAAAAATGCAATGGTATCTACAACGAAAGGGATGTGTACCTTAATTGTGGTGTGAGGAGTGGTGGGAGGAGTAAGAGAGTTCTTCAGTCTCTCTTGGATCTTGGAATGAAGATGGTTGGGATGTTTCTGGTTAGGGATACTTGCTTGCTCTCCTCTTGTTTCTCCTCCTCTCTTGTGAAGATGATGTTGTGGATTGAGAAACTCATCCAGTCCAAGGTGCAGTCACTTGTGTTGGGTTCCCTTGAGAATTCCACTCTTGCCATGTAGTAACAGGCTTAGAAGAAGGGTATTGAGGCGCCTCCCAAGCAGATAAGTATTGGGTCATAGGCTCATAAGATGAAGCCCTTGAAGGTTCCCAAAGTTGACATTCTTCCGGCTGCTGAACTTGGAAGGAGTGTCTCCTTTGGGGCATCTAGTTTTCCTCCTCTTCTTCTTGATGCTCTTCCTGTTATGGCTCCACATAGTGTGACTCAAACGCATGCTCATGGCTTTGGTGAGAAGCTCCTTTGGATTTTGATTTGTCCTTCTTGAACTTCCCCTTCACCAAATTCACAAGCTTCTTAATGGTTTTGTCTTGCCACTTACACCATTTTTGAAGCTTGTTGATGTGATCATGAGCATGTTTGAGTGAGCTCCCTTGGCTTGGCACTCATGAGGTTCAAAGGGGAACCTTCTAGCATTGTACTCCGCCAGCTCATCTTCTGATTCCTCCTCTTAGGATCCCTCTTCAATGTTGGCGCCAGCATCATCTCCACCTTCTTCTTCTTCAGTGCTCTCTTCACTCTCTTCTTCGCCCTCTCCCTCTTCTATTTCAGTAACAGCTCCACCATGATAGAGCATTCTCTCTGTTGGGCAAAAATCTATGTTGCTCCTCATAGATATGGAAGTGTGCTGCTCATTGGGAAGGAGAATTTTTCCTGGCTCCTTTGATGGCCTGAGGAATAGATCGACATGCTTCCCTTGGATGGACTTCTCTATGATTTTTTTCCTCTTTAAGCAAGCAATGTCCATCCATTGTGGTGGCATGGCATCTGCAGCATAATCATCAAGATTCACCCCACAAGCCATCATTATAGCTGTTACTATCCCTCCAATGTTCAGCTGAGGGTTCTTCTCTCTCTTGCCTTTGTTGAAAATCCAGCTTCTATAAGTGAAAAGCTTCTCAAAGAGAATAGTGACATAGCAATGAAGCTCTTCTGCCTTCTGGATCTGGTGCCCATCTCTGTTGTATTACATCAGCTTCTGCACTCCATGGAAGATGATGTCCATCTCCTTAGATGAGATCCTAGTTGTTTCCTTCCTTGCAAACATAGTGTTGGCAAGGGCTTTGTGAGCATACCTCAGAGCTGGGTGCCTTAGGTCCTTTTTCTTTGTTACTCCAGGAGTAAACTCTTCAACACCAGTCACTTCCCAAAAAGTAGAGCAATCTGCTTCATCCTTATATTGAACTGAGCTTTCTTGTCAGCATAGAAGTCCATCCTAAGGGCAGCTGTTCTTTGAAAGTGGCTGTGTACCTCTGCTTTCCAAGCCTGAAAGCTATCCATCCATCACCATTATCTAGCTCACTTAGTTCATAGTTCACCACTTGAAAGGTGGAGAGGAATTGAATAGTGAGTTGTTGATAGGAGGGAAGGGCTAACTCCATGAATTTGCCATGCCCCATAGCTTTAAAGATAGCTTTGCAGTCTTCATAGATTCCAAGCGCCTTCATAGTTTGGACACAAGTGTACCTTGTGGCCTTGAAAATGCACTGGTTGAAGAGTTCAGCAAGCTCTCTTGGACCTGGTTGCTTGTTGGGGACTTCTTCCACAACTTTCCCCTTCTTTTTGGCTTTGGTTGCAACAACAGCTTGGCTCTCCACTATTCCAGCAGCCTTTGAGAATTGACCTTCAGCAACTTCCTTGCCTTTGTCTTTTTCTGGTATGGGTGTTGGCGCCTTCTTCCTTGTGCCGTCGCTCATGTTTCCAGCTGGTTCTTTAGTTCTCCCCATAGTACCTACAAGAACAATTCTTGAAAATCTAATAAGTATAAGATCTAATGGGATGAAGAACAATGATTTAAAGTTCTAAAAAAAAAATTCTCAGATCTACAATAGGTTTAACTAGTTATTAAACATGTAAACCTCTAAATAAACAAGAGAATTTAAGAGCAAGAGATCATAAACATGCTAAGATCTAAGCAAAATTTTAACAATTTATGAACATGAACCTAGCATGGTGGTTCTAAACAAGATTAGATATGATTATGCACAAGAAACTTTAAAGCAAAGCAAGCTAATAAACTATAAACAGTAATCAGCTCTAACACTTAAACTTGTTTAAACAATAAACTCCATCATGCAAAATCAAAATAAGGACTTAAACTAAACAAAACTAGTTCATATGGCAAAAGATTTTAAAAGATCTAACATTTTCAAAGCATAAGAACAATAGATGAATATTAAGAAAGCAAACCTTTTAGGACCCCTAGAGCACTTTGCAAAGACAAATAAAGAGAGGGAAAACTAGAAATTTCGTGGTCTAAGTGAGAAATAAGAGAAATGAGAAGTGTGAAGAGAGAAGAGGAGCTAGTTTGGTATTTATAGAACTAAGGAGGGGATAAAGAATCTAATGGAGTGGGGGACAAAAGACAAAGTGCTCAGGAGTGGGTCAGAATGGCAGGAGAGGAGCCAAAATTTTTAAATTCAAATTCCCTTGGCTCCAAACCAAGAAAGGGAAAATTTTTGAAATTAAAAGACTTACCTCGCTGGCCACATCGAGCATGACTGCTCGATGTTGGTGGTCGATGTTGATGCTCGATGTGTGCACCAATAACCTCTGCCCATTAACATTGGTCGATGTAGGCTCTTGATGTCAAGCACATCGAGCATGGTTGCTCGACGTTAATGCTCGATGTACTTAGCCCGACTCTCGGGTCGATTACATCGCACGATGTGCTTGCTCGATATTGAGCAATTTTTTTCTCCTCTCCATCACATCGCACGATGTTAGTGCTCGATGTTGCACTCCTGACTCTCGGGTGTTTACATCGCACGATGTAGATGCTCGATGTTACTAGCACGATGTAGACTGCTCGATGTGGTTGCCCGACGTGTTCTGTTCCTACTAACATCGAGCTCCTTTGCTCGATGTGACTACTCGATGTACCAACATCGAGCATGGTATGCTCGATGTTGAACAGAACATGTCTTATTTGGTTCCCCGAACATCTTCTCATCACCTCATCTAAACACTTGCTTCTAAGAACACTAAAAATGCATAAAACATAAACTAAAAGCATAACTATGTACAAGGATACCATGGGACTACCTTCCAAGTGTGCTTGTTTAGAGTCACTTAGCTTTACTTTTGTTGGCTCCTTAGTTGAGGTAAGGAGAAGGAGTCCTGGAACTCCTTAGTGGCATCTTGTTTCCCTTGACCCTCTTGGTGACTCCATCCATCTTGAACACAGAAAAAGGCTTAGACTTGCCTTCCTTCTTCATCTTGTAGTAGACTTCACCATTCTTAGAGCAATAAAACGAGAATATACACACTTACCAGTGGGTTGCCTCCCAGTAAGCGCTTGTTTTCAGTCATTAGCTTGACTGTGTCCGGCTCAGAGAACTGGTGGATCAGAGAGTGGAACTGAATACATATGAGAACAATGTCTCCTCATCCATGGTGGTGTATAAGCAGTAGGTGCATGAGATCTTCCAAGGAAGTGAGAGACAGTAGAAGGGCGGGATATGACTTTGGGTGGGACACTTCTTTTTCCTTCATGACAAGAAACTTTCCGAAATCCTTTTGTTCTGGTCGATTTTGGGTGACTCTGCGGAGGGTGTCGATCGACACTGAGTCCTGCAACTTGAATTTCTGCAATTTTCCTGCAGTTTAGCTCTGTAATCCTTGCCTCCATCACAAATTCGTCTTCCTCCAACAACTTGTTATTGATTGGAACCTTTTCTTCGAGCCTAGTCTCGAAGATATAACCTTCACTCCAGTCCTCAAACCCAGCAGCTGTCTCATAAGTTTCAGACATTGCCTCTTGAACAACCACCTTGTTCACTTGCTCACTAGCATCTGACTCATTGACATACCCAATAGTAATGTCTTCTGAATGCTTCATGATTGGTTCTTCATCTCTGGAAGTCCTCACAGAGAAAGTCTGGCCATCAATGGTGGATTTCTCTCTTAGCTTGTCCATGTCAAAACTCATGACAACAGCAGCAAAATCAAGCTCTATCTTCCCCTTTCTCACATCAATGATGGCACCAGATGTAGCCAAGAATGGTCTAAGAGGATCTGTAGGTTTTTCATCATAGTCCAAAACCACAAAGTCTGTGGGAATCAAACAGCCTTCAATCTTGATGGGAACATCTTCTAAGACACCTTTTGGGGTCCTTGTTGATCGATCAGCTAGGATAAGAGAGATCCCAGCTGGCTTGAAATCAGTCATTCCAAGTCTAGCGGCAACAGAGGAAGGCATCAAGTTGATGCTGAAACCTAGATCACAAAGAGATTGAGGAAACCTTTCTGTTGAAATTGAGCAATTCAGCACAAAGTTTCCTGGATCTTGTAGCTTCTCTGGAATCCTCCGCTGAATCATAGCACTGACTTGTTCAGAAATAATCACCTTCTTCTTCTTCTTTGGAACTGTTCCCAAAAGAACTGCACTGATGTCTCTGGTTAGCAATGCTCCTTCCTCAAGACTTATACCATTCACAGCCATTCTCTTGGCATATCTTCTCAGTGCAGAAGAAAGCTTAACTGCATCAACTGGGGGGTATCTCAACTATCAGCTTGTCTATCATTGCCTTGCATTTGGCTTCTTCTATCTCCTGTTTAGACTTCCTAGGAGCTCTTGGGTAAGGAATCTTAGGTTGGTAGACTCTCTTTTCAGCTGGTTTGGGAGTTTCAAGAAGATTTGTCTCTGTTCGCAAAGGGTGTCGATCGACACCAGTAGGTGGGTGTCAATCAACACTAGTATCTGCTGTTAGTGTCGACGCTTCATATTGATCCATGTCGACCTTGGTCGATAAGCCTTCGTCAGAGCTCAAAAATTCGCGAACTTATAATGGTGTCGATCGACACTCGGCCTTGGTGTCGATCGACACTGTCTTTGAAACAGCAATGTCGTCTTTTCCAAACTCTTCAAGTCCCACGAAATTCTCTGTACTTCTAACCATGATGGTATTGACATGACGCTTGGGATTGGTATCAGTCTTTCCAAGAAGAAAACCTTCTTGTCTCTTGATAGACTCAGCAGTTTAGGCAACTTGAGAATCCAATTTCCTGACATGGGTGTTCAAAGACTCAAATTTCCCATTCAAATCAGTGTACAAGGCAGCAATCTTCCCATTAAAGTCTATAGTGATCTTCTGCTGACCCTCTAACAGCTGTTCAAGCATGGCTTCCATCTTACTTGAAGCTGATGGTGCAGGTAGTGAAGCTATTGTTTTGGTAAGGCTTCTGGTATTCAGTCTTCTGAAACTGAGGCTTGGGGGTGTAACCAGAAGAATTCTAGTTCCCTGTGAAGTTGCTTCTCTGGTTATTCCCATTGAATCCTCTGTTTCTTTGCTGATTGTTGTATCTTTGATCCTGAAAACCAGCTTCATTGATATAGTTGACATCCTCTTCTTCAAACTCCCCAGCTGGTTCAAATGTTTCCACTTCAGCAGCAAACTGAACAGACTTCTTACCCACTAAAAGGTTATGAACAGAGTCCATCTTAGCTTTTATCTCAGCAGCAAACTGATTGTCCCCAGCGTTTCCAGCCATCTTCTGCCTCTCAAAATCAGCATTCTTTGTACTCTTGCTGGTAGCCAGATTCTCTATCAATGTGATGGCATCAGCTGGGACTCTAGTATTGAAATTCCCATTGCTTGCAGAATCCAAAGCCTTCTGGTACCTCCAATCAATACCTCTAAAGAAGATGCCCAACAGTTGCATTTCATTGTAACCATGATGTGGGCAGTCTCTTTGATATAACGTGAACCTCAGACATGTTGTCTTGAATGCTTTAGTAGGACCTTGGGAGAAAGAAGCAATTTTTGTCCTCAACTCTTCTGATCTTGCATCATCATAAAATTTGTTGAAAAAGTGTTCTTGGTGTCCTCCCAAGTGGTCATAAAGCCAGGCTCTAATTGTTTTAGCCAATGAGCTGCATCTCCTCCCAAAGAGTAAGGAAATAGCTTGCAGAATAGGAAATCATTGCTGACTCCATTGGCTTTAACACTTGTAGCTAGATTGTCAAACCTCTCTATGTGGTCCATAGGATGCTCATGTGGAAGCCCATGGAAAGGGTGCTGACCCACAAGCTGGTAGTAGGCAGGCTTGAGTTCAAAGTCATTTTTCTGAAAGGCAGGAGGGCGGATTGCAGCTCTATTTGCATAAAACTGATCAGGCTGTTTTAATCTCCAAGGGTCCTCTATTGAAAATGCCCAGCAGCATTTCCAGCAGCTTGTTGTTGCACATTCTACGCAACTGGTGGCACAACTTGTTCCTCAATCACAGCGTCATTCTCATTTATCCTCTGCCCTTCCTCATTCCTTATGTTTCCTTCTCTGTCAACTAAATGACCCTCAGTATCTGTCCTCAAAACAATTGGTCCAACCATCTTAGTTTAATTCTTGGCTTTTCTGATGGTTCTTTCCAACTTGGCGAGTTCGTCGATGCCTAAAGTCACAAGCTCCTTGTCTTTGTTGCTTCTGGTTGATACAAGACTTTTTAGGACTTGATTCAATCACCCAAGCTTGTACTAATCAGTTGTAGTATAGCATAGGGTTTTATCAATTCAAAAGGGGAGAATGAAGCACTAAAAATGCAATAGAGCTCTTAATTCAAGCAAACATAAATAGTTTTAGAAGTCTAACAACCTAAATGATCAAGCAGAGAAGCAAAAGAAAGCAAGAAAATGGCAATAAAAGCAATAGGAAACAGAGCAAAAACAGAGTAAAAGCTAAACTAAACAGAGTAAAAGCTAGACTTCAATGATTAAAAGATGGTTCAAAATTAAGGCAATGGTGATAGGGTGATTCATGTTCATGTCTAGGGTGATCAAAACAAGCAATTCTAAACACTCAACCTTAGGTAAGGAACACTAATAAAGACTAATCCAATCTCTTGGTTTTAACCCATTTGCTAAATCACATTTCAAACCCACTTTTAGTGGTGTATCTATGACAAGCAAGCATTAGAATAAAGTTCCATAAATCCAATTAGCATGCTAGACATCTAATCTCTTAGGCTAGGTTTACTAATCTCTTATACAATATATCAAACATCAACTCACATTCTCATGCATAATCAATGTCTAAAGGCAATTTCTCATCAATATGGTACTAGGCAATAAGCACATTCAAGCAAGAAATGATAGATGCAAAGACTCATGATTATCTAAACACCATTTTCAAGCAATGAACTTCATTCAGGAATTTCATCAAACACTTGGTGTGCATGTGAAAACCTAAAATCAACTTCTCCAACAAAGAGGTACTAAGCATTAAGCACAATCATATAAGAAAGGGAATGAGAAGATCTAAGCCCTCATCAACCTAAACAATCACTAAAATCACCCTATATGTCCTAATCTCAAACCTAAAGCAAACTACTCACTAATCATGGTGAAAACTATCAAATCTATGAAGAAAAGATAGTTAATCATGATTAGGGAGACAAAAGATTAATGGAAATGCAAACTATTATTGAAATAATCAAAGATTCAAATACAAAATTATTCAAAAATCTAGAGAAGAAAAGAAGAACTGCTGGATAAAGAGTTGTTCCCAGAAATTAGGGATTTTAAATATTTATAGGAGTCTCAGCAAAAATGAAAAAATTGTAAATAAGTGGTCTTCAGTTCGGAATCCTATCGGTCACTCCTTGACCGATAGAATGACCGATAGGGTGATCGATAGGGTGATCGATAGGGGTGATCAATAGGGGTTGAGCGGTTTCACGAAACCTTCTGTAACTTTCTAACCGCTGATGGGAATGACCTGATACCAACTCCAGACGCAAGCTAACTCATGGGAAAACAACATTTATGAAGACGGTTGAAGATGAATCGGGTTGGAGATGCTTTGTCCGAGCCGGTTTTGTCAGGTGAAGTTTCTGGCCGCTTCAAGAAGGTGCACCTTCTTCTTGGCTCTTTTGATGTCTTGTGCTGCACCCACCATCATCTCCCATGCTCCTTGTAGTCTCAAAACTCTCCAAACATACCTGCCAAACTCCTCAAATGCACAAAACATGCAATGCTCATCCTAAATCTACACTAAGTCGAATGCAAATGGGACAAAAACAAGCAAAAATGAATGTTTAAAGACTATAAAATAATGCAGAATGTATGCTAATATGGTGTAAATAATGAGTATATCAACACCCCCACACTTGCCTTTTGCTTGTCCTCAAGCAAACAAGAACAAATGGAAGAGTGAGGTTTGAAAGTGGGAGCTCAAAACTAAAGATGTCAATGGAAAAACTGATTCAATGCCCAAGTTATAAGTTCTAAGATGCATAGAGATTGTTCTACTTTAAAAACCTTAGCCATTCCTATCATATCATACAATGAACTCTAGCTTAGCCTACACAAGCATTCAAATCAACCAACTCTTTAACATTCATTAATAGAAACCAATGGATCAAGTTTGTGCAAATCAAGAGAAAACGTTTGGTCAAAGGACATGGTTATGAGATGAAAATGATCTCATTCAAATAAGGGTTCAAAGATTCAGGGGATCACTCAATGAAATGATTCTATCTTAGGCAAAATGCTAAAGGTAAAAGCACACATATGCATGCAAGTCAAAGCTCTCTTCTACCCTTTTTACCCAAGATAAACCTAATAACTTCTAAAACCCCAAGTGGAACTCCTAAATCTACCTTTTACCAAAGCACTTGATCTCTTCCTTCTTCATATTTGGGGGAAACTCCTTCTTCTTTTATTTATGTGGTTGACTTCTTTTTGGAACTTGCTCTTCTTTGTTGTATGATTAACGCCATTTTCATTACCTTTGGTGGATTGCTTGGTCTGGTTTCTCCTTTTGGTATGACCTTTTGTAAGCTTTGTTGTTGTTGGCACCTTTCTTCTTTAACACTTAGAGCTTTATTCCTAATTAACTTAACCACAAAATGAACTGTTCCCCCATACTACCAATCCTATACTTCTTCTTCTTCTCAAAGATGTAAACAATTAAAGCTCAAAACCACTTACATTACCCTTTCCCAAAATCCTAACCTAATACCAAGCTCAAAATGCAAGCTGGTGTCTACAAGAGAGCTTCTCCTTGCCAGCCTTATCCTAACACTTTTTGCCAAGATAAAATTGATAATGATGCAATGCAAGGCCTCACAACTCTCACAATAGTGTATAGGTTCAAAAAGAAGGATTGGTTTAGGGTGTGGTTAACTATCCCATAATGATGAGGATCGGCTACTTGGATTAACAAGAGTGGTAAGAAGGAAAGAATATAATCCAAGTATGTATATGGGTAGCCATGCAATCACTCTCAATGCACAAACAAGATAATTCAAAGTCAGGATTATGGTTCTAATAAGATAGAGTTGGAATCAAATCAAAGCAAGCTTGAGCATAAGACAAGGATATATATGCAAGAATTCAAGATATGGTGCAGCCTTAACTTCAAACTCACTACAATGCAATCAAACAACAGATAACCAAGGCATTGAAAACAATTCAAACATTAACATCTTGACAAGTATTTATCATCTACTCCCTATGAAAATGTATGCAAACCTATATGAAATGCATCTAGACTCAATCTTAGTGATGTAAATGCAACTAGATGATCTTTTTGGTTCCAAAATTTGAAAATTTTATGGATTTCCAGTGCATACAGATGAATGCATGAATGCATGAGACTCAAGTATGTAAAAGAGAAGATAAGAAAACAAAACACAATGTTAAATGCAATGCCCTCCCCCACACTTAAATTACAGAGTCCCCTTGTGTAATAGAAGCTTGAACGAGGTTGATAAAGGGTGCCCAGAAGTATTCAGAAGCAAAGGAGTGGATTTGTGTACCTTAGGAGGTGTTTTGGCAGACTGGAGGGGTGTATCGGTCTCTCCCAGACCGATAGGTTGACCGATAGCTTTTCTGGAAAATCCTATCGGTCACATTCTTAACTGATACAATGACCAAAATACATCCGGGTGTTTCCTATCGGTCACTATCTGATCGATAGAGTGACCAGAATACAACTGATGCATTTCCATCAGTCAATGCATGTTCCCTATCGATCAGAACTGACCCATAGGTTGACCGATGCATCTTGGCTCCACCACTATCGATCACATCATGACCGATAGCATGACCGATAGGATCTGTATCGGTCTGGTCTTGACCGATACGGTGACCGATAGCAGCCCAGATACATCTGTTTTTGCTTCCCAAACTTATAACATCTTGCTTTAAACCACACTTGCTCCTGTTATTGAAAGAAAAACACAAAAGAAAACATAAAATGCAACAATATGTACAAGGATAACAGGGGAATACCTCCCAAGAGTGCTTGTTTAGAGTCACTAAGCTTGACTTGTCATGCTCCTTAAGATCATGGAGGATGATGGAGTGGAACTGGAGTTCCTTCTCCTTTCTTCTTAAACAATGTGTTGGGTCCACAGTAGAGCTTCTCCTTAGGTTTCCTGACTCTCTTTCTTGGCTTCCTTGGTCCACCATAGAGCTTCACCTTGAGTCCATCAAAACAAGTTAAGAAGACAAGCACCATCAAAGGCTTCACCATCATACTCATTGTGGTCAAGAGGGTCTTCATCTTCTTATAGCACTTCAGCCTTGAATCCCATCAGCTCTTCCTTGACATCAGGTGACTTTTTAGCAGCTCCTTTCTCAACATTAGTGATGCTTCCACAAAAGCTTGAGGGTGGAGGTTTCATTGCATAGCTAACTCCATCATTCACCTTCTTGAGGGTGACTCTCTCTTTGGTGAAGTCAATATCAGCGCCTGCTGTGTTCAGAAATGGAGTTTCAAGTAGTAGAGAAGGCTTCTGAGTGTGAGCCATTTCCATCACAACAAAATCAGTTGGTATCTTGCATGCTCCAATCCGCACAGAAAAGTCTTCAATGAGACCAACAGGTGTTCTTGAAGAAGAGTCCACAAAAGTGATTGTGGAATCATATGGTCTCAGCTTGGTGACTCCTAGTTCTTTTGCCAAGTCAAAAGACATCACATTGATACTTGAACCTGTATCACACATGGCCTCTTCCACAACCAATTCACCAAGCTCACAAGAGACTAGAAACTTTCCTGGATTACCAAGCTTTTGGAGGGTTGCTGGCTCTTCTTTCTTCTTCTCTTTGCCAAATGAAGAGTTCATAATCAGCTCCACCTTTTCTATGTTCCCAAGAAGGTCTTTAATGAACCTTCTTTCACTTGCATCAGAGTTTCTAGTGGAGACAATGGGACACCAGCCTCATCTATCTCTTTTCTGAACTTAGAGAACACAGCCTTTTGAGCCTTTGTAAGAAATCTACCAGGATAAGGTATAGGAGGTTGGTACTCAAGCTCATCCTCAATGTGTGATGCTTCATCTTTGAGTAAAGGCTCTTGCTTCTTCTTCTTGGGTTCAGCTTGTTTTTGGAGAAGTGATTCTCTTGAAAGCTCATTGAGGGCATAGTATACTCCAACAAGCTTGTCATGCTCAACCAATTCAGCTCCTTGTTTTACCTCCACGTCGGCTTCAACAACCTCAGCTTCGATAGCCTTATCTTCTTCACCAGCATTTGCATCACTATCTGAACTCAAGTGAAAAACATTTCCCCCACACTTAGACTCAATGTCCACATTGATGATAGAGGGTGTCACCTTTGGAGTTATAGGGACAGACTCATGTCTATATAGAGGGCTTTCAATCTCAGCAATATAGTTTTCTTTCTCATCAATAGCAGTTAGGGAAGTGGAGGAGATACCATAACAATACTGTAAGGGTCTCTTGAAGGTGAGTGGCCGAGCATTGTTCTCTTGTTTACTCAGCTGCATAGTCAAGGAGTCTATTTGGGATTGGAAGTTGTTGTTGCTGGATTTAATGCTTCTTTGGAGTTCAGCAGCCATACTTCTTAGACTTTCAGCCATACTTCTTTGAAATTCAGCAGTTTGGACTTGTTGCATTTGAAGTAGAAGTTGCTTGATGTCCAAATCTTGTGAAGGTTGAGGGCTTAATTGTTGTTGAGGCGCCAAGGCAGGCTGGATAGGAGTAGTAGGGAGTATCATGTTCCCTTTATGTTGGTTATAGGCGCCAAATGGTTGAGAAGAAGCGCTTTGATGGTGTTGGATGTAAGGGCCTCCATTTAACAACATATCCACCTTTGTTTGCATAGCTTGTATCTCTTGCCTTGTTGTTTCCAACTTCTCTTCAGCTGTTTTTGCATTCTGCTCAAACTCATCAACATATTCCCAATTACTTAGTGCCATGTTCTCCACTAATATCCAATTATCATCAACATCTTTCCCAAGAAAATAACCATTACTAGCTGTATCTAGAAAGATTCTTAACTTTGGGAGAACACCTCTATAGAGTGTGGATAGTAGCATTTCTTTGGTGAAGCCATGGAGAGGGCATTGATGAGTGAAGCCTCTAAACCTTTCCCAAGTGTCTCCAAAGCTCTCATTAGACCACTGTTTGAAGTTTGTGATCTCATTCCTGAATTTTGCAGTTCTTGAAGGAGATAAGAACTTGGTTAAGAAAGCACTTTTGCATTGTTCCCAAGTGTTGATGCTGCCTTGTGCTAAAGACTTTTCCCACATTTGAGCTCTACCACCAAGAGAGAATGGAAATAATCTGAGCTTCAAACCATCATCTGAAACTCCACTAAGCTTTGTCAAAGCACATATCCTCTAAAAGTGATCCAAGTGCTCAAGAGGATCTCAGTTGGGCAATCCAAAGAACTTCTTTTCTCAAATCAAAGCAATCATGCTGCTCCTTATCTCATAGTGGTTAGTCTCCATAGGTGGAAGAATATCTTGCCTTGAAGCATAGATTGATGGTATAAAAGAAATTTCTCATCAATATGGTACTAGGCAATAAGCACATTTAAGCAAGAAATGATAGATGCAAAGACTCATGATTATCTAAACACCATTTTCAAGCATTGAACTTCATTCAGGAATTTCATCAAACACTTGGTGTGCACGTGAAAACCTAAAATCAACTTCTCCAACAAAGAGGTACTAAGCATTAAGCACAATCATATAAGAAAGATAATGAGAAGATCTAAGCCCTAATCAACCTAAAAAATCACTAAAATCACCCCATCTGCCCTAAGCTCAAACCTAAAGCAAACTACTCATTAATCATGGTGAAAACCATCTAATCTATGAAGAAAAGATAGTTAATCATGATTAGGGAGACAAAATATTAAGGGAAATGCAAACTATTATTGAAATAAGCAAAGATTAAAATACAAAATTATTCAAAAATCTAGGGAAGAAAAGAAGAACTGCTAGATAAAGAGTTGTTCCCAGAAATTAGGGATTTTAAGTATTGCTAGGAGTCTCAGCGAAAATAGCAAAATTGTAAATAAGTAGTCTTCAGTTTGGAATCCTATCGGTCACTCCTTGACCTATAGGGGGACCGATAGGGTGATCGATAGGGTGATCGATATGGGTGATCGATAGGGGTTGAGCGGTTTCACGAAACCTTCTGTAACTTTCTAACCGCTGATGGGAATGACCTGATACCAACTCCAGACGCAAGCTAACTCATGGGAAAACAACATTTATGAAGACGGTTGAAGATGAATCGGGTTGGAGATGCTTTGTCCGAGCCGGTTTTGTCAGGTGAAGTTTCTGGCCGCTTCAAGAAGGTGCACCTTCTTCTTGGCTCTTTTGATGTCTTGTGCTGCACCCACCATCATCTCCCATGCTCCTTGTAGTCTCAAAACTCTCCAAACATACCTGCCAAACTCCTCAAATGCACAAAACATGCAATGCTCACCCTAAATCTACACTAAGTCCTAATTGAATGCAAATGGGACAAAAACAAGCAAAAATGAATGTTTAAAGACTATAAAACAATACAGAATGTATGCTAATATGGTGTAAATAATGAGTATATCACTGGTACTAATATTATGCATACACCTGAACAGACAGCAAAGAAGTAACAGAAAGTTAGCGAACAGAAAGTAAAAGGTTAGTCAAAATTCTAAAACTAAAAATCTGAAGGTAATAACTAAGTCTCCGGCAACGGCGCCAAAATTTGATATGCTCAAATTATCCCTAGAGCTACTCTCTCAAATTAAGAGATCAATGTAGTACTTAGGGGTCGAATCCACAAGGGCTTAAGAATATTGCACAACAAAATGTAGGTTTAAATGTAGTTAAGCAAATCAATAATAAATGTAAAACGAAATGGCAAGTAAAAATAACAAAAGCAGGAGCGGATTGCAAGTTCTTAAAATCAATGAGACAAGGCGCTAGGCAATGGGAAATTCGCAGGTTGACATAAATCACAGACTACAGACTGAAAGGATTATTTGTTAAAACCGTTCTAGAACTCGAAAACACGAATTTAAAACCAATCGACTTCCGCGCAGAGATTATCAATGATCAGATTTTATAATTCCAAATTCCTTTGCAAATTCTAACAACCTAAGCAAGCATTATAGTTCAAGTTCGATATGTTCACAAAATCATTAATCCAAATTCCTTTGCAATTAGTTATTTCGCTCATCTAAGATAGTTTTGGTGATAAATAATGTTTTCACATCTATTAAATAACTTAAGATCTGATTTCTAGGTGATCAATCTTAAAATCAGTGTTAAAGCAATCTAGATGAAGAACCAAAGGATTTATCCTTCCAGTATTGCAGTTCTAACAATTCATTATCAACCTTTGAATTACCCAAAACCTAACTAGTAGATTACTCAGACATAGGAATTGAAACACAAGTCATGACTGAATAATTTTGCATTAAAAGATAAAGTAAAAGACAAAAGGGGTTCGAAATTCTTCTCTAACAGAGTACGTATTTATCTCCCCAAAAGCTCTGAATCTAATCTCTCTCTTAGTCTCAATGAAAACAAGATAATGGCCTAACAATGGCTCTCAAACCCTAAATATATCTCTAAACACGACTGGGGCAAGTTTACAAATAATCGGAAACTTCTGGGCCAAGTTGCAATTCTTCAAAAGTGCTGAAACACGCGCTTTCTTTGTATCCACGATTGGTGTCGATCGACGCCAAGGAGTGGTGTCGATCGACACTCTGCTCCAATATGCTCTCCAACTTGGTCTTTTCAGCATCAGCTTCAACAGAGCTCCAAAAGGCTCCAAAATCTCCAATTATGCTCTAAACATACTTGAACCTACAAAGACTCTAAAAGACTTGAAAAATACTAAAAAGACTATAAAATGACTTATATCATGGTCAAAAACCGGTCAAAACCATGACATATCACTGAGGCCCTTGAATTGAACCAAAATAACCACGAAATCCCCTAATATGATCGAGATTGAATGGCATAGAGCCCTAGATCCCCTTTTCCATCGCCATGTTTTTGAAAGAAAAACTTTGAACTTTTTAACTATATTCTCTTTGTTAGGGTTTTTGGTTAGTTCCTTTATTTTAGATTTTTCATGGCTATAACTTTAATTTTAAAGCCCAATATAGTTAGTGAGCTAATTAACTCTATAGCAAAATACTAAATATATGATTTTATCTAGTTTATGTTTGTTCATATATTCACCTTAAAATTAGTATTAAAATTTATAGGTATGAAAAATTAAATATGTGCGTATGCGCGGATGTTGACGTAATGATAATTGAAATGATTAGAAAACTTACATTTGTTGTTGTAAACGTGTTAATTTGGTGAAATCTAATTGTCAATCTAAAAAAACATTAAGCAAAAAAGTTTCAAATTTTTTTCCTAGCCCCGGTTATCGAGAAAAGTCTTTTCCAATTGGGTATCTAGCTGAAGCCTGTCCTAACCATTTTTCTTTATCTGAAATAAAAATTTTTCAAATCTAAAATTTCCTTGGGTGCCCCACCTCCAGGTCGGAGGGTCCGCAGCTTCATCTTGAAGCTACCATGGAGAGCACCAGCTGCCATCCCTGAAGACTGGCCGCCTGCCACCATCGAACCAGGCTTGTCCGCTAAGCTATTAGAATATCCGACAGGCAGCCGAGAGAGTGAATCTTAACTCTCAACCTAGTCAGATCCCTAATAAGTTGACAAAAGTAGTTCTTTCGCTGGCTTTAGCTGCTTGAAAAATCTCACACCATTGTGGTGTTGTAACTTTGTTTCCCCCTGAAGTAAGATCTGAAGCTCTACTCAACGAAAGCAAAATGGCAAGAAAGTTATCATATGCTCAGAAAGGAAAATGAGTAGCCCAACAAAGTGAACCTCCTCGAACATGCAGAGTAAGAGTACCTGATTTCAGGTACCTTTGTCATCTCCATTACAGCAGCAGCACAAGAAAGCTTTGGGTCAGGAAGGCGAGCCCTCCAAGCTGCTACCTGCCTTCCTCCTCTAGGTCTTGGGCCGATAATTTCTGCTCCCTGAATCAATCTGGAACCTATGGATAGCGAGGAATTATCGAATATTTCAAGATAGAGGATTTTCAGAGCAAGAAACGGTAACAAAAGCAATCGGCAATGTGCAAGAATGGTTGGGCGCCCAAATCAATTTAATCTCTACCCAACGAAAAGGCCAGATCTCGAGGATACCTAGTAGAAAAGAAATCGTTTGCCGCTCGGATGCAGCCTGGAAATCAAAGCTTTTGGTAGGCATGTCAAACGGGCTGACCCGGTCTAGCCTGGCCCGAAACCCGTAAAGCCCGCATATATTTAAGTCTGGCCCGGTTCTAACAGGGTTATTGGGCTTTTCTGGGCTTTTCGGGCATTTTAGAAAAATAAAATAAGTTTTAACAATAAAATAAACTAAAAGAAAAAGTAGTTATTAGAATTAAATCCCAATTTAAATAATCATAAATATAGTTTTATCAAATCTGAAAGCAAAACTTTAACTTATGAATTTATATAAATTCTAATATCAAATATAATTAAATAAATAAGTAATATAAATAGTAAAAACGGTAGAATCGAGATGAGAATCTTCAGGTTGAAGGTAGGAGTGCTTCCTGAAACTAGTTTAGTTTGAGCATTGATGTTTATATGAAGGCACACAACTAAAAATTAAAGTTTTATATTAACAAAAAGTATTAATAAAAAAAATTAATAACTCTAATTTTTTAAACTGTAAAGATAATTTATTAGTAAAATTTTCTAAATAAATTATAATATAAAGTACAAGGCTTTTCGGATAAGCCCAAGACCGATAGGGCTTAAGCCCAAATGGGCTTAGCCCGAATGGGTTTAGCTCATAAAGCCCGATTTTTTTTGCTTTTATACCAAAACCCAAACCCGATAGTTTTCAGGGAGACTGGACTTCGGGTTTTGGCCCAAATTGACATCCCTAGCTTTTGGCAGCAGGAGCTGCATGAAACTTTTCATGAAATCGAGATGGATTGAACAAATTCCAATCCCAAACATTTGTGCATGCGAAATCGCCCCTTGTAGCAGAGTGGCTAGCTATGCGAGCAGCCATGGGGCTGAATTTCAAGCATATTTCATTCAAATCGGACTCTAAAAATTTAGTGATAGCAATCACAGAAAAATCAAACTATTCGGATATACATGGAATAATCTCAAATATCATTTCTATCTCTTTTTTCTTTCGAGAATGTATCGTTACATTATTATGTTAATCGTGATTAGCTAACCATAGTAGATGGTTTAGCAAAGCAAACATTAAACATGTATATACCAAACCGGTTTAAGTTTAATGGTTTAAGATGGTGCACAAAGAAAAAAAAAAGCGTGTTAATTTGGTGTAAATATAGAAACCAGTCTTGACCCCAAAGCTCTCTTGCTTGGTCTCTTCTTTTTTTTTTTCTTTCTCTTTCTCTTTCTCTCTCTTTTTTTTCTCTAGAATGAGATTTTATTATACCCAAAAAAAGGGAACCGAAAGCTCAATATAGAGCAAAGACCAACAGACCCACCAAATAGGTTGAAATAAAACCAAAAGCCCAAAAGCCCAGAGCTAAGTCTAACAATCGATTATCGAAAAGCTGAGACACGATCATCATGTGAGCATGAGATCTTTCTCCGTTTCAAACAGCTTATTCAGCCACCTGGGTCCTCCTGAGGCAACGTAAGATGAAAGCCTGAGATCAGATACCACGGTTCTCGCAGTTTCTGCTGCCCCTCTGTTACACTTTGGATCCTCAAACAGAATATCCCATCCTCTTTGATTTTCCGTTAGTTTTAGAACAGCTGTTATATTCTCTATCAAAGCCGGCCATTCTCTCGGTTTATGCAAAGCTTGTATGATCTCTAGCGATGATGCAGCAAAGGTAATGTTCTCATAGTGTAAGCTACTCATACTTTCCAAAGCCCATTCCCAGCTTTTTATTTTTGCTTCCAAACATGTTGGTACATGTGTAAAATAGCGCCGGCTGTGACTTAAAACCCTCCCTCTTTCATCTCGCACCACCCATGATGCTCCGGAGAGTGCCCTAGGTTCCGACCAGGAGAAACCAATGTTACACTCCAGCCTTCCTTTATCTGGTGGTCTCCAGAGTTTCCTCGTTTCAGGAATTTTCACCTCTGCCTCTTGGACTTTTTTCTGAGCGTTAATCCACAGTAATGTATCACCAACAGCCTTCGCTACTACCTCTGTTGTTTGGAACGCTTTTGACTCAAACAACAGCTTGTTGCGATTTTTCCAGAGGGTCCACATTATCCACGGTGGCACCAGTCTAATTTCATCGGGGAGCTCGCTCTTCTTTGTTATGTTTAAGATATGAAACATATTCCCATAGATCGAATCTCCAAAACCCCCTTCTGGAACAGGAACATTCGCCAGTGCCCACACTTGTCTTGCCACTGGACACTCAAAAAGGATATGGTTGACTGATTCGTGTTCTTCAGAGCACATAAGACAACCTGTATCACAACGTATACCTCTGGTTTTTAAACGCTCTGTTACAGGAAGGGATCCATTTAGAGCTTTCCAGAGGAACAGTTTGATTTTTTGTACTGTCTTAGTTTCCCAAACACTGGCCGATACGATATTACGTGAAGGTAATATTTCTGCTTATCGGTTGAGCTCCGAGTGCTTGAGGCGACTGCTTAGTTCATAACCTGAGCTCACTGTATACATACTGTTCTTTGTTTTCGCCCAAGTATAACCATCTTCTCTTCCTAACATTGGCCTATGCTTTTTAATCAGAGCTATATCTTCCCTTGTAAACAAATCATGGAGAACTTGCATATCCCAGTTTCCGGTGCCATGATCGATCAAGTCTGACACTTTTAAATTGATGTTCATCAGCGTCTGTCGGCCCCCAGGACGACATTGTCTTCCATCATATAACCAGTTGTCAACCCAAACCAAAGTCTTCTCTCCATTACCAATACTTCTCTGTAAACCCTTTGCCAACAACTCTCTTCCAAAGAGCATGCTTCTCCAACCATATGATGGCCTAGTCCCATTAGGAGCTTGTAAGAAATCACCGTTAAGAAAGTATCTGCTCTGGTAGAAACGGCTCAAAAGACACGAAGGTTCATTAAGCAATTTCCAAGCCTGTTTTGCTAGCAGCGCTTGATTGAAACATATGAGATCACGAAAACCTATACCCCTTATCTGTTTGGGTAAAGTCAACTTCTCCCATCCAACCCAGTGTATTTTCTTAGTGCTTTCCCCTGTGTTCCATCAGAAATCCATCATAGCGCTTGTCAGATTTTTGCAGATTTGCACTGGTAATTTAAAGCATGTCATTGCAAACACTGGCATTGACATCGCCACTGATTTGAGTAAAACCTCCTTGCCCCCTTGTGAGAGACTTTTAGCATACCACCCCGTAAGCCTTTTCTGAACATTTTCTTTTATATATCCCAGCAACTGTCGTTTGGATCCACTTAAACACTCTGGTAGCCCCAAATACTTGCTTGTGCCTCCCTCTAGATGAATTCCGGTTCTATGTTTAATCCACGTTTTGATATCCTCAACCACCCTCACTCCAAACGTTATCGCTGACTTTGCGACATTTATCTTTTGACCTGAGATCCTTTCATACCTGTCAAGACATAGAAGCATTTCTTCACATTCATCCTTAGATGCCTTGCATAGGAAGAGGGTATCATCTGCAAATAATAGATGGTTGATTGTTGGACCCAAAGGACAGAAGCTAATCCCTGTGATCTTCCTCTGTTGTTTTGCTTTGTTTAGTAGATGCGTTAAAGCTTATGTGCAGAGCACAAACAAGAATAGACTTAGAGGGTCCCCTTTACGCAAACCTCTTGCTGGTGTTATCTTTCCAAAAGGTTGTCCATTAATCAACATAGAATATGTTACCGTCTGGACACAACTCATCACCCACTTAACCCATGTTGTGTTGAATCCGAGAGCACTAAGTATATCCCGAAGAAAAGTCCATTCTACCCGATCATAGGCCTTCGACATATCTGTCTTCACAGCTATGAAACCTTCTGATGTCTTCGGATGGGTGTTCAGACTATGGACAACTTCATGAGCTATGAGGATGTTGTCTGATATTAATCATTCTTATACGAAGGCACTCTTCGTAGGAGACACAATCTCCGGGAGGTGAGTTTTTAGACGATTTACCATTACTTTGGATACAATCTTGTACAAAACTGTACACAGACTTATCGGACTCAGGTCAGTCATTCATCGTGGGGGTGTAACCTTTGGAATCAAAGTAATATGAGTATGATTCCATTCATCCTGAAGAACCCTTGTATCGAAAAAGGCCTTAATGTCTCTGAAAATCTGCTCTTTGATGATTTCCCAGTATTTCTTAAAGAAAAAGCCAGTTAAACCATCATGACCTGGGGCCTTTTTGCTGTTGATCGAGAAGACTGCCTCACGCAATTCCTCCATAGTAACCTCTCGTACCAGATCCTCATTCATTGCATTTGTGACGCGAGGGACGAAGTCATCAAGCACCTCCGACACCGTCGATGACTGTGATGTGCTAAACAACTCGTTGAAATACCTGATAGCCACTTCGCTTTTTCCTTGGTTTGAGAATTGTTCATTCCCTTGTTCATCAAGTAAGAACTGGAGCGAATTCTTCATTCTGGTGGATTTAACTGATGCTTGGTAGAATTTTGTATTTTTATCTCTTGCCACCAGCCATTTGTCCCTACTTTTCTGTCTCAAAAACTGTTCTTCGGCTCTGAATCCTTCCTCTATTTCTTGCTTCAGAATCGCAATCTTTGCAATGCAAGGGACTCTCAACTCTTCTTCATACTCAAGTTCCTCTCGTGCATATTTAATTCTTTCTGTGGAGTTGGAGCCTTTCTTTCGTTTCCAGTGGCTAAAAGCACGCCTGCAGTTAGCGATTCGAGCCATTGTAGACTTTATCCCTCCTATTGAGCTCCCATTCCATGCCTCTTTGACCGTCTCCTTAAACAATGGATCCTCGGCCCATCGTTTATCAAAATGGAGCTGGCTTCTGAATGTTTCTCGATCTCCCATGAATTTGACCAATACGGGTCTATGATCAGATCCCAATCTTTCAAGGAACCATTGGTGTGCACTTGGGAATAAGTCATACCACTCTGGATTCTCGAAACACCGATCTAGGCGTGAGAAAATGGTTTGCTTATATCTTGTGCCCCGCCACATAAACTTGTTTCCAGTGCTTCCTAGTTCTTTCATGTCGCAATCGTCTAAAATCGTTCGGAAAGGTCTGAATGTGTAAGCCTGTCGTGTTGCTCCATCTTTCTTTTCTGCATTTGAGAGAATTTCATTGAAATCCCCTATCATACACCAAGGATCCTTCCTTACTAAGCCTATCCTTGTTAACTTTTCCCATAATATGGGGCGTAGCTTTGTAATCGGATGCCCGTAGATACAAGATACAAACCATGTTTTCGAACCATTAGATACCTTCATGTCCAATAAGTTCTTATCTTCATGAAGGAATATAACGTCTAAATGTGCTTTCCAAAAAATCGCCAAACCTCCACTTCTTCTGATTGGTTCCACAGTACAGAACCATTTATATCCAAGCTCTTCGTAAATATCTGACACAAACTGAAATTTATTCTTCGTCTCCATTAGGAATAGTATATCAGGGAAATGCACACGGCACATTTCCTTGATTCTTTGAATTGTCACAGGATTCCCAACCCCCTGACAATTCCAACTCAGGATACCTATTGGATAGACGGTGGATCTTCCGGATCCACCCTTGAATGATCTCTCTTCACACATTTGGCTGAGATCTCTCCAACTTCTTCCGCCTTTCGTTTGATCAGGCTCTCACAAACTGTATTCTCGCTTGTGCCCCTCTCATTTACTCCCGCATTTTGTTGAGCTTTCTGTTCCTTCCTTATAGTCGATGATGGTCTTCTTCTGAATTTCTTTTTAACAGAACTTGTTTCGGATGAACCAGCACCAGAGGTGCCCATTCTAAACCCCGTAGAACAATCTGCAAAAGACGATTCAGATGCTTCTCGACGACTCTGCATTCCTTGCCCTGAGTTTCTTAACCGATCTCCCCCTACACTTATAGCCTATGCCATCAGCTTGTTCTTGTTTTGTCCTGATTCAGCTTCTTGTTCCGAAAAGTCAAAAACCAATCTTTTTCCTATGTTGTAATATGCAGACACTATCGGTCTTGGTTCTAACCTGAGCAAAGTTTTTTGTCCCATCACGTCCTTTTCGAGATCTGCCATGGATTTCCGTACCCTCGTCTCTCTGGCTTTTCTTTCTGTCGGATCCTGGACCATCAGATATTGGCGAGTGACATCTAGCACCTCCTTTGCTATTTTTGGTATGCCCGTCTTAATGTTAATACCAACTTTTTCCTCTGTTAAGACTCCATATAGTGGATCATCAGGCCCTATCACCGGTTTCACATTTATGCCCATGTCCGCACTATTATTTGTAGCACTTCTCCTAACATGTTGTTTTGCTTGCTCAATGAGGGGGCACCAGATCTTATCATGAGTAAGTCTTTGACATTGAAAGCACCTCTTTTTTACTCTCTCATACTCGATCCCGATTTGCACAATCTTCCCGTTTGGAGTCTGCAAGGCTCTAGATCTCCTTAAGGGATTAGCGACATCATGTAGGATTCTGACTCAGACGTACTCCTCTGTTCTTGGTTTATCTGGATCAAAAACCAGCTCGATGACCTGACCCATCTCTTATGCAATCTCCATTATGGTATCCTTAGTGTAATAGTTCATCGGTATATTTGATAACCGAATCCACACCAGTAAGATCTTCAGATAATCGTCGGGAGGATCCTCCACCCATCTTTCTATCACCACACACCAATCGTCATGTGTATATGTTCCCACCTTAAGCACTTTCAACAGATCTTCCTCATAGTTGAAAAAGAATTGGAATTGATCTCTGGATAGAGCAATGCCCCGTACTCTTCCTCCCACATTGAAAGCTCTTGGTAGCTCCCATATTAATCTTTTCATGTTCTGGCTTTCTGGGTTAAGCATCCTTCCAACGATGCTCAATGCATTCCTTTCTGTAGATCTGTACTTTTGATGGCTAGAAAGCACCAACGGCTTCTCTTCCTCGATTGACATCGCTCTCAAAGCCTTCTGTAGTTCAAAATCCATTGGGAAGAAGTGATACCTATGGATTTAGATGAGCTCTGAGCTTGTGACGGCGATCCCCACTGTCTGCGGCGACTACTTCTCTTCTCAAACTTTGGTATCCTTGGAGAACCCTAGACCAAACTTACCTTAAATGACAAGGCAAGTTTAGAAACTTTCCTTTAACCGGCAGAAAACGAATATATCTCCGGTGAAAATTGCCTAAACTGAAAGACATCGAACCCTCTAAACGGAATGAAGAGTCCTAAGTGAAAACATGGTCTCTTCTTTGACTTGATTTAGTTTGGCTTGATAACAAATAGGAAATACTAAGCAAAAGTTCAAAAAAAAAACAAATAGAAAACTTCTTGGTTTGATGATATAATCGGCCACTCTTGATTATATGACTTTAATTTCATATCTAGACAGCCAATATGAACTTGAGTGACTTTAATTTCCTCTCGTATTTTCTTGTTGATGTGTCAATAAGGATGCAAAGTTTTAATTCGAAAGGATGTGTCAACATGAAAATCATATTTATGAATAGGGAATAACCATTTCCAACAGTTTGACACATCAGCATTTTAGATTAATTTAGAAGTGACAAGTGGCTAACTAAAATTAAAACAACCCAATAAATAATAATCATTAAATAAATTACATCAGTTAGATACAAAACTGCATTTTGAGAATATGAAACATCTTTTTATTTATGATTTTAAATGATAAAACTGAATTAAATTTGAAATAAAAATAATTCAAGATATAAAGAAACCAGAGAAAACTACTTCTTTTTATTGTGTAAAACAAAAAAAAAGATTTCTCAAAGCAAATTGTAGCGAAAACAAAAAAAAAATTGAAAATGGTGGTGGAACTCTGATGATTAATGAACTAATTACATAACAAAGAGATATTTACTTGAAAATAGAATATAATTGTAATTTGATGATAAAAAGAACATAAAGAAAAATTAAGAAAAAAAAAAAAATAGATGTGTGTAATAGTTCTATATGATGGTATTTTAAAAATTAAAAAGAAAAGTAATAATTATTAAAACAAAATTATAATTATATTTGATAGGTCTCTCCAAAAAATAGTATATAATGTTATAAATTAATTGATAACATAAATTAAAATATACAACTATATATATATATATGATAGAAAAGAACACAATTATTATATTTACGAAGTAATGTTGTTCGTGAGAAAATTACGGATTTTTTACGGGAATGTGTGTGTTCATCCGAGTAGTACAGCAGAGCCTATTAGATTAGGCTTCGAGGGTCGAGCAGTATACACTCTCTGGACGAGAAAATTTTTGGATCCTGCAAATATTCGCAGCGGGTGAATCGGGCATTTGGAAGATCGGAAATGGGTTTTCCTCTCGAAAGTTCTCTGATGCTCAATTTAGATTACGTCCCGCAGTGAACAGATATTCAGGAGGGCAGATGGATGGTGATGGCTTTATAGTTTGGATACCCCGTCCAAGGATCGTGATACTCTTCTGTCATTTGATAAAGGAGAATGTGAAATGTATGAACCATTGACAGAGTGGGGGGGGGGGGGGGGGGTGGGGAGGGGGGAGTGAATGTTTATCTCAGTTAGCGCTCCTTTGGGGGAATGTTAGAGGTTCTTCAGCCTCTTGCCTTCGGGGAATGCTTGGGGGATCTTCGGGGGATCTTTGGCCTTTCTGCTCCTCTTTGACCTCTTCTTTTTTCCTTATACACCTTTCCCTCTGGTATGTCCCATCCGAGAGAGACGCTCGGAGAGAGTACATATGCTACCACAGAACACTCATTGGGAAGTCCGCCATATACCGAGGAACATTTAGGTAGGGAGTCGTTAGATAAGCCTAGACACCAAATTCATCATTCCGGCCAAGCCTAACGTAACGTCACCTATAGGGTACGGTAAAAATGAACCTAACAAATATATTATATTTACAAAAATTTATAAGTATGAAATTCACATAGACATATTTTATTTTAAAAAAAACCTGCACATACGTGCAGGTATTAGTCTAGTTAATATTTGAATGCGCATCTATCAAAAATGACATTTAAAAAAAAACAAGAATGAGATAAAAAAAATCAAGAGAAATAATCGTAAGATGAATCAATATTTAATCGAAAATAAAGAAAACTAGGTGATCGGCTTGCATCTTGTGCACGCTATAAAACATTTAATATGTTCAATTATGACTAATATAGTATTGAAGATATTTTATTTATATATAATTAATTATATATTATTAATAATATTATAAACATTTAATAATAGAAAATAACAATAAATCAAATATAAAATGTTATAGATTTTAATATGAAATAAAGATAAAAAATATTAACTAAGATTTTAAAATACTTACTTAGATAAAAAAAAATTTAAATATGATAACTAAGTAAACGTAAGAATATTAAAATATATAATAATTTATTTAATTTTTATTTTCTGTCCGCACCCATGTGCATGTATAATTTTTTAATAGACATAATTAGTTTTAATATTTAAGTATTGATTAATTTTCCTATATATCATGTAAACGTTATGTTTTTATAAATATACAGTTTTAGTGTTCAACAAGAATCACATTCTGGCGTACCAACCATCTCACCGCTCTTAGGACATATAAAGATTTAAAAAATATATATAAATTGTATAATAACTAAAATTAAAATTAAAATGTAATCGAGATTAACAAAATGTATGCATGACAAGTTGCATACGAGTTTGGCTTTTGAACAGTTAATATTTATATTTACATGCATACCTGTAAGAAAATCGAAGTATGGCTTTCATGTGTTAAAAAAAAAACAAAATATACGTTTTGTAATATATATATATATTTATAATGTATGGTTGATTTTTTTTTAAAATTAATAATTAGTATATTTATGCATGTAGGTATGAGTTAGAAATAAGTAAATTGTAATATTTAGGTGTTGGTATGTTTTTCTGATATTTTCTGGAAACGTTATGTTCTTGCACAATGCAGTTACTGGTGTTTAACAACAATCTTGAAAACTGTTTCTATCATTTTGTGTTTAATCAATTTTTTTTATTTTTCAGTATTTTATGATATATGGTTTCTTAATAAATATATAATAAACAAAAATTATAAAATTTGTGAAATCATATTTTATAAAATTCTCCAGTAGCTCTCTGCTCATCTCTTCGTCAAATTTTTTATAATCCACAATTGCTCGCTTCCACAAACTCTCTGCAACCGAATCATTTAATCCATTCAGATGTAAACTTATATGTGTATGATTTAAGATGTAAAATAATATTTTTGATATTTGATTGTTATATTAAAAATTAAGAGTTCATCTGTTCCTAACTTTAATATATAATATAATGAATCACAACATATACAAAACATGAATCATAAAATAATATTTTAATATGTTAATAAAATATATGCATGAAAGAATTAATATGTGTAAGATAATTTTTCAAAATATTTCAAATAAAAACATAAAATCGATCAAAATTATTCTTATTTATTTTTTGGTCTTCTTTGACTCATACTTTTTTCTTAACTTTTAATAATAAATTAAACATTAAGATTATTTCCAATATATTTTTTATTTTTTCTTCTAAAATATAAATGGACTTCTCTCCAACCTATTTCTATTTTACAGAAAAAGAAAGATTATTTTTTTCTCTATAATTAGAGAAAAAAGTAACATTTTTTTCCTTTAAATTAGAAGATTTAAAATAAATATGGGTTGGAGATGCTTTAAACCAAAAATATAGTCTGAATTTTTTACATAAAAACAAAGTAGTAAAGATTCATTTTTACTTTTATTTCTACTTTTTATTCACATATACATTATTAATTTTTCTGACTGTTTATTTTTTGTTTTATTTATAATTTTGAATTATTGATATATAATGAGAATTCATTCACATATGATATAAACTTTTTGTTTCTTATTTAAAAATGAAATTTATTTAGTTTTAACTTAACCAATCAAAACATTTCGTTTATTTTAAGAAATTTGACATGTTATATTTACCAGGTGTCATTGTTTTGCACGAACTTTTCCTAAGGTGTTGACACATGATTTTTTTAGTAAATGTGCTTCCCAAATAATAGTTAGGATAAGTTATGGGAAAGTTAACAATATAAAACTAAAGTAATTTCCTTTTTCTCTCTCTAACCTAATTTTTCTTTGCCTTCTCTCTAAAAAAGTCCGCCGCTGCTCTTGCGTTTATCGACTCCGGTGGCTTTTCTAGCACCAGAGTCGGGTTTGCTTTGTTGTTTTTATTGGATTGTCTCTTCTAGTCGAAGCTTTGGTAGATCTGTTTGGATTTGAGTTCAGTGTGGATTGCAAGAGGCCTTGTAGGATCTTAAATCCATCTGCTCAGATCCGATCTCCTTTGTCTTTCTTTGTTTAAATCTATGGGTGGTTAAAGGTTTCTAGTCTTTACTCATTTCTAAAGAGTTGATTTGATTATTATCTACTTGATGTTATGCCTCTTTTCTGCAAATTTTTTCTCTTTGTTAGTCTTGCTATGGGTGCTCTTCATTCCTTCTTTACGACCGGTTTAGTGCTGTGTGCGGTTTTGAGTTGGTGTTTTGTCTTCGTTTATTTTCAGATCTGTTGAGATCTGGATGTTTCTTCTTTAGGTCTTCTATCTAGGCGAAAATGGGGTGCTTGTGAGCGTTTTCTGCCGCATCCAGGAGTGTTTGAAGAATTTGTTGGAGTATCTATCTTGCCGGGTTATGAAGTCTTCAGTTACTGGCTATAAGAAGAAGATGTTACTGTTCGGTGGGCCGGGGGCAGCAGCGGTAAATCTGGCTTATAGATTTCTTAAAAGTTTTGAGATTTTGCAGTTATGGAGGCTAATGTCATTGTTAGGTTTTAAGTTAAATTAGTTTTGTTTTAGTTGAGTTTTTCTATGTTTTAGTCTGTGCATCCCATTGTTTGGGATTTGGTTTCTGGAAAGGTTGTGTCCTTTGCCGGCCTTGTATTCTACAATCCCATCACTCAATTGTATTTCTCTCTAAATGAAATTTCCAGATGACAAAAAAAAAAAGCTATGGGAAAGTTAACATGCTAAGTAATAGCTTCCTTTCGAATGAAAACTTTGCGTCTAGTCTACCAGGTTAAAACCAATTCACATCAGCATTCGTAAATTACTCCTAAAAAATTCTCGTTCATGTATCTATACATCATTCAATCAATAATTTTTAAAATAAAATAGTAAAGGTTCAGGAAAGTGAAAAAATTCATTAGATGCTTCCTCAGCCAGTTGATGCCTGATGAGTCTTTTTTTTGCCTCAGCCATTGTTTTTTTTTTGGGAACTTTTCCAAATTTCATTGTTCATACGAAGAATAGATAGAACCCGGTCAAGTACTGGAATTCTCTCTGATTGGTAACACTTGTGGAATGGTGGAAAAACATAAAAACGCAAGAATTTTGCCAATAAAAAAAACCTGCGAAAAACGCAAAAACGCAAGATCTACAGAATTACGTTTTTACTTACAGAAAATACAAAAAAATCTTCATTAAGCGGAAAAACGTGTTTGGAATAGATTATTTGCGGAATCAATATTTATATTATTCAATTATATAACTAATTATATTTTATTATTTAAATAAATACAAATAAATAATTTAATATTACAAAAAATTATTTAATGATAAAATTATATCTATTATTTAAAGTTTGCAATATTTTTTATTTTGAAAAATAAATTGTTAAAAAATTACAATTAGAATTATATCATTTTATAATAATTGATTGAATTATTAATATTTTTTTATAATATATATTAGAAAACAAAATATTTTTAAATAAGCATATTCTGCAATTTCCCCATTTTTGATAATTTATTCAATCGTATAAAAAAAAAAATCTGCAATTTCACAATAAATTATTCCGCAATTCATTTTTTCCGCCATTCCATAATTTCGTCACATACAAAATGTGTTACCAATCGGAGCAAAAATTCCGATTATAATGGGTAAACATGGTAATATAACAAGTAAACATGGTTTCTCAACTGCTCATATTATTACTTTTTTGTTAAAGGATTTAACTGCTCATATTATTGTTACACAATACACCCATTATTCTACCCATTATTTTTTCCGAAAAGGTTTGCACATAATCCAAATGAAAGGAAAATATTACAACACAGCGAAGATATGTTTTTTATTAAGCAATGGTAGTCTACCAAACAAATCTTAGTCCAATCTAAATTTATGTGATCGTCTGTTAAACCACAATTTGCATACTAGATTTCACTAATCGCACGCCAAAATAACATACACAGTTACAAATACACAACACAAGCTTTCGGTTGATATCATCTCAATTAAGTTCCATAATTGGTAATTAACAAACTTGTAACCTCAAACTTCAAAGAACAAGAAATCAAATTTTTAAAAAATGAAGAGTCAGAAATCTCGTGTGGAAAATCGATGCTCATCGCGCCTATAAGACACTTGCTTTCGATATAATTTTGATTTCATCAATCTCCTCCAGAAAAGAAAAAAATAATTGAAATTTAAAACGCAGAAAACGTCAATTAAACAACAAACAGACCTCTGAGGTCTAATATAGAGACGGAAGCTGTATAGTACGAATGCTTATATATAGAGAAAAAGGAGACGAGTTATTTGCCCTAGTTTTATATTGTGTTGGGCTTCTAGGCCCAATTAGAACATTGGGTTATCGCATTTTTAAATACCCAAAATATCTTAGGGTTATCGTATAAAATGATATTAGGGTTTATTATATAAATACACTTCTCTTCTCCGTCAGTGTTTGTGTGCTTTAGCCGCAGTTTCAGGTGATTCCCTCTTTATCTCAACTTTCTCTTCATCGATACTCGTTTCCCTCGTTCGGCTTAGTAGATCTACTATTCGTCTCTGTAAATCTTCTGTGGAATCATTATCATTTTTCCATTTTTTGTTGCTGTTTGTCATTGAGAGTTTTGATTCTAATATATGTTATGTTGATACGTAGGAGGAGGAGAAGAATGTCTCACAGGAAGTTTGAGCACCCAAGGCACGGGTCACTTGGTTTCTTACCCAGGAAGAGAGCTAACCGACACAGAGGAAAAGGTGAGCGTTCTTCAAGTCTTGGATTTAGTGTTATCGTTATGGTAGCATGTGTGTTTTCAAAATGGAATAGCTGATCTGTTTTATGGAGTTACGATTGCGTTATCTTCACTTTTAGATTCAGAGTTATTGAAATGCTTTAATGGGTGTCTTCAAAATGCTCTGTCTTAGAGTCACGATTTGAGTTCAATTTTCTAACGTTATTGAAGTGCTTAGTTATGGAACGCCTGCTCTGTTTTCTAGAATAACAATTGAGTTTTCTTCAAATTTCGTCTCAGTGTTATTGAAATGCTTCATTGTATCTTGTGAAATGCAGATTTGCTGTGTTTTCTAGAGTATTTTTTTTTTGCTGATACAAATGTTTAATTTGAACTCTCTTTTTTACTGATACAAATGTTGATTTGATAAACAGTGAAGTCATTCCCTAAGGATGACCAAACCAAGCCTTGCAAGTTCACAGCTTTCATGGGTTACAAGGCCGGGATGACCCACATTGTTAGAGAAGTGGAGAAACCCGGATCCAGTAAGTGGTTCTTATTCATTTCAGTTTTGCTAGTCTTCGTTCTGCAAATCTGATTTCAAGAATGGTAATCTAATGGCCTTGTTATTTTTTTTATTCTATAGAGCTTCACAAGAAGGAGACCTGTGAAGCTGTTACTATCATCGAGACACCTGCAATGGTGGTTGTTGGAGTGGTTGCCTACGTCAAGACTCCACGTGGCCTGAGGTCCTTGAACACTGTCTGGGCACAGCACTTGAGTGAGGAGGTCAGGAGAAGGTTCTACAAGAACTGGGCCAAATCCAAGAAGAAGGCGTTCACCGGTTACGCCAAGCAGTACGAAAGTGAGGATGGCAAGAAGAGCATCCAGTCTCAGCTTGAGAAGATGAAGAAATACGGAACTGTCATCCGTGTTTTGGCCCACACTCAGGTAATCGAATGTTTGCTTTGGTGTTATCAGTAATATCTTATGCAAATTGTTGTTGCTAACAGTTATACACTATTTCTCTACCTTACAGATCAGGAAGATGAAGGGTTTGAAGCAGAAAAAAGCTCACTTGATGGAGATTCAGATCAACGGCGGTACCATTGCACAGAAAGTCGACTTTGCTTACAGTTTTTTCGAGAAGCAGATCCCGATCGACTCGGTTTTCCAGAAGGATGAGATGATTGATGTGATTGGTGTGACCAAGGGTAAGGGATACGAAGGCGTTGTTACCCGTTGGGGTGTGACAAGGCTTCCACGTAAGACTCACAGGGGTCTACGTAAGGTTGCTTGTATTGGTGCGTGGCATCCAGCTAGAGTCTCTTACACTGTTGCCAGAGCTGGTCAGAACGGTTACCATCACCGTACCGAGCTGAACAAGAAGATCTACAGGTTGGGGAAGGTTGGTCAGGAGACTCACTCAGCCATGACCGAATACGACAGGTCAGTAGAATTTCTTAGCAGCCAGAGCTGTTTCATTCTTTCTATCTGTTTTGGTTATGTAGTCTGATGATGATGATGAATGTTGTGGCTATGATAGGACCGAGAAGGAATTGACTCCAATGGGAGGATTCGCACACTATGGTGTGGTTAAGGATGACTACTTGATGATTAAGGGATGTTGCATGGGTCCGAAGAGGAGGGTTGTCACTCTGAGACAGTCGCTACTCACTCAGACTTCCCGTCTTGCACTTGAGGAGATCAAACTCAAGTTCATTGACACTTCCTCCAAGTTTGGGCATGGTAAGTACCAGACCTCCCAGGAGAAGCAGAAGGCTCTTGGTCGCGCCCCTGCCAAGGCTTAATCAAGTGTTTTTTCTCTCGTATTTATCTCTTCCTTTAAACAATCTTGAAAGACGATACTCTTTTGAACGGTTCTATGCAATTTTGTGTTTTAGTTATTTGGAGATTTTGGTCTTTATGCTTCTTCGTCTTCCCGTATTCTTCTCATTTTATAATTATGATTCTGAGTATGCTAATGACTGATGAATTCACTTCTGCAATAGTATAAGATCTGAATGACCCATACAATTTACATAGTTAACAAAATTTAATTTGATTTATTTTAACGAAATAGGTCTTTTTTCTTTTTCAACAAACTCCATAAATTAATTTAAAGTATACTGGTTTGGTGGTGATCTTTTTTGGTGGTGATTTTTGCGAATCAATCAAGCCGGTTCGTTGTGATTTACATGAGAAAAAGTAATATCTTGTGTTTGTATTTTTTTAGCAAGAGCATTGGCACGGATATTTTAAACATACAGGATCAAACATAAACAAAAAAACTCGAAACCTATCCACAGACATTCCAAGAAGTCCAACTGCTCTGCATTTATCATCCACCACCTCTATTCTGCCTGCACCAGATCGTTGAGGTCTTTCCAAAGTTGCACAATTGTTGATAATCCCTAACCTTTGCTAAGCCTGTTCCTCCAGCAACACGAACCGAACCGCCACCCCCCCCCCCCCCCCCCCCCCCCCCCGATCTTTCATCCACCATCCTTGCTCTGCGTGAACCAGATCACTCAGGACCTCTCACAGTTGAACCATCATTGATAATCCTAAGATTACCAAAACCAAGAAGATGTTGTTATTAATAAGAACGAACCTTTAACTTCTCACGTAGATATTCATATATAGTAAGAACTGATTCAGAATAACTTACCCGATTTGTTTGCCTGTAGCTCTATAGCATGAACGAATATTTATGGAGACTCCATAAACCTAGGTGTGCGGAGAGATTTTCATTTCCCGCCCTGCTCGTCGACGGTGATTGATTTCTAGGCTAATGATTCAATGTCTCTCACTTATTTCTATTGCTTTTGCATGGTGAATAGACTGTTTTTGAATTTTGAAGCATTTTCCTTTATGAATACTTGCTTGTCAAATTCATATATTTATCTTTGCATTAGCACTTTAGTACATTTGCTTAGTTTCACCATGCTAGGATTCATCATTTTCGCTTACTTGATAAAATTTGTTTAATGAACCTTTTGCATACATTGCCAATTTAGTTGCTTTACAACTGTTAGAGGTTTACTTTTTAGAAAATAAACTCCTCCTCTTGTGATTTTTAGCAACATTAAGCATTGTGTTTTGTTGCTTCTATTGTTCTCATTTTTCTTTTGAGAATAGGTTTTAGGTACCATGGGAAGAAAAACAAGAAGTGGAGCTAACAAAGAGGCTGAGAAGCAAGAGAAAGGCCCATCAACTAATAATATTTTCAAGACGACACCTATAACTAGGGGTGGGCAAAATATCCGTTGTATCCGCTTCGAATCGATATTTGTTTCGATCCGACTCGAAAAATCTGGATATCCGTAAAGCTTCGGAGCAAAGCAAATAGCAAAATGTAGTATCCGTACAAAACGGAGCAAATCACAAATATGTTTTTAGATAACGCCGGATATCCGATCCGATCTGTATCTTTATAAATTTATTATATATTATCATGTATATATCAATTATATTATAAATTTTTATTAATATATTCTCAATTTTCTTCTTAAATTTTCAATTGTTCTTTTGATTATATAAAATAAATGACTAAATAAACCGAAGTAAAAACTGGCCAATCAGTTGGTTTTTCAATCATCCTGATCAGATCCGAGCAGGCCGTCTCGATCCTAACAGAGATGTAGGCCCTCTCTCTTAGGCAGGACAAGGCCCATAGGAGTCCTTCGAACTTTGCATGAAGGGGTGAAAGACTCCTCTGGCAAGTGGCAGCCCTTCATGCCAACCGTGCCCCCTTCGTCTTCGAGACACCACCCCACACCACTAGCTGGGCCATGATCAATCCAGGAAGCGTCAATATGGCAGATCGGGACATGGGGGAGCAAAGGGGTGATGCTCAAGATGCCTGGCGACGAGGAAATCCCCTCTTCTTCTTCTTTTTTCTCTATCTGCTTTGCCATTTTCCAGCTTTCCGCCTCAAGGCGTGCTAGTTGAATAATTTTTGCCGGAGACACTGTTTTGTTATTAAAGACTTTTTCATTTCGTGCTTTCCAGATATACCACAAGATCTAAGGATAAATATCCTTTTGAGGTCCGGAGAGTACCCTTTCCTTCCATATTTTGGTATAAAGATGTACTCGGGAAGTAACTCGGAATAGGTGAAAATCCTGTGAGGGCCCACACTTGAAGGGCAAGGGGGCAGTCAAAAAGAAGGTTTATTGTTTCTTCTTGCACTCCACATCTTAGGCATCGAGCTTCCACGTCCATATGTCAAAATTTGAGACGTTCACAAGTGGTCACACAACCTACTAATGCTTGCCACATAAAATGGTGTAGGTTGCTTGCTGTCTAGACCTTCTAAACATTTTTAAGGAGAGGTGTGATGCTTGGTTCGCACGCTACTTGTATCTTGTTGTTCTCTTTAAGCAATCTTGCTTGATGATAGCCTGTTTTTACTGTATACACTCCTGATTTTGTGTGACTCCATGCATATTCATCGAGGGTAAAGGCTTTACTTGGGCGCAGCCCTAGAATAAGGGGAATGTCCTCCGGATGGAGTAGATTCCTAAGGAGCCTCTCACCCCATTATTTTGTGTTCTGTGTGATTAGACTATGAACCAAAAATTGGTTGTCTCTGAGTGTGTCCGGATTGGCTGATCTTGGTGGCCTAGCTGGAACGGCTGGGAGCCAAGGCTCACTCCACACTTCCGTATTCAAACCTGAACTTATCGTCTTACGAAGTCCACTACGTAAGAGAGGTTTAGGTTTAGCCGCCATGAGGCTCTGCCACCTAAGCGATGGGGAATAAGGTTTATGGTCGCCTAAAACATTATATTATCGATAGTACCGTCCTCTCAAGACCCTAGCTAGGAGTGATGAAGGAAATTGAACCAGGCGCCATAACTGTTTAGCTAAGAGAGCTATGTTGAAATCACGCAAGTTGCAAAAACCCAAACCACCCAACTCCTTTGGGGAGCATAGCTTCTCCGAGGCAATCCAGTGGAGGCCTTTACTATCATGTTTGGAACTCCACCAAAAATTTGAGATAACACTCGTGAGTTTGGTTAGTAGGCATTGTGGGAGGAGATAACACGACATAACATAGGTCGGAATTGCTTGTGCAACTGACTTGATTTGGATCTCCTTAGCCCCTCCCCGGCCTCCATAAACCTAGGTGTGCAGAGATATTTTCATTTCCCGCCCTGCTCGTCGACGGTGATTGATTTCTAGGCTAATGATTCAATGTCTCTCACTTATTTCTATTGCTTTTGCATGGTGAATAGACTGTTTTTGAATTTTGAAACATTTTCCTTTATGAATACTTGCTTGTCAAATTTATATATTTATCTTTGCTTTAGCACTTTAGTACATTTGCTTAGTTTCACCATGCTAGGATTCGTCATTTTCGCTTACTTGATAAAATTTGTTTAATGAACCTTTTGCATGCATTGCCTATTTAGTTGCTTCACAACTGTTAGAGGTTTACTTTTTAGAAAATAAACTCCTCCTCTTGTGATTTTTAGCAACATTAAGCATTGTGTTTTGTTGCTTCCATTGTTCTCATTTTTCTTTTGAGAATATGTTTTAGGTACCATGGGAAGAAAAACAAGAAGTGGAGCTAACAAAGAGGCTCAGAAGCAAGAGAAAGGCCCATCAACTAATAATATTTTCAAGACGACACCTATAACTAGGGGTGGGCAAAATATCCGTTGTATCCGCTTCGAATCGATATTTGCTTCGATCCGACTCGAAAAATCTGGATATCCGTAAAGCTTCGGAGCAAAGCAAATAGCAAAATGTAGTATCCGTACAAAACGGAGCAAATCACAAATATGTTTTTAGATAACGCTGGATATCCGATCCGATCCGTATCTTTATAAATTTATTATATATTATCATGTATATATCAATTATATTATAAATTTTTATTAATATATTCTCAATTTTCTTCCTAAATTTTCAATTGTTCTTTTGATTATATAAAATAAATGACTAAATAAACCGAAGTAAAAACTGGCCAATCAGTTGGTTTTTCAATCATCCTGATCAGATCCGAGCAGGCCGTCTCGATCCTAACAGAGATGTAGGCCCGCTCTCTTAGGCAGGACAAGGCCCATAGGAGTCCTTCGAACTTTGCATGAAGGAGTGAAAGACTCCTCTGGCAAGTGGCAGCCCTTCATGCCAACCGTGCCCCCTTCGTCTTCGAGACACCACCCCACACCACTAGCTGGGCCATGATCAATCCAGGAAGCGTCAATCTGGCAGATCGGGACATGGGGGAGCAAAGGGGTGATGCTCAAGATGCCTCGCGACGAGGAAATCCCCTCTTCTTCTTCTTTTTTTCTCTATTTGCTTTGCCATTTTCCAGCTTTCCGCCTCAAGGCGTGCTAGTTGAATAGTTTTCGCCGGAGACACTGTTTTGTTATTAAAGACTTTTTCATTTCGTGCTTTCCAGATATACCACAAGATCTAAAGATAAATATCCTTTTGAGGTCCGGAGAGTACCCTTTCCTTCCATATTTTGGTATAAAGATGTACTCGGGAAGTAACTCGGAATAGGTGAAAATCCTGTGAAGGCCCACACTTGAAGGGCAAGGGGGCAGTCAAAAAGAAGGTTTATTGTTTCTTCTTGCGCTCCACATCTTAGGCATCGAGCTTCCACGTCCATATGTCGAAATTTGAGACGCTCACAAGTGGTCACACAACCTGCTAATGCTTGCCACATAAAATGTTGTAGGTTGCTTGCTGTCTGGACCTTCTAAACATTTTTAAGGAGAGGTGTAATGCTTGGTTCGCATGCTACTTGTATCTTGTTGTTCTCTTTAAGCAATCTTGCTTGATGATAGCCTGTTTTTACTGTATACACTCCTGATTTTGTGTGACTCCATGCATATTCATCGAGGGTAAAGGCTTTACTTGGGCGCAGCCCTAGAATAAGGGGAATGTCCTCCGGATGGAGTAGATTCCTAAGGAGCCTCTCACCCCATTATTTTGTGTTCTGTGTGATTAGACTATGAACCAAAAATTGGTTGTCTCTGAGTGTGTCCGGATTGGCTGGTCTTGGTGGCCTAGCTGGAACGGCTGGGAGCCAAGGCTCACTCCACACTTCTGTATTGAAACCTGAACTTATCGTCTTACGAAGTCCACTATGTATGAGAGGTTTAGGTTTAGCCGCCATGAGGCTCTGCCACCCAAGCGATGGGGAATAAGGTTTATGGCCGCCTAAAACATTAGATTATCGATAGTACCGTCCTCTCAAGACCCTAGCTAGGAGTGATGAAGGAAATTGAACCAGGCGCCATAACTGTTTAGCTAAGAGAGCTATGTTGAAATCACGCAAGTTGCAAAAACTCAAACCACCCAACTCTTTTGGGGAGCATAGCTTCTCCGAGGCAATCCAGTGGAGGCCTTTACTATCATGTTTGGAACTCCACCAAAAATTTGAGATAACACTCGTGAGTTTGGTTAGTAGGCATTGTGGGAGGAGATAACACGACATAACATAGATCGGAATTGCTTTTGCAACTGACTTGATTTGGATCTCCATAGCCCCCCCCCCCCCCCCCCCCCCCCCCCCCCCCCCCTGGATAAGAGTTTTGCCGACCACGAATTGGTCTGATTACTTAGGCGATCTTGAACATATGCAAATACTTTTTTTTTAGCCGCAGATCGTCTCTGAAAGGCCCAAATACATGCCCATTCCTCCTTCACTCCTTCATTGCTTATTCCTATGGCTGATTTGATCTCTCGTTTAACCAAAATGTTTACTTTTTTTCCAAAAAGGACCGAAGATTTTGACGAGTTAAGTAACTGGCCAGAAGCCTCTCCATACATTTTGATGATGTCGAAAATCTCCGTACATTGCGGGACATTTGCTTTACAAAAGAAGAGAGTATCGTCGGCAAAGAGAAGATGAGATACTGTGGGGCTGGCTCTTGCTATCCTCAGGCCTGTGATGCGGTCTTCTTCTTCTGCTCCCTCTAGAAGAGAGAAGAGAGCTTCCGTGCAAATGATGAACAAGAAAGGTGATATAGGGTCTCCTTGGAGCAGGCCACATGTTGGTATGATCCTCCCTTTGGCCTCTCCATTGAGGAGGACTTTGTAAGAGACAGACGAGATGCATAACATCAAAAGCTTTACCCATCTCTCCGCAAAACCCAACTTAAGAAGTAAGGCCTCTAGGAAACTCCATTCCACCCTATCATACGCTTTGCTCATATCTATCTTTATGCCTATCATACGCTTTGCTCATATCTATGTTTATGGCCATATACTTCGAGTTACACATGGGGTTAGTGCGGAGAGCATGGAAGTTTTCTTGTGCTAGCATTATATTGTATGTGATCAGACGTCTAGCCATAAAGGCTGATTAGGTCTCCGAAATCAGATTCGGGATAGCTCTTTTTAGTCTTTTTCACAAGAGCTTTGAAATGATCTGATAAGTCACATTGCAAAGGCTTATTGGTCTGAATTCTGCCATTGCTCTTGGTTTATCCTTTTTGGGGATTAGGCAAATGTTAGTCTGATTGAGCCTTGGCTCAAACCTTCCCGTTACAAAGAAATCCTTGAATAGCTTTATTATATCATGACTCGTAGTTGACCAAAACTTCTGAAAAAATCTACTTGTTATACCGTCCGGGCCTGGGGCTTTATCGGGGTTTATATCAAAAAGTGCTGCTCTTACCTCTTCATTTGAAGGATCTGCCAAAAGGAAGGAGTTAGTGGTGGCTGAGACTTTCTCGGTAATAAACCGGAGTGCATCCCCGGGGTCCGGCGGGGAGGAGGAGGTGAAAAGGTCTTGGAAGTAATGGGTTGCTACCTTTTCTATCTCTTTCGCACTCTTTATCCTTTAGAGAGATTATACGGTTTCGAGCCCTTCTCTTCTTGGTCATGGCATGATGGAATTTTGAGTTCTTATCTCCCTTCGTGTGCCATGTAACTCTACTCTTTTGTCTCCAGAGCCGTTCTTCTTCTCGAAAGGTGTCAATGAGTCTTCTCCTTAGATCTTCTGTCTCTTCCAGTGTAGAATTGTCAGCAGCTTGTGCCAGATCTAGCTGATCTTTCAATACTTCGATAAGTTTTGCTGTATTTGATGGTAGCGTTTGTTTCCAGCGAGAAATGATTATGCGACATGAAGATAATCTCTGGTGTACATTCCGTCGGGGATAGTCATCAGGAAGTCCCCATCCCGTAGCCATCGCCTCCTTAAAACCGGGTTTCCCCACCAACGGTTGTCGAACCTAAAGCTTTTTTTCATATGTCGTATGTCCGATTGAATCCGTGCCAAAACAGGTCTAGGGTCTGATCCCCATAGTTTCAAATACTCCACATTTGTGTGGAAAAAAAAATGAAGCTGTTCTTCGTTGCCAACTGCTCTGTCAAGGCGGCACTTGACTTTTCCGAAACTCCGTCTTCCGACCCAAGAGAGGGGTCGCAATTATCAAGCATTGTTCGGAACGGAATAAAAGAGGCTTTATCACTCCTTCTTACTCCCTGTTTCTCATGGTTCCCCGTGATTTCATTGAATCTCCTATCATAAACCAAGCATCATGGCGAAATTGTCCTATTCTAATGAGTCGCTCCCAAACCACCTCACGGTACTCAACAACCGGATCACCATAAATAAATTGTCCCATTTTATGTCCTTCAAAGGAAGATACAATGTCGATCATTCGACTATCCGAATAGGAGATAACCACATGAGGTTCATCCATATAAAAAAGGGCTAGACCATCGCTTCTGCCTCTCGGCTCTACAGTACAAACATGGTCATAACCAAAAGAAACTTGTAAATTTTGCAGAAAAAGCCGATTGTTTTTAGTCTCAGATAAAAATAAAAAAACTAGGTTTGTAAACACGGTGCAATTCTTCAAGATGCTCCTTTGTCAGGTCGGCACCGGCGCCTTGACAGTTCAAAACTAGGACGTTCATCTTGCGGAATTAGACGTGACCTCGTGGCTGGCTGAGGAGCGTGAGGTGCAAGGGGATTTGTTTGCGTTTTGGGCTGCAGTCTTTGTTTTCTGAAGCCCATTCTCATTCTTCTGTGGCCCATATATGTTTTTTCTTCAGTCCAGCTTCTTTCTTCTGTGGCCCAACTTCTTTTTTTTGCCCAGGCCCACTTGACCTAACTTTCACCTTTGGTGAGCCTTTCACCAGCAATCTCTTCTTCGACGAGAACCCGATCCTGCTTCTACCCGGAGAGATTTTTTTCTTTGCGAGCTCTGCTATTTCCGCCATGAAATTCGTCTTTTGGAGAAGACATCAAATCCCCTTCTAAAACCCCTTCAATCTCTGGTTTAGGATTTGCATCGTCTTCTTCCATTGGAGCTGTATCCTTAAACACGGTTCCCATGGCGTCAACCATTGGGTCATCAGCGAAAATCTCATCAAGGGTTAGCTCAGGGAGCTTTGTAGTATCATCGTCGAGGAGGTCATCCTCATCAATCCAATCCTCAGCTCCGGTTCCTCCAAACTCCTCTAAATCTCCCTCCTGTGGGGGACTTTGATCCTCAAAATCCGATAGCTGCAGATCGTCTGCTTCTTCATCCGCGCCTTCATGGATATGTGCAATCGACGGCTCTTCTTCCCCCAGGTACTCGCCAGCGTCAATTTCCATATCGTTGTTTTCCTCTTCCTCCTCCGCTAAGGTCTGCTTATACCAATTGCTCTTTATTTCTCCCAAAGCTGCAAGGTTTGGTATGATGATGGGGGATGGTTTATTTGCTGCCTTAAACTCTGCCCCAGCCTCTTCAAAGGTTAAGCTTTTTTTTTGCAGAACTTCCTGTCTCTGAAGAATCTCCCATATCGATTCCTTTGCCTTTTTCCTTTGATGCAGCGTCAGCTTTCTTTTGCAGATTTAGTCGGAAAGGACGATCCCGCTGGTGATTTGACGAAGCATAAACCTGTTTGGCAAAGTGGTGAGCCTGTAAGGGTTCGGTGATAGTTCTTCCCGAGTCTGCATCATTGTGGGACTCGCTAGCAGCAGACACCAAAGGAGGTACAAACTTTCTGGCCTCCCTTACAGGATTTTGGTATCTTTGAACATGGGGCTCATCTATCTTCTTCCCGATGGTGAGAGAATCTTCGTGTCTCCTCTTTTGATGCAGACCTTCTGGGGGGAGATCAGACTCCCGAAAACGGGGATTGGGGGCATACCGAGAGCCACTCCTGAGCTCACGACGGTGGTCAATGGGATGCTCAATCCGTTTCCAGACACTGTCCCTTGTTTGAACATCATTTCCAGGTCTAGGGCGAGGAGGATCAGTTCGGTGAAGCATCGGAGGTTGGTAAGCTCTTCTATTTTCCAGGTTACGCGCTTCCTCTTCTCTCCTCAGCCAAGAGGGATATTGACTGCTTTCTGCTTGAGCATTTTCTTGAGTGATAGGATGGTTTCTCATTTCCTCGAGTCTGTTGCGAAAGTCTGGGTTCCTTGCTGCTTCTCTTTCCTCTCATTTTGCCTTCCTTTGTTGGTCAGTTAGCATGGGGGCAAGATCTTTCTTCATGGGATATGCGAAAGCAGGTGAAACACCATCGGAAAAGCTTCTCATATTTGAGAGATACAGTTACAATTTCGCCAGAGGGGAGCATTGCTTTCTTTTCAAAGCTCAGGGGTTCTTCAACGTTTACAGTGACTTGAAACTTTGCATATCTCTCTTCCACCTTGTGTACTACGCCCAAAGAGCCTCCCATCCGCCTGAAAATGGCATCCATTCAGAAGTGCGTTGGGATTCCGGTGGTACGAACTTTCTGGCCTCCCTTACAGGATTTTGGTTTCTTTGAATACGGGGCTCATCTCTCTTCTTCCCGATGATGAGAGAATCTTCCTGTCTCCTCTTTCGATGCAAACTTTCTGGGGGGAGATCCGACTCCCGAAAACGGGGATTGGGGGCATACCGAGAGCCACTCCCGAGCTCACGACGGTGGTCAATGGGATGCTCAATCCGTTTCCAGACATTGTCCCTGGTTTGAACATCATTTCCAGGTCTAGGGTGAGGAGGATCGGTTCGGTGAAGCATCAGAGGTTGGTAAGCTCTTCTATTTTCCAGGTTACGCGCTTCCTCCTCTCTCCTCAGCCGAGAGGGATATTGATTGCTTTCTGCTTGAGCATTTTCTTGAGTGATAGGATGGTTTCTCATTTCCTCAAGTCTGTTGCGAAAGTCTGGGTTCCTTGCTGCTTCTCTTTCCTCTCTTTTTGCCTCCCTTTGTTGGTCAGTTAGCATGAGGCAAGATCTTTCTTCATGGGATATACAAAAAGCAGGTGAAACACCATCGGAAAAGCTTCTCATATTTGAGAGATACAATTACAATTTCGCCAGAGGGGATTTTCTTTTCAAAGCTCAGGGGTTCTTCAACGTTTACAGTGACTTGAAATTTTGTAGATCTCTCTTCCACCTTGTGTACTACACCCAAAGAGCCTCCCAGCCGCCTGAAAATGGCATCCATCCAGAAATACGTTGGGATTCCGGTGGTACGGACCCAGAAAGTCATGGAGTTTGGGAAAGAATCTCCCACATGAGGGATCCAATGCTCAAGGGAGAAGGACCAGTTGTTAAAATGGAAGGGGCGTTTGCTCAATACTTTCTGCAGGTCCATCTCTGAGTCGAAATCAAACTGGAACCAAAAGTTTCCCAGATCTACACTCCTCACTCTGCCGTCGACGTCCCATATGTTAGCCCTTGGAAGAAGGGCGATGAGGGCTTCAGTGCTGCGGCTTTCCTGGTAAAAAATTCTTCCGACGAGGCTCAGGTTGTACTGCGCTAGTAGGGCCGAGTTATCCACTTCCAGGAGGATTATCACATCATCTTCGACTTCCTTCTGCCCGCGAGGTCTGTGACTGCTGCTGGAGTTTGTGTGAGACATTGTAGAGGGAGAAAACAGGGGAGATGTGAGGCTTGACGGAGCGGCAAGACACGGAGGTGAGCACGCCTTGAATTACTTAGCACGGGGCTAGAGAGAGATGACACATGTTACTTAGAACGGAAGTTGTTGGACTTGGCTAAAAGGATCCATGTTTCTGTTTTGAGTTTCAGGGCTTCAAAACTACTGAGGGTTAGAAGTTTTAGTGATGAGAAGAGGCCAAGGTTGTCGGGAATTAAGGGGCAAAGCTCATGTTTTCAGATGTCCATACATGGGGGCGCTCTAGAGAAAATGTACGGCTTTAGGGCGAACTTTAGGGTAAGTATATATCTATTCATTTTATATTTATTAAATACTAGGTATTTATCCGTGTTACGCTGCGAGATATTTTTTTAGATTTTGTATGTATTTTTAATATAATAAAATTATTTTTATAATGTAAATGAGTAATATATTTATTTTTTATTAGCTTAAGTTATGTATTTATATGTTTTAAATCTGAATAGACATTATATATTCTTAATTTTTTTTATTTATAATCTACTATCAAATTTATTTAGTTAACTATCTATAAATGTATATGTAAGAATAAAATAATACTTTTTTAAGTACTTTCATGCTAATGGCAAATATAATTTATTTTATCTACTAAATTACCATTTGATCCTCCTTTGAAATTATATAAAACAAATTGTCATTTTAAAAAATTATTAATTAATATGATTATTTTGAATTATAAAAATTATTTATTTATCAAACTAGGTAATCGGCATGCACCGTGTGCGGACTATAAAACATTTGATATGTTCAATTTTGATAAATATAGTATTGAAGATGTTTTATTTGTATATAATTAATTATGTATTAATAATAAAATTATAAACATTTAACAACAATCACACAAACGTTTCATATCGTTTTGTGTCTTTTAATTTTTATTTTTATTTTTTCTAGCGTTTATAGTAACATATACAGTAATTGCAAATATAAAAGTTATATTAAATAATAAATAAATTTTTATAGCATGTTTGAATATTATCTATACTATACTTTCTTTTTCGCCTTATACAATATAATCTTGCCAATATATATATTTTTAAGTATATATTTTTTCTTGATCTATTGCTAATTAACCAAGATAAATTTTATCATATTTACTTATCCTAAGAGCGGGTAGATGGTTGGTCCGCATTCATGCGTACCAACCACCTCACCGCTCTTAAGACATATAAAGATTTTAAAAAATATATAAATTGTCTAATAACTAAAATTAAAATTAGAGTGTAGTCGTGGTTAACAAAATGTATGCACGACAAGTTGCATGCGAGTTTGACTTTTGCACAATTAATATTTATATTTACACACATATTTGTAAGAAAATCGAAGTATGGCTTTCATGTGTTAAAAGAAAATAACAATATATCTTTTCTAATATATATTTTTATAATGTATGGTTGATTTAAAAAAAAATAAAGAATAATAAGTATATTTATGCATGTAGGTATAATTTAGAAATAAGTGAATTGTAATATTTAGATGTTGGTAAGTTTTTCTGATATTTTCCGCAAACGCTATGTTTTATACGATGCAGTTATTGGTGTTTAACAATAATCATGAAAACCATTTCTATCGTTTTGTATTTAATCAAAAAAAATTATTTTTCATCGTTTTATGATATATAGTTTCTCAATAAAAATATAATAAAAAGGGATGATAAAATTTGTGGAATCATATTTTATCAAATTTTCCGGTAGCTCTCCGCTCACTCTTCGTCAAATTTTTTATAATCTGCAATCGCTCGCTTCCGCAAACTCTCTGTAACCAGATTTTTGAATCCAATTGGATCTAAACTTATATGTGTATGATTTAAGATAAAGAATAATATATTTAATATTTGATTGTTATATTAAAAATTAAGAGTTGATATGTTCCTAACTTTAATATGTTGTTTTGTATATAATATAATAGATCACAACATATACAAAACTTGATTCATTAAATAATATTTTATAATATTAAAAAATATATGCATAAAAGAATTAGTATGTGTAAGATAATATTTTTAAATATTTTAAATAAAAACATAAAATCGATCTAAATTATTCTTATTTTTTTTTTCTTCTTTGACTCATACTTTTTTTCTTAACTTTTAATAATATATTAAACATTAAGATCATCTCCAATGTATTTTTCTATTTTTTTCTCTAAGATATAAGTAGACTTCTCTCCAAACTATTTCTATTTTACAGAAAAAGAAAGATTATTAATTTTCCTCTATAATTGGAGGAAAAAGTAACAACCTTTTTTCATCTAAATTATAATATATATAATAAAAATGGGTTAGAGATGCTTCAAACAAAAAATATAGCTTGAGATTTTTACATAAAACCAAAGTCGTAAAGATTCATTTTTACTTTTATTTATATTTTTTATTCATATATACAGTATTATAATAAAAATTAGTTAGCTAAGATGATACTTATAATTTATTTTTTCTGTGTGTTTATTTTTTTGTTTTATTTATAATTTTGAATTCTTGCTATATAATGAGAATTCATTCACATATGACATAAACGTTTTGTTTCTTATTTAAAAATAAGATTTATTTAGTTTTAACTTAACCAATCAAAATATTTCGTTTATTTTAGAAAATTTGCCATGTCACATTTATGATATGACATAAACTTTTTGTTTCTTATTTAAAAATGAGATTTATTTAGTTTTAACTTAACCAATCAAAACATAGGTGATATTGTTTTGCACTAACTTTTCTTAAGGTGTTGACACGTCAGTTTTTTTCATTCAACATGCTTGTCAAATAATATTAAGGATTTATTATAAATATATGTTTCTAAAACTACCAAACTATAATCAATATCATTCATATCAAAACCATTGTTATTGTTTTAGAACTAAATTGAAAGTTCTGTTTGAACTGTTGAAATATCAATTTAGTTGAAGTTAAATAATTCAATTTGGTTACTATAAACATATTGTAACTTGAAAATTTAGCATCACTAAAAGGCGCAAAGCTTTTCTTTATAGCCTGTGTGTGAAGAAAAGAACAAAGATTAGAGGGTAAGTGGAAAAATAGCTAAGCGGGAGTGTTAAACTTAAAGAAAAAAACCTGTGTCTCCTTTAACCGCTCTCATGTTGCCCCACTCCTTGAGAGTCGCTTACTTCCAGCAAGATCAATAAGGTTAAGAACACCTTGCACCTGCTGTTCAGTGATTGTAGGATCACAAGATGGAACTGAATGAGACACCAAAGCTGTAGTCGCAATCTTTATTCACAACAGCAACAGAAAAAAAATCATGAAATCAGTTTAGAGACTAAAATGAAACGACCTGAAAACAGATGAATCAGCATGCCTTCAAAGCATATACCGAGCAAGATTGAATCCTGCCAAACTCTATATTAGTGAATTCAACAAGAATAAAGTATCAAAAGAAATGCATGCATCTGATTATAGGATCACAAGTTTCTTGAGCTAGTAACTATTGAAAACCACAAGAAGCAAGAGATCTGATGTGTCATTGTAAATTGTTGTAACAGAACAATACAGAGACAGCAGTGAGTACAAACACTATACAGAATAAAAAACAGAACAGATCCCAAAATGCAGGAGAAGACAAACACGAAAAATACAGTTTTAAGCACACTCAAACAATAATTTTGAGGTTTCTGTTCAAGGCTTTGGTCTCACCTTCCCTATCTCGAGACGCTCCTTTGACTTTGCTAGGCTGTTACGAATATGTGAGACCACTCCCCAGCATTTCAACATGTTGGCTACATTGTCAAGTCTCAGTATGTATTCTTCTTCCCTTAGAGGGAAAGACCTCTAGGCATTGAACAAAATGAAAAGAAAGATAGAAGAGCCATGAATTAGCTTTACATGTATTGGCTTCCAAAGGCAAGAGATATATACCAACAACATATCATATTTTCATGTGGCAAAGACTCTCAAACCGAAATCCAAATTATATCATCAGGCTTCTTTAATGATCAAAACACAGAAAATGATTCTCTTACATGTTCTCTGTACTTCCACATGACATTCATTGCAAGAAGATTCCGCCCCATGAACTCCTACATTAATCACATCTAAGAACTATGATTTTAAGTTCCTGGCTTCTAAAGCCACGAATCTTTCCTTTGAATTAACACTTTTGCGTCGAATCTACCCGTTCAAAACAAATTCATATCAGCATTCGTAAATTACTTCTAAACAATTATCATTCATATATCTGTCCATCATATCAATCAATATTTAAAAAAAAATAGAATAGTAATGCTTCAGTATAGTGAAGAAATTACAACCCAGCCAAGGTAATGTTTATGATGACAGACGCATTAAGCAATGTTAGTCTACCAAACAACTATGTTCCAATATAATTTAGTCTGTTTGTTTGTTAAACCACAAATTGCATGCTAGATTTCACTAATGCATCCAAAAATATCGCCATAATAAAACATATAGTAAGAAATATACAACAAAAGTTCTCGGTTGATTTCATCTCAATTAAGATTTAATAATTAGGTATTTATAAATCTAATCCCTGAGCACAAACTTGGGGAAACGACCAATACGTACCCCCACTCTGAACAATGTAGCGATTTAGCACCCGCTCTATTTTGGTATGTGAACTCATACCCAAACTTCTAAATATTTGAATATAAATACCTCCACTTTTTCCGTCCAGCCAAAACCAACTTTGACCACCACCTCGTTAGTCAACGTTCCCGACTCCGTTAACGGCGATGACTAAGCTGCCAGCTCCATGCACCCGTGGAACAGTGATAAAGACAACGTCGTTTTGTTCTGGGTAAAGGTTTGGGCTTTGTCATTGGGTTGGGCTTGGGCTATGATATTTGGCTTTTGGGCAAGCTGAACACACCCCAGACGACGCTATTTTGCAAATCGGACTGATTAAAATTGTATTTTCTTCTTCATCTTCATCTAGCTCGAGTTTTCAAATTGGAGAAGAACAATTATAGGGTTCGAAGAGAAACTGAACGAATGGCGACTTCATCAAATGCAAATGTATCATCCTGCTATTCAGGTATAACTATGGTGTGGATTTGTGATGTAAGCATCAATGCTTATATCAAGAAGAAACACAAAGGAGAGGAGCTAAAACCTGTTTTGCTTGAAGATAAGGAGCAAGGGAGACATGTAGTTGTTTTCAAAGAAGATAAGGACTTAACAACAAATCATTGTCGTTCTATGCATCAAGAAGGACGTTCTGATCAAGCTAAACCATGGCTGGTCCAGTTTAATTCATAAGAAGACTAAGTCAAACCACCAGAACCACCAAATCACATGAATGGACCAACATTCACATTTTCAAGACCATTTATGGAAACCAGGAGCTGCAAGACATATTATTCAACCAACCCCACGTCCCATGAAGCTACTGAGAAGACTAATAACCTTTGGTTTAATTTAATTCATCACTTACCCAAGAAGATCCAACCAAGTGCATAAATGGACCTACATGCAAGTATATGGAGCCATTCAAGGAAACAAGGAGCATAGTTTATACCAACATCTCATTCACGCCTCCCTTGAAGTTTACAGAGTTTACCAAGATTCCTAAACCACCTGACCAAGCAAATAACCAAATCAAATCAGCCCAACCCAAATGAGAAACTACCATGAAGACAATTACCTTAAAAGGATTCATTCTCTTTGTTTCTTTGGAAACCAAGACCAGTTCTTTCTTATACTTGAAGTCTCGACCCTACATTCAAGTCAACACATCCTGGACGTCCATACAAGTCAGAAGAGTCAAAGATCACAACATTTTGTCCCTCAGATCAAGCCATCTCACAAATCAAGCAAATTCCCTCCATTAAGCCAAATGGTTAGTCTTTCATCACACCATACTTTCAGCCTTTGTTTTAATATCTTATGACCCTTTTATTTTCATTATTTTGAGCATTATATAAGCTACAACCTTTGTACTTTCATAGTTACCAAGTTATAATCAAAGAAAGTTTATTTTTGTTTCAAAGAAAAGTTTGTCTTTTGAATCATATTGTTCCTGCGTTTTGTATCTAGTTTCTTGAGGGATTCAGAAGCTGATAGAACGTGTAGAGTCTTCTAAGCTCTTGTGAGGATTATTCCTTGAGCTAGTAGAGTCTAACCTTTGGAGTTTGTGGTCATCAAGCTTCAACTTGACTATCAAATCACAAGTCATTCCTTCATCCCCTTAAGCTAGAAGCAAAGATTCAAAGAAGCTTTACTTGAACCACATTTCAAGTATTGTATCATTGGTATCAGAGATAAAAGCTCCTATCCAGGTGTATTCACATCTTTTATTTTTGCTTTTGCTATTTCAGTTCATCTTGTTCAAGTTATTTCATTTTAAAAACCAAAAACCCATAAAAATTGTTCTTCCGCTGAATTATCTTGTTCGAATTTTATAAACTTCATAAAAACTCAAAAAAATATTTTGTCTTTTGATTTTGTTCTTTTTAAGTCTTAAAAACACAACAAAATATTTTCTAAACATTAGCAAGCCATTTGTTAATTTAAAAACGATTTTGAAAATAACTGCTCTTTTCAGTGAAATTTTGTTTCTCTGTTTCAGCTTTGCTTTGAACATCACTTTGATTCATTTTTTTTAATCTTTTGCCATGTATTAAATGAAGAACGCACCAGTGGACCCAATGCAAACCCTGATGACTATGATGCAAGCCCAGTTTGCCACCATCAATGAAAATCTCACCAGCATTAGAGCAGAATTACAAGCTACAAGTACTCATCTTACATGCCTTGAAAGAAGAAGGGCTGAAGCAACTAGTTTTCTAAACAAACCATATAACCAATACAAGGAGCCCAGACCACCTGATTTACCACCAGCACCTCAAGCACCAGATCAAACCCAAGTTGCTGAAGAAGGAGAGCTTCAGTAATTCAAAGAGCTTTGAATGCACAACAAGTACTAGAAGATCAGGGGCTAAGAGACAATCTCTTTCATTCAAGATGCAGAATCAAAGACAAGGTATGTCATTTGATTATTAATAGTGGTTCATGTGCTAACATTGCAAGTGTTTCTTTGGTAGAAAAACTTGGTCTTGAAACAAAACAGCATCCTAGACCCTACCAACTCAAGTGGTTAAATGATAAGGAGGAGGTGAAAGTTTCCAAGCAAGTTGAAATATCACTCAGCATTGGCAAATACAAAAATCAAATACTGTGTGATGTTGCACCAATGCAAGCTGGCCATGTTTTACTTGGAAGGCCATGGCAATATAATAGAGAAGTAACCCACAATGGCAGAACCAATGAGTACTCCTTCACCATTAACCATTGTAAGCACATTCTAGTCCCTTTACCTCAAAAAGACATTAAAATTATGCAAGTGAGAGCTAAGCAAGATACTAACACTACAGTTAGTTATTTTGCAATACAAGAATTTTTAAACTTTGATCCACCAAATATGATGCATTTGTCTTTGCCAAGAGAATGTTTTGCAGGTTTTAAGGAACAAAAGTTCAAAGCTATGGAGACTAAGGAGAAAAACGTGATCAACAATGGTGAAAACAAGATGTTTATTAAGGAGAATCCACCATTACACGAGCTGGCACCCACACTAGAGCTTGCTGAAGCCAAAAATATTCCCTTCAATCAACTATTGCAGCATTTAAAAGCTAAACACCAAGGTAAGTTTCTAAACTATCAAAATTTAGCTTTATTTGATGCAGGTACTTATGTTTCGAGGACAAAACCTCTTCAAGAGGGAGAGTATGATGTAAGCATCAATGCTTATATCAAGAAGAAACACAAAAGAGAGGAGTTAGAACCTGTTTTGCTTGAAGATAAGGAGCAAGGGAGACATGTAGCTGTTTTCAAAGAAGATAAGGACTTAACAACAAAGCACTGTCGTTCTATGCATCAAGAAGGACGTTCTGATCAAGCTAAACCATGGCTGGTCCAGTTTAATTCACAAGAAGACCAAGCCAAACCACCAGAACCACCAAATCACATGAATGGACCAACATTCACATTTTCAAGACCATTTATGGAAACCAGGAGCTGCAAGACATATGGAAGCTATCAAACACTTCTTTCGCATTATCACCAATCGATGTCAAAAGCTCCACTGTCGAGTCCTTGTTTGTCCAGTATTTATAGAAGAACATAATTATATGATTAGAGCATGAAAAATACAGTGTATTGACATACTTTAGAGCATGAAAACTTACTCTAGAAGTTCATCTCAATAGTTTTTCATCCTTGCATATTGTTCACTGAATTCTTCTTCAAAGATTTCAAGCGCTTTCCTCTTTGCCTTACGACACTGATCAAGTGAAGGCGCCACATTGTAGCGCTCATGGATTCTTTCTTGCATCACCTTAGGCTTCAATAGAGGATCGTTTCTTAGATCCTGGATGTATATGCCACAAATCACACTCTCTGTCAATATCTTACAACGCTGATCCTTGTAACATGAATGATCCTCTTGAAAAGACTTAACCATCCATTGAGAAACAGATTCCTCGTAGGAGCAGTAGATTCTCCATGTGCAATCATCAATACCACACTTAGCCTCATGTTTTTTAGCTGCCCATCTCGTAAGCTTGATATTCCAACCTCCTGTTAAGGCATACTCCAACACATCCTCTCTAAACTCAGCCACGCTTTGAAAGACTTGTCTTATCTTGAGCTCTCCACTTCCTGTTCTCCATCCATCATAAGAAACCATCTCATTATCTGCTCCTTCATAATCTGATCTACGAGGAGTTTGTTGGTGGTCATCATTCTCCTCTTCATCAACAAATGTGGCCACTATTTCTTCTACACGGGCTTGCTCATCACACATCTGATCTGTTGCTCTTTTTTTATCTCTTCTTTGTGTTATTCTCTCTTGTCCTCTGTTATCTCTTATCTCCTCCCCTGTCTCTTCTCCTCTGTTATCTCTTCCTTCAGTATCTTTTATCTCCTCCCCTGTCTCTTCTCCTCCGTTATCTCTTCCTTCAGTATCTCTTATCTCCTGCCCTGTTTCTTCTCCTCCGCTATCTCTTACTTCAGTATCTCTTATCTCCTCCACTGTCTCTTCTCCTCTGTTAACCCCTCTTCTATCATAGTCTTCATCATGCTCCATGTATATCTCAACTGATTTGCACCATGTAGCCGCCTCACACATCTTCGAAAAGTTGTCTACACCATTACACAACACCTTTAGCTCACTCAAATCTTCATAAGGCATTTTGTACCACACTCTCTACCCATACAAACTCACCGGCAAGCTTCTATACAATGCACTCGCCGGTGTAAGAAGCTCAGTAACAGAGTCACCATTGTAATAAGTCATACCATCTGCACTTGTTGCGAAATTCCCTCCATGGTTGTTGACAAACATAATATTCGAAACATCACTGAAAAAATTGAAAAAAAGCATGAAGAGATGAATTTTATATTGTCATTTGACTAAACAATACAGCTGCGTCGATTAAACAATTAAAAAGCACCGATTAAACAATTGAGTGAATCGATCAAAAAAATCAAAAGCACTGATTAAACAATTCCAATTCGATTCTACTATAAAAAAACCCTAAAATTGAAAATTACCTCATTTTTGATGGATTGAGTCACTTGAACTTGATTGGATGACCAACTCAACTCCAAATACTTGTTTTGATGACCCGCTCAACTATTTAAACTGAAGAACTGAGGTTTTTTTTATCTCGTGAAATCGCCCTCGATGAAGCAGACGAATGACTGTTCCTGTATTTTTTGGTTTTCTTTTCAAACCGATATGCAAAACGGTGTCGTCTGGGGTGTGTTCAGCTTGCCCAAAAACCAAATGTCACAACCCAAGCCCAACTAAATGACAAAGCCCAAACCTTTACCCAGAACAAAACGACGTCATATTTGTCACTGTTCCACGAGTGCACGGAGCTGGCAGCTTAGTCATCACCGTTAACGGAGTCGGGAACGTTGGCTAACGGGGTGGTGGTCAAAGTTGGTTTTGGCTGGATGAAAAAAATGGAGGTACTTATAGTCAAATATTTACAAGTTTGGGTATGAGTTCGCACACCAAAATAGAGTAGGTGCTAAATCGCTACACTGTTCAGAGTGGGGGTACGAATTGGCCATTTTCCCCACAAACTTGCACCCTAAAACTTCAAAGAATAAGAAATCAAATTAAAAAATACGAAGAGTCAGAAATCTCGTGTGGAAAATCGATGCTCATCGCACCTATAAGACACTTGCTTTTGATATAATTTTGATATCATCAATCTCCTCCAGAAAAGCAAAAAAAAATTAAAATTCAAAGCGCAGAAAACAACAATTTAACAACGAACAGACCTCAGATTTCCAACATGAGGTGGAGACTATAGCCATGTTCTTTGTACAAATGTTGCTGCAGCGTCAGCGTCACAAAATATAAAGCTTAAAAGTTTCATGATAGACACGTTGTAACACCCGCCTCTTTCAAAACCAAGACGGCATGTTAAAGTGCATTAACTTTCACCACAAGAAACCACTTGCTAGTTCAATGTCACTTTTATTCCCAAAGATTCTATTCAAAACGTCTTACAAAGATCATTTTAACTTAACCAATAAATCTGAATTTAAATAACTTTTTTAAAATAAATAACGAATAATAAAACAAAACCCGCATCTTCCCAAAACCATCACCGAGCCACAAGACTACTCCTGAATGTCTACGCGCTCACCTGCAGAGGAAAGAGGGATGAGTATTCCAACAATACTCAGTGAGGGCGGGTCCTAGGGACCCACGATATACATCTTGTACATGCATAACTATTCCAAACGAAAGTCCTAAGCTAATACACACATGCAAACATGTCCGAAGACACTCATAGATCAAAAAATGACATCATTACACCTAACTGGTGCATCCACGCCCTCACCGGCGCACACCCCGTGGTATATAGCGGCCCACACGCTGTCCGTCCTCAAGACGCAGGACTCGTCAAGCCACCAACGATGGACTATGGAGTCCCACACGCCTCCATATCCAAACCATACATATAAAAAAAGGTTCCTACATCTAATCCCAACCCGCAAGTAATTTTCCCCATGTAATGCAAACATCGGCAAACACTATTCATACATCACAGATTCGAGAAGAGGGCACGGAGGAGAACGTTTTTGGTGACTATCAATTTTCTGGTGACTTTTCCGGCGGCTGCAGACGGCGGCTCTGGCGACATCTCCAGCGACGGCGGCGGCGGCTCCGGCGATAACTCCGGCGACAACGGCGGCGGCTCTGACAGGAACATGGCAGAGCTTCGCTGGAGAATTTCTGGCTGAAAACTCTGAAAGGGACAGCTCTATTTATAGGAAAAGAGAGGGGAACCCTAGGTTAAAACTCGGAGTGGGCCTGGGCTTTGGGCTTTTGTCCACAAAATTTCTTCTGGGCTGGGCCAGGATGTCACAAATCTCCCCTACTTACCGGAAATTCGCCCCTGAATTCAAGTCGACATCCCGTACAACACCAACGACCCAAAAGCTCTGGATAACAAGCCCGCATAACAACCTTAGGCTCCCAAAAATTATTCCCGGAACTTATGACTCCTCACGATTTGAGATTTCCACTGACTTACTCGTAACAGTCAACTTTCAGCCCACAACCACTGGCGGTACAACTAAGATCAGCTCCGGTTCCCATACCACAACCCTCAAAACTTACCCATGAAAACCATCATGAAAGTTTGAAAACTTGTGTGGTAAGTCCAACCTATGATCTTATACAGCCCCATGAATCTTGGCCTCAACTTTCCCAGCTTACGGTTCCTCGGATCGCTCTCATCCTAAAATACACAGCATCACCCATTGCGAACTCTAAATCCTTCCAAAGAACCTTCATGACAATCGACACTCAGAAAACTGTCCAGTCCCAGAATGACTTCATAATGGCCTAACTCCATTTCCACAAGACTTCCGCATAACTTCACGCCCTTCAGCACCATGGGCACTTCTTCATAACTTCAGAGGACTTCACAAGCTCAACTCTAACTATCTCGATCTCCTTCGTCCTCAAGACAAACCACGCCTCGGAAAGTCCAGCACTTTGCCAGTGCCGAACACACAAAGCTATTCATAGCTCATTTGTCAAACAATTTATGGGTGACGATTCCCAGACCAAAACCGATCCTACACAGTTGGTACTACGCTAACCATGCTATTCATATTCACACAAGACTCTCTAGACTGAACACAAAAGTCTATAAGGAATGACATACCCGTGTTTGCTTCCACACCACCATGTTCTCCCGCGATATAGACTCGAGGTCTACCCGGCTGTCCTGCTGGTAGCGCTGGCAACTGAAGTTGTCCCTGATTCTGCCCTCCTAGCTGCTGCCCTTGAAGCTGAACCATACACTGCCTCGCAAAGTGCCCGATCTTCCCACAACGATGGCACGTGCTCCTCAATAGTTGGACTTCTCTCAGCGGAAGGCCTGCAGTACAATCCCTCTTCACATGCCCCGATTGATGGCACATGTAGCAAACAACACCCCTCGGGGCCGTCCCTTGTGCTGGTGTTGAGTTAGTGGTCTCCCAATTCCTCTTATGACTCTCAGCTCCTTTTTCACTCTTAGCTTGAGCATGCTTGGACAATTTGAGTTCTTCCTGCAACCCAACTTCCTGCTCCGCAGCGGTTTCCACCAGGTCCACCATGCTGGCATATTTCATGACTGAACAACGGTTCTTGAGGTTAACTCCCAGTCCCTTCATGAACTTACGAATCAGCTCTGCCTCGCCCATGCGTATGGTTGTAAACCTCCTCAGACGGTTGAATTCCTCCTTATACTCCCGGACAGTTCGGTTATCCTGACGAAGCTCGTCAAAAGCACTCTCCATCCTATCCAAGGCCTGTGGCGGAAAGTACTCCCGAGTGAACTCCTCCTTGAAATCAGCCCAAGTTAATTTGTAACGCCCTTCTGTCGACTCTACCACACCATCCCACCAAATCATGGCATCATCTACCAGATACTCCGTAGCCAAGTCCTTGCGGTACTCTTGTGGACACCTGATTGAATCAAAGTTCTTCTCCAACTTCTTCCTCCAATTATCAGCAGCTAAGGCACTCGCCTTACCGTCAAAGTGATTCATCTGCATATCCCTCATCAATGATAACATTTCCCAGTACGAAGGTCTTTGAGCTGGCACATGCGCAACCGGTGGTGGAGATGACGGCTGATACTGTGCTCCCCCGTTCTGGCCATTCAACGGTGCATCCTGCTGATGCACATTCCCCATCCCTGGGTCATTCTGCATCTGATCCCCAAAACAGTCGCGGTACCTCTGCAACTCCTCCATCATGGCTGCATGCACGACAGCTTGATTAGCTCCCTGGACTGCCCCTGTTGGGTCCACACCCCCTTGCGCATTCACGGTGTTATTTCCTTGAACACTTTCTGTCGAAACAGCCTGGCTTTCTGCCCTAACTGCGGGTTGCACAACTCTCGGGGCTCGGGCAACATGTGCTCTCTTTGGCGGCATCCTGAACACAGAAGAAGCAAACTCTCAAAACTCATCACAAAGCCGAAACACCTAACATACGAAGAACACTGAGGTCAAGTAAGGCTAGGTGATGTTTCCCACTTTTCTTTTAAATATCCCATTTTACCAAAAATGTTTTTTTTTATTTTATTTTTAAATCCGCAAATAAATCTTTTTATAAATCCGAAAATATAAAATATTTTGAAAATACTTTTTAAAAATATTTAAGAAAAATCACTAACTTGAAAACTTATTTTGAAAACACTTTTTCCTTTTTCAATCCGCCTCCCGAGTGAGAACCAGTTTAGCAATCCTAGTCTCTGATACCAATTGTAACACCCGCCTCTTTCAAAACCAAGACGGCAGGTTAAAGTACATTAACTTTCACCACAAGAAACCACTTGCTAGTTCAATGCCACTTTTATTCCCAAGGATCGTATTCAAAACGTCTTACAAACACCATTTTAACTTAACCAATAAATCCAAATTTAAATAACGTTTTTAAAATAAATAACGAATAATAAAACAAAACCCGCATCTTTCCAAAATCATCACCGAGCCACAAGACTACTCCTGAATGTCTACGCGCTCACCTGCAGAGGAAAGAGGGGTGAGTATTCCAACAATACTCAGTGAGGGCGGGTCCTAGGGACCCACGATATACATCTTGCACTTACATAACCATTCCAAACGAAAGTCCTAAGCTAATACACACAGGCAAACACGTCCGAAGACACTCATAGATCAAGATATGACATCACTAAACCTAACTGGTGCATCCACGCCCTCACCAGCGCACACCCCGTGGCATATAACGGGCCACATGCTGTCCGTCCTCAAGACGCAGGGCTCATCAAGCCGCCAACGATGGACTATGGAGTCCCACACGCCTCCATATACAAACAATACATATCAAAAAAGGTTCCTACATCTAATCCCAACCCACAAGTGATTTTCCCCATGTAATGCAAACACCCGCAAACACTATTCATACATCAATCAACAATATTCCGTTTAATAACCTATGATACTAAGTTCATCATTCAACAACCGCAGGACAATAATAATTACTATAGTGTTACTAACGTGTTACTAATCAGGTTCAGTCAACAATCAAATATGTATATTCATATAGATACAGCGCAGGCATGCGCGAATTCACAAAAGACTACTCAGTATGAAAAAAAACTATGAATCTCAGAGAGATAGATCACGCCAGTCCTCACCTTAGTCTCAAATCAGAAGCGGAAAACAGAAATGGAAGGAGATCTGGTTACTGCGGGTCCTCGCCGAACGGATCTGGGCATTACGACATCATGAGTCTGACCCTATAACAATTAGAAAAGAATATTAGAAATTGACAGATCCAGATCTGGAAAAAGTAGATAAAAAAAAAGTAAATCTAGATCTGAAAACTGAAAAAAGCTCAGATCTGCTCACCAAGGCGTCTAATGGAAGAAACAACCACATATTCGAGAAGAGGGCACGGAGGAGAACGTTTCCGGTGACTGATAATTTTTCGGCGACTTTTCCGGCGGCGGCGGACGGTGGCTCCAACAACAACTACGGCGACGGCAGCGGCGGCTCCGGCGACAACTCCGGCAACGGTGGCTGTGGCTCCGGCGACGGCGGCGGCTCCGGCGATAACTCTGGCGACAGCGGCAGTGGCTCCGGCGATAACTCCGGCGTGAACAGGGCAGAGCTTCGCTGGAGAATTTCTGGCTGAAAACTCTGAAAGGGACAGCTCTATTTATAAGAAAAGAGAGGGAACCCTAGGTCAAAACTCGGATTGGGCCTTGGCTTTGGGATTTTGTCCACAAAATTTCTTCTGGGCTGGGCCAGGATGTCACAGCTCTCCCCCACTTACCGGGAATTCACCCCGAATTCAAGTCGATATCCCGTACAACACTAACGACCCAAAAGCTCCGGATAACAAGCTTGCACAACAACCTTAGGCTCCTAAAAATTCTTCCTGGATTTCATCCCTTGCCAAACAGACACGAACCAACTTGCTCTTCTTCTCATGAACTTATGACTCCTGACGATTTAAGATTTCCACCGACTTACTCGTAACAGTCAGCCCACATCTACTGGCGGCACAACTAAGATCAGCTACGGTTCCCATACCACAACCCTCAAAACTTACATATGAAACCCATCATGAAAGTTTGAAAACTTGTGTGGTAAGTCCGACCTATGATCTTATACAGCCCCATGAATCTTGGCCTCAACTTACCCATCTTCCGGTTCCTCGGATCGCTCTCATCCTAAAATACACATCATCACCCTTTGCGAACTCTAAATCCTTCCAAAGAACCTTCATGACAATCGACACTCGGACAACTGTCCAGTCCCAGAATGACTTCGTAATGGCCTAACTCCATTTCCACAAGACTTCCGCATAACTTCACGCCCTTCAGCACCATGGGCACTTCTTCATAACTTCAGTGGACTTCACAAGCTCAACTCTGACTGTCTCGATCTCCTTCGTCCTCAAGACGAACCACGCCTCAGAAAGTCCAGCACTTTGCCAGTGCCGAAAACAAAAAGCTATTCATAGCTCCTGTGTCAAACAATTTATGGGTGGTGATTCCCATACCAAAACCGATCCCACACATTTGGTACTACGCTAAGCATGCTATTCAAATTCACACAAGACTCTCTAGACTGAACACAAAAGTCTATAAGGAATGACATACCCGCGTTTGCTTCCACCACCATGTTCTCCCGTGATATGGACTCGAGGTCTACCCGGCTGTCCTGCTGGTGGCGCTGGCAATTGAAGTTGTCCCTGATTCTGCCCTCCTAGCTGCTGCCCTTGAAGCGGAACCATACACTACCTCGCAAAGTGCCCAATCTGCCCACAACGATGACACGTGCTCCTCAATGGTTGGACTTTTCTCAGCAGAAGCCCTACTGTACAATCCCTCTTCACATGCCCTGGTTGATGGCACCTGTAGCAAACAACACCCCTCGGGCCGTCCCTTGTGCTGGTGTTGAGTTAGCGGTCTCCCAATTCCTCTTATGACTCTCAGCTCTTTTTCCACTCTTAGCTTGAGCATGCTTGGACAATTTGAGTTCTTCCTGCAACCCAATTTCCTGCTCCGCAGCGGTTTCCACCAGGTCCACCATGCTGGCATATTTCCTGACTGAACAATGGTTCTTGAGGTCAACTCTCAGTCCCTTCATGAACTTAGAAATCAGCCCTGCCTCGCCCATGCGTCCAGTTGTAAACCTCCTCAGACGGTTGAATTCCTCCTTATACTCCTAGACAGTTCGGTTATCCTGACGAAGCTCGTTAAAAGCACTCTCCATCCTATCCAAGGCCTCTGGCGGAAAGTACTCCCGAGTGAACTCCTCCTTGAAATCAGCCCAAGTCAACTCTTAACGCCCTTCTGTCGACTCTACGACACCTTCCCCCCTAATCATGGCATCATCTACCAGATACTGCACAGCCAAATCCTTGCGGTACTCTTGTGGACACCTGATTTAATCAAAGTTCTTCTCCAACTTCTTCCTCGAATTATCAGCAGCCAAGGCACTCGCCTTCCCGTCAAAGTGTTTCATCTGCATATCACTCATCAATGATAACGTTTCCCAATACGAAGGTCTTTGAGCTGGCACATGCGCAACCGGTGGGGGAGGTGGCGGCTGATACTATTCTCCCCCGTTCTGGCCATTCAACGGCGCAGCCTGCTGATGCACATTTCCCATTCCCGGGTCATTCTGTTTCTGATCCCTAAAATGGTCGCGGTACCTCTGCAACTCCTCCATCATGGCTGCAAGCTCGGCAGCTTGATTAGCTCCCTAGACTGCCCCTGCTGGGTCTACACCCCTGGCGCATTCACGGTGTTGTTCCCTTGAACACTTTCTGTCGAAACAGCCTGGCTTTCTGCCCTAACTGCGGGTTGCACAACTCTCGGAGCTCGGGCAACACGTGCTCTCTTTGGCGGCATCCTGAGCACAGAAGAAGCAAACTCTCAAAACTCATCACAAAGCCGAAACACCTAACGTACGAAGAACATTGAGGTCAAGTAAGGCTAGGTGATGTTTCCCACTTTTCTTTTAAATACCCCATTTTACCAAAAATGTTTTTTTTTTATTTTTTTTTTAAATCCGCAAATAAATCTTTTTATAAATCCGAAAATATAAAATATTTTGAAAATACTTTTTAAAAATATTTAAGAAAAATCACTAACTGGAAAACTTATTTTGAAAACACTTTTTCCTTTTTCAATCCGCCTCCTGGGTCAGAACCAGTTTAGCAATCCTAGTCTCTGATACCAATTGTAACACCCGCCTCTTTCAAAACCAAGACGGCAGGTTAAAGTACATTAAATTTCACCACAAGAAACCACTTGCTAGTTCAATGCCACTTTTATTCCCAAGGATCGTATTCAAAACGTCTTACAAACACCATTTTAACTTAACCAATAAATCCAAATTTAAATAACGTTTTTAAAATAAATAATGAATAATAAAACAAAACCCGCATCTTCTCAAAACCATCACCGAGCCACAAGACTACTCCTGAATGTCTACGCGCTCACCTGCAGAGGAAAGAGGGGTGAGTATTCCAACAATACTCAGTGAGGGCGGGTCCTAGGGACCCACGATATACATCTTGCACTTACATAACCATTCCAAACGAAAGTCCTAAGCTAATACACACAGGCAAACACGTCCGAAGACACTCATAGATCAAGAAATGACATCACTAAACCTAACTGGTGCATCTACGCCCTCACCGGCGCACACCCCGTGGCATATAACGGGCCACATGCTGTCCGTCCTCAAGACGCAGGGCTCGTCAAGCCGCCAACGATGGACTATAGAGTCCCACACGCCTCCATATACAAACAATACATATCAAAAAAGGTTCCTACATCTAATCCCAACCCGCAAGTGATTTTCCCCATGTAATGCAAACACCCGCAAACACTATTCATACATCAATCAACAATATTCCGTTTAATAACCTATGATACTAAGTTCATCATTCAACAACCGCAGGACAATAATAATTATTATAGTGTTACTAACGTGTTACTAATCAGGTTCAGTCAACAATCAAATATGTATATTCATATAGATACAGCGCAGGCATGCGCGAATTCACAAAAGACTACTCAGTATTAAAAAAAACTATGAATCTCAGAGAGATAGATCACGCCAGTCCTCACCTTAGTCTCAAATCGGAAGCGGAAAACAGAAATAGAAGGAGATCTGGTTACTGCGGGTCCTCGCCGAACGGATCTGGGCATTACGACAACATGAGTCTGACCCCACAACAATTAGAAAAGAATATTAGAAATTGACAGATCTAGATCTGGAAAAAGTAGATAGAAAAAAGTAAATCTAGATCTGAAAAAGTAGATCTAGATCTGCAAACTAAAAAAGGCTAAGATCTGCTCACCAAGACGTTTAATGGAAGAAACAACCACATATTCGAGAAGAGGGCACGGAGGAGAACGTTTCCGGTGATTGACAATTTTCGACGACTTTTCCGGCGGCGGCGGACGGCGGCTCCAACAACAACTACGGCGACGGCGGTGGCGGCTCCGGCGACAACTCTGGCGACGGTGGCTGTGGCTCCGGCGACGGCGGCGGCTCTGGCGATAACTCTGGCGACAGCGGCAGTGGCTCCGGCGATAACTCCGGCGTGAGCAGGGCAGAGCTTCGCTGGAGAATTTCTGGCTGAAAACTCTGAAAGGGACAGCTCTATTTATAAGAAAAGAGAGGGAACCCTAGGTCAAAACTCGGATTGGGCCTTGGCTTTGGGCTTTTGTCCACAAAATTTCTTCTGGGCTGGGCCAGGATGTCACAGCTCTCCCCTACTTACCGGGAATTCACCCCGAATTCAAGTCGACATCCCGTGCAACACTAACGACCCAAAAGCTTCGGATAACAATCTTGCACAACAACCTTAGGCTCCCAAAAGTTCTTCCTGGAATCCATCCCTTGCCAAACAGACACGAACCAACTTGGTCTTCTTCTCTTTAACTTATGACTCCTGACGATTTGAGATTTCCACCGACTTACTCGTAACAGTCAGCCCACATCTACTGGCGGCACAACTAAGATCAGCTACGGTTTCCATACCACAACCCTCAAAACTTACACATGAAATCCATCATGAAAGTTTGAAAACTTGTGTGGTAAGTCCAACCTATGATCTTATACAGCCCCATGAATCTTGGCCTCAGCTTACCCAGCTTACGGTTCCTCGGATCGCTCTAATCCTAAAATACACATCATCACCCATTGCGAACTCTAAATCCTTCCAAAGAACCTTCATGACAATCGACACTCGGACAACTGTCCACTCCCAGAATGACTTCGTAATGGCCTAACTCCATTTTCACAAGACTTCCGCATAACTTCACGCCCTTCAGCACCATGGGCACTTCTTCATAACTTCAGTGGACTTCACAAGCTCAACTCTGACTGTCTCGATCTCCTTCGTCCTCAAGGCGAACCACGCCTCAGAAAATCCAGCACTTTGCCAGTGCCGAAAACAAAAAGCTATTCATAGCTCCTGTGTCAAACAATTTATGGGTGGTGATTCCCATACCAAAACCGATCCCACACATTTGGTACTACGCTAAGCATGCTATTCAAATTCACACAAGACTCTCTAGACTGAACACAAAAGTCTATAAGGAATGACATACCTGCGTTTGCTTCCAACACCATGTTCTCCCGTGATATGGACTCGAGGTCTACCCGGCTGTCCTGCTGGTGGCGCTGGCAACTGAAGTTGTCCCTGATTCTGCCCTCCTAGCTGCTGCCCTTGAAGCGGAACCATACACTGCCTCGCAAAGTGCTCGATCTGCCCACAATGATGACACGTGCTCCTCAATGGTTGGACTTTTCTCAGCGGAAGCCCTACTGTACAATCCCTCTTCACATGCCCCGGTTGATGGCACCTGTAGCAAACAACACCCCTCAGGCCGTCCCTTGTGCTGGTGTTGAGTTAGCGGTCTCCCAATTCCTGTTATGACTCTCAGCTCTTTTTCCACTCTTAGCTTGAGCATGCTTGGACAATTTGAGTTCTTCCTGCAACCCAATTTCCTGCTCCGCAGCGGTTTCCACCAGGTCCACTATGCTGGCATATTTCCTGACTGAACAATGGTTCTTGAGGTCAACTCTCAGTCCCTTCATGAACTTAGAAATCAGCTCTGCCTCACCCATGCATCCGGCCTCCTCAGACGGTTGAATTCCTCCTTATACTCCTGGACAGTTCGGTTATCCTGACGAAGCTCGTCAAAAGCACTCTCCATCCTATCCAAGGCCTCTGGCGGAAAGTACTCCCGAGTGAACTCCTCCTTGAAATCAACCCAAGTCAACTCGTAACGCCCTTCTGTCGACTCTACCACACCTTCCCCCCTAATCATGGCATCATCTACCAGATACTGCACAGCCAAATCCTTGCGGTACTCTTGTGGACACCTGATTTAATCAAAGTTCTTCTCCAACTTCTTCCTCGAATTATCAGCAGCCAAGGCACTCGTCTTCTCGTCAAAGTGATTCATCTGCATATCCCTCATCAATGATAACGTTTCCCAATACGAAGGTCTTTGAGCTGGCACATGCGCAACCGGTGGGGGAGGTGGCGGCTGATACTATTCTCCCCCGTTATGGCCATTCAACGGCGCAGCCTGCTGATGCACATTCCCCATTCCCGGGTCATTCTGCTTCTGATCCCTAAAATGGTCGCGATACCTCTGCAACTCCTCCATCATGGCTGCAAGCTCGGCAGCTTGATTAGCTCCCTGGACTGCCCCTGCTGGGTCCACACCCCTGGCGCATTCACGGTGTTGTTCCCTTAAACACTTTCTGTTGAAACAGCCTGGCTTTCTGCCCTAACTGCGGGTTGCACAACTCTCGGAGCTCGGGCAACACGTGCTCTCTTTGGCGGCATCCTGAGCACAGAAGAAGCAAACTCTCAAAACTCTACACAAAACCGAAACACTTAACACACGAAGAACATTGAGGTCAAGTAAGGTTAGGTAATGTTTCCCACTTTTCTTTTAAATACCCCATTTTACCAAAAATCTTTTTTTTTCTTTTCTTTTTAAATCCGTAAATAAATATTTTTATAAATCCGAAAATATAAAATATTTTGAAAATACTTATTAAAATATTTAAGAAAAATCACTAAGTTGAAAACTTATTTTGAAAACACTTTTTCCTTTTTCAATCCGCATCCCGGGTCAGAACCGGTTTGGCAATCCTAGTCTCTGATACCAATTGTAACACCTGTCTCTTTCAAAACTAAGATGGCATGTTAAAGTGCATTAACTTCCACCACAAGAAACCACTTGCTAGTTCAATGCCATTTTTATTCCCAAAAATCGTATTCAAAACGTCTTACAAAGACCATTTTAACTTAACCAATAAATCCGAATTTAAATAACGTTTTTAAAATAAATAATAAATAATAAAACAAAACCCGCATCTTCCCAAAACCATCACCGAGCCACAAGACTACTCCTGAATGTCTACGCGCTCACCTGCAAAGGAAAGAGGGATGAGTATTCCAACAATACTCAGTGAGGGCGGGTCCTAGGGACCCACGATATACATTTCGCACATGTATAACCATTCAAAACGAAACTCCTAAGCTAATACACACATGCAAACACGTCCGAAGTCATTCATAGATCAAGAAATGACATCACTAGACCTAACTGGTGCATCCACGGCCTCACCGGCGCATACCCCCCGTGGCATATAGCGGCCCACACGCTGTCCGTCCTCAAGATGCAGGGCTCGTCAAGCCGCCAACGATGAACTATGGAGTCCCACACGCCTCCATATCGAAACCATACATATCAAAAAAGGTTCCTACATCTAATCCCAACCCACAAGTGATTTTCCCCATGTAATGCAAACACCCGCAAACACTATTCATACATCAATCAACAATATTCCGTTTAATAACCTATGATACTAAGTTCATCATTCAACAACCGCAAGACAACAATAATTACTATAGTGTTACTAACATGTTATTAATCAGGTTCAACCAACAATCAAATACGTGTATTCATATAGATACAATGCAGGTATGCGCGGATTAACAAAAGACTACTCAGTATAAAACAACTATGAATCTGAGAGAGATAGATCACGCCAGTCCTCACTTTAGTCTCAGATAGGAAGCGGAAAACAAAAATGGAAGGAGATCTGGTTATTGCGGGTCCTCGCCGAACGGATCTGGGCATTACGACGGTATGAGTCTGACCCCACAACAATTGGAAAAGAATATTAGAAATTGACAGATCTAGATCTGAAAAAAATAGATCTAGATCTGAAAAAGTAGATTAGATCTGAAAACTAAAAAAGGCTCAGATCTGCTCACCAAGGCGTCTAATGGAAGAAACAACCACAGATTCGAGAAGAGGGAACGAAGGAGAACGTTTCCGGTGACTGACAATTTTCCGGCGACTTTTCCGGCAGCCGCGGACAGCGGCTCTGGCGACAACTTCGGCGACGACGGCTCCAGCGACAACTCCGGCGACAGCGGCTCATGCGACAAATTCGACGGGAACATGGCAGAGCTTCGCTGGAGAATTTATGGCTGAAAACTCTGAAATGGACAGCTCTATTTATAGGAAAAGAGAGGGGAACCCTAGGTCAAAACTCGGATTGGGTCTGGACTTTGGGCTTTTGTCCACAAAATTTCTTCTTGGCTGGGCCAGGATGTCACAACTTGTAACGCCTCTGACCGCCCATTCCGGCGAGTCACCCATCCCTCCGTCGGGCTCGTGGGTCCTGCTCCGGTCCGACGGTCGGTGCGTTATTTTTTCCGGAGCCCAACCGTCTTATTTACTGACTATGTAATCACCACATGTTCTTTCTCCGTGTTTTGTCCTCACTCACACGGTTTCAGAAATCACTTTCAAAAGGTCACCCATCATAGTCCTACTCCAGCTCAAGCACCTTTAACTGTAGAGTTCTTTCGGGACCAGTGACCGAAAAGATAAGTACACTTTGATAATAGAGGTAGCCAAATTAATTAATTTAAACTTATTCAAATAGGTCGGGTCTGGATCGTTACTGGTAAATTTAATGGTTTTCGAAAATTCTGAAAAGAAACACATCGGTGGAAGCTGTTGCTGATAATTTGTAGCGTCAGACTTAATCGAGTTGGTTGCCATCACTACGTCTTCCATGTGTCAACGTCGGTGTTGAGTTTTGTGTATTTTCACTGTAATACGAATGCATATATATATATATATATATATATATATATAATATATATAATATATATAGAAAACAAAGGAGGCGAGTTATTTGCCCTAGTTTTAGATTGTGTTGGGCTTCTAGGCCCAATTAGAACATTGGGTTATCGCATTTTTAAATACCCAAAAATGTTTAGGGTTATCTTATAAAATGATATTAGGGTTTATTATAAAAATACACTTCTCTTCGCCGTCAGTGTTTGTGTGCCTTAGCCGCAGGACTCATCGCAGTTTCAGGTGATTCCCTCTTCATCTCAACTTTCTCTTCAAAGATTCTCGTTTTTCTTCATTCGGTTTTGTAGATCTACTATTCGTCTCTGTAAATCTTTTGTGGAGTCATTATCATTTTTTTTTCCATTTTTATGGCTGTTTGTTATTGGTAGTTTGGATTCTAATATATGTTGTGTTGATACGTAGGAGGAGGAGAAGAATGTCTCACAGGAAGTTTGAGCACCCAAGGCACGGGTCACTTGGTTTCTTACCCAGGAAGAGAGCTAACCGACACAGAGGAAAAGGTGAGCGTTCTTCAAGTCTTGGAGTTAGTGTTATCGTTATGGTTGCATGTGTGTTCTCAAAATGGAATAGTTGATCTGTTTTATAGAGTTACGATTGCGTTATCTTCACTTTTAGATTCAGAGTTATTGAAATGCTTTAATGGGTGTCTTCAAAATGCTCTGTCTTAAGAGTCGCGATTTGAGTTCAATTTTCTAACGTTATTGAAGTGCTTAGTTATGGAACGCCTGCTCTGTTTTCTAGAATAACAATTGAGTTTTCTTCAAATTTAGTCTCAGTGTTATTGAAATGCTTCATTGTATCTTGTGAAATGCAGATTTGCTGTGTTTTCTAGAGTATTATTTTTTGCTGATACAAATGTTTAATTTGAACTCTCTTTTTTGCTGATACAAATGTTGAATTGATAAACAGTGAAGTCATTCCCTAAGGATGACCAAACCAAGCCTTGCAAGTTCACAGCCTTCATGGGTTACAAGGCCGGTATGACCCACATTGTTAGAGAAGTGGAGAAACCCGGATCCAGTAAGTGGTTCTTATTCATTTCAGTTTTGCTAGTCTTCGTTCTGCAAATCTGATTTCAAGAATGGTAATCTAATGGCCTTGTTATTTTTTGTATTCTATAGAGCTTCACAAGAAGGAGACCTGTGAAGCTGTTACTATCATCGAGACACCTGCAATGGTGGTTGTTGGAGTGGTTGCCTACGTCAAGACTCCACGTGGCCTGAGGTCCTTGAACACTGTCTGGGCACAGCACTTGAGTGAGGAGGTCAGGAGAAGGTTCTACAAGAACTGGGCCAAATCCAAGAAGAAGGCGTTCACCGGTTACGCCAAGCAGTACGAAAGTGAGGATGGCAAGAAGAGCATCCAGTCTCAGCTTGAGAAGATGAAGAAATACGGAACTGTCATCCGTGTTTTGGCCCACACTCAGGTAATCGAATGTTTGCTTTGGTGTTATCAGTAATATCTTATGCAAATTGTTGTTGCTAACAGTTATACACTATTTCTCTACCTTACAGATCAGGAAGATGAAGGGTTTGAAGCAGAAAAAAGCTCACTTGATGGAGATTCAGATCAACGGCGGTACCATTGCACAGAAAGTCGACTTTGCTTACAGTTTTTTCGAGAAGCAGATCCCGATCGACTCGGTTTTCCAGAAGGATGAGATGATTGATGTGATTGGTGTGACCAAGGGTAAGGGATACGAAGGCGTTGTTACCCGTTGGGGTGTGACAAGGCTTCCACGTAAGACTCACAGGGGTCTACGTAAGGTTGCTTGTATTGGTGCGTGGCATCCAGCTAGAGTCTCTTACACTGTTGCCAGAGCTGGTCAGAACGGTTACCATCACCGTACCGAGCTGAACAAGAAGATCTACAGGTTGGGGAAGGTTGGTCAGGAGACTCACTCAGCCATGACCGAATACGACAGGTCAGTAGAATTTCTTAGCAGCCAGAGCTGTTTCATTCTTTCTATCTGTTTTTTGGTTATGTAGTCTGATGATGATGATGAATGTTGTGGCTATGATAGGACCGAGAAGGAATTGACTCCAATGGGAGGATTCGCACACTATGGTGTGGTTAAGGATGACTACTTGATGATTAAGGGATGTTGCATGGGTCCGAAGAGGAGGGTTGTCACTCTGAGACAGTCGCTACTCACTCAGACTTCCCGTCTTGCACTTGAGGAGATCAAACTCAAGTTCATTGACACTTCCTCCAAGTTTGGGCATGGTAAGTACCAGACCTCCCAGGAGAAGCAGAAGGCTCTTGGTCGCGCCCCTGCCAAGGCTTAATCAAGTGTTTTTTCTCTCGTATTTATCTCTTCCTTTAAACAATCTTGAAAGACGATACTCTTTTGAACGGTTCTATGCAATTTTGTGTTTTAGTTATTTGGAGATTTTGGTCTTTATGCTTCTTCGTCTTCCCGTATTCTTCTCATTTTATAATTATGATTCTGAGTATGCTAATGACAGATGAATTCACTTCTGCAATAGTATAAGATCTGAATGACCCATACAATTTACATAGTTAACAAAATTTAATTTGATTTTAACGAGTTTTGTTTGAAATGTTAATATCAATTTAGTTGAAGTTAAATAGTTTAATTTTGGTTATTATAAACATATTGTAATTTGAAAATTTAGCATAAATAAATTTTATTTTTTTATAAAATCTGAGAAATTGTATTTTTTGACAAAACAATAAAAAAAATATTTTCCCACGAAACTTAGAAATTGTTTATTTCCACCAAAACAAAAAATTTATTTTTTTGTCAAACCTGAAATTTTATTTTCCCATTAAAATAAAGAAATTGCATTTTTTCGCAAAAACAAAAAATCACATTTTTTTGCGAGAATCTGTGTTTTTCAGCCAAAACAGAGAAATCATGTTTTTTTACCAAAACAAAAAATTTCATCTTCCTGCAAAAACAAAAAAAAAATTATATTTTTCCGTCAAAACCGAAAAAATCATATTTTTCCATCAAGAAATTACATCATCCATCAAAAGCTAAAAAATTACATTACCTATCAAAACCGAGAAATCGTATGTTTTCGTCAAAATTGAAAAGTTGCATTTCCCTCGCATTTTCTCATCAAAACTGACATATTTTGTTTTCGCATCATAATAAAAAAAAAAAATTTTCACCAAAACCAAAAATTCACATTTTTCGCCAAACCCGAGAATTTGCCTTTTTCCGGCATAACCGAGAAATTATGTTTTCCTACCAAAACTGAAAATCACATTTTCATACCGAAACCAAGAAATTCTCTATTCCCACCAAACCCAAGAAAATTTGTTCTCGGTAACCACTGGAAATGCGAATCTCCAAGCTGTGGTGGTCTGAGCTTCTCCTTATTTGCTTTCGACTTCTATTTTTTTGTAAACTTTGGGCTTTTAATGGCTCAGCAAAATAGTAAACTGATTTTATTAGTGTGTTAATGATATGTATTATTGTTATGTTTTTATTGGTTCAAATTTTTGCTGATGTGTGAGCTTCTTATAACATAACGCTTTTTGTGTTGTTGTTATAGAAGCATAGCTGATGATGAGTCTACACTTTTTTCAATCATATACGTCTCTATCAAGCAAACACTAGAAATTTTAATTTTTTTTTCCTGTTATTTATTATTTGAATTTCGGTTTGGTAAAAATATAAAATAAAGATTTAATTTTTTATTTGTTGTTATTTATTATTTGAATTTAGGGATGGTAAAAAACAAAACATTTTTTTTATTTGTTGTTATTTATTATTTGGATTTGGGTTTGGCAAGATATAAAACAAAGATTAACAAAGAAAAATATTTGGGGTCTTAAAAGGTTTAAGTTAAAAATAATAAAAGTTAGTAGATGATGTGTATTAATAAAATATTTTGATTGATGTTTTATTTTGCTGATGTGTTAATTTTAGAAAGCTTGAAAAAGCTCATGTGTCATCTCATAGAAAAACACTTGTGTTATTGTTATACTGATTAGTATATACAAATAAAATAATTAAAAATGATTTACTATCGAGATACTATTATATCATTTTTGAAATCATGTTTTATTTTATTTTAAAGTGTTATTTTTGGACATCTTATATTAAACCATACATGAATTAAAACCGAAAACGTAAGTTAACCAACTGCAATGTTCTGGCAGTTCCTCCTCTGAGGACGAAGAAAAATCACAACTCTCGGAATTGACGACTGTTTTTATTTAAATAATTATGTATTAAGTTTCACCAAAAAACGAAAAGAAATTAGAAGCTTCGAGGTATGTTAACCATGTTGGTGAACTTTGTTTAGGTGGAATTTGTTTGTGGTCGTCATTTTTAATGGCTGATTTTTGTGATATTTTCTTTTCTGTCTTTCTATCTCACGTTTCTATAATCTGTTTTTTTTTATATCTTCAAAAATATATTAATCAATTAAAAAATGATTTTTTTCCTTACTAACTATGTATAAATGTATAAAAAATAGTACTAGGTGATCGTTCCATACTGTGTGCAGACTATAAAATATTTTATACGTTGAATATATAATTAATATTGTATACTGAAAAATACTTTATTTATATATTAAAATTATGTATGAATAATAGCATTGTATGAACATTTAATAATAAAAATTAATAATAACTGAAATGGAAAATGTTTTAGATAGTAAAAAAAAATTCTTGATAAAAAAATATTAGTCAAGAATATAAAATGGTTTCTTAGAATAAAGATGTAAATATAATGACTAAATAAATTAAAATTATTAAAACATATAAATAGAGTTTAAAAATATCAAAAGCATAAAATTAAGAAAGATTTTGAAACACTTCCTAATAGACGACGTTAGTAGTTTTCTTTTGCACTTTTCATTTTTTGTCTGTTACGAGAATTTTAAGTCCAGATCTAAGACTTAACTTTAGATAATACAACATATAACTGTCCATGAGAGAAAACTGGTCTAGGTAGAAACAAACCGACATTCTCAAGTGATTATCCTTGGCTTTTGTTGATAGTCATTGCGAAAGCTAAAGCCAAAAGGTGTCTACGGCGCATTCTGAAAGGAAATATTCTCAAGTGATTTTCCTTGACTTTTGTGGATAGTCATTCGAATATAAAATAGTTCCAATTTTGTATTTGATCCACTCTTTTCTTTTATTTGAACATTATCTTTCGAACTCACCTTCAAAACTTGTCCAATGACATCTAAATTGAGAAATGTAAAGAACAAATAATAATAAAGAAGATTAGTAGTTAAAACAGGAAACAAAAAACAGATCTAACAAACAACTGAAAATAGTGTTTAGTATTACAAATCAAGATATTTTTGTCGACCTTGCCACCAAAAATTTCAGAGAAACCAGTGAAATATCGTTTATGTAATTTTGGTGGAAAACCTACAACGGGTTTAGTGACATTGTCCGAATGAGTACCAATTTAATTGTTACTCTCTAGAATATTCTTTTAGCACGAAAGCGCTGATGCTTATATCTTCACCCTCTTTCAAAACTTTTTGATGTTTTTCTATCAACTCTTCTTCCACAGTTGCATGAATCCTTGTTCCATAAAAAGATTGCAAATACTTACACTTAGAACTTTTGAAAACACAAACTAAAACTTAATTAACGAAAAAATAGAAATAAAGACAAACTTCTTCATCCACGAGAACAATTTCAATAGATTTACCAACACCAGTTATAAAAGAATTCTATATAACTTGGATATGCGTTTTTATATTTTGTACTTCGGATGCTGGATCAAGATTGTTTAAGATAATGCAATGTGATTTTGTACTTTTAACGATAGACATTGTAGCTAGTGACAAAAACTGTGTTGTGTGTTAATATAATGGAATATATATATATATATATATATATGTTGATTTGAGAATTTCGGCACAAATATTCTCTCGAGGTGGGTATTGATTACAAATATATTACAAAGAAGATATACTGTATGTTCATAAAGTACCAATTACTATTTACCAAAGAGTAATAACTCGGTGCATATATTTAGGAAATATTTGACCTTTCATATTTTGGTATTCTATATATTCATTCATATTTTAAGAAACCGTAAAACACTATATATATATTGATATTGTTACGAATTGATTAGTGTGATATTTTAAGAAACCATATAATTTAATTGCGTGTTTTGTATAAATTTATTAATATTTTTCCTTTTTAAACTTCAAGATCTTCACAAAGAATATTAAACTTGGTAATTTGTTACATTTTATTAACATTTTAAATATGTATATCTCTAAACATTTATAATGATTTTATGATTTTTACAGATTCTCGACATCTTAACTATTATTTGAGAAGTATGTTTAATGAAAAAATCTGATGTGTCATCATATTAACAAAAGTTGGTGCAAAACAATGCCACCTCATAAATGTGATATGACAAATTTCTTAAAATAAACAAAATATTATGATTGGTTAAGTTAAAACTAAATAAATCTCATTTTTAAATAAGAAAAGTTTATATCATATATGAATGAATTCTCATTATATCAAGAATTCGAAATTATAAATGAAACAAAAAATAAACAGATAGAAAAATAAATTATAAGTATCCTGTTAGCTAATTTTTTTTATTATAATACTGTATATATGCATAAAAAGTAAAAGTAAAAGTAAAAATGAATCTTTACGACTTCGGTTTAATGTAAAAATTTCAGGCTATATTTTTTGTTTAAAGCATCTTCAACCCACCTTTATTTTAAATCTTCTAATTTGGGCGGAAAAAAGTTGTTATTTTTTTCCTCCACTTATAGAGGAAAAAATAACAATCATTTTTTTCCCTATAAAATAGAAGTAGGTTGGAGAGAAGTCCACTTATATTTTAAAGAAAAAATAGAAAAATACACTGGAGATGATCTTAATGTTTAATATATTATTAAATGTTAAGAAAGAAAAAGGTATGAGTCAAAGAAGATAAAACATAAATAAAATAATTTTGATCGATTTTAAGTTTTTATTTGAAATATTTAAAATATTATCTTACACATATTAATTTTTAATGTATATATGTTTTCTAACATATTAAAACTTTATCTCATGAATCAAGTTTTGTATATGTTGTGATCCATTATATTTTATGTTAAAAGATATATTAAAGTTAGGAACATATCAACTTTTAATTTTTAATAACAATCAAACATTGACATATTATATTACACCTTAAATCATACACATAGGTTTAGATCCGATTGGTTTAAACGATTCGGTTACAGAGAGTTTGTGAAAGCGAGCGATTACAGATTATAAAAAATTTGACGAAGAGATGAACAGAGAGCTACCAGAGAGTTTTGTAAAATATGATTTCACAAATTTAATAATAAATTATTATTATATTTTTATTAAGAAACCATATGTGAGTAAACGCTGAAAAATAAGAAACTTTGATTAAATACAAAACGATAGAAATAGTTTTCGTGATTGTTGTTTAATGCCAATAAGTGCATCATCTAAAAACATAACGTTTGCGGAAAATACCAGGAAAAAATTATCAACACCTAAATATTACAATTCACTTATTTATAACTCATACTTATATGCATAAATATACTTATTTTTTTTTTTAAAAAAATCAACCATACATTATAAACATATATATTACAAAACATATATTTTGTTATTTTCTTTTAACACATAAAATTGTATATGTATAAAAACATAACATTTACATAATGTATAAAAAATTAATCAATACTTAAATATTACAACTCATTATGTCTAAAAAAAATTACTTGCACATGCATGCAGACAAAAAATAAAAATTAAATAAATTATTATATATTTTAATTTTTTTTGTTTATTTAGTAACCATATTTACATTTTTTATCGAAAGAAATATTTTAAAATCTTAGTTAATATTTTTTATCGTAATTTTCTATTAAAATATATAATATTTTATATTTGATTTATCGTTATTTTTTATTATCAAATATTTATTATTTTATTATTAATACATAATTAATCATATACAAATAAATATCTTCAGTACTATATTAATCATAATCGAACATATAAAATATTTTATAATGCAGGCCGATCACTTAGTTTATATTATTTTGTATTATTGATCCTCCCATTGTAATTATTTGCTCTCAATAAACGTGATTTAATTTAATTTAAATAACTATGTGAGCAAAGAGTATGAAAGTTGCAAGTACTTTGTCTTGTGATGCATGGTGGCATGTACATGGAAGGTTTTACGCCTGTAAAGTAAATTTGGCAACTTCTCAACTATGTAATATTTTAGATAGTCATTATGGTCAACGGAAAATCACATACAAATCAAAACGAACCTCAACCTGCAGTTTCCTGGCAATGAGTAACCCATTCTTGCAACTAAGTTCGTGCTGAAGTGCCTTTGCCTGAAATTCACAGAAAAATCCAGCTGAGTAACTTATAATTGATGATCAAGCACGCCTATGTTTGCAGAAGAAGCATACTTTGCTTGTATTGATCTCCTGTCAAAGAAGAACAATGAAAATTAACTTATATATCACATTGTAACCATAGAATTCCTAAAATGATATATCCAAATGAACCATACAAAGATGAGATGTACCGCAAAGATGCGAGTGTTGGTCTGAACAAGCGGCAAATTCTATTCCTGATCCTTCTGTAAGATTATCCTATATTTCTGCAGCTCACTTTGATACAAGAATTTTGATTCTCTTGGTCAATCACCCTTTTTGTATTGATCAATTGTAGTATAACATAAGTTTTATCAATCCAAAAGGGGAGAATGAAGTAGTAGGAATGCAATGAAGCTCTTAATTCAAGCAAATATAGATAGTTTAGAATGTCTAACAACTTAAAGGATTAAACAGAAATGAAGCAGCATCAAACAAAGAGTGAAAAGCAAGCAAGACAACTGAAACAAAGGCAAAAACAGAGCAATTTCGAATTCAACTAAAAACAGAGAAAATATAGGACTTAAGATGAGATAATTGGTGCTAGGGAACTCTTGACTCAACCTATGATGCTTACAAACTCACACAATGCTATTCCTTATGCATAGAATTCATTTATAATACTAATCTAATCTCTTGGTACTAATCTCTTTGCTAATTACCAAGTTAAGAACTAATTCTCATTAGTAAAATGATAAACATCAAGCATTAAGACAATCTATCAATCCTATATTGCCAAATCACTCCCTAGACAGTCAATCTCTTGAGCTAGGATAAACAATTCTCTTGCAAAACAGTTCAGACATTTCATCAAACACTTGGTAGGCATAAAATGGCCTCCCATCGATCACTTCCTGACTGATGGTTCTGAGGAATGTGATCGATGGTATACTCGCTGGGATCCCATGGATCACTTCCTGACTGATGGTCCTGAGGAAAGTGATCGATGGTATACTCGCTGCATTCCCATCGGTCACTCCTTGACCGATGGTCCTGATCGATGGCCTCCCATCGGTCTTGAGTGATCGATGGTCTTGAAGACTTGATCGATGGAGGTTTAGCGGTTTCACGAAAACTTCTGTAACTTTCTAACCACTGATGGGAATGACCTGAAACCAACTCCAGACGCATGCTAACTCACGGGGATACAACATTGATGAAGATTGTTGAAGCTGAATCGGGTTGGAGATGCTTTGTCCGAGCCGGTTTTTGCAGGTGAAGTTTCTGGCCGCTTTAACAAGGTGCACCTTCTTCTTGGCTCTTTTGATGTTTTGTGCTGCACCCACCATCATCTCCCATGCTCCTTGTAGTCTCAAAACTCTCCAAACATACCTGCCAAACTCTTCAAATGCATAAAACATGCAATGCACATCCTAAACCTACACTAAGTCCTAACTGAATGCAAATGGGACAAAAGCAAGCAAAATGAATGTTTAAAGACTATAAAACAATGTAAAATGTATGCTAATATGGTGTAAATAATGAGTATATCACACTTCCACTCCGTTTGATGATTTGTCTGTCGTAAAAACAAAAAAAAACAACAATCAGCATTAACAAGCAATTAACGGACACAACACACTCACAAGTTTCATATTTTTCGATGGGAGATTGATACTTTCTCTCGTTGAGGACTATCATCAGTTTCCCGAGAAAACGAAACATGATCCTCTTTCTTTGCCAGTGCAAATATAACATCACTGAAAGGCGCAAAGCTTTTCTTTATAGCCTGTGTGTGAAGAAAAAAACAAAGATTAGAGGGTAAGTGGAAAAATAGCTAAGCGAGAGTGTTAAACTTAAAGCAAAAAACATGTGTCTCCTTTAACCACTCTCCTGCTGCCCTGCTCCTTGAGAGTCGCTCACTTCCAGAAAGATCAATAAGGTTAAGAACACCTTGCACCTATTGTTCAGTGATTGTAGGATCTTAAGATGGAACTGACTGAGAGACAAAAGCTGTAGTCGCAATCTTTATTCACAACAGCAACAGAAAAAAAATCATGGAATCAGTTTAGAGACTAAAATGAAACGACCTGAAAACAGATGAATCAGCATGCATTCAAAGCATATATCGAGTAAGATTGAATCCTGACAAACTCTATTTTAGTGAAATCAACAAGAAGAAACTATCAAAAGAAATGTCTGCATCTGATTATAAGATCACAAGTTTCTTGAGCTGGTAATTATTGAAAACCACAAGAAGCGAAAGACCTATAGAAAGAATCTGATGTGTCATTGTAAATTTTTGTAACCGAACAATACAGAGACAGCAGTGGGTACAAACACTTGAATGCAAGATACAGACGGAAAAACAGAACAGATCCCAAATGCAGGAGAAGACAAACACGAAAAATACAGTTTTAAGTACACTCAAATGATCTCAAAGTGGTCTCTGTTATCGACCGAGGTGATCTAAACTAATACATTAAACAACAATTTTGAGGTTTCTGTTCAAGGCTTTGGTCTCACCTTACTTATCCCGGATCGCTCCTTTGACTTTGCTAGGCTGTTACGAATATGTGAGATCGCTCCCCAGTATTTCAACATGTTGGCTACATCATCAAGACTCAATATGTATTCTTCTTCCCTTAGAGGGAAAGACCTCTAGGCATTGAGTTTAGAAAGCTAAGCGCAGTCAATTTAATTTAATCTAACACATAATTAACTTAATTATACCCACAACATATATTTATATAATAAAATAAATATATATTTCTATTAAAAATAGTAGCAATATGACACCACAATTTATTTTTTAAAAACAAAACTAATATTGGTTATTATACATACATAAATATATTATCCTATTTTCTTAAGTATCTTGATTTCAAATACTAATAGAAAAAACTATTTTTCTGGATATACTTGATATTATATGAACTATTTACTTGACATTAAAGATCTTAACTAATGCAAGTTTATCATTCTATTGGTTCGAGTATTTTGGTTTGAACTGTTAGAATAGAAAAATTAATTTTCACGATTTATAAACTTATATTAATATACTCGGACCAATATGATGCTAAACTTATATTAATTAAGTCGTGTAATAACACTTATTCCTACTAACACTTCAAATAAAAATATTCGAACTAATATGATGATAAACTTATATTAATTAAATTGTGTAAAGTAAACAAATTGTGTATAGTAAAGTAAATTCCAAAAATAGAATGATAAACTTGCATTAGTTAAAATGTTTAATATCAAGTAAATATGTCCTATGATATCACGTATATCCAAAAAATAGTTTTTTTTTCGATTAGTATTTAAAATCAAAATACTTAAAACAATAGGATATTATATTTATGTATGTACAATGACCAATGTTAGTTTAGTTTTTTAAAAATAAACTGTGCTGTCATATTGCTATAATTTTTAATAGAAATATATGTTTATTTTATTATACAAATATATGTTGTGGATATAATTAAGCTAATCATGTGTTAAATATTTATTTTGAAAAACCTTAAAATTAAATTGACTGCGCTCAGCCCCCCATAACTTAATAAAGTCTGCATATTCCCCCCTAGACTACACTTCTGCATATTTCCACCTAAACAATTTGTTTTCTGCATATTTCCCCCCAAAATACAATCTAACCGAAATGCAATTTCGTAAATTAATCGCGATTTTAATTTCTAATTGAAATAGGCAGAGGTTTATAGTTTGAGGGGGGGGGGGGGGGGGGGATTAAGCAGAAGCAGACAACATATAGTTTGGGGGACTGACGGCAGCCAACCCTTGATTTTACTGCTGATCCAAGTTCACCTTCGTTCATTTGTCTTTTGTAATGTTTTTTTTTCTAAACGATAAAACAAAATTTCCTTTTTTCAAATCACAAGATGCCAGGTCACATTTACATGCTGTCATTTTTTTACACTAACTTTTGCTGTGAGAATGACACATCAGCATTTCTTTGTAAATGTGCGTGTCAAATAATGTTTAGGATTAGAAAATATTTGGGTTATATGGAAATTTCTTTTGAGATGCATTTTGTATTTTAGAAATCCAAACTCATGGAAATTCAATAAAAACACGAAAATTACAGTTTGGATTCCAAATCATAATAATTTTCATAATTCAATCAAATCATCTAAAAACTTATTAAAACATAAATTCTTCCAAATGATTTCAATTGTTAGGTTGAATACATTCTATTTAGTTCGGTTTGGTATGGCTTGGTTTCAGTCTTTTTCTGAAATTATACTATTACGAAAAACTTTGATACAAATTAATAGAAATAGTAATAATAAATGAGTGAGATAAAACAAAAAATTTAAAAAATAGAATTCAAATCATAAGAAATCCATCAATAAAAACTAAATTTATAAAAACCAAAAAACTAAAAAAAAAACCCCAAATTCTTATAAGCCACTATTGTTAGTCTCCTTATGTTGTTTATAAATCTCTGATATACAAAATTTATAATATATAAATATTAAAAATAATTTATATTTATATAAGATCTAAATATAATTATAAACTTATAATGTATTTAAAAACCACAAAAGAATCAAATTTGAATATAAAGAACAGATTTCAAAACATCAAACCTTTCAAAATCAATAACTAGAAAACAAAAGATAGGAATAAATTAGGGTTTACAACCTTTTATTATATATATGTAGATATTTTTTATAAATATTATATTTTAAATTTATTAGTTAAGTTAGTAAATTATAAAAATAATAAATCCTACTAATAAAATAAAGACCTATACTAAATTAAGAAAAAAAGAAAATATAACTTATTTAAAATTTAGTTCTAAAGCCAAAAAAAACTTTTCGATTTCACAATTTTAAACCAAACCAAATCTAAACCAAAGCTATAAAAAATGATAACTAAATGAGCTTTTAGATTTAACTATAACCAAACAATATCACTTTTTTGATTTGGTATGATTTAGTTTTTTTGGTTATGATTTTTTTGTCCACTCCTAGTATGGAAACACGATGCAAACACTTGTTTCCATTTTAGAAACACGATGGAAACTTATTTTTATTTTTTGTAGTAAATAAATTAATAATTATAAAAATGAGATCACATGATCATTTTTTTCACTGAAATTAATAATTAATTTTAATTCATTATAATAAATTAATAATTTTTTTTTATTTATTATATGAGATTAATATTGATATTATTGAGTTTAGAATTTTTTTCTCTTAATCAATTGGAATTGGATTAGAATTAGATGGTTTATGTAAATAATGAAATTAATGTTGAAGAAAATTTTCCAAAATTATATTTTAATGTTATAACTAGGTGTCTCGTCCGCGCCATGCGCGGGCCGAATTGCCTAATAAATTGTTGTTTTGAGTAATATCAGATATGTTCAAAAACATCACGAAACATAATTAAATAGTTCAATACATCCAAAAACCTTATTAAATAGTTTGAGTAGCATTTTTTGAAACACAAACGGGAAACATGCATTCTCATTATTGTTCATTCGATCCAGAATTTGCGGTCGAGGCCTCTTCACCACATTGTAGCCTGTAATAAAAATTTATGATATGTATGAGGAGCTTAGAAGTAGTAAACTAAACTGATTTATTCTGTTTACAATGTCATTACCTATCACAGAAATGATGAACATCAGCATTGAAATAGAACTCACAATACTTCTTCATTGCAATAACATTCATAATACCTATTAAAAAAAAAACTAAGATCACAAGACAACACATATATACCAACAAACATAGTTTGGTGTATTATATTATTCATAGTACCTTCATATTGTTTGTTGATGTACCACCATCTCAACACACAAATAACCTCTCCATCACGGTTTTGAGACCATTGCAAGGGAAACTCTTCAGCTACTTTTCCCATCGCGCAACATTCAATTACACATTTCCTATAGAAAAAGACGTTATAGAATAGCAATGAATCGATAATATGATGTGAAAATAAATAATAACGTTACTTGTCATCTTGGAGATCAAAAGGGATGATAGCGTAACCATATTGTATTTTACTCTCATCAGAAATCTCTAGCTCACCGACGTTTTTAAGAACACCAATTAAATCTAACGAACAACAGCACAAACTAATGAAACAATTATTTTTTTTGAACACAAAAATTACTACTATTCATTGCATAAAAAATTTACCGATAGTATAAGTGGCATCCATTCGACTTCCAATAACATCTACAAAATCAACCAATGTCAACAATAAACCATCTTGGGACCAGGCACAGAAATAAATCTAGTATTTGTAACAAACTTCAGCTTGAAAGGATGTCTTGCTATACGAATGAAAGCATTAGAAGTTTTAACTACAAAACCGCTTAATAGTTTCCACTTTCCTTCGATAAGTTCATCTTCAAACAAATGAATGTATTTGTTGCCAATTGAAGCTTGTATCTTCGACCCTTATAAACACTATAGCCATTACAACTGGACACAAATACATCTTAGGAGACGGGAAATGAATTTAAAGCTGGGATGAGTGAACTTGCATGCATGTCAACAAAGATCATCTTTAATTTAGGCCAACGATTCCTATCCTTCGCACGCCATTTCTTCAGCAGTTTAATTTCAACAGAGGGATTCACAACACAAGGGTCTATCTTAGAGACTTTTAAGAACGTCCGCATCGTAGCAGAAATGCCAAAACGACCAAACTCTAAACTAAAAAATACTAGTTATATGAAATAAGAAGCATAGAGTCAATCGACAATTACAATATTAATATTTAGTTTTCTTGCTGATTAGCTATCTTTATAGGCAAACAGTTTCCTATAAGTTTATTTTGAAAGAATAAAAGCCATATCTGTTTTATGTATAAAGTACAAAAAACCAAGATAGAATAAATAGTTCATAAATAAATCGGATAATAAACGTGCAACACTAACCAAAACCGAGACTTAGAACCAAACCAAAACGATGAAAATCCATAGCCAAAACAAACCCAGAATCAAAAACAATCTCAGACCGAATTCAATATGCAGAACAAAAACCAAAAGATCTAGATGTTCTCAAACACTTCCTTGTAGACAATGTTAATAGTACGTTTCTTTGGTTTCCCAGCCTCGTCAGTTATTAAGATCTTCAAACCGGAACGTGATGTTACTCTGGAGACAGCGACGTATAGCTGACCATGGGAAAACACAGGTCTTGGCAAAAAATACCAACTCTTTGTAAAGTCTGACCCTGACTCTTATTTATAGTTATCGCAAAAGCAACAGCAACAGGAAACTGTCGACGACGCATCCTGAATGGAAATCTAGTCTCAGGTGGCGAAACAAATATCCTTGGAATCAATACTTTCTGTCCAACCCTTTCCCCTGTGATAAGTTTAGCTTCAATCACATGCGCCGCGAGCTGCATTACAAGTAACCTCATTCCATTGCACAGACCACCCCAAGGATCGATATGCCTTAGCAACATAATAGGAGTGCCTATCTTCAGCTTTAGATCATGATTGAGCAAACCAGAAACTTTTATGCTATTCAGATATTCTTGGGTGTAAACCATATCATCATTTTTACTTGTGTCCGACGTATCAATACTATCTGAACTAAGGTACGAATGTTCCTCGCCTTTATTAAAAACAAAATTAATCGAAAGCACCTTAACTAAACCAAACTATATACGAAACAGTAAATATTACTTATTACGCGAGATAACATATACTCGTTTATAACGTCGACGTCAGAATTCCTTGGACTCAGAATAGCTCGCCCCTGAAAAAAAAAACGGATCTCGCTCTCTTGCATATGAATGGCCATACACTTCTTGGACAATTTTCTCCATAGGATCTCCACTCCCAGTTATCAGCAAATCATCTGGTATATCTATCTCAACCTCTCCAGTGTTAGGCTCATTGATCTTTCCGTCACCTATAGCAAGTATCCATTTTGAAAAAGACTCCAGTTCTTGGGCACTATCTGCATCAACACCACGAAGAAGACGCATATTCGTGGTAAGTTTCAAGACTGTACAATTGCTCCACAACGCTGAAGAGTTCAGAGATGACATGACGGTTTCAGCTCGATTACCACCAACAATCACAGGTAATATCTGTCTAAAATCACCACAAAACACAACAACTTTACCACCAAACACTTTATCACATTTCAGAATATCTCTCATTGTTCTATCCAATGTCTCAAAACAATGTTTGCTCATCATCGGCGCCTCATCCCAAATAATCAGTTTGGCTTCCTTGATCAATTCCACCTGATGTGATCCTACAGCAATTGAACATGTTGTAAACTCGTGAACAGCGAATGGAATGCCAAACCTAGAATGAGCGGTCCTTCCTCCTTGAAGCAACAAAGAAGCAATACCACTCGATGCCACGTTTAGGACGATGTCACCTCTAGAGCGAATATCAGATCCCAATACACTCCACAAAAATGTTTTGCCAGTACCACCAAAACCGCAAACAAAAAACATACCACCCTCGTCTTTGTTCATCTGTTATGGTTGTCAGTAATCTCGTATGCATGACCTTGAGCTGATCTCTGTTATAACTGCGCTCGTCCATTAAAAGATGATTAATAGTCTTATCCATGTCATCGTCCACAGCATGAGGCATCTTATCGTAGTTGGTCAACGAATTCCCATTTCGACGAAGGTATTTCTCTATTTTAGAAAGTGCACAACTCTTCAACTCATCATCGGTCATAGTGAAATCTACACAATATGAAACAAAAATTAGCCTATATTCACTAATCCAACATTACAACGATATATGTAAAACAAATAAATAACTTACTAATCCAACATTACAACGATATATGTAAATCAAAGAAACGACTTACTTGGATTATCCGATTTTTTCTTGAGCATATATAATATATTTATCGCTCAGGATCTGCCATGTCTTGTTCCACACGTTAACAGGCTCGGAAATGCTATTAGACAGCAACATAATAGCAAATAGCCTGCGCAAATATTTTCCCGAGCCCCAAAAACTCGCTTCTTCAATAGCCAAAATATACTATTTATCATCGTCCAACAATCCCAAGGCGTAGCAAGCTTCTTTGTACGAATCATAAACAACACCTTTGACTGTTCGTATATCCTCATACCTCTTAGGACATTTAACAATGTTCAGCAAAACACGCATATAAAAACACTGAACATAATTGGGAGGAACATACGTAATTTTTCCAATGGCAAAGCCTCGTTCGCGTAGCTTCCACTCCCTAGTCCTCTGTACCCAAACAAACTTTGTCGGGAAATCAGCATATGTCAACGCTTCTGCCTCCGAGAATTTACTATTTGCTTCCATCCAAGCCATAAACTTAGATCGAATCACAGACGCACGATTTATAATATGGTATATAGAATCATCTTCATTATAAACAACATTTGCTGACCCGGTAAGTGGAAAGAGAGATTAACAACAGTCGTCGAACGAAAATGAGTTGGGAAAGCTAATATTCTCCAAGTTGCCTCGCATGCTGAGATATATCTGAAAAAATAAAAAAAATCTCAATAGCATATCACATGCACAGTGATATTGTCTAAATTTCATTCGGTAATCAAACAATACAATAATGCCCCATTTGAAACAACTACTAATACAGACAAACCTGCGGTTGAGGAACTTTTTTACTTCATTATTAATAATATCATCCTGTTCAACAGAAGCACTAACATAGTCAGGACCCTTGGTAATATACTTGAATAGATACTTGATTGACCTCGTTTGATTGCACCACTCAACACTTATATAGGCTCGAAAACGACTAAGAAGGTCCTTGTTGTACGGAACCATATATCTATTGTCACAATCAAATCCCTTCTTGCGGATAGTTCTATCATTACTACCACGCTTGTAAATAGGAAAGCCACCATCATCAATTTTTGTTATCGCGCTACAAGGTTTGAGATAAAACCTGGTACATTTATCTTGATTCATGCACACATTAGTTTTATTGACCTCACCACATGGACCATGTATCATTAAGTCACCAACAACCTCGTATAAATACGGTTCCAAGTCTTTATCAGGTATCTCAGCAGAAATAGACCTATTGATATCATCCCCAGTCGGTAGTTTTGAATCTGGATGCAGAAACAACACCATATGGGCATGGGGTAAACCTGTTTTTTAAAACTCAATGGTATACATTGCTACAAATCAACAAAAAGAATAACAGTGTAAATACATCGAGTTAAGTATCTACCAATCTTTAATAAGAGAGTCTATGCTAGAATTAGTAAAATACCTGAATTCACACGGCCCAGAGCACTACCATTTGTCAAGTAATCCACGAGATTATCAAGTTTAATCTTAAACACACGACAACAGATATCTGGACGATCTTCCGTTATCAAGTCGTGTTTTTGCAGATATCTAGTAATCCCGGGCCATTTTGGATTACAAGTAATGGTAATAAAAAATCAGGATAGCCATAATACTTACAAGTCGCCATGGCATCTAAATAATTTTGCATCATATATCGTTTACCTCCAGTGAAAGACGAAGGAATAAATGATGTTAAAGTTTTTAAGCTTTAACTCAATCCTCAAACACACATGTCATTGTAGTACTTGAGGTGTCAATCCAATCCAAAGGCTAAGGAACACATGAGATGCAGAAGACTTGCTAAGCTAGGCCTAATCAAAAGAAGGGGATTCTGATCTAACAACCTAAAACAAGAAATGCAAACTAGAAAACAGAGATTCAAGACTAATGAATAACAAGGTGAATCTACAAACATGGTCAAGGTGAAAGAAACAATCAATGCATTAATCTCTAGGCAAGGACTACTGATATAGACTAGCCTAATCCCTCAGCACTAATCCCTTATCTAATCACATATTCAAGATAAATCCCTTTACTCAAACACATGATCATCAAGCATGAATGTCAAAGTCCACAGAGCCAAAAAGCATGCTAGACATCTAGTTTCCTATGCTAGGTTTACTAATCTCTTGTGCAATAGAACTAACATTAACTCACACTCTCATGCATAATCAATGCCTAAAGAAAAATTTCCCACCAATGTGGTGTTAAGTACTTAAGCACAAGCTATGCAAGACATGACATCAACCATAACTTCTTTCAAGCATTTCAGCAAACACCTTAAGTGCAATACTAGAAAGCCTAAGATCTACTTATCCTACAAAGAGGTACTAAGCATGAAGAACAGTCACACAAGAAGAGATAATCAAAGATTCAACATTCTAGCACCTTAACAATCATTAGAAACACTTTTGTTCTTCAAAAACCAAGAATCTCAAAAACTGAAGAACACAAATTCAAAAATAATAAAGGCAATAACAAATGGAAAACAAAGACTAGAAGATGAAAGATTTAAGATCAAAAGATGAAAGAAATAAATAAAAAGTATATACAATGATCCAATCTCAATCCACAAAGGGTTTGTTCTATAAAAAACCGAAGCAAAGCTTTGGAGAAGAGAAAGGATAAGAGAAAATAGATCTAGGTTTAGCTTTTTATAGGGAACATCCCAAAAATAGCCTTAGGAAGCAAAAATAAAAAAGTCAAAAATTGTCAAAGATGGTTCTCAGACCAAAACCTATTGATCAGAAGGAAGGGGGTGATGCTCAATGTAGGTGATCGATAGAAACTTCTGGTTGCGGACAGTGATGCTTGACCCGCCGTATCGTTTGAACTACTGATCGTATTGACCTGATTCAACCTCCGTTGGAAAGCTTATTCGATCCTCTACAACTTCTATGAAGGACGTGAAGGCTTAATCGCACCGGAAGACCTTCGTTTTGACCCATACATTTCATATCGATCTGCATATCAGACAGATTTCTCTCAGCTGTGGTCGATACAAGACTTTGGTGCAGCCTAAAACCCGTCATCTTGGCTATTATACTTGGTTCTTTATGCCCTCATCATTCACCAGTCTCCAAATGTCTTCCTTGCTCCATTTAGACCTGAAAAAGACTCCAAACAATGCAAAACATGCAAATGTCTAACCTAAAACCTATTATGTCTAATATGAATGCAAATGTGACAAAATATGATGAATGAATGCATGAAAGAGACCAAAAACTAAACTAAATGCAAGCTAAAACATGGTAAATTATGAGGATATCAATAAACACCCGCTTGCCTTGTTCAACAAGATTGTAATCACCTTTCTCAGCAGAAGCATCAATCTTATCATAATACTCGGCTCGAAGATTCTTCTGATTATGGAATATATATCGCAATCTATTTGATTGATCATAGTGTACGTATCAACCAAGAACTGCTGAAACAGTAGCCCATACATCAATATATGCGGCGATTCACTGCTTCTTTCTTGGATACGAAAAGCAAAAAATTCTTGCATCGTTATACTTTTCCTCTTCGTACCTTGTGTATCCATGAATCCAATATCAATTCCGAGCCGGAAACCATCTTCTCCATACAGAACTAAGAGAGGATATTGCAAGGGTAAATAAGTAGGATGCAACTCATCAATTCGCTCCAAATCTCCGGAAGTGTTCTCGATAATAATGTCCCGTTTACTCGTTGCCATGTTGAAATCACCAGGAATCAAAACCGCAACCTCTTTCTCGCTTGGAAGGTTATGAATTCGCCCATCAGTGGTTCTCTCAGCAGATTGGACCAACCACATTTGCTTAGAATCATTACCTTGTGAAATCCTATCCCGCGCTGATCAAAATGCTCGAACGTGAGGGTTATGAGCATCTAGCATGCGTTTCAAGAGCTCAACAATTTCTGGTCGTAGCAACGAACGTGAGCTCCTGTGCCTATATATAAAAAAATTAATATCATAGACATGACCGATATTGATAACATATCAATTATATAGTATTGTTGTCTAAAACTTACCTAGAAGCCGTGATCCTATTGGTAATCTCATTGGCGGGATCATGTATATAAAGCTGAAGGAAAGCCGGTGGAGCCCCATCAACGGGCAATAGAGACCCAATAAGATGACAGTTTTCACCAGATAGCTGAAAAACATATGGACCCTTCCCATTATTAATAGCATGATTTATTCTTCCCCCAAGCGACGTAAACGAAAACATCATGTTACATGCTTTTATAAACTCCCTAAAATGTGTTCTTGTCTTGTTCCGATTATATAACAGACACAATAATGTATTTGGTGGGGCCTTGAGCAAAGGAATATCGACTTTCCCTTTATGACAACACATAGTAAACTCAGGATTCAGACATATTGTTCGTTTGCCCACTCGTTCGCCTAACCACATGTAAGCGTTACAATAAGTACAAATGTACGCTTGATCCCCATCGTCATAATAACCTAATAATGAGTTTGGAAAACACATTATAATTCGTTGATTAACCGATCAAACTAATCCAGACCAATAAAGCTAGTAAACTACCATTCAGATCGCACCCAACAGAAAAGTAAACGCCTTCACGTGCTGATAGAACATCCACACGTCTGGATTGTTTTCGCTTTGAAGCAGTTATACGAAGAGGTCTCGAGTCTCCACCACCATCATCATCTGATTCAGACTCAGATGGTAAAAAACAAACGAAATCATCTATTTCCGGTGGTTTTTTTAGAATAGCTGCAGTCAATTAAACTGAGTTACAAAGTATGAACATTCTTAAACTAATCAATAAGCAAAAAAAAAAACATCCAGATACGGAACGATTCCTGACCAGTACCGTTGTTTTTCTCCAAACGTTGAGACCTCATGATGTCCATACGATTCTTCCTTACGATTTTACTAAGACCTGCTCTACTAATATTATTATGGTCGATAATAGTACGCCAGTCAGATTTTTTCACGGATAAAGATGGCGCATATTGCTGAGACCTGGTCGTATATCCTGTTACCAGATGAAGTAAATAAATCAGATGCATGTCAGAACATTCAAACGTAGAAAAACGACAAAGGAAGAGAAACTTATACGTCTATTTGGGGTAGGTATCCGCTTTGGTCTGTGAATATTCGTAGGCTTTTTCTTAGGAGCCATTATCAAGAACAAGAGCAATAACTAAAACCTACAAATAATAGTTTGCGTAATTTTACTATTTATACACTTATAAATGTATATTAGGTATATTATTTAAAAAGAATATACCCATTAGCGTAAATATACAAACATATCTTACATATATTGTAATCTAATCTAATAAAAAAAAATATATTCGGTGAAATACAACTATAGGCAATAGAATTGCATATATAATTTTTTTCCTGCAAATGGACTAATCAGATATAGCTTTGATATAATTGTCCTTATCTTTTATACCACGAAACATATTTCGTATCTCTCGTATACTCTGAATCGAATTTTTGTATAACGCAAGAATTCGAAAACACTATAAGAAAACAAATAATTTATATCATCGTAAAACTTTCTATAATCCACGAATTATCTTTGGTACAAAACCATCATGTTTCCAATCAAAATTTTTATGGTCTATATATAATTTTCTATAATGCCCGAAGCAATCATAAGTACAAATACCCGAAGCCAACTAAACAGATCTGTATGCAAATCAAGAAGAACAAAATCCAGATTTGTGAAAATAAATACCCGATTGTCACAGCCGATAACCTCCAAAGTCTGACCAAAGTAGTTCTCTTGTTTCCATCGGCGGAGAACCTTGATACACACCGTCCTACGCACGACCCCGTTTTTCAAGCCGAGAAGAGAATCCATGCCGGATTTTAGCAAATGTCAGGTTTTCCGTTAATCTAGCAAATAGTTTATCAGCAGCAAGAAAAAGAGGAGTAAATTAAGTGTGTAAAATAATCCCAAATGGGTGTGTTCACTTATATAGAGGCAGAAGACAGTCGCACCTTTCCAATATTTTAATTGATTATTCTTTAATAAAAAATCCGACAATTTTCCATATTTCCTTTGTCTGTCCGTATTAGGGGAACGTACCGAGAGAAACGGTTGCCAGCTGGAGAAATATTTTACTATTTCGAACCCATTAGTTTAAATGCATAAAATTGTTGATCACTAACAAACCATATTTTTTGATACAATTAAAAATATAAATGCACACGTTTTACCTAAATGATAATGGATCTATCTAGAACCCAATAATAATAATATAGATATTCAAATCATTTCGTATACTATATTTCAAATAACAACCAATGACTTCTGATCAATTATCGAGTTTATCATAAATATCGAGTTTCACAAACCATTAAAATACTAAAAATCTCAAAAACAAAGAACATTAAAAACAAAAGAAATAATAACCCAAGACTAATAAATCTAACAAAACTTGATAAAACTAAGGAACAACTGATCTTAACTTCTTAAGACCTTCTCGACATTCCAGATCACCAACCCGCCTCTTGTTCCCTATCTTGACCATCTCAGAACTGGCCGAACCGTCAGAAATATTCCCACCAGTACCACACATATCAAACTAACAAAAGATTTAAACCAAAATATCAAAACACCAAACAAACGCATTGTCTCAAGATACGTAAATTATTCTAAACCATCATAATAAATTAATTATACATATAAACTTACTAGCCCGTTCATATTGTTCCATAAGAACACCATCATCGGTAATAATATCAATATTAAAAGCTAAAATCCGATTTTTTAAATTATCAGCAGAAACGTCGACCTTAAAAAGCATTGTTTTACCGATTAAGTTTCCAAGAACCTCAGGCAACACAAAATCTTCACCCTAACCAGAAAAATAAAACCAGATTGACGAAACTACAAAAATAACACCCAATCAAACTAACAAATTCAAACACATACATCGGCTATCTCACTAGCAAGGTCTTATTCTTATTCAAGAGAAGTTCATTACAGGTATCGAAGTTACCAACATTGTCAATTTGGCCTATCAAATCTGCGAAACATAAATAATTTCAGGATTCGTAATATAGGAATCAAAATCATAACGATTTTCGAAACGTTAAAACAGACATCCGTCAGAGACATACCAACGCAAATAGTAGGATCAATATCACCGTCATTGATGTTCTCAAACCGAACAAAAGAGAAGTATCTCGAGACAAGGTTTACACAATTGACCACACACCGAGTCCTCTCTTTGAAACTAATAATAAAAGGATGAGGTACAAATCTAAACGTATGCATAGATAATGGCAATCTACCTCTTTTTTGTATATTATCTACCCAAAATAAATGAATATATTAAATCTATAAATCGATGATTAGAGGTTACAAATATCCCAAGCTGAAACAAAGCACACATTACGATTAAACTAACGAATTCATATATTAACACACTAGAATGGATCTTATAGATCAACCATACAATGTAATCATCGGCATCATAGAGATATATTATGACGATTAATAAACAATATAAAATATCATATAAAGGTCAATAAAACTATTTTCTTGTGGTTAAAGTCTGCCGAGAAACAACATCTGGTTAAAACATAAAAAGAGAATGAAACAAATATCATTGCACATGTAGTTGCGTCAATCTAATCGATGATATACAAAGGGTTGCCTTCTTCGTCCTCATCACTCTGCCTCTCCAATCCTGATTAAACATATACAAACATTCCAATTACGACAACAATTGATTATTATAATGCATACAAAATAATTGTTTCAAAAAACATATAACCATCTTACAACATATCACATAGCTCGTGCGCCAATTGATGGTCTGGATTGAACAAAACCCTCAAGATACCGACATGATCAGACACGTGATATTCTTCTATAAAAAGAACATGGTAACTAAGAAACCGAAGATCAGTAATACATAAGTATACTTAATAGTATGATTCCAGCGTCTTACCATTGCGTATAACGACACACCAATCACTCAGAACACAAATGACCAACTGTTCATCACGACAACACCATCTATCGTTGAACTCAATCGCCAATTTCCCATGTGCAAAACATGTTATCGTTCATTCACTAAGACTATGTTAGTTTACACTATCCCATTGCATAATAAAAATTGGAGCAATTATTATAGACTAAACAAATCCTTACGTTTCGTCGGTCAGTGTAAACTCAATCCTCGATGTGACTTTCGACTCGAATGCCTCAAACGAAGGATTAACCACCTCAAGTACCCCAACAGACTCAACAGCACCAATCAAATCTGCAAATATTATTTCAACACAAAACACATTTTAAACAGTATAGTTGAATCAAAAACACAATCGAGGGATCGATAGGACGACTCACCAACATGACAATTTCGTTGGAAATTCCCAAGGTAGAGTTTCTTATAACTAAGAAACTGCAAACATGGGTCATCTCCTGTATAGAAATCACCAGTTGTGAATCTCTATTCTCGTGCTAGATCCAAACTCAATATTCCAGTTGTTCTTTGTCATCTGCCTCGCCGATCTCACCGAGCATACCTTGAAATTTTTGATCCTTTTCCATAGACCTCCCTCATGGAGTCTCTTTGAGAAATAAAGAACCAATTCCTCATTTCCAACGGTTGCGTGTATCTTCGAATTCTTGAACATATATACCCATTTTCAAATAAAAATTAAAATCAAACCGCATATTGAAACAATCGAAACCAAGCGAAAGTCATAGCGTAAAATTACCTGGTTGTCGAGGAGAACGAAATGAAGGACATCGTCACCGCCTGGCACCAATTCAAGCCATCTTTTATAAACCCTCACTCTGATTCTCCAATCCTCTCTCGAAGGTTCCAACTCATAAATTGTAGAGATACCGGCCATTCTGATATTCGAGAAGTGAGATGAAATTTAATTATAGATCGCTCTTTTCTGTGTATAACAAAACTATTTTGCCGTTTTAAAATGAACTCAATACAATATTAGCGTATATGACATAGAAGAGACAGAACATAAAAAGACTAAACCAATGAGTGACAATGTAAAAATTTTCAAATTATTCGCGACAGTTCGCCTCGAATAAATAAAAAGAGTCAAACGGTTCAGAATGTTAACTATTCGTAACAGTTCACGATATTCAAGTCAAATTCGAATCATTAAAATGAGCTAAATTAGAAAATGTCCACAAATTCGAAACGCTTCAATATAATTTGTTTAAATTTGGTCACATCGAGACCCATATCAATAACAAGAATAATGGTTTCTTAACTATCAATCTGATGTGGTCGATACAAATTTGCGTAGACCCAAATCATAACTCATAAACTGCATTAACACTTTTCATAAAATTATATAACCGTGAATTTTGATAATCTGTCATTTTTTTAGTAACCGAACATCTAAATTGTATAAAGCGACGATTAAATGACATTTCTTATGACCATTGATAAATCATAAATCTATCATAAATAATAGTTAACTATAATATTGCCCAAAACAATCGAAACAAGTAAAAAAATGACAAAGGTAATATTATCTAGAACCAACAAAAAACCAAACCCAAATAAATAGAAGTAAAAACCAAACCAAAAAAATAAAAACCCAATAAAAACAATATTTATCGAATGCTCATCTCATACATGATGATTTGTCCAGATACTCCGTATCCTCGCCGATGAACTTCTCTTTGGCAAACTACAATAACAACCAATTCCAACTTACCAAATGATTAATAAAAACTTGATCGATACAGTATGGTTATGAATAATTTTAAACCCAACCTGGACCTGAAATCCTCAGCCTCAACAATCAAAGGATTCAGTATGAAACGTGTAGGATACATTGTCGAAATGGTAACACGTCATAAGACAGAAACAAACAACGAAAATAAACCGATACGATACAACGAAAAATTAAAAAACATGATATATACACATATCAATACCTACATGAATAACGATAACACCCCACCTAACCATGAAAACAACTATACCAGATGAACACCTGATCCAATCAGCACAAAACCGATCTGCCACCGCACCAGACAGCTTACACCTACAAGAAACACCACTGGAAACAATCACAAACATTAGCAAAATACAAAATGGAACCATAACGCAGTAACAAACAGATGAACGAACCTTGCATCCGTAAGATCAAAAGTAATAGTCTCTAACTCACTGCGACCAGGATACGTAAAACCCCTATCACACACGTGCCCACCCCAACAATTATACTCCCTTACATTGAAGACTTCACCAATCAAATCTGTCCAAAAATATTCAATAATTTTGAAGAAACTAAATAAGATTTAAACATGGAATTGTAAAGAAAAATAGGAAGATGGAAAAGTTTAACGTATAGCTAACCAACTAAGTAATCATCACTGTGGACTCGGTCGAGAATCCTCTGGAAATTCACAAACTCAAAGAAGTTACAACGACAAGGATGAATGAACTTATCAACACGAGTCGTATTCATAAAGAATATTCTACTGAGATGCTTAGTATTATAATAATGCCCACTCCCGTTAACAACTATGAAATTTTCGATCACAACCCATTTACCCTCCAAGAAATAGAAGAGAATCTGTCGTAATTCAATGTTGAAACAGTCCCCTGGATCTTGAAACCCTATCACACAAAATAAAAGTATATTGAAATTATACATGTAAAGAAAATTCTAAAACACAATATAAAACACAAAACTAACCTTCTCATCACATAAAATGAGTTCCAATCTCTGGCCAGCCGGATGAGTAAAATGTGTCCAAACACGCAACACGTTCACATGAAGAGAACCCTCATACAAACCAAGCGCTAGTAGTGAGATATGTGAATAACACAAATGTCTCACAGAACATGGCACATATTCATGATACGGTATACCACTGGTACGATGGATTCCAACATGGTTATGTCCACAACATAGTGAATCTTCCACAAGGATTCCATTCTCGAATTTACATACCCGATTGGTACGAACAGGACGCAAATAAGGTAGCAAACAATCGCAAGATCGACTACAACCACCTGGACATGTAATTCCAGAACAACACACGTGTAAGCAAACACATATTATATGCATGAGAAACAAAACAGCAACAATCTCCCTAGATCACAACCCATTTAATAACGAATTTTTTTTTTTTAAATAGCCATGCAAAAAGAACGAAACTGCCGATAAACCAACTTAAGTTTCCAGCAATAACTAACCAAATTAAGTTATCATGTATAGAGAACATTACCACGACACAAAGCAAGAGATGAAACCATGATCAGAACCAATAACGATATAAAGTTATAAAAGTACAAGCAAGTAGCAACCGAGTAATTTATCAATTTATAATAAAATAATTTAGGGTTTACAATACTGATGTTTCAATAAATGGGTTTACAATTCTGATGTTCAATAATTACTATCTTAAAATGGACACACGTCATATTAAAATTCAAGACGATATTAACAAAATCATAGATTCAAATCTACTGGTAGTTATTACGTGTATATATTACATAACTAATTAACCTTTTTGAATATATGAACAAACGGAAATCAACACGATATACTCATGGGAAACTTGACATAAAAATCTCATTCCTTTTTAAACTACAAATATACAATTTCCCATCTATACTTATTTATACGAATAACCATTTTGAATGTATCCATGTAAGTTGATATATGCGAATAACCATTCTGAATAGCCCCAACATAAATTCTTTATATTTGTGATGCATTAGTAGAGACATATATTAATTGATATATATGAATCACATATGTGAAAATATGTTAACCATATATATATATTATCAAATATATAATACACATATATTGACATCAATAGGTACAAATAAACCTTCCATAAACCAAAAATATAGATATATATATATATCTATATAAATTATACATTTTGTAGATCCTAGTTAAATAAAGGGGATAAACTACATAAATTAATTCATTGTAACAGATAACGCCATGACGATTCATTGTAAGGGATAATACCATAACAGATACATGTTAATCCCAATCGAATACTACTTATCGAACTAATCAATATAAACTATACAACACATGTATCGATAACGATATTGTCAAATAATACGATTACAAATCTATAATATATATATATATATATTATTTTTATTTATTTATATTGATATGCACAAGTGAGCCATTGGTTTATACATATCGCAATTTTTTTCCTTCTCGAGACACATAGCTAAGATATTTATCTATATCTATATTTTTATTTTGATCAACACGAGGAAGACATCGGTTTATACATATCACCATGTTTTCTTTTAAACCAAACTAATTATTATACCTATTCTTTTGAAAGTTGTATTTACTAAAATATCCAAGATTTTTACATTGAAGATCAAGAACCAATATCTACTGTATATCGAATTACACGGAAGAAGACACACGAAAAATCAAACTCGAGTTTCATTAAATTATTGTAAACTCAAAATCAAGGATAAATGAACCATCGAATATCAAATCAATTTATAAGTATCTATAATTTTAATTCTGCTAAAATTTAAGCCAAAACAACATAATAATCCAAAATATCTAAAACTTAGGTTTCGCTTCATGTGTCACCCTACTTCAAATCAACATATAACCTTGAATGCTGTCTTTGTAACATGTAACCTTGAATGCTGTCTTGGTAACTCATCAATAATACAACGAGCCGAGAAAATTCAAATCTAACTGATAGACTTACATAGATCTGAATTCGGTTACTTATGCGATGGGGGGATTCACCATGATCTTAGTAGGAGGAACCGAAGATATAACAACATTACCTATATATAGGTAACCTAATTTTTTTAAACAGTCTCGTTTTAAACGAAAGTTGTTAAATTACAGATATCACAAACCTTCTTAGACATCAACGATTGCCCATCTCGCTACAAAAATCAATGTATCATCGACACATTTAAGCCTATCAGTATGGAACGCGAGAGCATCACTACCAAACATCTTGCATTTCATACAGACGTTACTGCATTAATGCAATTAAGTATAATATATCAAATGTCATCCTTTAAAATTATAAGAAACAATATTTTTCTTACAACACCGTACCTCAGTGATAGGGTCAGGTTTTTCCCAAATAAAACTACTGCAAGTGCGCAGCAAAAGCAGTTGTAGTACAAGGGGTTATCGAATCCCAAGGGAGTAAGTAAACCACACTAGCGATTATAGATCCAGATTAAGCTAAGCGATAAATAATAAATGTAATGCGAAATAACTAAAGTAATAAAAGCAGTGGGCGTTTTTGAGACTGTTCTTAAAGTTCAGAAAGCTAAAGGCGCTAAGTCAGGACAGTTCGCAGGTTGAATCCGAGAGTGTAGAATGCATGCAATCAGGAATGAATTAAAACCGTCTTGAACATGAATCGCAAAGATATAACTAATCAATTCTCATTGCAGAAGTTATCTATGTCTAAATCACAAAGTTTCAAATCTCTTTGCAATCCCTAACAACTTAAATATGCAGTAATGATCAGGTTCAATTGTTCACAAAAGTCCTAAGCCAAATATCTTTGTACTAGGGCGTTTTGCTCATCTAATACTAGTTCAGGTGATTAATAATGCTCTCACATCTATCAAACAACCTAGGGTTTTGAAATCCAGATGATGTGTCTAAGAAATCGATATGAATGCAAGCACAGATGAAGAACCACTGGATTTCCTAAAAGTTTTTAGCAATTCTACAAACTCTTCTTCAACCTTTGAAAAGCCCTAACTTAACTAACAAACTACTCAGACATGGTGATTTGAGAAAACATCATGAAAAGAATAGATTGCATAAACGAAATAAGAAGTAGAAATAAAGGAGTTCAAAATCTGCTCTGAAGGAGTCTGATTTGTCTCTCCAAAAGCTTTGCTATAAATCTCTCTCTAAAGCTCTCTAGAATAATAAGATACAAGATATATGCCAAAAGAATGGCTGAAAAACCTAATATACAAGCTAAAACACGATCTGGAGTCTTTTTGCAAATACTAGAACTTCTGGGCCAAAACTGCAAATAATCTTCTATCTTTTAGTAAACAGCCACGACCCCTTCCTTTCTGGGTGACGAGCGTCACCAAAAGTGGTGACGAGCGTCACCAAAAGTGGTGACGAGCGTCACCCATATGCATACTTTCTGCTTCGAGCTTGGTACTTCGTGGCTTCAACCCAGAATGCTCCAAAAGGTTCCAAAATCTCCAATTATGCTCCAGACATGCTATAACCTGCAAAGACTCTTCTAGGACTCTAAAAAGACCAAAAAGACTTAATAAAAAGGACTTATATCATGGTCAAAAACCATAAAAACCATGATATATCAACTCCCCCAGACTTAGCTTTTGCGTGCCCTCAAGCAAACATCAGATAGAGTACAGGGTCGAGGTTTGAAAACAAGAAACAGTCAGTCAGTCATCAGTAACACCACACTAGTTTGAACTTTCAAATCCACATACCACATAGTCAACACAAGGTCAAATTTCAGTCTAATCATCACAAGCTTAGCAAATCTCTCAAGTCCAGTTCAAATCCCTTCAAGAAATCCGAAATTTCTACTGTCAACTCCTTATTTTTATCTAAGTGTGATATCTCATCAAAGCTCTATCATCTCAATCACTCTACAGATTCTTTTCCCTTCCTAACAACTGAACAAATAGATCTCAACACAGCTCTCCTATTTTCTCTTCCCTTGATCTTTTCCTTAGGATATTTTCGATTTTTCACTTCTTTTTCTCAACTTTTACAGTCTAAGATATGGTGCTACTCAATACTTGTGTTCCTTGTGAGGAGACAGGTTCTTGAATGTGTTCACTACTGTTGTTCCTTGTGAGGAGACAGGGTCCTGAATGCACCATTCTTTGGACTTAAACTTTTAAAAACTACATCAGGGAAGATCAAAGGGAGACTGTATCTTAACTTTATTGTCAGTGCTGAAAGAGAGAATCAAGATCAATAAGAATCAATCACCAAGAAAAGAAGTTTAAAGTTCATTAAGGTGGAGCTAACAACAAATTTTCCAGATTCTCTAAGAACCTAAACCTTCATTGCTAGACTGATCTACCTATGACTTTCAACTTAATGAGAGTTGTAATCAACTACTGTGGCAATGGTTCTTATCAGCAAAAATGTCCTATGGTTAGTTCCAAGAAAAACTGACAGTTTCAAAATTTTGACTCGCTAAAACAGGTTTTTGACTCAACTTTAAGACTCTATAGACATGACACAAAGTACACAACGTCAGTAACCACCTCCCCCAGACTTAAACAACACTGTCCCCAGTGTTATTAAGCCAAGAGTTGGTCAAAAAGAAGCATGAGAAGTTGTAGACCCAAGGTGAAAAAGTGGTACCTCGCGAAGGACCTGGTGACGAGCGTCACCAGATTGGTGACAAGCGTCACCATCTCTGATACTCCAGAATCGACTTTGAAATAAAATTTACCAGTGGGTTGCCTCCCACTAAGCGCTTGTTTAAAGTCATTAGCTCGACTTTGATTGCTGTTCAGACAGCTGGTGGAACAGAAGGTGGTAGTGAATGCCTTGGAGAAGAATGTCTCCTCATCCATGGTGGTTTGTAAGCAGTAGATGTATGAACACTTCCAAAGAAGTGAGGAACATCAGCAGAGTGGGTCGTGACTGTGGGTGGAAGACTTCTTTTTCTTGCAGAATCATCAAAAGAAACACCAAGCATTCTACGAGAATCTCGTTGCTTGCATAAGTGTGAAGCAGCTTTTTCACCTTTTAAATTATTATTGATGAGATTAGGAGGTTTGGAACTGGTTCCAGGAAGTGCATACCTTTGCTTAGTTTCAGGTTTCTGGGTTGTGGAATGGTGAATTTTCGGTTTGGCAACATATGACGGACTTGTAACTGTAAGTTCACGTCCCTCCTTTGTGTCCAGGTTGGTGACGAGCGTCACCAGGTCAGTGACGGTCGTCACTGACCCTGCAGTTCGAGTTTCTGCAGTTTTCCTGCAATTCAGCTCTGCAAGTCTTGCCTCCATCACAAACACGTCTTCCTCCAGCAACTTGGCATTCATTGGAACCTCTTTTTCAAGCCTAGTCATGAAGATATGATCCTCACTGCAATCCCCAAACCCAACAGCTTCTGCAGAAGTTTCAGATATTGGCTCTTCAACAGCCATCTTGCTCACTTGCCCACTTATATCTGATTCATTGACACACTCAGCAATATGTCTTCTGAATGCTCCATGACAGTCCCTTCATCTCTGGAAGTTCTTACAGAATAGGTCTGACCATCAATGGTAGAACTCTTTCTTAACTTATCCATGTCAATGTTCATGACAACATCACCAAGATCAAGCTCAATGTTCCCCCTTCTAACATCAATGATGGCTCCAGCAGTAGCCAAGAATGGTCTTCCCAGAATAAGAGGATCTTTAGGTTCTTCAACATATTTCAGAACCACAAAATCTGTAGGAATTATGCAGCCTTTAATGTTAACAGAAACATCCTCTAACATGCCTTCTGGGGTTCTTATAGATCGATCTGCTAGGATGAGAGAGATCCTAGCTGGCTTGAAATCAGTCATTCCAAGTCTAGCAGCAACAGAGAAAGGTATCAAGTTAATACTTGACCCTAAATCACATAGAAAGTGTGGAAAACGTCCTGCAGATATTGAGCAATCAAGCACAAAGGTCCCTGGATCAGATAGCTTCTCTGGAACTCTGCTTTGAGTGATGGTATTGACTTGTTCAGAAACAGTCACCTTCTTCTTCTTCTTTGGAACTGTGCCTAAGAGAATTGCACTGATATCTCTGGTAAGCAATGCTCCTTCCTTAGGACTTACACCATTCACAACCATTCTCTTTACATACCTTCTTAGAGCTGGTGAAAGCTTGACTGCATCAACAAGAGGGATCTCAAGCATCAGCTTGTCTATCATAGCTTTGCATCTGGCTTCTTCTATCTCATGTTTAGACTTCCTAGGATGCTTGGGGAATGGTGTTTTGGGTTTATACGCTTGCTCCTGGCCATTATTTGCAGTTACAGGCAAAGCAGCTTCGTTCTGGGGTGGGTGACGACCATCACCAGGAGGGTGACGCTCGTCACTCACTTGTGACAACCCTCGATATCCTTGTAGTTTGGTGACGAGCGTCACTCCTCCTTGGTGACGCTCATCACTCACCTCTGAGACAGAAAAATTTTCATCTTCAGACTCCATCAGTTGCACGATCTGCTCTGCACTCAGCCTCTTTTTCTGCACTGTTTTAAGCTCCTTTTCATTCCTGATTGTGATGGCATTAACCTGATGCTTGGGATTGATATCTGTCCTTCCAGGAAGGAATCCCTCTTGCCTTTGAACAGCTCCTGCAGTTTGAGCAACCTGCACATCAAGCTTCTTCATGTGAGAGTTCAGACTCTCAATTTTTCCATTCAGGTCTTGATACAGCGAATCTAGCTTGCCATTGAAGTTCACTGTCATCTTCTGCTGTCCTTCAAGTACCTGCTCCAGCATAGCTTCCATTTTATTGTCTTGTGGAGGTGCAGTTTGGTAGGAAGAAGAACCAAAATTCCTGCTGTTTTGGTATGGTTTCTCAACTTCAGTCTTTTGGAACTGTGGCATTGGAGTATAACCAAAAGCATTCTGGTTTCCTGAGAAGGTATTCTTCTGATTGTTGCCATTAAATCCTCTGTTCCACTGTTGATTCTCAAACCTTTGGTTCTGAAAACCTCCATTGATGAAGTTAACATCTTCCTGCTCAATGTCTTCAGGATTTTCGAAACTCTCCACTTCTGCAGCGAATTGGACTGACTTCTTTCCCACCAAAAGGCTGTGCATGCTGTCCAACTTAGCCTTAACTTCAGCTATTTGGTTTCCATCATTCAAACCAGCCTGCTGCTTTCTCTGAAAATCTGCATTCTTAGTGCTGTTACTGCATGCCAAGTTTTCAATAAATCTTACAGCTTCTTCTGGTCTGTTGGTGTTGAAGTTTCCACTACTTGAAGCATCCAACGCCATCTGATATTTCCAGTCAATGCCTCTGAAGAAGATGCCAAGCAGCTGCACCTGATTGAAACCATGATGAGGACAGTCCCTTTGATAAGACTTAAACCTGATCCAAGAAGCCTTAAAAGCTTCAGTAGGACCTTGTGTAAAAGATGCAATTTTCGTCCTCACGTCCTCTGATCTTGCATCATCATAGAAGTTATTCAGAAAGGCATTCTTGGTGTCTTCCCAAGTGGTCAATGAAGCAGGCTCCAGTTGCTTCAGCCAATATGTAGCCTCTCCTCCAAGAGAGTAAGGAAAAAGCTTGCAGAACAGGAAATCATTGCTGACTCCAGTAGCTTTGACACTTGAAGCCAGATCCTCAAACCTCTTAATGTGATCCATCGGATGCTCATGAGGTAAGCCATGGAATGGATGCTGACCAACCAGCTGATAGTAGACTGGTTTAACCTCAAAATCGTTCCTCTGGAAGGCAGGAGGTCGGATTGCAGCTCTGTTGGCATAGAACTGATCAGGTCTGTTGTAGTCACCTAGAGTCCTCTGAACAAAACGCCCAGCAGCGTTATTGACAGCAGCAGGGACTCCCACGTTCTCAGCCACTTGCTGAAGCTGCTGTTCAACAATGACATTCCCCTCTTGATCAATTTTCTGCCCCTCTTCGTTCCTCCTGTTTCCTTCCCTGTCAACCAAGTGACCTTCTGCATCTTCAACCAAGATAAGTGGAGCGACCATTGTAGATTGCTTCTTAGCTTTCCTGTTAGTTCTTTCCAACCTAGCAAGCTCGTCGATGCTCAAAGTCACAAGCTCCTTCTCTTTGTTGCTTCTGGTTCTATGATTAGGCATACACCTGAAACAGGAACAAAGAAAAGTAACTGAAAGTCAGTAAACGAATAAAAACTTAGACAAAATCCTAATACTAGAAATCGATAGGCAGCTATTAGTCCCCGGCAACGGCGCCAAAAACTTGATAGGGTCAGATTTTTCCCAAATAAAACTACTGCAAGTGCACAGCAAAAGCAGTTGTAGTACAAGGGGTTATCGAATCCTAAGGGAGTAAGTAAACCACACTAGCGATTATAGATTCAGATTAAGCTAAGCGATAAATAATGAATGTAATGCGAAATAACTAAAGTAATAAAAGAAGTGGGCGTTTTTGAGACTGTTCTTAAAGTTCAGAAAGCTAAAGGCGCTAAGTCAGGACAGTTCGCAGGTTGAATCCGAGAGTGTAGAATGCATGCAATCAGGAATGAATTAAAACCGTCTTGAACATGAATCGCAAAGATATAACTAATCAATTCTCATTGCAGAAGTTATCTATGTCTAAATCACAGAGTTTCAAATCTCTTTGCAAACCCTAACAACCTAAACATGCAGTAATGATCAGGTTCAATTGTTCACAAAACTCCTAAGCCAAATATCTTTGTACTAGGGCGTTTTGCTCATCTAATACTAGTTCAGGTGATTAATAATGCTCTCACATCTATCAAACAACCTAGGGTTTTGAAATCCAGATGATGTGTCTAAGAAATCGATATGAATACAAGCACAGATGAAAAACCAATGAATTTCCTATAAGTTTTTAGCAATTCTACAAACTCTTCTTCAACCTTTGAAAAAGCGCTAACTTAACTAACAGACTACTCAGACATGGTGATTTGAGAAAACATCATGAAAAGAATAGATTGCATAAAAGAAATAAGAAATAGAAATAAAGGAGTTCAAAATTTGCTCTGAAGGAGTCTGATTTGTCTCTCCAAAAGCTCTTCTACAAATCTCTCTCTAAAGCTCTCAAAAATAATAAGATACAAGATATATGCCAAAAGAATGGCTAAAAAACCTAATATACAAGCTAAAACACGATCTGGGGCCTTTTTGCAAATATTGGAACTTTTGGGCCAAAACTGCAATTTCTTCCCAATCTTTTAAAAACAGGCCACGACCTCCTTCCTTGGTGGGTGACGAGCGTCACCCATATGCATACTTTTCTGCTTCGAGCTTGGTACTTCGTGGCTTCCACTGAGAATGCTCCAAAAGGTTCTAAAATCTCCAATTATGCTCCAGACATGCTATAACCTGCAAAGACTCTTCTAGGACTCTAAAAAGATCAAAAAGACTCAATAAAAAGGACTAATATTATGGTTAAAAACCATAAAAACCATGATATATCAACTCCCCTAGATTTAGCTTTTGCTTGCCCTCAAGCAAACATCAGACAAAGAATAAGGTCGAGGTTTGAAAACAAGAAACAGTCAATCAGTCATCAGGAACACCATACTAGTTAGAGCTTTCGAATCCACCTACCACAGAGTCAACACAAGATCAAATTTCAGCCTAATTATCACAAGCTTAGCAAATCTTTCAAGTCCAGTCCAAACCCCTTCAAGAAATCCGAAATTTCTACTGTTAACTCCTTATTTTTATCTAAGTGTGATATCTCATCAAAGTTTTATCATCTTAATCACTTTGCAGATTCTTTTCCCTTCCTAACAACTGAACAAATAAATCTCAACACAACTCTCCTATTTTCTCTTCCCTTGATCTTTTTTTCCTTAGGATATTTTCGATTTTACACTTCTTTTTTCTCAACTATTACAGTCTAAGATATGATGCTACTCAATACTTGTGTTCCTTGTGAGGAGACAGGTTCTTGAATGTGTTCACTACTGTTGTTCCTTGTGAGGAGACAGGGTCATGAATGCACCATTCTTTGGACTTAAACTTTTAAAAACTACATCAGGGAAGATCAAAGAGAGACTGTATTTTAACCTTATTTTCAATGCTGAAAGAGAGAATCGAGATCAATAAGAATCAATCACCAAGACAAGAAGTTTAAAGTTCATTAAAGTGGAGGTTACAGTAAATTTTCCAGATTCTCTAAGAACCTAAACCTTCATTGCTAGACTGATCTACCTATGACTTTCAACTTAGTAAGACTTGTAATCAACTACTGTGGCAATGGTTCTTATCAGCAAAAACGTCCTATGGCTAGTTCCAAGAAAAACTAACAGTTTCAAAAATTTTGACTCTAGAAAAACAGGTTTTTGACTCAACTTTAAGACTCAATAAACATGACACAAAGCACACAACGTCAGTAACCACCTCCCCCAGACTTGAACAACACTGTCCCCAGTGTTATTAAGCCAAGAGTCGGTCAAAATGAAGCATGAGAACGTGTAAAACCAAGGTGGAAAATTGGTACCTCGCAAAGGACCTGGTGACGAGCGTCACCATCTCTGATACTACAGAAATCGACATGTTGGATGTTTAAATGCTATGCCATCATGTGTACTCCGAAGTCAAACTGTAAGAGCACTCAAAACACACATCAAAACATCCTAACAAAGCATAATCTATGGTCCAACAAGTTCAGAAGATATCATCCAAGCAAACTGAACAAAATGACTCTTTTTTTTTTTTTTGATTTTTCTCATGTTTTTGGGTTTTTTTTTAGCTATGTAATAGAAAACTAAACTAATATATGAAAAAGAAAACTTACTAGTGGGTTGCCTCCCACTAAGCGCTTGTCTAAAGTCATTAGCTCGACTTTGAATGCTGCTCAGACAGCTGGTGGAACAGAAGGTGGCATTGAATGCCTTGGAGAAGAATGTCTCCTCATCCATGGTGGTTTGTAAGCAGTAGATGTATGAAAACTTCCAAGGAAGTGAGGAACATCAGCAGAGTGGGTCGTGACTGTGGGTGGGATACTTCTTTTTCCTGCAGAATCATCAAAAGAAACACCAAGCATTCTACGAGAATCTCGTTGCTTGCATAAGTGTGAAGCAGCTTTTTCACCTTTGAAATTCTTATTGATGAGATTAGGAGGTTTGGAACTGGTTCCAGGAAGTGCATACCTTTGCTTAGTTGCAGGTTTCTGGGTTGTGGAATGGTGAATTTTCGAATTGGCAACATATGATGGACTTGTAGCTGTAAAATCACGTTGCTGCTTTGTGTTCAGGTTGGTGACGAGCGTCACCAGGTCAGTGACGCTCGTCACTGACTCTGCAGTTCGAGTTTCTGCAGTTTTCCTGCAATTCAGCTCTGCAAGTGTTGCTTCCATCACATACACGTCTTCCTCCAGCAACTTGGCATTCATTAGAACCTCTTTTTCAAGCCCAGTCATGAAGATATGATCCTCACTGCAATCCTCAAACCCAACAGCTTCTGCAGAAGTTTCAGATATTGGCTCTTCAACAGCCATCTTGCTCACTTTCCCACTTATATCTGATTCATTGACACACTCAGCAATAGTGTCTTCTGAATGCTCCATGACAGTCTCTTTATCTCTGAAAGTTCTTACAGAAAAGTCTGACCATCAATGGTAGAACTCTTTCTTAACTTATCCATGTCAAAGTTCATGACAGCATCACCAAGATCAAGCTCAATGTTCCCCCTTCTAACATCAATGATGGCTCCAGCAGTAGCCAAGAATGGTCTTCCCAGAATAAGAGGATCTTTAGGTTCTTCAGCATATTTCAGAACCACAAAATCTGTAGGAATTATGCAGCCTTTAATGTTAACATGAACATTCTCTAACATGCCTTCTAGGGTTCTTATGGATCGATCTGCTAGGATGAGAGAGATCCCAGCTGGCTTGAAATCAGTCATTCCAAGTCTAGCAGCAACAGAGAAAGGCATCAAGTTAATACTTGACCCTAGATCACATAGAGAGTGTGGATAACGTCCTGCAGATATTGAGCAATCAAGCACAAAGGTCCCTAGATCAGATAGCTTCTCTGGAACTCTGCTTTGAGTGATGGTATTGACTTGTTCAGAAACAGTCACCTTCTTCTTCTTCTTTGGAACTGTGCCTTAGAGAATTGCACTGATGTCTCTGGTAAGCAATGCTCCTTCCTCAGGACTTACACCATTCACAACCATTCTCTTTACATACCTTCTCAGAGCTGGTGAAAGCATAACTGCATCAACAAGTGGGATCTCAAGCATCAGCTTGTCTATCATAGCTTTACATCTGGCATCTTCTATCTCCTGTTTAGACTTCCTAGGATGCTTGGGGAATGGTGTTTTGGGTTTATAGACACGTTCCTGGTCATAATTTGCAGTTACAGGCAAAGCAGCTTCGTTCTGGGGTGGGTGACGACCGTCACCAGGTGGGTGACGCTCGTCACTCACTTGTGACAACCCCCGATACCCTTGTAGGTTGGTGATGAGCGTCACTCCTCCTTGGTGACGCTCGTCACTCACCTCTGAGACAGAAATTTTTTCATCTTCAGACTCCATCAGTTGCACGATCTGCTCTGCACTCAGCCTCTTTTTCTGCACTGTTTTAAGCTCCTTTTCATTCCTTACTGTGATGGCATTAACCTGATGCTTGGGATTGATGTCAGTCCTTCCAGGAAGGAATCCCTCTTGCCTTTGAACAGCTCCTGCAGTTTGAGCAACCTGCACATCAAGCTTCTTCATGTGAGAGTTCAGACTCTCAATTTTTCCATTCAGGTCTTGATACAGCGAATCTAGCTTGCTATTAAAGTTCACTGTCATCTTCTGCTGTCCTTCAAGTACCTGCTCCAGCATAGCTTCCATTTTATTGTCTTGTGGAGGTGCAGTTTGGTAGGAAGAAGAACCAAAATTCCTGCTGTTTTGGTAAGGTTTCTCAACTTCAGTCTTCTGGAATGGGGGCTTAGGAGTGTAACCAGGCGTGCTCTGTCCTCCTGTAAAGGTACTCTGCTGATTATCGCTGTTGTAGCCTCTGTTCCATTGCTGATTTCCAAACTTTTGGCTCTGAAAACCCCCTCCATTGATGAAATTAACATCTTTCTGCTCAAATTCTTCAGAATTTTCAAAACTCTCCACTTCTGCAGCGAATTGGACTAACTTCTTTCCCACCAAAAGGCTGTACATGCTGTCCAACTTAGCCTTAACTTCAGCTATTTGGTTTCCATCATTCAAACCAGCCTGCTGCTTTCTCTGAAAATCTGCATTTTTAGTGCTGTTACTGCAGGCCAAGTTTTCAATCAATCTTACAGCTTCTTCTGGTCTGTTGGTGTTGAAGTTTCCTGCACTTGCTGCATCGAGCGCCATCTGGTACTTCCAGTCAATGCCTCTGAAGAAAATCCCAAGTAATTGCACCTGACTGAAGCCATGATGAGGACAGTCCCTTTGATAGGACTTAAACCTGATCCAAGAAGCCTTAAAAGCTTCAGTAGGGCCTTGTGTAAAGGAAGCAATTTTCGTCCTCATGTCCTCTGATCTTGCATCATCATAGAAGTTGTTCAGAAAGGCGTTCTTGGTGTCCTCCCAAGTAGTTAATGAACCAGGCTCCAGTTGCTGCAGCCAATATGCAGCCTCTCCTCCAAGAGAGTAAGGGAAAAGCTTGCAGAACAGAAAGTCATTGCTAACTCCAATAGCTTTGACACTTGAAGCTAGGTCCTCAAATCTCTCTATGTGATCCATAGGATGCTCATGAGGTAAACCATGGAAGGGATGCTGACCAACCAGCTGATAGTAGACAGGTTTGACCTCAAAATCGTTCCTCTGGAAGGCAGGAGGTCGGATTGCAGCTCTGTTGGCATAGAACTGATCAGGTCTGTTGTAGTCGCCTAGAGTCCTCTGAACAAAACGCCCAGCAGCGTTATTGACAGCAGCAGGGACCCCCACGTTCTCAGCCACTTGCTGAACCTGCTGTTCAACAATGACATTCCCCTCTTGATAAATTCTCTGCCCTTCTTCGTTCCTCCTGTTTCCTTCCCTGTCAACCAAGTGACCTTCTGCATCTTCAACCAAGATAAGTGGAGCGACCATTTTAGATTGCTTCTTTGCTTTCCTGTTAGTTCTCTCCAACCTAGCAAGCTCGTCGATGCTCAAAGTCACAAGCTCCTTCTCTTTGTTGCTTCTGGTTCTGCGATTAGGCATACACCTGAAACAGGAACAAAGAAAAGTAGCTGAAAATCAGTAAACAAATAAAAACTTAGACAAAATCCTAATACTAAAAATCGATAGGCAGCTATTACTCCCCGGCAACGGCGCCAAAAACTTGATAGGGGTCAGGTTTTACCCAAATAAAACTACTGCAAGTGCACAGCAAAAGCAGTTGTAGTACAAGGGGTTATCGAATCCCAAAGAATATGTAAACCACACTAGCGATTATAGATTCAGATTAAGCTAAGCGATAAATAATGAATGTAATGCAAAACAGTAAAATAAATGCAAGAGGGGGTTTTTATGCTTGTTCTTAAAGTTCAGAAGGCTAAAGGCGCTAAGTCAGGACAGTTCGCAGGTTGAATCTGAGAGTGTAGAATGCATGCAATCAGGAATGAATTAAACCCGTCTTGAACATGAATCGCAAAGATATAACTAATCAATTCTCATTGCAGAAGTTATCTATGTCTAAACCACAGAGTTTCAAATCTCTTTGCAAACCCTAACAACCTAAACATGCAGTAATGATCAGGTTCAATTGTTCACAAAACTCCTAAGCCAAATCTCTTTGTACTAGGGCATTTTGCTCATCTAATACTAGTTCAGGTGATTAATAATGCTCTCACATCTATCAAAAACCTAAGGTTTCGAAATCCATATGATGTGTCTAAGAAATCGATATGAATGCAAGCACAGATGAAGAACCAATGAATTTCCTATAAGTTTTTAGCAATTCTACAAACTCTTCTTCAACCTTTGAAAAAGCCCTAACTTAACTAACAGACTACTCAGACATGGTGATTTGAGAAAACATCATGAAAAGAATAGATTGCATAAAAGAAATAAGAAGTAGAAATAAAGGAGTTCAAAATCTGCTCTGAAGGAGTCTGATTTGTCTCTCCAAAAGCTCTTCTACAAATCTCTCTCTAAAGCTCTCAAAAATAATAAGATACAAGATATATGCCAAAAGAATGGCTGAAAAACCTAATATACAAGCTAAAACACGATCTGGGGCCTTTTTGCAAATATTGGAACTTTTGGGCCAAAACTGCAATTTCTTCCCAATCTTTTAAAAACAGGCCACGACCTCCTTCCTTGGTGGGTGACGAGCGTCACCAGATTGGTGACGAGCTTCACCCATATGCATACTTTTCTGCTTCGAGCTTGGTACTTCGTGGCTTCCACTGAGAATGCTCCAAAAGGTTCCAAAATCTCCAATTATGCTCCAGACATGCTATAACCTGCAAAGACTCTTCTAGGACTCTAAAAAGACCAAAAAGACTCAATAAAAAGGACTTATATTATGTTTAAAAACCATAAAAACCATGATATATCACTTTTGCTTGCCCTCAAGCAAACATCAGATAGAGTACAGGGTCGAGGTTTGAAAACAAGAAACAGTCAGTCAGTCATCAGTAACACCACACTAGTTTGAACTTTCAAATCCACATACCACATAGTCAACACAAGGTCAAATTTCAGTTTAATCATCACAAGCTTAGCAAATCTCTCAAGTCCAGTTCAAATCCCTTCAAGAAATCCAAAATTTCTATTGTCAACTCCTTATTTTTATCTGAGTGTGATATCTCATCAAAGCTCTATCATCTCAATCACTTTACAGATTCTTTTCCCTTCCTAACAACTGAACAAATAGATCTCAACACAGCTCTCCTATTTTCTCTTCCCTTGATCTTTTCCTTAGGATATATCCGATTTTTCACTTCTTTTTATCAACTTTTACAGTCTAAGATATGGTGCTACTCAATACTTGTGTTCCTTGTGAGGAGACAGGTTCTTGAATGTGTTCACTACTGTTGTTCTTTGTGAGGAGACAGGGTCCTGAATGCACCATTCTTTGGACTTAAACTTTTAATAACTACATCAGGGAAGATCAAAGGGAGACTGTATCTTAACTTTATTGTCAGTGCTGAAAGAGAGAATCAAGATCAATAAGAATCAATCACCAAGACAAGAAGTTTAAAGTTCATTAAGGTGGAGCTAACAACAAATTTTCTAGATTCTCTAAGAACCTAAACCTTCATTGCTAGACTGATCTACCTATGACTTTCAACTTAGTGAGACTTGTAATCAACTACTGTGGCAATGGTTCTTATCAGCAAAAACGTCCTATGGTTAGTTCCAAGAAAAACTGACAGTTTCAAAATTTTGACTCTCTAAAACAGGTTTTTGACTCAACTTTAAGACTCTATAGACATGACACAAAGCACACAACGTCAGTAACCACCTCCCCCAGACTTAAACAACACTGTCCCCAGTGTTATTAAGCCAAGAGTTGGTCAAAAAGAAGCATGAGAAGTTGTAGAACCAAGGTGAAAAAGTGGTACCTCGCGAAGGACCTGGTGACGAGCATCACCAGATTGGTGACGAGCGTCACCATCTCTGATACTCCAGAATCGACATGTTGGATGTTTAAATGCTATGCCATCATGTGTACTCCGAAGTCAAACTGTAAGAGAACTAAAAACACACATCAAAACATCCAAACAAAGCATAATCCATGGTCCAACAAGTTCACAAGACATCATCAAAGCAAACTGACAAACTGACTCTTTTTTTTTTCGATTTTTTTCTCATGTTTTTGGGGTTTTTGTTTTAGCTATGTAATCGAAAACTAGACTAAGTATATGAAATATAAAACTTACCAGTGGGTTGCCTCCCACTAAGCGCTTGTTTAAAGTCATTAGCTCGACTTTGATTGCTGTTCAGACAGCTGGTGGAACAGAAGGTGGCAGTGAATGCCTTGGAGAAGAATGTCTCCTCATCCATGGTGGTTTGTAAGCAGTAGATGTATGAACACTTCCAAGGAAGTGAGGAACATCAGCAGAGTGGGTCATGACTGTGGGTGGGAGACTTCTTTTTCCTGCAGAATCATCAAAAGAAACACCAAGCATTCTACGAGAATCTCGTTGCTTGCATAAGTGTGAAGCAGCTTTTTCACCTTTTAAATTATTATTGATGAGATTAGGAGGTTTGGAACTGGTTCCAGGAAGTGCATACCTTTGCTTAGTTTCAGGTTTCTGGGTTGTGGAATGGTGAATTTTCGGTTTGGCAACATATGACGGACTTGTAACTGTAAGTTCACGTCCCTCCTTTGTGTCCAGGTTGGTGACGAGCGTCACCAGGTCAGTGACGGTCGTCACTGACCCTGCAGTTCGAGTTTCTGCAGTTTTCCTGAAATTCAGCTCTGCAAGTCTTGCCTCCATCACAAACACGTCTTCCTCCAGCAACTTGGCATTCATTGGAACCTCTTTTTCAAGCCTAGTCATGAAGATATGATCCTCACTACAATCCCCAAACCCAACAGCTTCTGCAGAAGTTTCAGATATTGGCTCTTCAATAGCCATCTTGCTCACTTGCCCACTTATATCTGATTCATTGACACACTCAGCAATAGTGTCTTCTGAATGCTCCATGACAGTCCCTTCATCTCTGGAAGTTCTTACAGAATAGGTCTGACCATCAATGGTAGAACTCTTTCTTAACTTATCCATGTCAAAGTTCATGACAACATCATTAAGATCAAGCTCAATGTTCCCCCTTCTAACATCAATGATGGCTCCAGCAGTAGCCAAGAATGGTCTTCCCAGAATAAGAGGATCTTTAGGTTCTTCAGCATATTTCAGAACCGTAAAATCTGTAGGAATTATGCAGGCTTTAATGTTAACAGGAACATCCTCTAACATGCCTTCTGGGGTTCTTATAGATCGATCTGCTAGGATGAGAGAGATCCTAGCTGGCTTGAAATCAGTCATTCCAAGTCTAGCAGCAACAGAGAAAGGTATCAAGTTAATACTTGACCCTAGATCACATAGAGAGTGTGGAAAACGTCCTGCAGATATTGAGCAATCAAGCACAAAGGTCCCTGGATCAGATAGCTTCTCTGGAACTCTGCTTTGAGTGATTGTATTGACTTGTTCAGAAACAGTCACCTTCTTCTTCTTCTTTGGAACTGTGCCTAAGAGAATTGCACTGATATCTCTGGTAAGCAATGCTCCTTCCTCAGGACTTACACCATTCACAACCATTCTCTTTACATACCTTCTTAGAGCTGGTGAAAGCTTGACTACATCAACAAGAGGGATCTCAAGCATCAGCTTGTCTATCATAGCTTTGCATCTGGCTTCTTCTATCTCATGTTTAGACTTCCTAGGATGCTTGGGGAATGGTGTTTTGGGTTTATACGCTTGCTCCTGGCCATTATTTGCAGTTACAGGCGAAGCAGCTTCGTTCTAGGGTGGGTGACGATCATCACCAGGAGGGTGACGCTCGTCACTCACTTGTGACAAACCTTTGGTTCTGAAAACCTCCATTGATGAAGTTAACATCTTTCTGCTCAATGTCTTCAGGATTTTCGAAACTCTCCACTTCTGCAGCTAATTGGACTGACTTCTTTCCCACCAAAAAGCTGTGCATGCTGTCCAACTTAGCCTTAACTTCAGCTATTTGGTTTCCATCATTCAAACCAGCCTGCTGCTTTCTCTGAAAATCTGCATTCTTAGTGCTGTTACTGCATGCCAAGTTTTCAATAAATCTTACAGCTTCTTCTGGTCTGTTGGTGTTGAAGTTTCCACTACTTGAAGCATCCAGCGCCATCTGATATTTCCAGTCAATGCCTCTGAAGAAGATGCCAAGCAGCTGCACCTGATTGAAACCATGATGAGGACAGTCCCTTTGATAAGACTTAAACCTGATCCAAGAAGCCTTAAAAGCTTCAGTAGGACCTTGTGTAAAGGATGCAATTTTCGTCCTCATGTCCTCTGATCTTGCATCATCATAGAAGTTATTCAGAAAGGCATTCTTGGTGTCTTCCCAAGTGGTCAATGAAGCAGGCTCCAGTTGCTTCAGCCAATATGTAGCCTCTCCTCCAAGAGAGTAAGGAAAAAGCTTGCAGAACAGGAAATCATTGCTGACTCCAGTAGCTTTGACACTTGAAGCCAGATCCTCAAACCTCTTAATGTGATCCATAGGATGCTCATGAGGTAAGCCATGGAATGTGCTGGCCAACCAGCTGATAGTAGACTGGTTTAACCTCAAAATCGTTCCTCTGGAAGGCAGGAGGTCGGATTGCAGCTCTGTTGGCATAGAACTGATCAGGTCTGTTGTAGTCACCTAGAGTCCTCTGAACAAAACGCCCAACAGCGTTATTGACAGCAGCAGGGACTCCCACGTTCTCAGCCACTTGCTGAACCTGCTGTTCAACAATGACATTCCCCTCTTGATCAATTTTCTGCCCCTCTTCGTTCCTCCTGTTTCCTTCCCTGTCAACCAAGTGACCTTCTGCATCTTCAACCAAGATAAGTGGAGCGACCATTGTAGATTGCTTCTTAGCTTTCCTGTTAGTTCTTTCCAACCTAGCAAGCTCGTTGATGCTCAAAGTCACAAGCTCCTTCTCTTTGTTGCTTCTGGTTCTGCGATTAGGCATACACCTGAAACAGGAACAAAGAAAAGTAACTGAAAGTCAGTAAACGAATAAAAACTTAGACAAAATCCTAATACTAGAAATCGATAGGCAGCTATTAGTCCCCGGCAACGGCGCCAAAAACTTGATAGGGTCAGATTTTTCCCAAATAAAACTACTGCAAGTGCACAGCAAAAGCAGTTGTAGTACAAGGGGTTATCGAATCCCAAGGGAGTAAGTAAACCACACTAGCGATTATAGATTCAGATTAAGCTAAGCGATAAATAATGAATGTAATGCGAAATAACTAAATTAATAAAAGCAGTGGGCGTTTTTGAGACTGTTCTTAAAGTTCAGAAAGCTAAAGGCGCTAAGTCAGGACAGTTCACAGGTTGAATCCGAGAGTGTAGAATGCATGCAATCAGGAATGAATTAAAACCGTCTTGAACATGAATCACAAAGATATAACTAATCAATTCTCATTGCAGAAGTTATCTATGTCTAAATCACAGAGTTTCAAATCTCTTTGCAAACCCTAACAACCTAAACATGCAGTAATGATCAGGTTCAATTATTCACAAAACTCCTAAGCCAAATATCTTTGTACTAGGGCGTTTTGCTCATCTAATACTAGTTCAGGTGATTAATAATGCTCTCACATCTATCAAACAACCTAGGGTTTTGAAATCCAGATGATGTGTCTAAGAAATCGATATGAATGCAAGCACAGATGAAGAACCACTGAATTTCCTAAAAGTTTTTAGCAATTCTACAAACTCTTCTTCAACCTTTGAAAAACCCTAACTTAACTAACAAACTACTCAGACATGGTGATTTGAGAAAACATCATGAAAAGAATAGATTGCATAAAAGAAATAAGAAGTAGAAATAAAGGAGTTCAAAATCTGCTCTGAAGGAGTCTGATTTGTCTCTCCAAAAGCTCTGCTACAAATCTCTCTCTAAAGCTCTCTAGAATAATAAGATACAAGATATATGCCAAAAGAATGGCTAAAAAAACCTAATATACAAGCTAAAACACGATCTGGGGTCTTTTTGTAAATACTGGAACTTCTGGGCCAAAACTGCAAATAATCTTCTATCTTTTAGTAAACAGCCACGACCCCTTCCTTTCTGGATGACGAGCGTCACCAAAAGTGGTGACGAGCGTCACCCATATGCATACTTTCTGCTTCGAGCTTGGTACTTCGTGGCTTCAACCCAGAATGCTCCAAAAGGTTCCAAAATCTCCAATTATGCTCCAGACATGCTTTAACCTGCAAAGATTCTTCTAGGACTCTAAAAAGACCAAAAAGACTCAATAAAAAGGACTTATATCATGGTCAAAAACCATAAAAACCATGATATATCACTCAGACTTATTAGTTCGAATGCTATCATTGCGCATCGACGCAAACCGCTAAAATCATATTGTCTTGTTGAGATTTCCAACTTTCCAATATTGACAAACTCTCTAATCAAATCTAAATAACCACAATTCACGCAGCCAGTACATTAAAAAAAATATACCTATGTCAAAATTTACAGCAGACGAAGACATGATCAGCTAATTAACATACCAACCATAAGACTCCCAATAGGAACATTAAAGAGCGGCCGATCAAAGTCAACGAATTTGAAATAATTTCGTTCACACGGATAATCTTGCATATCAATATCAGTTGGACTCACAATAAGTAAGTGAATACCACGAGATGTAAAACTAAATGGGTGATCCATATCAATAATAAAAAACATTTAATCGTAACCAAAACAGCCTCGTGTAATTGAGTCGAGAAACGATCGTAATCAATATCATAAACGGTACCACAAATCTCCACGCCCTGCACCATAACATTAAACTACTAATGAAATAACAACAATGAAAACAACACATCAGACTTTAAAAATTCAACAACATAACACAAACCTCGCCATCACAAAAAATTAATTCCAATCTTACATCAGACAGATCAAACGAATTAGTCCACACTCGTAGAATCTTCAAAAAAATAGTTGCCTCGAGAAAACCAGGTTCTAAATGTGAAATATTAAGCGAAGGTGGGTTAGAGGGGTATGTTTTTTGCGTAAGCTCCATGCCAAAAAGATAGAGAAGATTATATGTCTACTATAGAGAAAGAAGGGTAGAATGAATCAAAACAGCTAAATATATTGTGTATATATAGCAGAAAATATTAAAAATGTTTGGTATTAAATCATATGTAAATAGATATGATATTCAGTAATTTGGAAATTCAAAATTACTAACATTAATAACATGTAGACTACCTTAAATAGAAGAGTAATATATAAAATTATATATATTAAATCTAATTTACAAAATCCTATATACAAAAACAAACGAATGGGAAATCATCATTTGTTAATCTAAGCAACTTTTCGTCTTCCTTTCTGTTTTTTTCTTTTTATATCAGATTCTCCTAAATCTTATAGATATTGAAGCGATCCTTAACGCTGCTGATCGGGAGAATCTTCCCGTTCTATACCCTGGTGCGGGTTGCTGGATTGACAAAACCACTGTTACGTGGTTCAAGTTCAATCACTTTCTCTATGTTGCGATCGGAGAGATCCTTCAACACAACTGGAACCATGAGTGGCCGACGTACCGCTTGATTCCCGTCCACGATGGTTTTTTCTCCTCGCGGTAAGCACCGATCTTTGATATAAAGCACACTAAAACAAAAACCCTAGTATGGTTCTATACTCTTATAACTTATTTTCTTTTCTTTATTTATAGCATAAATACACGTGGGACTCAAAACATACTTCAACTGTTTGGACGCAGTTTAATTTGTGTGCTAGAATGTTATTCCGAGACCAGATGCATGCGTTGAAGAGGATATGTGCGCGTGGTGGCAATAAGCCCGAGTGGATTAATAGGATAGTGTGGAAAAATTTGGTCAATATGCTTGAGGAATTTGGCCCAGATGATATCAGTTTCAGAATATGAATTCCATTGTTAAACTTCTTTGTACTGTCGTCTTCTCTATGAACTTTTATGTAATGGTGTTTTATCTATCTATGATCACCTCATTCTTCTTCATACCTTGTACAATTCACAGATGAAGAACCTTCAACCCGGGTTTTTATCTGTCCAAGATGTGAAAAATAAATAAACACACACATCGTTAAAAAAAAAGTGTAAACAACAAGAACTTTCCACTTTTTAAAACCATCGAACATCAATATCCATAATAATATGCCGATCTATCCCAAAATATATAAATTCCGTGTTATTGTACATATCATCGACTGCGAAACAAAACACAATATACAGTACGATTCAAATTAGAACGAATATAATCCATATACAAATTACTAATAAATCAATATATAATTAAAAAAAAATACAGAATTACACATTGAAAAATTATAAATCAATATATAATAATCCCGAAGTTAAATAAAACAACTGAAGAACTAAATAAACGTTTGAAAGCTTATGAAAATATCAATAATTTTACAACCCGTAAATAAAACGAAAGCACATAATTTCCCAAAAAGAACAAAACTAATCATCCCATTTCTTGAAAACAGGTCATTGCTTTAAGGATTGGCATGCTTATTCTCGATTGTGCTTCTTGAGCGTTTCTTCGATACCCTGTAAAATATACCAAAAACATTATTCATAAATACAACCAGGCAAAGAAACTCATATTGTCCGAAGAACTTACATGGACCTGAATCTGGTCACTTCAGCAAGGCGAGGGTTCACCATGATCATGGTGGGATGTGTAGTAGATATAGTGACTTTTCCTAAATATGTATACAATCGAAAATAGTAAAAAAAATTAAGTTTTAGCAACAAACATAAGAACACAGAAAACAACTATCCGACAAACCTGCGTAGACATCAACTATAGCCCATCTTGCAACAAGAACCACCACATCACTGCTACAGCTAGACCAGTCATTATAAAACTTCCGAGCATCACCGCGAAACATTTCACATTTGATACATACATTACTGCACAAGCGAAGAATGTATATCATATGAATTAACAATCAAAAATGCCAGGCAGAGATGATATGTGTAACACAACAACATACCTTAGATCTCTTAGCTCGAATGCAAACATTGCATATCCACCAGTAAATTTAATTAGGTAATTTCAACTCTCCTACGTACACAACTTTCCCAATTAAATCTAGAAAACACAAACAAATACAATCAATATTTAAGACAAACCAAAACAACACCATATTGTATAACAGCAGAACATTTAAACAATAACATACCAACCAAAGACCGATCTGAGGGAGCCCTATCGAGAATCTGTTCAAAGCTTATGAAATTAAATAAATTTCGATCAAATGGATGAACTTGCGCATCAACAACCGCGGACCTAGAATTAGCATCTCACTGCGATGGGATGTTATTCTATAATCGCTATTTAAAGCAATAACAACAAATTTCCTAACTATAACCCAAACACCCTCACACAGCACAGAAAAGAAACGGTCGTAATCAGCAGCATAAACGGTTCCACAAATCTTCACACCCTGTAACACAGTAATGAAACCAAACACTGAAGTACCCAACAACGAAAATAATAACACAGAATACAAGAACATATCATTTAAACAAACCTTATCATCGCACAAAACTAAGTTCAATCTTTTACCAGACGAATGAAACGAAGTAGTCCAAACTTGTAACACCATCATGAAAACTACTGCCCCAACAAAACCAGGTCTCAATTGTGAGACACCAAAAGAACCTGGATCATGCAAGAACTCTTTTCGTGTGAACTGCATATCAAAGCAATAGCCAATATTAGTGAGTGGACGTGAAACAACAACGGAAAGTGTCCCAGATAACTCGGGAGTCTCTTACCAACTCAACGTCGGAGCATTACAACTACCACCAGATAACTCGGGAGTCTCGCTTTTAAAGCCCACATCCAAAAAATCACAATCCATGTCACCTAAATCGTCTTCACTGAGCCACACCTCGTGATGTGCATAACGTCTATCATCCAGATCTACATAAATGAGCAACCGTTTAAACGCTTCGGGAACAATATAGCCAGCAAACATGGTCTCTACTATAACATAAACACATCATCCACGAGCATACCTCGGGCATTTAAAAACACAAAGGACACGTTATATGATCGGAGACTGTCATCACAAACTCGCTGAACTCGACTCACCAAAGGAACTTCAAAAAAATCGGAAAGAAACTATGAAATATATAATAACCAACACAAACCACATCATAACGTATCCATGACAAAATAAAAAAAATACCAGTTCCTTTACACGCACGCAGCAATGACCGGGTATGATGTTCAGGGAACACAGAAGAGGAAGACGACGACACAACAACATAGAAAGAAAGAACCATGATATCAAAGTAGGTTATTCTCAACACTATTGCCTATTGTCGAATCTATCGTAGTAGAATAGAATCTAATAATTAGAGAGAATATATATATCCTGTCAATCTAACCTAAGAATGTGTAATAAATTAGGGTTTACGTTTTTATCCCATCAACAATTAGTTTCAAATAATAATTTAATCACAAGACGATACTAACATAATAATAGAATCAAATATATGGTTACGTGTATATACTAATATTTTTGAATATACAAACAAACGAAAATCAGCATGCTAGAGACATGGAAAACTATACATAAAAATCTCAATTACAATATTACAAATATAAAAATTTTCCATCTTATACGTACTATATAACCATTTTGGATATTCCAAAGTATGTTGAATAACGATTTTGAATATACCCAATTATATTGAAATATACGAATATCCATTATTACTTTTGTGAATCATTAATAGCCATGTATTGATCGATACATATGAATCACATATTTCTAAATATATTAATCATAGATATCAATATTTTCAAATATATAATACATATATATTGAAACAGTCAAAATCAAGATTCACCAAAATATTGTAAACACAAAAGCAAAGATAATTAGAATATCAAAGATTAGAATAATTTATAGATATATATATATATAATAATCAATCATTTAAAGTTGAAACCAAAACAAAACATAAAGCCATAAAACAGGATCATATGCCCGTTAAAAAAAGAACAACGCAACTATTAATCCCCAAACAAAATAGACACCGATTAGCGATTGCACCAATGACTTGCCTCCCACAATGCCACAACATACTCTTGATCATCATCAACTAAACCCACAGCCTGGCATGCATCCTTAAATGTCGGGTAAACGATACCATCCACCGTCTTCATAGAATCAAAAGATGTCAGACCCTTTACTCTAAGCAATAAAAGCCTCAAGTAATAATTCTCTCCAGAAGTATCAGGACAATATGCCAAATGACCCAGTTTCCTGCAACCACGGCATCTAGGTTTCCAACACTTACTATTCCGATCCCATACCCACTTCACAAGAAACTCCGTGTAAGTCAAATGCGCTGCTTCAGGTAAACCTTATTACACTGCATCCAAGCAGTGAACTTCAATGAATTCACATTCGTATTCGCACCCGGAAGGTGATACGGTAGAATATTAGTTCCTACAACAGACACAACCAAAAGTAAGAACTTCCACACAATGACAAAAATTTAAGACAAATATAAGATCACAAAATGTAAACTATAAATACGTATGATAACAGCAATTTTTGCAAGCAAGCAGAGGTATTATCAAAGCTCAAGCAACATATAGATGTAGTATAGTGTGCAAGAGGAATCAATCCACACCTAGGATGCATGAAGAACACTAAGAATGCAAGGATGAAGCAAATCTAAGCAAAATGGATAAATGATTGGTAAAATCTAACAAAACTAAATGCAACGACTAAATGAGATGCAGAATAATTTTAAAATCCCTGGAAGAGGGTTAAATACCACTAGGAACAAGCAGAAGATTAAAAATGCAAAGCTACTAAGAACTAAAAATTGACCAGTGAATCGACCACATGATAGAGCACTGGATCGAGCAAAATGGATCGATCTAACAAACAACTTAAAGTGATTGACTTCTAATGAACAGGATGCAAGCTAAATGACAAGCGAATGATGAACATAAATTTTAAAATGCTAAAAATGAGGGTTTAGGGTCGAGGGTCATATTCAAGGGTCTCAAAGGTTTAAGCTTTGGTTTGAAAACATTTAGATCTACTCACTTGTAAGGTTTCTCTAAGCCTTGAAAACAAAACAAGAACCATCCATGGCGTGTGGTATGGTTCACTTCCTCAATCTCTTCTCCAAACCCATGGCGTTTGGTGGAAAAAGAGATCAAAGAGCAAGGAAAACAGATTTCAATATAATGACCTAACTAATCCCCTTTACAACCATGGCGTGTGGGAAAGGAAAGATTAGTCTCTAGGATCTGGTTTTCTAGGATATCTGAATCCTGTCAAGGTAAGACAGCCCTGGAATCATAGAGACCTTTTCCAAGGCTCTCTAAGCCTTAAGACCCCAAGATCCTAGAAGAGAAGGTATGAAGAACAAAGAAAACACAAAAATTCAACCCTTTCAACCCTTTTGAATCGCCTCAACCTCGAAAACCCAAAAAGACTACTCACTAGACATGATTAAGACCGATTGAAAAGCAGTAAAGGATGAACTAAACATGATTAACAACCGATTAAAGGAAAAAACTTGCTTAGTATTAAAAGATTCATGGTTTCAAAAACTGAAAAAGCTTAGATGTTCTACAATGGCGATAAGCCTAAAGTAGAGAGAAAGAAAAGCAAAAGACAGAATGAAGATAAGAGAAAGTTGATGGCTGCTTTTGCCAAAATTGCTTAACCGTTAGCTGGTCCCCCCCCCCTTTGCTAGCCGCCAAAGACAGCTGGACGGATAAGGCTCGTCTGGGATCGACTCGGGTCACTCGATCTCTGGCTCGATCGTCTTCTTGGATCGGATGGCTTCGATCGATCTTTGAGTCGATCCTGTGATGATCGGGTTGGGAACTTGATCTGGCTCTCGATCTACATGGCGTCATTCACGTCCATACTCTAGATCGATCTCCTCTCTCGATCTTGGTCTCGATCCTTTCTCTTGAATCGACTTGGGTCATTCGATCTTCTGGTCGATCTCGTCTAGATCGACCTGCCTTGCTTGATCCGCTACTCGATCTCAGGTCCTTAGCATGCACGGCTGAGTTCTCCAAGTGTCCACGAGCTTTGTTGTGATCCTCCTCACGTCCACATAACCTCCTCAACTCGAGAGTGCCCCAAACAACCTGATAATGATGCATTTATGCAAGAAATATGCAAAATGCGAATGCAAAGGGACCTAGGACCTAAAATGCAACAAATGGAACAAACTATCCTATAATGCAAGATGAATGCATGAAAAACTATCCTAAATGCATGCAAAATATGCAAAATATATGGTAATATCAACTTTCCCAAACTTGCCTTTTGCTTGCCCTCAAGCAAACAAAATTCAAGAAAGGAGAAGAGGTTTTAAAAATGGGGGTTTAAGCTTCTTGCAAAAGTGTTTTTCAAATGAATCAATTCAATGGTTCTAGTTCTTAATCCTAAGATGCAATGCACACACTCATACTCCAAAAAACTTAGCCATACTCATCATATAATGAATTTCAAATCATGACTCTCATATCCCAAACAATCCAAGAATCTTATCCTTTAACATTCATTAAGATCAAAACCATGAATCACACTTCTGCATTTTAAAGCCGAACACACTTGGCTAAGGATAATGGCTATGAGACTAGAATGATCTCATTTAAATGGGTTCTCCAATGCAATGGTTTCTCTAAAAAAAGGTATGAACTTATGCATAATGCTAAAGGTAAAGACAATTGATGCATACATGACTAGACTCTCATCTACCCATATATACTAACAATGATCCTAAAACCCCTCTCATTTCTTTTCTTTTCAGCTCACTCACCCTTCTAGAGACTACCCTCATCATCAAAGCAATTTTTTTAGCAAAAACCCAAATAAAAGCATCATCTTAAAACTCTTTTGGCTAGTGGAAATGCTGAAAAACATTTTGCTCTTTTCTTTTCTTTTTGATAGCTCTCTACTTATTTTTTTTTCTTTTCTTTTCAAACATTTGGCCCTTTGGCTCTTTTCTTTTCTTTTTCTTTTTCTTTTTCTTTTCTTCGAGAGCTATCTTCTGAATTAAACTAGAGCTTTTCATTTTTAAAAACAGTGAGCCTTCCACTTAGAACCTTTTCATTCACTTCAAACACCAAACTCTTTTGAAACCGAAAACAAGTAAGCAAAATAAATAACCCCCATGATCCCCAAACCTAACCTAAGCCTAAAACTAGCTTCAAAATGCAAAGCTAGCAATCAAATGAGAGCCTAATCATGTCGCCTAGACGTAACATGTTATGCCAAGTTCAAACAGAAAAGAGGCCTCACAATGATATCACACAAGAACATTTGGCTTGAAAGGAGGGTAAGGGTAATGGTGGGAGTTCTACTTAGGCTCACAAAAGAGTGGTGAAAGGAGGAAGAGAGCCTAAATATGTATATGATCCATGTGTTCATTTTCAAATGCAAGTATGATAATTAAAGATCAGATTAGGGTTCTCACTTATTAGGACAAGATTCAATTCATGAATGTTCAAGTCAAGCCACAAAAATCAAATCAGATGATCTAAGTATGGTTAGAGCTTACTTTCAAAGAGTGTACAATGCATCAAAGAACTACTAACTAGGGCCTTGAAACAATTCATGAGCTTAAAACACTTTTTAAGAAAAACTTTTACCCCTTATGCAAATGTAAACAACCTAAATTCTCAAAAAATTCTAGACTCAATCCTAAAGTGCTTAACAATTCGAATGCAACTACTTGAATTTTTTTGAAAATTTTTAAATTTTTTTATCATTTTTTTGTTCTTTTCTATGCCTTAGGATGCAATGCAAGACTCAAGGGATGATAACAGAAAATAAGAGCAAAGAAAACATGTCAAACACACCACACACTCCCCCAAACTTAAATGACACCGTCTCGGTGGCAAACAAATTCAAAGGAGTTCAAAACACAAAGCAAAAACAAAAAAAACATGCGTGGTATATACAAGGGATGGTTGTTGGTACCTCAGAGCTAAGTAGTGCTGGAGCTTGAGGTTGCTCGAGACTTCTTGCTCTTCGTGGGGGTCTCGTGAGCTACTGCTTTGCCTTTGTCCTTGGCAGCACCTTCATGAACCGAGTGGCGAGCAGGTAGGATGTTGCTTCCTTGAGGCTCATGTAAAACGATCCCACCAGTCGATCTCCTCCTCTTCTCGGGCTGCTCGACTTCTTCGCTTATAGCCTGCTTAGGTGAGCTCCCTTGAAGCGCCTTGACCTTCTTGGCAAGCTTCTTGATTACCTTGCTTTGCCATTTGTTGATTTTCCTTTGCATCTCCACAACAGAAGCAAGGAACTTCTCGGTCTTAGTCCGCGGCTCAAAGTCGATCTTGGGGAGAACAAAGCACTCGGGCATCTCATCATCCGAGGCAGGAGACTCTGAACGTGGGCAAGCAGCTCGTTGAAGGGCGGCCGTAGCTCCTAGAGGTGCATAACATTCCTCATTGCTTGGCAGAAATTCCACATTGCCAACACCTTTCAGCTCGGTCTCCTCTTTGTTCGGTAATATGCATACCCACTTCTCATTCTGAGAATCGATGAACAAGTAAGCAAAGAAACCCTCGGCTGGCGTGCGTCCCAAGCTGTCCGTGTTCCTCATATAAATCTCGTCCATGTAGGCTCGCTCCGCACAAGGTACAAAGTCAGCTAGTGGCACTCCGGCTTGAACAAACATAGGAGTGAGGAAGCCTCCAATCAGAGCTGAACTCGCCTTGCATCGCATAGCCCATGCTTTGTACTTCACCAAAGAAGCAGCTAGGATGCATCCGTAGTTCACATCATCTCCGAGCTCGTCCTCTATTGGCTCGTCGTTCTCTTTGGGGTCACAAAGGAGGTGCTTCACGTCTTGGAACAAGAAGCAAAGCTCGTTCTTGGTGACTGTGGGAGCCACGGACTGCCCGCTGAACGTGTTGGCAATAAGCTTGAGTGTGTATCTCAGCACTGGACTCCTCACTCTCTTGATCTTCGCTGTGTTCGCTTTGTAGTCATCGTTGTTTATGAGGTCCCACAGGTCGTTAGCTTGAGTGAAAGAGGGAAACTCCACTTGTTTAGCATCAACCTTCAAACCATAGGCTTGGCAGAGCTCCTGGATCGAGAGATGATAAGCTTGACGCCTGATCTTGAAGGTGATGTGGCCTTGGGAAGGAGTAGGAAGACTCGGGTTCTCATAAGTGAATTCCAAGGTGGCTAGGAAATCGATTGTCGCCACGGGATATGTTGGACAATCCATACGAGATAATCACCGGTGCCCTATGTTCTTGAGAAGCTGATCGAAGTCTCCCAAGATCCCCATCTTAGCCAACAGATATCTGCTTGCAAACTTCGTGGGATCGAACCTAAGCCTTTCCAGCCTTTTCTTGGATTGCTTTTCCTCTTTGGTACATTTAACCCTCTCCTGAACCACTACTTCTTGACCTTCTCCTTCTTGTGCTGTCTCTTCTCTCGTCCTCTTTGGAGCCATGGTATCTGAAACACAATTCTCAAGCAAGAGAATGAGCAAAGGCGGCGAATATTGAGAGAAAGGCTAGGCAAGAAAGAAAAGCTTATAACAAATACCCTAGATTTTTGGGGAATTTATAAAAATCCTAGCAAGATAATAAAGAAGCAAATCTAGAGATAAGATTAAATCTAGAATTTTTCCTAATATCTAGCTAGTTTTAAAAATTGTTAAACCCCTCTAACATCTAATATTCAAGCAATGCAAATAAAAGGAAAATTTCCAAAATATTTAAAACAAAGACCCGAAAATACCTTTGCAAAGTTTGAAAGAAGAAGCTGTTAGCCTTTAGAAAAGAAAAATCACACTCTCTCTTGCTTTAGAAATCTCGAAACAAAAATGAGAGAGAGTGTGTTGTTGCTTGAAAATATAAAGGCTAACAAAAATCTAAAACTATGAGCAAAACTAGTGGTTTCTGACAAAAAGCTTGGTCAAGGCACATCTTTCATGGTCAAAGATTCCTGCCTTGACCAAGATTTGAATTTAAAAACAGGAGGGAAAGAAGAAAAGATGGAAAAGAAATTGTTACCTCGGCACGAGATCGAGTCCTTTTGGTCGATCTAGGACTCGATCTCATGCCCATGTTGGCTAAGATCGAGAGGTTTGATCGATCAGAGACTCGATTCAAATTGCATCGAGTCTTACATCGATTGTACCCTCTCGTTCCTTCACTTTTGATCAACTAGGCTGTACTCCTTGGATCGAGCCACATGATCGATTTGGGGGTATTTTTGGCTTAGATCGAGTGGCAGATCGAGTAGACTGATCGATCTATTCCCGAGAATCGAGTGACTCGGTCGATCTACACCTCGTTTGCTTTTCAAGCTAAACGCATAAGTGGTTTATCCTCTCGTGATCGACCGTTCCACTCGATTTGTCTACGCGATCTCGTCTAGATCGACTGACTCCTCTCGATTCACTAGCTCGATCTAGTAAAGATCGAGCTAGGATGAGTCGATCTAGCACTCGATCTCTAGCCTACACTTAGCCTTTCTCGTCTCTTTTGACTCCAAGATCACACCTGTCAATCCCTTATCCTTTCACCTACACACTTAGACAATAAAAGCATAAAACTGAAATAAAAATAAAGCAAGAATATGTACAAGATAGACATGGGAATGCCTCCCAAGTGCGCTTTCTTTAACGTCTTTAGCTAGACTTTACTTGGTTTAGGCCTGAGGGGGGTCTTGGAGAAGCATGGAGGTGCTCTCCTTGCTGCAATCACTCGCCAGGTAGGGCTTAACCCTGTGCCCGTTGACCGTGAATGCATTACCGCTCTTGCCAACCAATGTAACCGCTCCATAGGGTAGAACCTCTTTGATCTCAAACGGTCCACACCACCTTGATTTGAACTTATCCGGGAACAGCTTCAACCTCGAGTCGTAGAGTAGCACCAGACTGCCTTCTCTTAGCTCCTTGTGAACAAGCTTCTTGTCGTGAACCGCCTTGGTCTGCTCCTTGTAGATCTTAGCACTTTCATAGGCTTCCAACCGTAGCTCATCAAGCTCATGTAGTTCAATCAACCGCTTCTCCTGAGCTGTCTCGAGGTTGTAGTTCAGCTGCTTCACTGCCCATAGTGCTCTATTCTCCAACTCAACAGGACGATGACATGCCTTGCCGTAAAGAAGAGTGAAAGGAGTCGTGCCTATAGGGGTCTTGAAAGCAGTTCGGTAAGCCCACAAAGCATCATCGAGTTTAACCGCCCAATCTTTTCTAGTAGCCACAACTGTCCTCTCAAGTATAGCCTTGATCTGCCTGTTAGACACCTCTACTTGCCCACTAGTTTGAGGATGATATGGAGTCGCTACCTTGTGTTTCACGCCATACTTCCTCAAGAGGCTTTCAAACACCTTGTTGATAAAGTGGCTTCCACCGTCGCTGATCACTACCCTTGGAACTCCAAACTGTGGGAATATGATGGTCTTGAAGAGCTTTATCACCACCTTAGCATCATTGGTTGGGGAAGCTATAGTCTCAACCCACTTAAAACATAATCAACCGCCACTAAGATGAACTTGTTGCCGTAAGAAGATGGGAACAGTCCAATGAAATCTATCCCCCAAGCGTCAAAGACATCAACTTCAAAGATTGGTACCTGAGGCATCTCATTCCTCTTCGTGATGTTTCCAGCTCTATGACATGCTTCACAAGACTAAACAAACTCATGAGCATCCTTGAAGATAGATGGCCACCAAAAGTCGGCTTGTAACACCTTTGTAGCAGTCTTGAAAGAAGCAAAATGACCACCATATGAAGAGCCGTGGCAATGTAGAAGAATGTCCTTAGCTTCTTCCCTTGTTACACACCTTCTATACAAGCTGTCAACTCCTCTTTTGTACAAGTATAGCTCGTCCCAAAAGTAATGAGAGATGTCTCTCATGAACTTCTTCTTGTGATAATGATCAAGATGAGAAGGCTCCTCTCCACAAGCTAAGTAGTTTACTATGTCAGCGTACCAAGGCAAGTCTCTTCTTTGAAACTCAAAACCTCTTCAAACTTGTCTTCAAACTTCTCACATACCGCCGCGGTAATCATCATTAGCTGCTCCTCGGGAAGTGAATCATCTAATGGTAAAGCTTCATTGATTCTCATCCTAGAGAGGTGATCAGCAACACCATTCTCTATCCCCTTCTTGTCTTTTATCTCCATATCAAACTCTTGTAGAAGGAGAATCCACCTTAAGAGCCTCGGCTTGGTGTCTTTCTTCGAGTAGATATACCTCAAAGCAGCTTGATCTGTGTACACAACAACCTTGGAGCCAACCAAATACGACCTGAACTTCTCAAAAGCAAACACAACAGCCAGCAGCTCCTTCTTGGTTATAGCATATCTCACTTGCATGTCATCCAAGGTACGGCTGGCGTAGTAGATAACATGCAACCGCTTGTCTTTCCTCTGACCAAGAACAGCTCCTATGGCGTAGTCACTCGCGTCGCACATGACAGTAGACTCCAGTCCGGTGCTTGTACTATATGCGTGGATACAAGAGCTTCCTTGATAGTCTTGAAAGCATGAAGACAATCCTCATCAAACACAAACTCAGCTTCCTTGCACAACAGCCGCGTGAGGGGTCTAGCTATCTTGGAGAAATCTTATATGAATCTCCTGTAGAAGCCCGCGTGACCTAGGAAACTCCTTATCCCCTTGACATTAACCGGCGGCTCAAGACTCATCATGACCTAAACCTTGGCTCTATCAACCTCTATCCCTTTCTCTGATATCTTGTGGCGAAGCACGATCCCTTCCTTCACCATGAAGTGGCACTTCTCCCAGTTAAGCACTAGGTTTGTCTCCTCACAACGCTTAAGTACCTTGCAAAGATTCAACAAACAAGCAGAAAAGGACGCACCATATACGGAGAAGTCATCCATAAACACTTCTACCATCTCCTCTATAAGATCAGAGAAGATCGACATCATACACCGCTGAAATGTAGCCGGTGCATTACACAACCCGAATGGCATCCTTCGATACGCAAAGGTACCATAAGGGCATGTAAATGTCGTCTTCTCTTGATCGTTAGGGTGGATTGGTATTTGAAAGAATCCACTATAACCATCAAGAAAGCAATAGTATGGATGATCAGCAAGCCTCTATAACATTTGATCAATAAAAAAAATAGGAAAATGATCCTTTCTAGTAGCAGAATTGAGCTTCCTATAGTCTATACACATACGGTGACCAGTTATAGTCCTAGTAGGTATCAATTCATCTTGTTCATTTCTAATGACTGTGATTCCCCCCTTCTTAGGCACCACGTGGACAGGAGATACCCACGTGCTGTCACTGATGGGGTAGATCACATCAGCCTCTAACAATTTCAGAATCTCTTTCTTAACTACTTCTTTCAAATTCGGGTTTAAACGCCTTTGATGTTCAATAGAAGAAGAGTTTTCATTATCTAAGTGAATCCTATGAGTGCAAAGCATTGGTGAAAGGCCCTTGATGTCACTTAGAGAGTACCCAATGGCCTTCCTATTTCTCAGCTCATTTAGGAGCAAGTGCAACTCATCATCACTTAAGTTCTCATTCACAATCACGGAATAAGTATCATTAGGCCCTAAGAAAGCATATCTTAGCCCTTTTTGGAGCTCCTTTAGGTCCACCTTTGGGGCTAGCAGCTCGCTCCAGTCCTCCTCGTGGCTTATGTTGACATTCCCGTCCTCAGTAGCCTCCTGAGAACCCGAGACATGAGCCTTAAGACTGCCTTCTTGAACCGTTGTCCCCTTAGAGATCGAGTCATCCAGTCGATCTTCGAGTTGTTCTGGTCCGGATCGAGTAACTTCACTCGATTCACCTACTCGATTTGATGTGGATCAAGCAGGAGACCGAGTCCTTGACTCCTTCTCTGAACTGATCAATTGGCTTCTCTCGATCTTCTCATCGTTCTTATCCCTGGATCGACCAGCCTCATCGACCTTCTTGTCGATTGCTGTCCTGGATCGAGTGATCTTCTCGATTTCCTGATCGATCTCTAGGCATCCGCCTTCATCTTCTTTAACAACTCTTCTAGAATCAAGGAGATTGACATACTCTTGGGTCTTCTCACTTAAGAAACCATACTCCCCTTTCTCCTGAGTCAAAGCTAGCTTCAAGTGATCCTCTTGTGCCAACTCTTCTAGCAATTCATCCGCCAAAGCATCTAATGTTTCTATGTAGAATGCTTGTCCTTCAATGGTCGGCTTCTTCAGGACCTCATTGATATCAAAATCCAGCTTGATGTCCTTGCCAAGGTGTAGAGCTATCTTCCCATTCTTGACATCAATGATTGCTCCGACGGTTGCAAGGAATGGTCTTCCAAGTATAAGCGGATCCTTAGGCTCTTCATCCATCTCAAGCACAACAAAGTCGGTTGGTACATTGACAACGCTTTTCCTCACTGGAAGATCCTCTAGCATACCCACTGGAAGTCTCACGCTTCTGTCAGTTAACACAAGGGAGATCCTACACTCTTTGAAACGTGTGAAACCGAGCTTCTTTGCTATAGAATGGGGCATGAGATTTATACTTGCTCCCAAATCGCATAAACAGCTCTCAAACTTCAATGGACCCAAAGCACAAGGAATGGTGAAGGATCCTGGATCTCCTAGCGTCTTAGGCACTATTTCTCTGTGAATATTGGCACTACACTCTTCACTAAGCACCAAAACGTCTTTACTTTCCTTGTTCTTCTTTGTAAGGGTGTCTTTGAAGAACTTAGCACACTTCGGCATCATAGCTAGACAATCCAAAAGAGGCAACTTGATCTCAACGTCTTTTAGATGCTTCTCAAATAAGAGTCTATACTTCTCTATCAGCTGTTTCTTGAAGCGGCCAGGAAAAGGAATCTTAGGTACATACTGTGGAGGCACATAAACATCTTTTTCTTTAGTAGATTGCTCCACTTTCTTCTCTACGGCTACCTCTTTTCCCTTTCTTGGTCTCTCAATCCACACATTATCAAAGTTGATCTCCTCATCAGCTGAAAGCTTACCCTTCCCCTCTTGGACTACAATGTCCGCATTGTCTTTAGGTGCAACTCTCGGCGGAAGCTCTCTACCACTCCTCAAGGTGATAGCGTTTGCATACTCTTTCGGATTCTGCTCACACTTGCCCGGTAAGCTGTTCTGACCACTTGTACTAGCCTTTCCCTTCTCTAACTGCTTGATCTTGTTGTTCAGGTTTGTTATCTGAGTTGAGACGTCAGTAAGAGAGGAGTCAAGGCGGTTGTTCATCTCGGAAAACTTCTGATTAGTTGAAGCTTGACCTTGAAGTAACTGCTGAAACATTGCTTGAACCGGATCCTAAGGAGGCTGTTGCATCTGTTGTTGTTGAGGAACAAAGCCGGGAGGAAACATAGGAGTGTAACCTTTGTTGCCTTGCTGTTGCTGCTGACCTTGAAAGTTCCCTTGCCTCTGCCCTTGAAAGCCACTATTCGGTTGAAAACCCTTGTTATAAGGTACAAAGGGGTTTGCTTGCTGAGGGGGGTACACCTGATCCTTTGGATTCTCAACGTTTGTACTCCTGTATGAGAGATTGTTGTTGGCTTGGTACCCTTGAGAATATCCCGGAGGCTTGATGTAATTCTGACCAGCAATCCAGTTAGCTTCTTCTTGACTCAGCTCTATCTCCTCGGACACATCTTCAGCATCACCCACAAAGTGAACGTGCTTCTGATTTGCAAGCACTAGCTTGTTTATCTTCTCATGGAGGGACTTAAGCTCTTTTTTGTGAGACTCTAGCGCAGAACCTTTGAGTGAAGCCACTTATCTCACTTCTCAACCGAGCTGTCCTGGTGCTTGAGAAAAACTTTGAGAGAAAAGCTTTCTTACATTCAGCCCAAGACGTGATTGTGTATTGTAGAAGTGTCTTTTCCCAATGCCTAGCCTTGTCACCGAGAGAAAATGGGATGAGCCGTAGCTTGAAAGCATCTTCTAAGATCCCATTGATCTTGATCATCCCACACACTTGCTCAAAATTGTCAAGGTGCTCTAAGGGGTCTTCCATAGCCAGCCCGTGGAATTTGCTATTCTGAATCATAGAGATGAAACCTGGCTTAATCTCGAAGTTGTTATTCTGGACTGGAGGAGGAGTGATCCCAAAGCGATTATGATGTGTATTAGGAGTATCTCCAGCGCTTATGATCCGTGGGGGTCTAGCTGCGTGGATGGGGTTTCCATTGCCCCTTCCTACACCGCAGTGAGCTGGTGGAGGTCCCTCAGGATGTTCTTGCTCAGCCATTGTTGCAAAGTCTACTGAACCAGCTTGAACAATCTCCTCAAAGGCTATAGCTTGCTCTCTTGCTCTTCTTGTTCTTGAATGTCCGAGTTGGTAAATATTGTCCAGGGGTGTAAGTAAGTTGTTGCCACCCCTAGAACGCAAATTCATGTACCTGAAAGACACAAGTGTGAAGAGAAAGAGATTAGTAAAGGCTTAGTCTTTACTAAACCCTAAATCTTAATGCTTCCTAACAATCCTAAGATGGCAACGGCGCCATTTGATAACAGCAATTTTTGCAAGCAAGCAGAGGTATTATCAAAGCTGCAACCTATAGATGTAGTATAGTGTGCAAGAGGAATCAATCCACACCTAGGATGCAGGAAGAACACTATGAATGCAAGGATGAAGCAAATCTAAGGAGATGGATAAATGATTGGTAAAATCTAACAAAACTAAATGCAATGGCTAAATGAGATGCAGAATAATTTTAAAATCCCTGGAAGAGGGTTAACTACCACTAGGAACAAGCAGAAGATTAAAAATGCAAAGCTACTAAGAACTAAAAATCGACCAGTGAATCGACCACAGGATCGAGCACTGGATCGAGCAAAATAGATCGATCTAACAAACAACTTAAAGCGATTGACTTCTAATGAACATGATTCAAGCTAAATGACAATCGAATGATGAACAGAGATTTTAAAATGCTAAAAAGGAGGGTTTAGGGTCGAGGGTCATTATTAAGGGTCTCAAAGGTTTAAGCTTTGGTTTGAAAACATTTAGATCTACTCACTTGTGAGGTTTCTCTAAGCCTTGAAAACAAAACAAGAACCATCCATGGCGTGTAGTATGGTTCACTTCCTCAATCTCTTCTCCAAACCCATGGCGTTTGGTGGAAAAAGAGATCGAAGAGCAAGGAAAACAGATTTCAATATAATGACCTAAATAATCCCCTTTACAACCACAGCGTGTGGGAAAGGAAAGATTAGTCTCTAGGATCTGGTTTTCTAGGATATATGAATCCTGTCAAGGTAAGACAACTCTAGAATCATAGAGACCTTTTCCAAGGCTCTCTAAGCCTTAAGACCCTAAGATCCTAGAAGAGAAGGTATGACAAACAAAGAAAACACAAAAATTTAACCCTTTCAACCCTTTTGAATCGCCTCAACCCCGAAAACCCAAAAAGACTACTCACTACACATGATTAAGACCGATTGAAAAGCAGTAAAGGATGAAGTAAACATGATTAACAACCAATTAAAGGAAAACTTGCTTAATATTAAAAGATTCAAGGTTTCAAAAACTGAAAAAGCTTAGATATTCTACAATGGCGATAAGCCTAAGGTAGAGAGAAAGAAAAGCAAAAGACAGAATGAAGATAAGAGAAAGTTGATGGCTGCTTTTGCCAAAAATGGCTAAACCGTTAGCTGGTCCCCCCCTTCGCTAGCAGCCAAAGACAGCTGGATAGATAAGGCTCGTCTGGGATTGACTAGGGTCACTCGATCTCTGGCTCGATCGTCTTCTTGGATCGGATTGCTTCGATCGATCTTTGAGTCGATCCTGTGATGATCTGGTTGGGAACTCGATCTGGCTCTCGATCTGCATGGCGTCATTCACGTCCGTACTCTAGATCGATCTCCTCTCTCGATCTTGGTCTCGATCCTTCCTCTTGAATCGACTTGGGTCATTCGATCTTCTGGTCGATCTCGTCTAGATCGACCTGCCTTGCTCGATCTGCTACTCGATCTCAGGTCCTTAGCATGCACGGCTGAGTTCTCCAAGTGTCCACGAGCTTTGTTGTGATCCTCCTCACGTCCACATAACCTCCTCTACTCGAGAGTGCCCCAAACAACCTGATAATGATGTATTTATGCAAGAAATATGCAAAATGCGAATGCAAAGAGACCTAGGACCTAAAATGCAACAAATGGAACAAATTATCCCATAATGCAAGATGAATGCATGAAAAACTATCCTAAATGCATGCAAAATATACAAAATATATGGTAATATCAACGTAAAAGATATTTACGTAAACAATGACAAAACGATCAACTAACCAATATAACGCATTGTGAATACTACAACACACTGCGGAACCAATCAATAAAAGACATACAGTTAGATACGATAACAAAATAAACATTAACAAATAAAATATCATACATATCATTGTCATCCAGCAAGGACATAAAACATTACCGAAGAATAGACCAAATAAAGAGATCGTGCAATAAAACGTAACACACTCAGCGAACAACAACGAATAACCTACACAAAGAGGTAAACAAAACGATAAAGATTTGATTGGTCGTCGTTCGTGCAGGGGAGATTTGAACTCTGGGGGATTGGTCAGCCTGCAATGAAGGAACAAAAGAGGAGGACCTCAGTGAACTGAAAAGGGGTTGCCCTTTCAATTATGCTCCGACGCTCTAGTCAGAAAGGACACAAGACTGCACGAAGCGTATTTAAAGTATCAGAAGAACAGAATACGGGGCGCTCTATCAACTCGGAGGGATCTTAATTGAGCTTTTGGGAGTGTTCTCTAATGAAAATGAAGCTAGAAGATGAAGTTATCACTCTAGATGTCTCCTCTTCTCGTTGGCGCAAGGAATGTATTTTCATAGGGATACCTGGTTTTGGGTCAGGGCTGGGTTCAGATCCCCAAGTTCCCCAGATCGGGTACTGACTCTCGTCCTTTGTCATGATTATTACCATTCCCAGACTGTTCCATGCGTGAAGTCAGATTGAAGATTGTCGACCTGCTCCGCCTTCTCCTAGCCGCCATCATTACAGCCCTCTTTGGTAGGTACGTCGCATTTAATTTGCCTCGGGTTCCCGCTGCGTCCGTTACCCATGCGTTTGGCCCTTGTGGGCTGTATTCTCATTTTTGCCGCTCGACAGTTACCCCGACTTACGGAGCTCGTTTAGGATGTTCGGAAGTCTACCCTACATGCAAATTGAAACATAAATGGTAATGATATCCTAACCTGGCTCATTCCTGCGTTATGGGCCGAGCCCTATGTGTTGATGGTGGTTTTCATGGAGGCTGGCTTTGAGAAGGCCAGTCCCGGATGATGGTCTCCGGAGGGCATGCTCTTGGAGGCCAGTCTCGGGATGACTATTTCCTGGAAGGAATTCCTGTGGGGCATGCCCCTGGAAGCTACTCTCGGAAAGACTATTTCCCGGAGGATGTTTCCCAGAGGGCGTGCCCTTGTAGGCTAGTCTCGGAAGACTATTTTCTGGAAGGAGTTCCTCGGAGGGCGTGCCCCTGGAGGCTACTCCCTGGAAGACTATTTACCGGAGAGAGTTCCTCGGAGGGCTTGCCCCTGGAGGCTAGTCTTAGAAAAACTATTTCCCGGAGGGCGTGCCCCTAGAGGCTAGTCTCCAAAGACTATTTCCTGGAGGGAGTTCCCCGGAGGGCGTGCCCCTGGAGGCTAGTCTCGAAAAGACTATTTCCCAAAGGGAGTTCCTTGGAGGGTGTGCCCCTGGAGGCTAGTCTCGGAAAGACTATTTTCTGGAGGGAGTTTCCTGGAGGGCGTGCTCCTGGAGGCTAGTCTTGGAAAGACTATTTCCCGGAGGGAGTTCCCTAGAGGGCGTGCCCCTGGAGGCTAGTCTCGGAAAGACTATTTCCCGGAGGGAGTTCCCCGGAGGGCGTGCCCCTAGAGGCTAGTCTCGAAAACACCATTTTCTGGAGGACGTGGCCCTAGAGGCTAGTCTCGGAAAGACTATTTTCCGGAGGGCGTGCTCCTAGAGGCTAGTCTCGGATTGACTATTTTCCGGAGGGAGTTCCCTGGAGGGCGTGCCCGTGGAGGCTAGTCTCGGAAAAACTATTTCCCGGAGGAAATTCCCCGGAGGGTGTGCTTCTGATTTCCTGGACCGGGATCCAGGCCCCACCGCAGCGGGAACGGCTGAGTGGGTCCCAATACGTGGTCGACGCGTCGCATAACGAGTGGTTTGCTTCTTAGGAGAGTGGAAAGGCTTTTGCGCGCTGGTCCTTGGATTTCCACGAATTTCCTTCGGTGGCACGGGATTTTCTTACTTCCATTTCGCGGATTGCCTTGACCCCCACAAAATCTTCTTTTCGCTAGGGTTACACATTCACTTCTTGTGCTTTCTTCTCCCACGCCGCTGATTACCCACTTTCGCTAGCCACTTCTCTTGCTGCGTTGATCCCGCAAATTTTTCTCCCTTTTTCTTGGTAAGATTCTTCTTCTTCTTCGATTTTTTTCTAGTCTATGTCTTGGACACCTAAAAAGAGAGGGGCGAGGTCCTCTGGATATGGCGCCAACCGCTTTGAATCTCTCGCTGATCGCTGAGGGGAGCCGTTGCATCTTGAGTACGAAGTCAGAGATGTTATCCCGTTGTCTTTTGTTCGTCCTCGCGATGGGGATCCTTCTGCTGTTTCGGGGGGTTGCGCTCCCGCTGGGGACCAGGCCGGCTTCCGGACATTGCGAGAATCGGTTCGTCCCCCTAGCACACTACCTGGAATTTTTCACAGTTCGTCTTCCACCTCCCAAGCGCCCCTGGGCTGCATCACGCTCTACACTGGTTATTGGTCGAATGGGCTTCGATGTGACATCCCGGTAGTCTTGATCGATTTCTGTCGCTTGACGGGGATCTGCCCCAACCAGTTGGTTCCCGCCGCGTTGGGGGTTCTGAGTTTGTTCCAGGTCTTGAGCGACCTGTCGGGGATCCCTATCACCGTCGTGGACATTGGGTCTTTCTTTCACCTCAGGAAGAGAGGAGCGTATGACCCTTTGCGGAAAACCCTTGCTCGAAACGTTGGGGGGGGAGGGGGGGACGATCCTTTCTACCAACGCGGGCAACAATTTCTGGTCGTAGCAACGAACGTGAGCTCCTGTGCCTATATATAAAACATTAATATTATAGACATGACCGATATTGATAACATATCAATTATATAGTATTGTTGTCTAAAACTTACCCAGAAGCCGTGATCCTATTGGTAATCTCATTGGATCATGTATATAGAGCTGAAGGAAAGCCGGTGGAGCCCCATCAACGGGCAATAGAGACCCAATAAGATGACAGTTTTCACCAGATAGCTGAAAAACATATGGACCCTTCCTATTATTAATAGCATGATTTATTCTTCTCCCAAGCAACGTAAACGAAAACAACATGTTATATGCTCTTATAAACTCCCTAAAATGTGTTCTTGTCTTGTTCCGATTATATAACAGACAGAATAATATATTTGGTGGGGCCTTAAGCAAAGGAATATCGACTTTCCCCTTATGACAACACATAGTAAAGTTGGGATTTAGACACATTGTTCGTTTGCCCACTCGTTCGCCTAACCACATGTAAGCGTTACAATAAGTACAAATATACGCTTGATCTCCATCATCATAATAACCTAATAATGAGTTTGGAAAACACATTACAATTCATTGATTAACCGATCAAACTAATCCAGACCAATAAAGCTAGTAAACTATCATTCAGATCGCATCCAACAGGAAAGTAAACGCCTTCACATGCTCATGGAACATCCACACGTCTGGATTGTTTTCGCTTTGAAGCAGTTAGACGAAGAGGTCTCGAGTCTCCACCATCATCATCATCTAATTCAGACTCAGATGGTAAAAAACAAACAAAATCATCTATTTCCGGTGGTTTTTTAGAATAGCTGCAGTAAATTAAACTGAGTTACAAAGTATGAACATTCTTAAACTAATCAATAAGTAAAAAAAAAAAAAACATCCAGATACGGAACGATTCCTGACCTGTACTGTTGTTTTTCTCCAAACGTTGGGACCTCATGATGTCCATACGATTCTTCCTTGCGATTTTACTAAGACCCGCTCTACTAATATTATTATGGTCGATAACAGTATGTTGGTCAGGTTTTTTCACGGATTAAGATGACGCATATTGCTGAGACCTGGTCGTATATCCTGTTACCAGATGAAGTAAATAAATCAGATGCATGTCAGAACATTCAAACGTAGAAAAACGACAAATATAGAGAAAATTATACGTCTGTTTGGGGTAGGTATCCGCTTTGGTCTGTGAATATTCGTAGGCTTTTTCTTGGGAGCCATTATCAAGAACAAGAGCAATAACTAAAACCTACAAATAATAGTTTGCATAATTTTACTATTTATACACATACAAATGTATATTAGGTATATTATTTAAAAAGAATATATCCATTAGCGTAAATATACAAACATATCTTACATATATTGTAACCTAATCTAATAAAAAAAAAATCTATTTAGTGAAATACAACTATAGGCAACAGGATCGTATATATAATTTTTTTCCTGCAAATGGACTAATCAGATATAACTTTGATATAATTGTCCTTATCTTTTATACCACGAAACATTTTCGTATCTCTCGTATACTCTGAATCGAATTTTTGTATAACGCAAGAATTCGAAAACACTATAAGAAAACAGATAATTTATATCATCGTAAAACTTTTTATAATCCACGAATTATCTTTGGTACAAAACCATCATGTTTCCAATCAAAATTTTTATGGTCTATATATAATTTTCTATAATATCCGAAGCAATCATAAGTACAAATATCAAGTAATATTTGTAATATATGTAGCGGTAATTCTGTAGAATTATTACTACATGAATCATTACTATCTGCTTCTCGAGACTAATGCAACACGCTACACATCATAATACCTAACTAAATATAGCAAGAACAAATCAAAATAATGAACTTAAATAATATTAGAAAATCTGCTCATGTTCATAAGAGCAGAAACAAAAGATAAGAGAAATTTAAAAAGGTAGAGTAGCGAATATTACAATCCCACACCATAGTCGGATAGATAGAAAATTACATTGTTCCGAAATAAAACGTAATTTTCATAAAGAGAAGTGTAGGATTTGGCAGTGGAGTTCACCGTGATAAAACCCGTCCGTCACCATTGAGTCATCCTTCCATGGCATGCCCACCAACAGCACCACGGCTGTAGCAAAATAGTTCCAATTTATTATCAAGCTAGACAATAAACAGAAACAATATAACAAAAAACCAAGTGATCATCTAGCAAGTGTGTACCAAAACAAATTAACCAAAAAATTCAGAAAAACAAAAAAAAAACAAAAACTTACATTTCCTGAAACTCGCGGACATCATCGTCGATAGGGTTGAACACGAACTCAGAACAGGAATAGTGAGATCGTAGAACAACAATCTTAGCGTCAGCACCTATAACATTATTAGAAGCCGATGAATTTTGTTTTAAAAATTAAATAGAGTATATATATCTGTAAACAAAATACATAAATACATTACTCACCCTTACCCTCCGATACCCTCCAAAACCTCAAGACACATACATATGATTCATACAGATTTTGTCCATAGGCATGAACGAAATCTCTAGCAATACTACCAATGGCAAAATAGATAACCGTACCCTCCTTGCTAGAATAACAAATTCGCTTATCAACAACCAAATGCAACAATGAATAAACACTATTTTAACTATACAAAAAGTCTAACAAGTATTATTTTTTACCTCGCATCCGAGAGTTCAAAACGAACATATGAGAGATCATCCTCACATGCATCGTTGCTAACATCCTGGAGCGTACCCATCCGTATGAGAGATCTAGGACTCGATCTCATGCCCATGTTGGCTAAGATCGAGAGGTTTGATCGATCAGGGACTCGATTCAAATTGCATCGAGTCTTACATCGATTGTACCCTCTCGTTCCTTCACTTTTAATCAACTAGGCTGTACTCCTTGGATCGAGCCACATGATCGATTTGGGGGTCTTTTTGGCTTAGATCGAGTGGCAGATCGAGTAGACTGATCGATCTATTCCCGAGAATCGAGTGACTCGGTCGATCTACACCTCGTTTGCTTTTCAAGCTAAACGCATAAGTGGTTTATCCTCTCGTGATCGACCGTTCCACTCGATTTGTCTACGCGATCTCGTCTAGATCGACTGACTCCTCTCGATTCACTAGCTCGATCTAGTAAAGATCGAGCTAGGATGAGTCGATCTAGCACTCTCTCTAGCCTACACTTAGCCTTTCTCGCCTCTTTTAACTCCAAGATCACACCTGTCAATCCCTTATCCTTTCACCTACACACTTAGACAATAAAAGCATAAAACTGAAATAAAAATAAAGCAAGAATATGTACAAGATAGACATGGGAATGCCTCCCAAGTGCGCTTTCTTTAACCTCTTTAGCTAGACTTTACTTGGTTTAGGCCTGAGGGGGGTCTTGGAGAAGCATGGAGGTGCTCTCCTTGCTGCAATCACTCGCCAGGTAGAGCTTAACCCTGTGCCCGTTGACCGTGAATGCATTACCGCTCTTGCCAACCAATGTAACCGCTCCATAGGGTAGAACCTCTTTGATCTCAAACGGTCCACACCACCTTGATTTGAACTTATCCGGGAACAGCTTCAACCTCGAGTCGTAGAGTAGCACCAGACTGCCTTCTCTTAGCTCCTTGTGAACAAGCTTCTTGTCGTGAACCGCCTTGGTCTGCTCCTTGTAGATCTTAGCACTTTTATAGGCTTCCAACCGTAGCTCATCAAGCTCATGTAGCTCAATCAACCGCTTCTCCTGAGCTGTCTCGAGGTTGTAGTTCAGCTGCTTCACTGCCCATAGTGCTCTATTCTCCAACTCAACAGGACGATGACATGCCTTGCCGTAAAGAAGAGTGAAAGGAGTCGTGCCTATAGGGGTCTTGAAAGCAGTTCGGTAAGCCCACAAAGCATCATCGAGTTTAACCGCCCAATCTTTTCTAGTAGCCACAACTGTCCTCTCAAGTATAGCCTTGATCTGCCTGTTAGACAACTCTACTTGCCCACTAGTTTGAGGATGATATGGAGTCGTTACCTTGTGCTTCACGCCATACTTCCTCAAGAGGCTTTCAAACACCTTGTTGATAAAGTGGCTTCCACCGTCGCTGATCACTACCCTTGGAACTCCAAACCGTGGGAATATGATGGTCTTGAAGAGCTTTATCACCACCTTAGCATCATTGGTTGGGGAAGCTATAGTCTCAACCCACTTAAAACATAATCAACCGCCACTAAGATGAACTTGTTGCCGTAAGAAGATGGGAACAGTCCCATGAAATCTATCCCCCAAGCGTCAAAGACATCAACTTCAAAGATTGGTACCTGAGGCATCTCATTCCTCTTCGTGATGTTTCCAGCTCTATGACATGCTTCACAAGACTAAACAAACTCATGAGCATCCTTGAAGATAGATGGCCACCAAAAGCCGGCTTGTAACACCTTTGTAGCAGTCTTGAAAGAAGCAAAATGACCACCATATGAAGAGCCGTGGCAATGTAGAAGAATGTCCTTAGCTTCTTCCTTTGTTACACACCTTCTATACAAGCTGTCAACTCCTCTTTTGTACAAGTATAGCTCATCCCAAAAGTAATGAGAGATGTCTCTCATGAACTTCTTCTTGTGATAATGATCAAGATGAGAAGGCTCCTCTCCACAAGCTAAGTAGTTTACTATGTCAGCGTACCAAGGCAAGTCTCTTCTTTGAAACTCAAAACCTCTTCAAACTTGTCTTCAAACTTCTCACATACCGCCGCGGTGATCATCATTAGCTGCTCCTCGGGAAGTGAATCATCTAATGGTAAAGCTTTATTGATTCTCATCCTAGAGAGGTGATCAGCAACACCATTCTCTATCCCCTTCTTGTCTTTTATCTCCATATGAAACTCTTGTAGAAGGAGAATCCACCTTAAGAGCCTCGGCTTGGTGTCTTTCTTCGAGTAGATATACCTCAAAGCAGCTTGATCTGTGTACACAACAACCTTGGAGCCAACCAAATACGACCTGAACTTCTCAAAAGCAAACACAACAGCCAGCAGCTCCTTCTCGGTTATAGCATATCTCACTTGCATGTCATCCAAGGTACGGCTGGCGTAGTAGATAACATGCAACCGCTTGTCTTTCCTCTGACCAAGAACAGCTCTTATGGCGTAGTCACTCGCGTCGCACATGACAGTAGACTCCAGTCCGGTGCTTGTACTATTGGCGCGGATACAAGAGCTTCCTTGATCGTCTTGAAAGCATGAAGACAATCCTCATCAAACACAAACTCAGCTTCCTTGCACAACAGCCGCGTGAGGGGTCTAGCTATCTTGGAGAAATCTTATATGAATCTCCTGTAGAAGCCCGCGTGACCTAGGAAACTCCTTATCCCCTTGACATTAACCGGCGGCTCAAGACTCATCATGACCTAAACCTTGGCTCTATCAACCTCTATCCCTTTTTCTGATATCTTGTGGCGAAGCACGATCCCTTCCTTCACCATGAAGTGGCACTTCTCCCAGTTAAGCACTAGGTTTGTCTCCTCACAACGCTTAAGTACCTTGCAAAGATTCAACAAACAAGCAGAAAAGGATGCACCATATACGGAGAAGTCATCCATAAACACTTCTACCATCTCCTCTATAAGATCAGAGAAGATCGACATCATACACCGCTGGAATGTAGCCGGTGCATTACACAACCCGAATGGCATCCTTCGATACGCGAAGGTACCATAAGGGCATGTAAATGTCGTCTGCTCTTGATCGTTAGGGTGGATTGGTATTTGAAAGAATCCACTATAACCATCAAGAAAGCAATAGTATGGATGATCAGCAAGCCTCTCTAATATTTGATCAATAAAAAAAAGAGGAAAATGATCCTTTCTAGTAGCAGAATTGAGCTTCCTATAGTCTATACACATACGGTGACCAGTTATAGTCCTAGTAGGTATCAATTCATCTTGTTCATTTCTAATGACTGTGATTCCCCCCTTCTTAGGCACCACGTGGACAGGAGATACCCATGTGCTGTCACTGATGGGGTAGATCACATCAGCCTCTAACAATTTCAGAATCTCTTTCTTAACTACTTCTTTCAAATTCGGGTTTAAACGCCTTTGATGTTCAATAGAAGAAGAGTTTTCATTATCTAAGTGAATCCTATGAGTGCAAAGCATTGGTGAAAGGCCCTTGATGTCACTTAGAGAGTACCCAATGGCCTTCCTATACTTTCTCAGCTCATTTAGGAGCAAGTGCAACTCATCATCACTTAAGTTCTCATTCACAATCACGGAATAAGTATCATTAGGCCCTAAGAAAGCATATCTTAGCCCTTTTGGGAGCTCCTTTAGGTCCACCTTTGGGGCTAGCAGCTCGCTCCAGTCCTCCTCGTGGCTTATGTTGACATTCCCGTCCTCAGTAGCCTCCTGAGAACCCGAGACATGAGCCTTAAGACTGCCTTCTTGAACCGTTGTCCCCTTAGAGATCGAGTCATCCAGTCGATCTTCGAGTTGTTCTGGTCCGGATCGAGTAACTTCACTCGATTCACCTACTCGATTTGATGTGGATCAAGCAGGAGACCGAGTCCTTGACTCCTTCTCTGAACTGATCAATTGGCTTCTCTCGATCTTCTCATCGTTCTTATCCCTGGATCGACCAGCCTCCTCGACCTTCTTGTCGATTGCTGTCCTGGATCGAGTGATCTTCTCGATTTCCTGATCGATCTCTAGGCATCCGCCTTCATCTTCTTTAACAACTCTTCTAGAATCAAGGAGATTGACATACTCTTGGGTCTTCTCACTTAAGAAACCATACTCCCCTTTCTCCTGAGTCAAAGCTAGCTTCAAGTGATCCTCTTGTGCCAACTCTTCTAGCAATTCATCCGCCAAAGCATCTAATGTTTCTATGTAGAATGCTTGTCCTTCAATGGTCGGCTTCTTCAGGACCTCATTGATATCAAAATCCAGCTTGATGTCCTTGCCAAGGTGCAGAGCTATCTTCCCATTCTTGACATCAATGATTGCTCCGACGGTTGCAAGGAATGGTCTTCCAAGTATAAGCGGATCCTTAGGCTCTTCATCCATCTCAAGCACAACAAAGTCGGTTGGTACATTGACAACGCTTTTCCTCACTGGAAGATCCTCTAGCATACCCACTGGAAGTCTCACGCTTCTGTCAGCTAACACAAGGGAGATCCTACACTCTTTGAAACGTGTGAAACCGAGCTTCTTTGCTATAGAATGGGGCATGAGATTTATACTTGCTCCCAAATCGCATAAACAGCTCTCAAACTTCAATGGACCCAAAGCACAAGGAATGGTGAAGGATCCTGGATCTCCTAGCGTCTTAGGCACTATTTCTCTGTGAATATTGGTACTACACTCTTCACTAAGCACCAAAACTTCTTTACTTTCCTTGTTCTTCTTTGTAAGGGTGTCTTTGAAGAACTTAGCACACTTCGGCATCATAGCTAGACAACCCAAAAGAGGCAACTTGATCTCAACGTCTTTTAGATGCTTCTCAAATAAGAGTCTATACTTCTCTATCAGCTGTTTCTTGAAGCGGCCAGGAAAAGGAATCATAGGTACATACTGTGGAGGCACATAAACATCTTTTTCTTTAGTAGATTGCTCCACTTTCTTCTCTACGGCTACCTCTTTACCCTTTCTTGGTCTCTCAATCCACACATTATCAAAGTTGATCTCCTCATCAGCTGAAAGCTTACCCTTTCCCTCTTGGACTACAATGTCCGCATTGTCTTTAGGTGCAACTCTCGGCGGAAGCTCTCTACCACTCCTCAAGGTGATAGCGTTTGCATACTCTTTCGGATTCTGCTCACACTTGCCCGGTAAGCTGTTCTGACCACTTGTACTAGCCTTTCCCTTCTCTAACTGCTTGATCTTGTTGTTCAGGTTTGTTATCTGAGTTGAGACGTCAGTAAGAGAGGAGTCAAGGCGGTTGTTCATCTCGGAAAACTTCTGATTAGTTGAAGCTTGACCTTGAAGTAACTGCTGAAACATAGCTTGAACCGGATCCTAAGGAGGCTGTTGCATCTGTTGTTGTTGAGGAACAAAGCCGGGAGGAAACATAGGAGTATAACCTTTGTTGCCTTGCTGTTGCTGCTGACCTTGAAAGTTCCCTTGCCTCTGCCCTTGAAAGCCACTATTCGGTTGAAAACCCTTGTTATAAGGTACAAAGGGGTTTGCTTGCTGAGGGGGGTACACCTGATCCTTTGGATTCTCAACGTTTGTACTCCTGTATGAGAGATTGTTGTTGGCTTGGTACCCTTGAGAATATCCCGGAGGCTTGTTGTAATTCTGACCAGCAATCCAGTTAGCTTCATCTTGACTCAGCTCTATCTCCTCGGACACATCTTCAGCATCACCCACAAAGTGAACGTGCTTCTGATTTGCAAGCACTAGCTTGTTTATCTTCTCATGGAGGGACTTAAGCTCTTTCTTGTGAGACTCTAGCGCAGAACCTCGTGGTGCACGGTCATAATCCTCAGCGTAATTCCTGTCACTCAATGCCAAGTTCTCTATCAGCTCCATACCTTCTTCCATTTCTTGACCAAGGAAGTTGCCCTTACTTGCCGTGTCAAGCAACATTCTGATCTTGGGTAATGCTCCTCGGTATATTGTGCTTAGGAGAGTCTCTTCACTGAAGCCGTGGTGAGGACACTGAATGGTATAGTCTTTGAATCTCTCCATAGCTTCATTGAATGTCTCGTTCTGCCTTTGAGTGAAGCCACTTATCTCACTTCTCAACCGAGCTGTCCTGGTGCTTGAGAAAAACTTTGAGAGAAAAGCTTTCTTACATTCAGCCCAAGACGTGATTGTGTATTGTAGAAGTGTCTTTTCCCAATGCCTAGCCTTGTCACCGAGAGAAAATGGGATGAGTCGTAGCTTGAAAGCATCTTCTGAGATCCCATTGATCTTGATCATCCCACACACTTGCTCAAAATTGTCAAGGTGCTCTAAGGGGTCTTCCATAGCCAGCCCGTGGAATTTGCTATTCTGAATCATAGAGATGAAACCTGGCTTAATCTCGAAGTTGTTATTCTGGACTGGAGGAGGAGTGATCCCAAAGCGATTATGATGTGTATTAGGAGCATCTCCAGCGCTTATGATCCGTGGGGGTCTAGCTGCGTGGATGGGGTTTCCATTGCCCCTTCCTACACCGCAGTGAGCTGGTGGAGGTCCCTCAGGATGTTCTTGCTCAGCCATTGTTGCAAAGTCTACTGAACCAGCTTGAACAATCTCCTCAAAGGCTCTAGCTTGCTCTCTTGCTCTTCTTGTTCTTGAATGTCCGAGTTGGTAAATATTGTCCAGGGGTGTAAGTAAGTTGTTGTCACCCCTAGAACGCAAATTCATGTACCTGAAAGACACAAGTGTGAAGAGAAAGAGATTAGTAAAGGCTTAGTCTTTACTAAACCCCAAATCTTAATGCTTCCTAACAATCCTAAGATGGCAACGGCGCCATTTGATAACAGCAATTTTTGCAAGCAAGCACAGGTATTATCAAAGCTGCAACCTATAGATGTAGTATAGTGTGCAAGAGGAATCAATCCACACCTAGGATGCAGGAAGAACACTATGAATGCAAGGATGAAGCAAATCTAAGGAGATGGATAAATGATTGGTAAAATCTAACAAAACTAAATGCAATGACTAAATGAGATGCAGAATAATTTTAAAATCCCTGGAAGAGGGTTAACTACCACTAGGAACAAGCAGAAGATTAAAAATACAAAGCTACTAAGAACTAAAAATCGACCAGTGAATCGACCACAGGATCGAGCACTGGATCGAGCAAAATAGATCGATTTAACAAACAACTTAAAGCGATTGACTTCTAATGAACAGGATGCAAGCTAAATGACAATCGAATGATGAACAGAGATTTTAAAATGCTAAAAAGGAGGGTTTAGGGTCGAGGGTCATTATTAAGGGTCTCAAAGGTTTAAGCTTTGGTTTGAAAACATTTAGATCTACTCACTTGTGAGGTTTCTCTAAGCCTTGAAAACAAAACAAGAACCATCCATGGCGTGTAGTATGGTTCACTTCCTCAATCTCTTCTCCAAACCCATGGCGTTTGGTGGAAAAAGAGATCGAAGAGCAAGGAAAACAGATTTCAATATAATGACCTAAATAATCCCCTTTACAACCACAGCGTGTGGGAAAGGAAAGATTAGTCTCTAGGATCTGGTTTTCTAGGATATATGAATCCTGTCAAGGTAAGACAACCCTGGAATCATAGAGACCTTTTCCAAGGCTCTCTAAGCCTTAAGACCCTAATATCCTAGAAGAGAAGGTATGACAAACAAAGAAAACACAAAAATTTAACCCTTTCAACCCTTTTGAATCGCCTCAACCCCGAAAACCCAAAAAGACTACTCACTACACATGATTAAGACCGATTGAAAAGCAGTAAAGGATGAAGTAAACATGATTAACAACCAATTAAAGGAAAAACTTGCTTAATATTAAAAAATTCAAGGTTTCAAAAACTGAAAAAGCTTAGATATTCTACAATGGCGATAAGCCTAAGGTAGAGAGAAAGAAAAGCAAAAGACAGAATGACGATAAGAGAAAGTTGATGGCTGCTTTTGCCAAAAATGGCTAAACCGTTAGCTGGTCCCCCCCTTCGCTAGCAGCCAAAGACAGCTGGATAGATAAGGCTCGTCTGGGATTGACTAGGGTCACTCGATCTCTGGCTCGATCGTCTTCTTGGATCGGATGGCTTCGATCGATCTTTGAGTCGATCCTGTGATGATCGGCTTGGGAACTCGATCTGGCTCTCGATCTGCATGGCGTCATTCACGTCCGTACTCTAGATCGATCTCCTCTCTCGATCTTGGTCTCGATCCTTCCTCTTGAATCGACTTGGGTCATTCGATCTTCTGGTCGATCTCGTCTAGATCGACCTGCCTTGCTCGATCTGCTACTCGATCTCGGGTCCTTAGCATGCACGGCTGAGTTCTCCAAGTGTCCACGAGCTTTGTTGTGATCCTCCTCACGTCCACATAACCTCCTCTACTCGAGAGTGCTCCAAACAACCTGATAATGATGTATTTATGCAAGAAATATGCAAAATGCGAATGCAAAGAGACCTAGGACCTAAAATGCAATAAATAGAACAAATTATCCTATAATGCAAGATGAATGCATGAAAAACTATCCTAAATGCATGCAAAATATGCAAAATATATGGTAATATCAAAGTAAAAGATATTTACGTAAACAATGACAAAACGATCAACTAACCAATATAACGCATTGTGAATACTACAACACACTGCGGAACCAATCAATAAAAGACATACAGTTAGATACGATAACAAAATAAACATTAACAAATAAAATATCATACATATCATTGTCATCCAGCAAGGACATAAAACATTACCGAAGAATAGACCAAATAAAGAGATCGTGCAATAAAATGTAACACACTCAGCGAACAACAACGAATAACCTACACAAAGAGGTAAACAAAACGATAAAGATATGATTGGTCGTCGTTCGTGCAGGGGAGATTTGAACTCTGGGGGATTGGTCAGCCTGCAATGAAGGAACAAAAGAGGAGGACCTCGGTGAACTGAAAAGGGGTTGCCCTTTCGATTACGCTCCGACGCTCTAGTCAGAAAGGACACAAGACTGCACGAAGCGTATTTAAAGTATCAGAAGAACAGAATACAGGGTGCTCTATCAACTCGGAGGGATCTTAATAGAGCTTTTGGGAGTGTTCTCTAATGAAAATGAAGCTAGAAGATGAAGTTATCACTCTAGATGTCTCCTCTTCTCGTTGGCGCAAGGAATGTATTTTCATAGGGATACCTGGTTTTGGGTCAGGCCTGGGTTCAGATCCCCAAGTTCCCCAGATCGGGTACTGACTCTCGTCCTTTGTCATGATTATTACCATTCCCAGACTGTTCCATGCATGAAGTCAGATTGAAGATTGTCAACCTGCTCCGCCTTCTCCTAGCCGCCATCATTACAGCCCTCTTTGGTAGGTACGTCGCATTTAATTTGCCTCGGGTTCCCGCTGCGTCCGTTACCCATGCGTTTGGCCCTTGTGGGCTGTATTCTCATTTTTGCCGCTCGACAGTTACCCCGACTTACGGAGCTCGTTTAGGATGTTCGGAAGTCTACCCTACACGCAAATTGAAACATAGATGGTAATGATATCCTAACCTGGCTCATTCCTGCGTTATGGGCCGAGCCCTATGTGTTGATGGTGGTTTTCATGGAGGCTGGCTTTGAGAAGGCCAGTCCCGAATGATGGTCTCCGGAGGGCATGCTCTTGGAGGCCAGTCTCGGGATGACTATTTCCTGGAAGGAATTCCTGTGGGGCATGCCCCTGGAAGCTACTCTCGGAAAGACTATTTCCCGGAGGATGTTTCCCGGAGGGCGTGCCCTTGTAGGCTAGTCTCGGAAGACTATTTTCTGGAGGAAGTTCCCCGGAGGGCGTGCCCCTGGAGGCTACTCCCGGGAAGACTATTTACCGGAGAGAGTCTGTAGCATCCGTATCCGAGAAAATGCGGACTGATCATACCGGACAGGAGGTTGTCCGAGGAATGACCGAGCCAAGGGTCGGATATTGGCTGGGAAAGGGAGGTTCGGACTATGGTCGGGTGTGGACCGGTGGAATAGTCGGACAGGGGCTGGATAGCCGAGCCGGATGGACCATATCCGAGGGAAATGGGGTCCAGTCCGAGGGAAAATGGGATTTATCCGAGTGAAGTAGGATATATCCGAGAGTCTGGGAGGTTAGTCCGAGTGTCAGTGGACTGTCTCCGAGGGAGAATAGGAAACCTCTGAGGGAAAAAGAGGATTAGCCGAGGAAGGACAGGATGTCCGAAGGGAATAGGAAAATCCGGATGAAAAATGGAAAACACCTCGGATAAGGGCGGTTTATCCGAGTGGGAAGGGATTTGAGCCGTGGGCCAAGTGTTTGGTCGGCTATTTTGGGGTTTATCGAAGGATGGGTCAAGCCGGTACAGGGAATAGCCGATAGAATCGAATTGGACCGGGATAAAGTTTACTGGAACCAGGAAAACGTCGGATAAGTCCGAGTTACCTAGGGTTTTGCGAGTATTTAAGGGATTTTTGAGACTTTTCTCGGGAGAGTTATGTTTATTCGAGAGCAATAAAGCAAAGAAAGAGAATAGTCGAGAGAAAACCCTAAGAAAAACAGTTTATCCCGAGGATATCCGAGAGAGATCAAGCTATCGCCGAGCTAATCCGACCATCGCCGAGATAAACTGGTAAGCGATCGGATATTTCCCTAAGTGTTAGGATTTCATCGGATAACCTCGAGCTAATAGCCTTGTTTTGTGGGGTTTCTGAGGGAAAACAGAGTTTGGCTCGAAGAAAGGTGAACGGATCAAGAGATAGCCGAGGGGATAAGGATCGGATCGTACCGTGAGCCGAGAGATTCTTAGGGAGATCGGATATCTTTGATTTGGAGCGGTTTTCATCGGGATTTCTTCTTACCAATCTGTTTCTAGCCTTGTCTAAGGTGAGTGCGCGACTGTGGTTAGGTCTTAGACCGTAGCATGACTAGGGTTGAATGTTTTGCATGCTTGATTGATGATTTTCTTGTGATGTGTGGTTTAAGTGTACAAACGATTGAATGTTTGGTAAAAGGTGGTGTTTACCGAGGCATATATGATGTTTAGCTAACCTCAGGGTAATCCGGATCATGTACTAGCTTAGGAGATGTGGGATTCTCGCTGAAGTAGACATGGGTCTTAAAAAGGGATTGATCTTAGGTGGTTAGGCTAGATCATCAGGGGCCGTTTGATAGTGATGTGTTTATTGTGAATTGATTGTGTGAATGTTGAATCCGAAAGTTTACTGCGTGTTTTGGTACTGACCAGGTGTTACGGGATGACCGTACTCACTAAGTATTTATGAAATACTTATGCCTCTCATTTGGAGTGTGCAGGTACTAAGCAATAAGGGGGCGAGACCAGGCGGCAGTGATGGATATGGATGGATCGGGGTTGTGTGTTTTATAAATTAAGACTTGTGTTAGGGTCTTATGGCTTTGGTGTTATTCGTTAGGTTGCTAGATGATCGTTGTATTCATTAGCGAACCTTGTGTTTTTATTCATGTGGAACCCCGAATCTTGTTTAGTGCTTTTAAAGATGAATAAATGAGTGTTTTGAGTTATTATATTCCGCTGTGTATTGTTAAAGAATGACTTAGAAAAATAAAGAAAAAGTTCAAAAATATGGCTAAGTATAGAATTGGACTTAGAGGATGTAGTGGGACACAGCCGCGGTACGGTTTACCGGGTTGGGTTACCACAGAGTCCCTCGGAGGGCTTGCCCCTGGAGGCTAGTCTTAGAAAGACTATTTCCCGGAGGGCGTGCCCCTAGAGGCTAGTCTCCAAAGACTATTTCCTGGAGGGAGTTCCCCGGAGGGCGTGCCCCTGGAGGCTAGTCTCGGAAAGACTATTTCCCGAAGGGAGTTCCTTGGAGGGTGTGCCCCTGGAGGCTAGTCTCGGAAAGACTATTTTCTGGAGGGAGTTCCCTGGAGGGCGTGCTCCTTGAGGCTAGTCTTGGAAAGACTATTTTCCGGAGGGAGTTCCCTAGAGGGCGTGCCCCTGGAGGCTAGTCTCGGAAAGACTATTTCCCGGAGGGAGTTCCCCGGAGGGCGTGGCCCTGGAGGCTAGTCTCGAAAACACCATTTTCTGGAGAACGTGGCCCTAGAGGCTAGTCTCGGAAAGACTATTTTCTGGAGGGCGTGCTCCTAGAGGCTAGTCTCGGATTGACTATTTTCCGGAGGGAGTTCCCTGGAGGGCGTGCCCGTGGAGGCTAGTTTTGGAAAAACTATTTCCTGGAGGAAATTCCCCGGAGGGTGTGCTTCTGATTTCCTGGACCGGGATCCAGGCCCCACCGCGGCAGGAACGGCTGAGTGGGTCCCAATATGTGGTCGACGCGTCGCATAACGAGTGGTTTGCTTCTTAGGAGAGTGGAAAGGCTTTTGCGCGCTGGTCCTTGGATTTCCGCGAATTTCCTTCGGTGGCACGGGATTTTCTTACTTCCATTTCGCGGATTGCCTTGACCCCCACAAAATCTTCTTTTCGCTAGGGTTACACATTCACTTCTTGTGCTTTCTTCTCCCACGCCGCTGATTACCCACTTTCGCTAGCCACTTCTCTTGCTGCGTTGATCCCACAAATTTTTCTCCTTTTTTCTTGGTAAGATTCTTCTTCTTCTTCGATTTTTTTCTAGTCTATGTCTTGGACACCTAAACAGAGAGGGGCGAGGTCCTCTGGATATGGCGCCAGCCGCTTTGAATCTCTCGCTGATCGCTGAGGGGAGCCGTTGCATCTTGAGTACGAAGTCAGAGATGTTATCCCGTTGTCTTTTGTTCGTCCTCGCGATGGGGATCCTTCTGCTGTTTCGGGGGGTTGCGCTCCCGCTGGGGACCAGGCCGGCTTCCGGACATTGCGAGAATCGGTTCGTCCCCCTAGCACACTACCTGGAATTTTTCACAGTTCGTCTTCCACCTCCCAAGCGCCCCTGGGCTGCATCACGCTCTACACTGGTTATTGGTCGAATGGGCTTCGATGTGACATCCCGGTAGTCTTGATCGATTTCTGTCGCTTGACGGGGATCTGCCCCAACCAGTTGGTTCCCGCCGAGTTGGGGGTTCTGAGTTTGTTCCAGGTCTTGAGCGACCTGTCGGGGATCCCTATCACCGTCGTGGACATTGGGTCTTTCTTTCACCTCAGGAAGAGAGGAGCGTATGACCCTTTGCGGAAAACCCTTGCTCGAAACGTTGGGGGGGGGGGGGGGGGGGGGACGATCCTTTCTACCAACGCGGGCAACAATTTCTGGTCGTAGCAACGAACGTGAGCTCCTGTGCCTATATATAAAACATTAATATTATAGACATGACCGATATTGATAACATATCAATTATATAGTATTGTTGTCTAAAACTTACCCAGAAGCCGTGATCCTATTGGTAATCTCATTGGTGGGATCATGTATATAGAGCTGAAGGAAAGCCGGTGGAGCCCCATCAACGGGCAATAGAGACTCAATAAGATGACAGTTTTCACCAGATAGCTGAAAAACATATGGACCCTTCCCATTATTAATAACATGATTTATTCTTCTCCCAAACAACGTAAACGAAAACATCATGTTATATGCTCTTATAAACTCCCTAAAATGTGTTCTTGTCTTGTTCCGATTATATAACAGACAGAATAATATATTTGGTGGGGCCTTAAGCAAAGGAATATCGACTTTCCCCTTATGACAACACATAGTAAACTTGGGATTTAGACACATTGTTCGTTTGCCCACTCGTTCGCCTAACCACATGTAAGCGTTACAATAAGTACAAATATATGCTTGATCTCCATCGTCATAATAACCTAATAATGAGTTTGGAAAACACATTACAATTCATTGATTAACCGATCAAACTAATCCAGACCAATAAAGCTAGTAAACTATCATTCAGATCGCATCCAACAGGAAAGTAAACGCCTTCACGTGCTCATGGAACATCCACACGTCTGGATTGTTTTCGCTTTGAAGCAGTTAGACGAAGAGGTCTCGAGTCTCCACCATCATCATCATCTAATTCAGACTCAGATGGTAAAAAACAAACAAAATCATCTATTTCCGGTGGTTTTTTAGAATAGCTGCAGTAAATTAAACTGAGTTACAAAGTATGAACATTCTTAAACTAATCAATAAGTAAAAAAAAAAACATCCAGATACGGAACGATTCCTGACCTGTACTGTTGTTTTTCTCCAAACGTTGGGACCTCATGATGTCCATACGATTCTTCCTTGCGATTTTACTAAGATCCGCTCTACTAATATTATTATGGTCGATAACAGTATGTTGGTCAGGTTTTTTCACTGATAAAGATGGCGCATATTGCTGAGACCTGGTCGTATATCCTGTTACCAGATGAAGTAAATAAATCAGATGCATGTCAGAACATTCAAACGTAGAAAAAGGACAAATATAGAGAAAATTATACGTCTGTTTGGGGTAGGTATCCGCTTTGGTCTGTGAATATTCGTAGGCTTTTTCTTGGGAGCCATTATCAAGAACAAGAGCAATAACTAAAACCTACAAATAATAGTTTGCATAATTTTACTATTTATACACATACAAATGTATATTAGGTATATTATTTAAAAAGAATATATCCATTAGCGTAAATATACAAACATATCTTACATATATTGTAACCTAATCTAATAAAAAAAAAATCTATTTAGTGAAATACAACTATAGGCAACAGGATCGTATATATAATTTTTTTCCTGCAAATGGACTAATCAGATATAACTTTGATATAATTGTCCTTATCTTTTATACCACGAAACATTTTCGTATCTCTCGTATACTCTGAATCGAATTTTTGTATAACGCAAGAATTCGAAAACACTATAAGAAAACAGATAATTTATATCATCGTAAAACTTTTTATAATCCACGAATTATCTTTGGTACAAAACCATCATGTTTCCAATCAAAATTTTTATGGTCTATATATAATTTTCTATAATACCCGAAGCAATCATAAGTACAAATATCAAGTAATATTTGTAATATATGTAGCGGTAATTCTGTAGAATTATTACTACATGAATCATTACTATCTGCTTCTCGAGACTAATGCAACACGCTACACATCATAATACCTAACTAAATATAGCAAGAACAAATCAAAATAATGAACTTAAATAATATTAGACAATCTGCTCATGTTCATAAGAGCAGAAACAAAAGATAAGAGAAATTTAAAAAGGTAGAGTAGCGAATATTACAATCCCACACCATAGTCGGATAGATAGAAAATTACATTGTTCCGAAATAAAACGTAATTTTCATAAAGAGAAGTGTAGGATTTGGCAGTGGAGTTCACCGTGATAAAACCCGTCCGTCACCATTGAGTCATCCTTCCATGGCATGCCCACCAACAGCACCACGGCTGTAGCAAAATAGTTCCAATTTATTATCAAGCTAGACAATAAACAGAAACAATATAACAAAAAACCAAGTGATCATCTAGCAAGTGTGTACCAAAACAAATTAACCAAAAAATTCAGAAAAACAAAAAAAAACAAAAACTTACATTTCCTGAAACTCGCGGACATCATCGTCGATAGGGTTGAACACGAACTCAGAACAGGAATAGTGAGATCGTAGAACAACAATCTTAGCGTCAGCACCTATAACATTATTAGAAGCCGATGAATTTTGTTTTAAAAATTAAATAGAGTATATATATCTGTAAACAAAATACATAAATACATTACTCACCCTTACCCTCCGATACCCTCCAAAACCTCAAGACACATACATATGATTCATACAGATTTTGTCCATAAGCATGAACGAAATCCCTAGCAATACTCCCAATGGCAAAATAGATAACCGTACCCTCCTTCCTAGAATAACAAATTCGCTTATCAACAACCAAATGCAACAATGAATAAACACTATTTTAACTATACAAAAAGTCTAACAAGTATTATTTTTTACCTCACATCCGAGAGTTCAAAACGAACATATGAAAGATCATCGTCACATGCATCGTTGCTAACATCCTGGAGCGTACCCATCCGTATAACCGTCCCCATGACATCTATAGCAAGCAAAATCCAAAATCGTCTAATTACGGCAAAAACGTTAAAGTGAATGCATAATATAGAAAAAGACAAAGGCAAATAAAATCAGAAAAAGAATAGCTCCAGAATTTTTAAAACACTACCGACTAAAGATCCACATTCGAAGGTTCGGGTGTGGAAATTAAACAGCCGGCGACAGTGAAGGAAAAGACCAGGAGGTCCATCTTCGTATCTCCTGACTCTTGTTGAGCAATCAAACTGGATCCTTTGATCGTAATCAGACAATATCACACATCCATTTTCACGCTTGACGATAAAGTCAGAGTTCTCATACCAGGAATATGGCTTGAAATAGTTTCCAAAGATGAGAAATTCCGCCGGCATTATGGTTATCAAGATTTGAGTTCCCTAATCATTAATTTTTAAAAATAAAAAAAAAACAACTAAACAGATCTGCATGCAAATCAAGAAGAACAAAATCCAGATTTGCGAACATAAATACCCGATTGTCACAGCCGATAATCTCCAAAGTCCGACCAAAGTAGTTGTCTTGTTTCCATCGGCGGAGAACCTTGATACACACCGTCCTATGCACGCCCCCGTTTTTCAAGACGAGAAGAGAATCCATGCCGGATTTTAGCAAATGTCATGTTTTCCGTTAATCTAGCAAATAGTTTATCAACGGCGAGAAAAAATGAGTAAATTAAGTGTGTAAAATAATCCTAAATGGGTGTGTTCACTTATATAGAGGCAGAAGACGGTCGCACCTTTCTAATATTTTAATTGATTATTCTTTAATAAAAAATTCGACAACTTTCCACATTCCCTTTGTCTGTCCGTATTAGGGGATCGTACCGAGAGAAACGGTTGCCAGCTGGAGAAATATTTTACTATTTTGAACCCATTACTTTAAATGCATAAAATTGTTGATCACTAACAAACCATATTTTTTGATACAATTAAAAATATAAATGCACAGGTTTTAACTATACGACACCTGAATGATAATGGATCTATCTAGAAGCCAATAATAATAATATAGATATTCAAGTCATTTCGTATACTATATTTCAAATAACAACCAATGATTTCTGATCAATTATCGAGTTTATCATCAATATCGAGTTTCACAAACCATTAAAATACTAAAAATCTCAAAAACAAAGAACATTAAAAACAAAAGAAATAAAAACCCAAGACTCAAATAAATCTAACAGAACTTGATAAAACTAAGGAACGGCTGATCTTGACTTCTTAAGACCTTCTCGACATTTCAGATCACCAACCCGCCTCTTGTTCCCTATCTCGACCATCTCAGAACTGGCCGAACTGTCGGAAATATTCCCACCAGTACCACGCATATCAAGCTAACAAAAGATTTAAACCAAAATATCAAAACACCAAACAAACGCATTGTCTGAAGATACACAAATTATTCTAAACCATCACAATAAATTAATTATACATATAAACTTACTAGACCGTTCATATTGTTCCATAAGAACACCATCATCAGTAATAATATCAATCTTAAAAGCTAAAAACCGATTTTTTAAATTATCAGCAGAAACGTCGACCTTAAAAAGCATTGTTTTACCGATTAAGTTTCCAAGAACCTCAGGCAACACAAAATCTTCACCCTAACCAGAAAAAAAAAACCAGATTGACGAAACCACAAAAATAACACCCAATAAAACTAACAAATTCAAACACATACATCGGCTATCTCACTAGCAAGGTCTTATTCTTATTCAAGAGAAGTTCATTACGGGTATCGAAGTTACCAACATTGTCAATTTGACCTATAAAATCTGCGAAACATAAATAATTTCAGGATTCATAATATAGGAATCAAAATCATAACGATTTTTCGAAACGTTAATACAGACATCCGTCAGAGACATACCAACGCGAATAGTAGGATCAATATCACCGTCATTGATGTTTTCAAACCGAACAAAAGAGAAGTATCTCGAGACAATGTTTACACAATAATAAAAGGATGAGGTACAAATCTAAACGTATCCAGAACGGGAAGGAGATCAAAATCCCTGATAATTACCCAACCACCATCCAACAAAGAACCAGTAAAACGTTCGACATATTGGTCTTTGATTGTGGCTCTAATTCTATCACCCTGAATATCAAAACAAACAATTACGCCAGGAACGTGAGAAGTGAAGTGAGTTGTAATAATGTTGAACTTAGCAGTGCAATAAACAAACTCAACTTACATTAACATCAACCAATATCAAGTGCAGCGTATCGGCAACACCAAAAAATGCCTAAACCTTCGCAATACTTTAACCCTGATTACCCATACATAATTTAATGGATCTAATTCAGAGACATTGACCATATGAGAAGCATAAGATCGATGGGCAGCATAAGAGAGCAGGTGAGACATTCTATAACCCCAACCAACAATAAAAAATGTAATTCGCTAAATCTACAACTCTAGCACATATATACAAAATCACATAATATACTAACCTATATATTATCCTTTTTCTAGTCACATATATTCATAGTTAATGGCAATCTACCTCTTTTTGTATATTATCTACCCAAAATAAATGAATATATTAAATCTATAAATCGATGATTATAGGTTACAAATATCCCAATCTGAAACAAAGCACACATTACGATTAAACTAACGAATTCATATATTAACACACTAGAATGGATCTTATAGATCAACCATACAATGTAATCATCGGCATCATAGAGATATATTATGACAGTTAATAAACAATATAAAATATCATATAAGGGTCAATAAAACTATTATCTTGTGGTTACAGTCTGCCGAGAAACAACATCTGGTTAAAACATAAAAAGAGAATGAAACAAATATCATTGCACATGTAGTTGCATCAATCTAATCGATGATATACAAAGGGTTGCCTTCTTCGTCCTCATCACTCTGTTCACTCTCTCCAATCCTGATTAAACATATACAAGCATTCCAATTACGACAACAGTTGATTATTATAATGAATACAAAATAATTGTTTCAAAAAACATATAACCATCTTACAACATATCACGTAGCTCGTGCGCCAATTGATGGTCTGGATTGAACAAAACCCTCGAGATACCGACATGATCAGACACGTGATATTCTTCTATAAAAAGAACATGGTAACTAAGAAACCGAAGATCAGTAATACATAAGTATACTTAATAGTATGATTCCAGTGTCTTACCATTGCGTATAACGACACACCAATCACTCAGAACACAAATGACAACCTGTTCATCACGATAACACCATCTATCGTTGAACTCAATTGCCAATTTCCCATGTGCAAAACATGTTATCGTTCGTTCACTAAGACTATGTTTATTTACACTATCCCATTGCATAATATAAATTGGAACAATTATTATACACTAAACAAATCCTTACGTTTCATCGGTCAGTGTAAACTCAATCCTCGATGTGACTTTCGACTCGAATGCCTCAAACGAAGGATCCTTAACCACCTCAAGTACCCCAACAGACTCAACGGCACCAATCAAATCTGCAAATATTATTTCAACACAAAACATATTTTAAAAAGAATCATTGAATCAAAAACACAATCGAGGGATTGACATGACGACTCACCAACATGACAATTTCGTTGGAGATTCCCAAGGTAGAGTTTCTTATAACTAAGAAACTGCAAACATGGGTCATCTCCTGTATAGAAATCACCAGTTGTGAAATCTCTAAATACTCTCGTGCTAGATCCAAACTCAATTTTCCAGTTGTTCTTTGTCATCTGCCTCGCCGATCTCGCCGATCATACCTTGAAAATTTTGATCCTTTTCCATAGACATCCCTCATGGAGTCTCTTTGAGAAATAAAGAACCAATTCCTCATTCCCAACGGTTGCGTGTATCTTCGAATTCTTGAACATATATACCCATTTCAAATAAAAATTAAAATCAAACCCCATATTGAAACAATCGAAACCAAGCGAAAATCATAGCGTAAAATTACCTGGTCGTCGAGGAGAACGAAATGAAGGACATCGTCACCGCCTGGCACCAATTCAAGCCATCTTTTATAAACCCTCACTCTGATTCTCCAATCCTCTCTCGAAGGTTCCAACTCAGAAATTGTAGAGATACCGGCCATTCTGATATTCGAGAAGTGAGATGAAATTTAACTATAGATCACACTTTTCTGTGTATAGCAAAACTATTCTGCCGTTTTGAAATGAACTCAATACAATATTATCAGTTAGCTCTTCGGTAGAAGAAGAATCATCATCATCAAGAGTATCATCACTGGAATCATCACCATTATACTCGTCATCAAGATCATCTAAATTCTCATCGTCATCGTCTTCATCTCCATCACATTTATAATCACAATCCATATCATCAACATCGCCATCAGACATACTGTCATCATGTTCATCTTCCATATCACTAATATCATCTCTACTCTTAAGCTTACATACCCGATTGGTACGAACAGGACGCAAATCAGGTAGCAAACAATCGCAAGATCGACTACAACCACCTGGACATGTAATTCCAGAACAACACACGTGTAAGCAAACACATATTATATGCATGAGAAACAAAACAGCAACAATCTCCCTAGATCACAACCCATTTAATAACGAAATATTTTTTTTTTTAAATAGCCATGCAAAAAGAACGAAACTGCCGATAAGCCAACTTAAGTTTCCAGCAATAACTAACCAAATTAAGTTATCATGTATAGAGAACATTACCACGACACAAAGCAAGAGATGGAACCATGATCAGAACCAATAACGATATAAAGTTATAAAAGTACAAGCAAGTAGCAACCGAGTAATTTATCAATTTATAATAAAATAATTTAGGGTTTACAATACTGATATTTCAATAAATGGGTTTATAATTTTGATGTTCAATAATTACTATCTTAAAATGGACACACGTCATATTAAAATTCAAGACGATATTAACAAAATCATAGATTCAAATCTTTTGGTAGTTATTACGTGTATATATTACATAACTAATTAACCTTTTTGAATATATGAACAAACGAAAATCAACACGATATACACATGGGAAACTTGACATAAAAATCTCATTCCATTTTAAACTATAAATATTCAATTTCCCATTTATACTTATTTATACGATTAACCATTTTGAATGTATCAATGTAAGTTGATATATGCGAATAACCATTCTGAATAGCCCCAACATAAATTCTTTACATTTGTGACGCATTAATAGAGACATATATTAATTGATATATATGAATCACAGATGTGAAAATATGTTAACCATATATATATTATCAAATATATAATACACATATATTGACATCAATAGGTACAAATAAACCTTCCATAAACCAAAAATATACATATATATATATATCTATATAAATTATACATTTTGTAAATCCTAGTTAAATAAAGGGGATAAACTACATAAATTAATTCGTTGTAATGGATAAAGCCTTGATGATTCATTGTAAGGGATAATGCCATAACGAATACATGTTAATCCCAATCGAATACTACTTATCGAACTAATCAATATATTATTATATTTTAGAAACTATACAACACATGTATCGATAACGATATTGTCAAATAATACGATTCTAAATCTATAATATATATATATATAAACTATTTTTTATGTATTTATATTGATATACACAAGTGAGCCATTGGTTTATACATATCACAATTTTTTTCCTTTTCGAGACACATAGCTAAGATATTTATCTATATCTATATTTTTATTTTGATCAACACGAGGAAGACATCGGTTTATACATATCACCATGTTTTCTTTTACACCAAACTAATTATTATTCCTATTCTTTTGAAAGTTGTATTTACTAAAATATCCAAGATTTTTACATTTAAGATCAAGAACTAATATCTACTGTATATCGAATTACACGAAAGAAGACACACGAAAAATCAAACTCGAGTTTCATTAAATTATTGTAAACTCAAAATCAAGGATAAATGAACCATCGAATATCAATTCAATTTATAAGTATCTATAATTTTAATTATGCTTAAATTAAGCCAAAACAACATAATAATCCAAAATATCTAAAACTTAGGTTTCGCTTCATGTGTCACTATACTTCAAATCAACATATAACCTTGAATGCTGTCTTTGTAACATGTAACCTTGAATGCTGTCTTGGTAACTCATCAATAATACAACGAGCCGAGAAAATTCAAATCTAACTGATAGACTTACATAGATCTGAATTCGGTTACTTCTGCGATGGGGGGATTCACCATGATCTTAGTAGGAGGAACCGAAGATATAACAACATTACCTATATATAGGTAACCTAATTTTTTAAAACAGTCTCGTTTTAAACGAAAGTTGTTAAATTACAGATATCACAAACCTTCGTAGACATCAACGATTGCCCATCTTGCGACAAAAATCAATGTATCATCGGCACATTTAAGCCTATCAGTATGGAACGCGAGAGCAGCACTACCAAACATCTTGCATTTCATACAGACGTTACTGCATTAATGCAATTAAGTATAATATATCAAATGTCATCCTTTAAAATGATAAGAAACAATATTTTTCTTACAACACCGTACCTCAGACTTATTAGTTCGAATGCTATCATTGCGCATCGACGCAAACCGCTATAATCACATAGTCTTGTTGAGATTTCTAACTTTCCAATATTGACAAACTCTCCAATCAAATCTAAATAACCACAATTCACGCAGCCAGTACATTGAAAAAAAATACCAATGTCAAAATTTACAGCAGACAAAGACATGATCAGCTAATTAACATACCAACCATAGGACTCCCAATCGGAACATTAAAGAGCAGCCAATCAAAGTCAACGAATTTGAAATAATTTCGTTCACACGGATAATCTTGCATATCAATATCAGTCGGACTCACAATAAGTAAGTGAATACCACGAGATGTAACACGAAATGGGTGATTCATATCAACAGTAACAAAACTTCTAATCGTAACCCAAACAGCCTCGCGTAATTGAGTCGAGAAACGATCGTAATCAATATCATAAACGGTACCACAAATCTCCGAGCCCTGCACCATAACATTAAACTAATAATGAAATAACAACAATGAAAACAACACATGAGACTCTAAAATTTCAACAACATAACACAAACCTCGCCATCACAAAAAATTAATTCTAATCTTACATCAGACAGATCAAACGAATTAGTCCACACTCGTAGAATCTTCAATAAAATAGTTGCCTCGACAAAACCAGGTTCTAAATGTGAAATATTAAACGAAGGTGGGTTAGAGGGGTATATTTTTTGCGTAAGCTCCATGCTAAAAAGATAGAGAATATTATATGTCTACTATCGAGAAAATAGGGTAGAATGAATCGAAATAGCTAAATATAATGTGTATACATAGCAGAAAATATCAAAAATGTTTACCCTTTCTTGGTCTTTCAATCCACACATTATCAAAGTTGATCTCCTCATCAGCTGAAAGCTTACCCTCCCCCTCTTGGACTACAATGTCCGCATTGTCTTTAGGTGCAACTCTCGGCGGAAGCTCTCTACCACTCCTCAAGGTGATAGCGTTTGCATACTCTTTCGGATTCTGCTCACACTTGCCGGTAAGCTGTTCTGACCACTTGTACTAGCCTTTCCCTTCTCTAACTGCTTGATCTTGTTGTTCAGGTTTGTTATCTAATTTGAAACGTCAGTAAGTGAGGAGTCAAGGCGGTTGTTCATCTCGGCAAACTTCTGATTAGTTGAAGCTTGACCTTGAAGTAACTGCTGAAACATTGCTTGAACCGGATCCTAAGGAGGCTGTTGCATCTGTTGTTGTTGAGGAACAAAGCCAGGATGAAACATAGGAGTATAACCTTTGTTGCCTTGCTGTTGCTGCTGACCTTGAAAGTTCCCTTGCCTCTGCCCTTGAAAGCCACTATTCGGTTGAAAACCCTTGTTATAAGGTACAAAGGGCTTTGCTTGCTGAGGGGGGTACACCTGATCCTTTGGATTCTCAACGTTTGTACTTCTGTATGAGAGATTGTTGTTGGCTTGGTACCCTTGAGAATATCCCGGAGGCTTGTTGTAATTCTGACCAGCAATCCAGTTAGCTTCTTCTTGACTCAGCTCTATCTCCTCGGACACATCTTCAGCTTCACCCACGAAGTGAACGTGCTTCTGATTTGCAAGCACTAGCTTGTTTATCTTCTCATGGAGGGACTTAAGCTCTTTCTTGTGAGACTCTAGCTCAGAACCTCGTGGTGCACGGTCATAATCCTCGGCGTAATTCCCGTCACTCAATTCCAAGTTCTTTATCAGCTCCATACCTTCTTCCACTTCTTTACCAAGGAAGTTGCCCTTACTTGCCGTGTCAAGCAACATTCTGATCTTGGGTAATGCTCCTCGGTATATTGTGCTTAGGAGAGTCTCTTCACTGAAGCCATGGTGAGGACACTGAATGGTATAGTCTTTGAATCTCTCTATAGCTTCATTGAATGTCTCGTTCTGCCTTTGAGTGAAGCCACTTATCTCACTTCTCAACCGAGCTGTCCTGGTGCTTGAGAAAAACTTTGAGAGAAAAACTTTCTTACATTCAGCCCAAGACGTGATGGTGCCTTGTGGAAGTGTCTTCTTCCAATGCATAGCCTTGTCACCGAGAGAAAATGGGAAGAGCCGTAGCTTGAAAGCATCTTCCGAGATCCCATTGATCTTGATCATCCCACACACTTGCTCAAAATTGTCAAGGTGCTCTAAGGGGTCTTCCATAGCCAGCCCGTGGAATTTGCGATTCTGAATCATAGAGATGAACCCTGGCTTAATCTCGAAGTTGTTATTCTGGACTGGAGGATGAGTGATCCCAAAGCGATTATGATGCGTATTAGGAGCATCTCCAGCGCCTATGATCCGTGGGGGTCTAGCTGCGTTGATGGGGTTTCCATTGCCCCTTCCTACACCGCCGTGAGCTGGTGGAGGTCCCTTAGGATGTTCTTGCTCAGCCATTGTTGCAAAGTCTACTGAACCGGCTTGAACAATATCCTCAAAGGATCTAGCTTGCTCTCTTGCTCTTCTTATTCTTGAATGTCCGAGTTGGTGAATATTGTCCAGGGGTGTAAGTAAGTTGTTGTCACCCCTAGAACGCAAATTCATGTACCTGAAAGACACAAGTGTGAAGAGAAAGAGATTAGTAACCAAACTTATAGTAAATGTTTAGTCTTTACTAAACCCCAAATCTTAATGCTTCCTAACAATCCTATGATGGCAACGACGCCATTTGAAAACATCAATTTTTGCAAGAAAGCAGAGGTATTATCAAAGCTCAAGCAACCTTTAGATGTAGTATAGTGTGCAAGAGGAATCAATCCACACCTAGGATGCAGGAAGAACACTAAGAATGCAAGGATGAAGCTAATCTAAGCAAAATGGATAAATGATTGGTAAAATCTAACAAAACTAAATGCAACGACTAAATGAGATGCAGAATAATTTTAAAATCCCTGGAAGAGGGTTAACTACCACTAGGAACAAGCAGAAGATTAAAAATCCAAAGCTACTAAGAACTAAAAATCGACCAGTGAATCGACCACAGGATCGAGCATTGGATCGAGCAAAATGGATCGATCTAACAAACAACTTAATGACAAGCGAATGATGAACAAAGATTTTAAAATTCTAAAAAGGAGGGTCTAGGGTTGAAGGTCATTATTAAGGGTCTTAAAGGTTTAAGCTTTGGTTTGAAAACATTTAGATCTACTCACTTGTGAGGTTTCTCTAAGCCTTGAAAACAAAACAAGAACCATCCATGGCATGTGGTATGGTTCATTTCCTTAATCTCTTCTCCATGGCGTTTGGTGGAAAAAGAGATCGAAGAGCAAGGATAACAGATTTCAATATAATGACCTAACTAATCCCCTTTACAACCATGGCGTGTGGGAAAGGAAAGATTAGTCTCTAGGATCTGGTTTTCTAGGATATATGAATCCTGTCAAGGTAAGACAGCCCTGGAATCATAGAGACCTTTTCCAAGGCTCTCTAAACCTTAAGACCCTAATATCCTAGAAGAGAAGGTATGAAGAACAAAGAAAACACAAAACTTTAACCCTTTCAACCCTTTTGAATCGCCTCAACCCCGAAAACCCAAAAAGACTACTCACTACACATGATTAAGACCGATTGAAAAGCAGTGAAGGATGAACTAAACATGATTAACAACCGATTAAAGGAAAAACTTGCTTAATATTAAAAGATTCAAGGTTTCAAAAACTGAAAAAGCTTAGATGTTCTAGGAGGGCGTGCCCGTGGAGGCTAGTCTCGGAAAAACTATTTCTTGGAGGAAATTCCTCGGAGGGTGTGCTTCTGATTTCCTGGACCGGGATCCAGGCCCCACCGCGGCGGGAACGGCTGAGTGGGTCCCAATACGTGGTCGACGCGTCGCATAACGAGTGGTTTGCTTCTTTGGAGAGTGGAAAGGTTTTTGCACGCTGGTCCTTGGATTTCCGCGAATTTCCTTCGGTGGCACAGGATTTTCTTACTTCCATTCCACGGATTGCCTCGACCCCCATAAAAATCTTCTTTTCGCTAGGGTTACGCACACTTCTGGTGCTTTCTTCTCCCACGCCGCCGATAACCTACTTTCGCTAGCCACTTCTCTTGCTGCGTTGATCCCGCAAATTTTTCTCCCTTTTTCTTGGTAAGATTCTTCTTCTTCTTCGATTCTTTTTCTAGTCTATGTCTTGGACACCTAAACAGAGAGGGGTGAGGTCCTCTGGATATGGCGCCAGCCGCTTTGAATCTCTCGCTGATCGCTGAGGGGAGCCGTTGCTTCTTGAGTATGAAGTCAGAGATCTTATCCCATTGTCTTTTGTGCGTCCTTGCGATGAGGATCCTTCTGCTGTTTCGGGGGGTTGCGCTCCTGCTGGGGACCAGGCCGGCTTCCGGACATTGCGAGAATCGGTTCGTCCCCCTAGAACACTACCGGGGATTTTTTACTGTTCGTCTTCCACCTCCCAAGCGCCCCTGGGCTGCATCGCGGTCTACACTAAAGGTGTCCGCTGAAGGTGTTAGCCAACAACTTGAGCGTGTACCTCAGTACGGTATTCCTCACTTTCTTGATTTTAGCCGTGTTAGCCTTGTAGTCTTCATCGCAAAGCACATCCCATATGATGCTAGCGTTCTTGAGAGGAGGAAACTCCACTTGTTTAGCCGCGGCGTTGAGTCCATACGCCTGGCAAAGCTCCTCAATGGAAATATGATAGGACCGCTTCTTAACCTTGAAAGTGAGATGTCCTTGTGAGGGAGTAGGGAGGCTCGGGTTCTCGTTGGAAAACACCAAGGTAGAGAGGAAATCAACGGTTACTTGCGGATAAGTGGGGCAATCCATTCTTGAATGGCAAGCAAGCCCCATGTTTTGGAGAATGAAGTCAAAATCTTCGAGGAGATCCATCCTTTCCAGCAAGTCTCTGCTCGCGTACTTGGTAGGCTCGAAGCGCAGCCTCTCTAATCTCTTCTTCGCCGCCTTTTCCTCCTTAGTCCAACGGATCCTCTCATGAACTTGCTGAGGTTCCTCCTCTTGGACTTGTTGAGTTCCCTCTTCTTGAACAACTCGTTGTTCATCTTCTCTCTGTTCAGCCTCATCTATGGTTCTCTTAGGTGCCATTGGTGCCTCGGCATGAGATCGAGTCCCTTTGGTCGATCTAGGACTCGATCTCATGCCCATAATGGCTGGATCGAGATATTTGATCGATCAGCGGCTCGATTGGACTAGAATCGAGTCTTAGATCAATTATACTCTCTCGTTCCTTGACTTTTGGTCAACTAGGCTGAGTCCGCGTGATCGAGCTGTGTCCTCGATTCAGGGATCGATTCGGCTTAGATCGAGTGATGGATCGAGTCGAGTGATCGATCTGTCTTTGAAGGACGTTCCCGAGAGAAAATAGATCGGTCGATCTATTTTTGGATCGATCGATCTATACTTTAAGAATTTCCCGAGACATTTTAGATTGGTCGATCTAGATGGGACCAATCGATCCGTGCTTATCTAGATCGACCTTGTCACTCGATCTCGTCTAGAACGACTATCTCCTCTCGATTCACTAACTCGATCTAGTAAAGATCGAGTTAGGATTAGTCGATCTAGCACTCGATCACTAGTTGATATTCGCCTCTTCTCACTCCTTTTGGATCTAAGAACATGACCTGCGATTCCTTATCCCTGTTCCTCCACACTTAGAAGATAAAAACATTAAGCTGAAAGCGAAATAAAACAAGAATATATACAGGATAAACATGGGAATGCCTCCCAAGTGCGCTTTCTTTAACGTCTTTAGCTAGACTTTACTTGGTTTAGGCAGATGGTGGATCTTGGAGAAGCATTGATGTGCTCTCCTTGTCAAATGCACTTGCCACGTATGGCTTAACTCTGTGTCCGTTCACTGTAAATGCATTCCCACTCTTGCCCACCAACGTGACAACTCCGTAAGGTAATACTTCCTTGATTTCATACGGACCGCTCCACCGTGACTTTAGCTTCCCTGGAAAGAGCTTGAGCCTTGAGTTGTAAAGCAGCACCAAACTCCCTTCCTTAAGCTCCTTGGGTACCAACTTCTTGTCGTGAGCAGCCTTAGTACGCTTCTTGTAGATCCTAGCGCTTTCGTAAGCGTCCAGCCTTAGCTCATCAAGCTCGTGCAACTGGATCAACCGCTTCTCCTGAGCTGTCTTCAGATCAACATTCAGCCGCTTCACAGCCCACAACGCCCTATGTTCCAACTCAACGGGGAGGTGGCATCCCTTGCCGTAGAGAAGAGTGAAAGGAGTAGTACCGATGGGCATCTTGAAAGCAGTCCGGTAAGCCCACAAAGCGTCATCTAACTTAACCGCCCAATCCTTCCGAGTAGTCCCAACTGTTCTTTCGAGTATCGCCTTGATCTGACGGTTAGAGACCTCCACTTGGCCACTCGTTTGAGGATGGTAAGGTGTAGCTACCTTGTGCTTCACGCCATACTTCCTTAGAAGATTTTCAAACAGCTTGTTGATGAATTGGCTTCCTCCGTCGCTTATCACCACCTTGGGTACTCCAAACCTCGGGAAAATGATGCTCTTAAAGAGTTTGATCACCACCTTAGAGTCGTTTGTTGGGGAAGCGATGGCCTCAACCCATTTAGAGACATAGTCAACAGCTACGAGTATGAACTTGTTGCCGTATGATGAAGGAAACGGCCCCATGAAATCTATGCCCCACGCGTCAAAGACGTCTACCTCGAAGATGGGAACTTGAGGCATCTCGTTCCTCTTAGTGATATTCCCTGCTCTTTGACAAGCTTCACAACTCATCACGAACTCTTGGGTGTCTTTGAAGATGGACGGCCACCAGAAGCCGGCTTGCAAAGTGGCGGTTTTGAATGAAGCAAAATGCCCTCCATACAAAGACCCGTGGCAATGAAAGATGATATCTCTTGCTTCCTCCTTTGTCATGCATCTCCTGTACAGGCTATCAACGCCTCTCTTGTATAAATAGGGCTCATCCCAATAGTAGTGTTTCACGTCCCTCATGAACTTCTTCCTATGGTAGTTGTCAAGATGCGACGGCTCTTCCCCACATGCCAAGTAGTTCACAATATCCGCGTACCAAGGGAGATCCTCCTCTTTGAAGCTCAGAACTTCCTCAAACCACCCTTCTAGGCCCCACAAACAGCCGTAGTGATTGCCATGAGTTGTTCCTCGGGGAGCGAATCATCTAAAGGTAGAGACTCGTTGATTTTTACTCGAGAGAGATGGTCAGCAACGCCGTTCTCTATTCCTTTCTTGTCTTTGATCTCCATGTCAAATTTTTGGAGCAAGAGGATCCATCTCAAATGCCTCGGTTTTGTGTCCTTCTTGGAATAGATGTATCTAAGAGCCGCGTGATCTGTGTAGACAATAGCCTTGGAACCCACGAGGTATGACCGGAACTTCTCAAAGGCAAACACTACTGCCAATAGCTCCTTCTCCGTGGTAGTGTACCTTGTTTGCGTGTCATCCAAGGTTCTTGAAGCATAGTAAATCACGTGCAGCTTCTTATCTTTTCTTTGACCTAGAACGGCTCCCACAGCGTAGTCACTAGCATCACACATAATCTCAAACGGGAGAGTCCAGTCCGGTGCTTGCACTATTGGCGCGGATACTAGAGCCTCCTTGATGGTCACGAAAGCTTGCAAACACTCCTCATCAAAGACGAATTCAGCCTCCTTGCACAACAGCCGCGTAAGAGGGCGTGCAATCTTAGAAAAATCTTTGATGAAGCGCCTGTAGAAGCCGGCGTGTCCCAAGAAACTTCTCACTCCTTTGATGTTAACTGGCGGCTCAAGGCTTGTCATCACTTCAACCTTTGCCTTGTCGACCTCAATACCCTTCTCTGATATCTTATGGCCAAGCACGATCCCCTCCTTAACCATGAAGTGGTATTTTTCCCAGTTAAGCACCAAGTTTGTCTCCTCACAACGTTTTAGTACCCTGCAAAGATTCAACAAACACGCAGAAAAGGACGCGTCATAGACCGAGAAGTCATCCATAAACACCTCTACCATCTCTTCTATTAGATCGGAGAAGATCGACATCATACACCGATGAAACATAGCCGGTACGTTACACAACCCGAATGGCATCCTTCGATATGCGAAGGTGCCATAAGGGCATGTAAAGGTCATCTTCTCCTGATCATTTGGATGGATTGGTATTTGGAAAAATCCACTATATCCATCAAGAAAGCAATAGTAGGGGTGATTAGCAAGTCTTTCAAGCATTTGATCAATAAAAGGCAAGGGAAAATGATCCTTTCTAGTAGCAAGATTAAGCTTCCTATAATCAATACACATACGGTGTCCAGTAATAGTCCTAGTAGGTATAAGCTCATCTTTGTCATTCTTAATGACCGTGATCCCCCCCTTCTTAGGCACCACGTGTACGGGAGAAACCCACGTGCTGTCACTTATGGGATAGATCACATCAGCCTCTAAAAGCTTAAGAATCTCTTTCTTAACAACCTCTTTCAAATTAGGATACAAACGCCTTTGATGTTCTATAGAGGAGGCGTTCTCATTATCCAAGTGAATCCTATGAGTGCAAAGCATTGGTGAAAGGCCCTTGATGTCACTTAAAGAGTACCCAATGGCCTTCCTATACTTTCTCAACTCAGTTAAGAGCGAGTGCAACTCATCATCACTTAAGTTTTCGTTCACAATCACAGGATAGGTTTCGTTAAGCCCTAAAAAAGCATACCTTAGCCTTTTTGGGAGCTCCTTAAGGTCCACCTTTGGGGCTATCAGCTCGCTCCAATCATCCTTGTGGCTGTTGCTGTTGTTTTCCTCCTTGGAACCTTCCTTTGAACCCGAGACATGGCCCTTGAAGCTGCTTTCTCCAACCGCTATCCCTTCTGAAATCGAGTCGTCCAGTCGATTTTGCTCTCTATGTCGTCTAGATCGAGCAGTTTCGCTCGATTCACTCACTCGAGTTAATGTGGATCGAGTGAGAGATCGAGACGCATAGTCGATCTCCAGATTAGACCCCAAACTGATCGGAAGGCCTTTCTCGATCTTGGACTCGATTGTTTTCCTGGATCGATCACCCTCCTCGATCTGTCTGTCGATTACTGCACCGGATCGAGTTGTGCTCTCGATTGTCTTGTCGATTTGACTCCTAGATCGAGTAATCTCATCGATCTCGGAGTCGATCTCTAGGCCAACACCTTCATCTTCTAGCACAACCTTCCTTGAATCAAGCAAGTTGACATATTCTTGAGTTCTCTGTTCCACGTAGCCAAACTCTCTTGGCTCCTTAGTCAGTGCCAGCTTCAAATGATCCTCCTGAGCCAACGTTTCCAGCAACTTATCCGCTAAAGCATCCAACGTTTCAATGTAGAAAGCTTGCCCTTCTATCGTAGGCTTCTTCAAAACCTCATTGATATTGAAGTCCAGCCTTATATCTTTACCCAAGTGCAGAGCAATCTTCCCATTCTTGACGTCTATGATGGCTCCGGCGGTGGCTAAGAACAGTCTACCGAGAATGAGTGGATCCTTAGGTTCTTCATCCATTTCCAGCACAACGAATTCTGTAGGAACGTTTACACCGCTGATTCTCACTGGCAAGTCCTCAAGCAAACCCACGGGTAACCTCACACTCCTGTCAGCTAGTAACAACGAGATTCTACAATCCTTGAAATGGGTAAAGCCAAGCTTCTTTGCCACGGAATGAGGCATCATATTTATTCTAGCTCCGAGATCACATAGGCAACTCTTGAACTCCAAAGGACCTAAAGCGCAAGGTATAGTGAAGCTTCCAGGGTCTCCCAACTTCTTGGGGACTATCTTCTTGTGTATCACAACACTACATTCCTCACTAAGAACAGGCACTTCCTTGCTTTCCTTATTCTTCTTCACGAGAGTATCTTTGAAGAATATGGCGCATTTAGGCATCATTGCAAGGCAGTCCACGAGAGGCAGCTTGATCTCTACGTCCTTAAGGTGCTTCTCAAACAAGACTCTATGCTTCTCTATGAGTTGCTTCTTGAAACGGCCAGGAAAAGGAAGCTTAGGTACATACGGTGGAGGTACATAAACATCCTTCTCCTTAGTAGTTTGCTCCGCTTTCTTCTCAACAACCGCATTCTCGCATCTCCTTGGTCCTTGAATCCAAACATTGTCAAAGTTTATCTCATCATCGGCTGAAAGCTTACCCTCCCCCTCTTGAATCATAACGTCCTCGTTGATCTTGGGAGTAGCCGTAGGTGCAAGCTCTTTCCCGCTCCTTAGCGTGATGGCATTGGCATATTCCTTTGGGTTCTGCTCACACTTGCCCGGTAAGCTATTCTGTCCACTTGAACTTGCCTTTCCCTTCTCAAGTTGCTTGATCTTAATATTCAAGGTTGTAATCCGAGTAGAGAAGTCCGTGAGATACGAGTCTAAGCGAGTGTTCATCTAGGTAAACTTCTGATTTGTAGATGCTTGCCCTTGAATCAGTTGTTGAAACATCGCTTGTACAGGATCAACTTGTTGTTGCATCTGTTGCTGCTGAGGTGCAAAGCCCGGAGGGTACATTGGCGGATAACTCTTGTTTCCTTGCTGTTGCCCTTGGAAGTTATTCTACCCTTGCCCTTGGAAGCCACCACTCGGCTGAAAACCTTTGTTGTATGGTACGAAAGGCTTTGCTTGCTGAGCAGGGTACACTTGATCCTTAGGGTTCACGACGTTGGTGCTACGGTATAAAAGATTGTTGTTCATCTTGTAGCCTTGTGAATATCCTTGAGGTTTGTAGTTGTCTTGACCCGCCACCCAATTGGCTTCTTCTTGACTCAACTCGAGTTCCTCTAAGGCTTCATCCGCTTCACCAACAAAGTGAACATGCTTCTGATTAGCCAACACCAGCTTGTCAATCTTCTCATGCAAGGATTTCAACTCTTTCTTGTGAAATGATAAACGTATTCTCAAGCGAGGGTTTATAATGCAGAGAAGTTATCAAACTCTAATGCAAGCAATGTCGTAGTATAGCAAGCAAGAGAGAGTCAATCCACTTCTAGGAGATAGAGAATGCACAGAGAATGCAAGGACTAAAGCAAATCTAAGCAAAATGAGGAAGTTTATGAGAAAATATCTAAGAACTAGATGCAGCAACCTAAACAGAGTGAAACCTATTTTAAAAATACTAGAAAGGAAGCAACTACCACGAGAAACAAACGGATTAATTAAAGGAAAGAGCTTCGAATTATTAAAATTCGACTAGTGGATCGACCACGAGATCGACCACTAGATCGAGCAGTAACAATCGATCTTGTCTAAAAATGCAAGAACAGTAAATCTAATGACCAGGATGCTATCAGAGATCAAGCGAAAGATGAGAATAGACGTAAAGATGCTAAAAGTAAGGGCCTAGGGTTGAGATTCATGGTTAGGGGTTTCAAAGGTTCGACCTTGGGTTTGAAACTTTAGATCGACTCACTTGGTGAGGATCTCTAAGCCTTGAAAACAAAACAAGATCTATCCGTGGCTTTCGGTATAGATCACTCTTTCATCCTCTCCTCCAAACCCATGGCTTTTGGTGGAAAGAGAGGTCGAAAGGCAAGGAAAACAGATTTCAAGTAAATGGTTTAACTAGTCCCCCAAACTTCCATGGCTTTTGGGAAGGGGTAACTAGTCTCTAAGGTGTGAACTTCCGAGAATCCTGGATCCTGTCAAGGTAAGGAACCTCTCGATCATGAAGCTCTTGGTGTGAGAGTCTTCAAGCATTAAGATCTCAACACCTTAGAAGAGATAGCCTTTGAAAACATTTAGAAAAACAAACCAAGATCGAAACCCTTTTAACCCCTTAATCCTCTCAACCCCGAACCCAAAGTAAACTACTCGCTACACATAGAGTAAATCAAGCAAAGCATATGAAATGAGACGATAAACATGAAAGGAAAACTGGATTAAACGATAATGATTCGAATACAAAAGCTTAAGAGAAAAACGAGTTTCAACAATGGTGTTCTTCACGAAAACGAGAGAGAAAACATAAAGAAAAAGATAAGGATCTAAAAAGTTATGGGAAAAGGGCATCGCCGCCTTGCCCAAAATGCCCAAACAAGCCAATGGTCCCCCCTTCGCTAGCAGCCAAAAACGGTTGAAAGGACAGAGATCGACTCCAAGATCGAGTGGTTCTCTCGATCATATCCGGACATCGTGTCTTCGGCTCGATCTGGGTCTCGATCTTCAACGGTGAATCGAGTGTTGCATCCGATCTCGGTATTGATCTTCGGCTGGATCGAGTGGTGTACTCGATCTGATTCTCGCTCTGCATGGCGTCATTTACGTCCGTACCATTTGATCGATTGCTTCACTCGATCTTCGTCTCGATCATTCTCCTTGGATCGCCTAGTTGGCTCGATCTTCTGGTCGATCAACTTCTAGATCGACCGGCCATGCTCGATCTGCTCCTCAATCTCTGGTCCTTAGCATATTTCCGAGCTCCCACGAACTGCTACATCAGCTTCAACACGTCCACGAACCTCCACGACTCCAAAGCAGCCAGAAACAACCTGAATGTGATGCAAAATGCAAGGAAAATGCGTATGTTGATGCAAGAATGCTCTAGGACCCTAAGTGATGCAATCTAACCTAAAATGTGATACAAATGCATGAAAAGCTAACTAATGAGTATGCAAAATGTATGCAATATGCAATAACATCAACTCCCCCAAACTTACTTCTTGCTTGCCCTCAAGCAACATAAAATAAGTAAGGAAGAGAGGTTTTAAGAAAAAATGAATGGGGTTTTAAACTTTTTGCAAAGGTGCCTTTCAAATGAATCAATCTCAATGTCCTAGTTAACAGTTCTAAAATGCTATGCTTACACTCATACTCCAAAGAACTTAGCCATACTCATCACACAAAGAAATTCAAATCATGACTCTCCTATTCCTAACAATCAAAGAAACTCATCCTTTAACATTCATTAACATTCGAACCATGAATCAAACTTATGCACTTTAAAGCAAAATACATTTGGCTAAGGGTTATGGTTATGAGCATAGAATGATCTCATTTGGAAAGGGTTTATAAATAGATTAAGGGTTTCTCTCGAAAATGGTTGAACTTGTGCATAATGCTAAAGGTAAAGACAATTTATGCATACATGATTAGATTCTCATCTATCCATGTAAACTATCAAATGATCCTATACCCCTCTCATTTAAGAAATTTTATCCTAACTCACCACTTAAGAGTCTACCCTTTCCTTCACAAATTTAGCAATCCCCAATTCAAAATAAAGACATTTTAAAACTTTTAGGCTAGTGAAAAGGTTTTGAAAAATACTTTTGCTCTTTAGAAATTTTTTATTAGTAGCTCTCTTATTATTTTTTTTTCTTTTATTTTTTTCTTTATTTGGCACTTAGGCTCTTTTTTTTTTTTATGATTATGGAGAGATACCTCCTGAAATTAGAGCATACTTAGTTTTTAAAAACAACTTTTCACTTAAAACCTCATTTCTTTCCTTAAAACACAAACTCTTTGAAACCGAAAACAAATAGACAAGAAAGCAACCCCAATGATCCCCCAAACTTATCCTAAGCCTATACCTAGCTTCAAAATGCAAAGCTAGCAACAATATGAAAACCAAATAATGTCGCCTAAACCTAACACTTTATGCCAAGTTCAAACCGAAAGGAAAGGCCTCACAAAGATGTCACACAAGAACATTTGGCTTCAAAGGAGGGTAAGGTTCAAGGAGGGAGTTCTACTTAGGCTCACAAAGAGTGGTAAAAAGGAAGAAGAGAGCCTGAATATTTTAAAACCATGTGTTCATTTTCAAATGCATAAGAATGATAATTAGAATTCCAAATATAGGTTTTCACTTAGTAGGATGAGTTTCAAATCATGAGAGTTCAATTTAAGCCACGAAAATCCTAACAAGTGATCCAAGCATGGTAAGAACTTACTTTCAAAGCATATACAAAGCATTAGAGAACTACTAACTAGGGCATTGAAACAATGCATAAGTAAAAACACCTTTGTAAGAAATTCTAACCCCTTATGCAAAATGCAAACAACCTAGGTGATATGAGAAACTCTAGACTCAATCCTAACATGTTTTTAAAAAGATGAATGCAACTACATGAATCTTTGAAAAAATTTTAAACATTTTACCAATTTTTCATGAACTAAGACTCAAGGATGCTAAGAGAAAATAAGATCAAAGAACACAAGTCAAATCACACATATACTCCCCCAAACTTGCTTGACACCATCCCGGTGGCAAACTCATCCAAAGGAGCATCAAAACACAATGCAAGAAACAAATATGAGCGGTTATATACAATGGAAGAGGGTTGTTACCTCTGGTCTAGGCTCGGCTGGAACTTGAGGATGTTCCAGAGGAGCTAGACATCGTTGCTTTGCCTTTGTCAACTGGTTCTTGGAGAGAGTGGCGCGCCGGCTGAATGTGGTCTCCTTGGGTCTCGCGGATCACAACTCCTCCGGTTGAGAGCCTTCTCTTCTCGGGTTGTTGCATCTCTTGACTTGCAGCTGACTTAGGCGTGCCTCCCTGAAGTGCTTTAACTTTCTTCCCCAGCTTCTTTAGCATCTTCCCTTACCACTTGTTGATCTTCCGTTGCATCTCCACAACTGATGCTAGGAACTTCTCGGTTTTTATCCTCGGCTCAAAGTCTAGCTTGGGAAGTGTGTAAGCCTCGGGCATCTCATCTTCCGTGCCTGGAGACTCTGACCTTTGACGCGGGGAAATTGCTGAAGCAGGCGGTCCTCCTAAAGGGGCAAAGCATTCTTCCTCCGTGGGCAAGAACTCGATGTTCCCAACTCCAAGCAGCTCGGTTTCATCTCTGTTGGGAAGGATGCACACTCTCTTCTTATCTTCGTCATCTATGAAGAGGTAGGCGTAGAACCCTTCTGCTGGCGTGCGTCCCAAGCTATCAGTATTCCTCATGTATGCCTCATCCATGAAAGCTCTGTTTGGGACGTGAGCAAAGTCATGAATGGGCACACCGGCTTGCACGAACAGAGGAGTAAGGAAACCGCCAATGTAAGAGGAGGTTGCCTTGCACCGCAAGGCATAGGCCTTGTATTTCACCAAAGAAGTCGCGAGCACACACCCGTAGTTCACTTCATCGCCGAGTTCATCCTCCATAGGCTCGTCGTTTGCATCCGGATCACACACTAAGTGCTTCACGCCTTGGAACAGGAAGCACAGCTCTGTCTTCGTGACCGTAGGGGCAACAGACCTTCCACTAAACGTGTTGGCAATCAGCTTCAGAGTGTACCTCAGCACCGGACTCCTTACTCGCTTGATCTTGGCGGTGTTGGCTTTGTAGTCCTCATTGCTGATCAGGTCCCAAAACTCGTTGGCTTTCTTGAAGGCTGGGAACTCGACCTTGTATGCATCAGCGTTGAGACCGTTGGCTTGGCATAGCTCAGGGATGGAGAGTGTATAGGCTTGACGTCCAACTTTGAAGTAGAGGCGGCCTTGGGAAGGGACGGGTGCACTAGGATTCTCATACCGGAACTCCAAGGTGGCAAGGAAGTCTATTGTCACTTCAGGAATGGTTGGGCAATCCATCCGTGACAGACATCTTAAGCCAATGTTCTTGAGGAGTTGGTCGAAGTCCCCAAGAATCCCGAGCCTAGACAAAAGCTCTCGATCAGCAAACTTGGTAGGCTCAAACCGGAGCCTCTCTAGCCGCTTCTTATCCCTGTTCTCATCCTTACTCCACCGGACCCTCTCTTGAACTACCACTTCTTGTCCTTCTCCTTCTTGTGCTTGCTCTTCTCTAGTTCTCTTTGGTACCATTGTTCCTGAAACAAGATTCTAAAGAGATTGATCAGCAAGCGGCGATTTGATGAGAATGAGAGGAGAAAAGGACAGAATTTATTAAAACTACCCTAGAATTTTGGGGAATAAATAAAAATCATAGCTAAATAAAAGGGAATCAAATCTTTAGATACTGAAAAATCTGGAATTATTCCTTTTACTTAGCTAGTTTTAAAAATTCAAAACCGATCCTATATTCTAAAACAAGATCTTACGATATTAAAGGGGATTTTCTAAAATTAAACCATTAAATCTTTGAAAATACCTTTGCAAGAAGTTCAGAATATCTTTGCTAGCTTTTGAAAACTTAAACTCTCACTCTCTTTGTTTAAAATTCTCGAGCAAAACCGAAATGAGAGGGTGAGAGGTAGTTTGAAATATTTAAGGACTTAGCAAAACCAAAACAATGGGTAGTCAAAGTGGTTTCTGACAAAGTCTTGGTCAAGGCACATCTTTCATTGTCAAAGATGCTTGCCTTGACCAAGTTTTGAATTCAAAAGTTGGAGGGAAAAGAGTAAAGGAGGGAAAGAAAAATGTTACCTCGGCATGAGATCGAGTCCATTTGGTCGATCTAGGACTCGATCTCATGCCCAAAATGGCTTAGATCGAGAGTGTTACTCGATTTGAGACTCGATTCATAGTGAATCGAGTCCTGGATTGATTGGCTCTCTCGATCATTGAGATGTTGGCTCCTCGGCTAAGTCCTCCTGATCGAGCTATGTCCTCGATTTAGGGGTCGATTTGGCATAGATCGAGTGATGGATCGAGTCGAGTGATCGATCTATTTTCAACAGATTTACCCGAGAGAAATTAGATCGGTCGATCCGATTTTGATCGATCGATCCTTTTTTGTCAAGGTCGATCTTGTCACTCGTTCTCGTCTAGATCGACTGGCTCCTCTCGATTCACTGACTCGATCTAGCAAATATCAAGCCAGGATCAGTCGATCTAGCACTCGATCTCTAGCCTTATTCTAACCCCTACTGCCTTTTTAAGACCTCAAAGTCAAGGTTTAGACTCCTTATACCTGTTCCTACACACTTGCAAAATAAAAACATAAAACTGAAAGGGAAATAAAGCAGAAATATGTACAAGATAAACATGGGAATGCCTCCCAAGTGCGCTTTCTTTAACGTCTTTAGCTAGACCTTACTTGATCTAAGCGGATGGTGGGTCTTGGAGAAGCACTGAGGTACTCTCCTTGTCATAGCTATCTGCCAAATAGGGCTTGACTCTGTGTCCGTTGACGGTGAATGCACTGCCACTTTTTCCCATCAGAGTAACAGCTCCATAAGGCAACACTTCTTGAATCACGAACGGTCCGCTCCACCTTGATTTCAGCTTGCCCGGGAAGAGTTTGAGCCTCGAGTTGTACAGCAACACTAGTCCTCCTTCCTTGAGCTCCTTGGCAACCAACTTCTTGTCATGAGCCTCCTTAGTCCGCTCCTTGTATATCCGGGAGCTCTCGTAAGCATTCAGCCTCAACTCGTCCAGTTCGTGTAGCTGAATAAGGCGCCTCTCCTGAGCAGTCTTGAGATCAAAGTTCAGCCTCTTCACAGCCCACAACGCACGGTGTTCCAGCTCAACCGGGAGGTGACAGCCCTTGCCATAGAGTAGAGTGAAAGGAGTTGTACCAATCGGTGTCTTGAAAGCGGTACGGTAGGCCCAAAGCGCGTTGATGTTATTGCATATTGCATACATTTTGCATACTCATTAGTTAGCTTTTCATGCATTTGTATCATGTTTTAGGTTAGATTGCATCACTTAGGGTCCTAGAGCATTCTTGCATCAGCATACGCATTTTCTTTGCATTTTGCATCACATTCAGGTTGTTTCTGGCTGCTTTGGAGTCGTGGAGGTTCGTGGACGTGCTGAAGCTGATGTAGCAGTTCGTGGGAGCTCGGAAATATGCTAAGGACCAGAGATCGAGGAGCAGATCGAACATGGCCGGTCGATCTAGGAGTTGATCGACCAGAAGATCGAGCCAACTAGGCGATCCAAGGAGAATGATCGAGACGGAGATCGAGTGAAGCAATCGATCAATCGGTACGGACGTAAATGACGCTATGCAGAGCGAGAGACAGATCGAGTACACCACTCGATCCAGCCGAAGATCGATACCGAGATCGGATGCAACACTCGATTCGCCGATGAAGATCGAGACCCAGATCGAGCCGAAGACACGATGTCCGGATATGATCGAGAGAACCACTCGATCTTGGAGTCGATTTCTGTCCTTTCAACCGTTTTTGGCTGCTAGCGAAGGGGGGACCGTTGGCTTGTTTGGGCATTTTAGGCAAGGCGGCGACGCCCTTTTTCGATAACTTTTAGATTCTTATCTTCTTCTTTATGTTTTTCTCTCTCGTTTTCGAAGAACACCATTGTTGAAACTCGTTTTTCTCTTAAGCTTTTGTATTCGAATCCTTATCGTTTAATCTAGTTTTACTTTCATGTTCATCGTTTCGTTTCATATGCTTTGCTTGATTTACTTTATGTGTAGTGAGTAGTTCCTTTGGGTTCGGGGTTGAGAGGATTAAGGGGTAGAAAAGGTTTCGATCTTGGGGTCTTTCTAAACGTTTTTAAAGGCTATCTCTTCTAAGGTGTTGAAAACTTAAAGCTTGAAGACTCTCACGCCAAGAGCTTCATGATCCGAGAGGTTCCTTACCTTGACAGGATCCAAGAGCCTCGGAAGATCACACCTTAGAGATTAGTTACCCCTTCCCAAAAGCCATGGATGTTTGGGAGACTAGTTAAGCCATTTACTTGAAATCTGTTTTCCTTGCCTTTTGACCTCTCTTTCCACCAAAAGCCATGGGTTTGGAGGAGAGGATGAAAGAGTGATTTATACCGAAAGCCACGGATAGATCTTGTTTTGTTTTCAAGGCTTAGAGATCTTCACCAAGTGAGTCGATCTAAAGTTTCAAACCCAAGGTCGAACCTTTGAAACCCCTAACCATGAATCTCGACCCTAGCCCCTTTCTTTTAGCATCTTTACGTCTATTCTCATCATTCGCTTGTTATCTGATAGCATCCTGGTCATTGGCTTTACTGTTCTTACGATTTTAGACGAGATCGATTGTTATTGCTTGATCTAGTGGTCGATCTCGTGGTCGATCCACTAGTCGAATTTTAATAATTCGAAGCTCTTTCCTTTGATTAATCTGTTTGTTTCTCGTGGTAGTTTCTTACTTTCTAGTATTTTTAAAATAGGTTTCACTCTGTTTAAGTTGCTGCATCTAGTTTTTAGATATTTTCTCATAAACTGTCTCATTTTCCTTAGATTTGCCTTAGTCCTTGCATTCTCTGTGCCTTCTCTATCTCCTAGAAGTGGATTGGCTCTCTCTTGCTTGCTATACTACAACATTGTTAGCATTAGAGTTTGATAACCTCTCTGCATCATAAACCCGAGCTAAGAAAGCGCATATCAAATGGCGCCGTTGCCATTCTAGGATTATTTAGAGAACATAGAGATTTGGGTCTTAGCAAAGACTAAGTCTTTACCTTTTTCAAGTTACTAATACTTCTACTCTCAAACGTGTGTTTTCAGGTACATGAATCTTTGTTCAAGGGGAGACAACAATCTTCTACAACCCTTAGACAACATTCATCAACTTGGTCACTCACGACAAAGGAGAGTCAGAGAGCAAACAAGAGCCTTTGAGGAGATTGTTCAGCACGGTTTGGTTGACTTTGAAGCTATGGCTGAACACGAGCATCCAGAAGGACCTCCTCCAGCAGGACGGGGCAATGGAAACCCCCAACACGCGACTAGACCCCCAAGGATCATAGGAGCCGGAGATGCTCCCAATACCCACCACAATAGTTTTGGGATCACTCCTCCTCCGGTCCAAAACAATAACTTCGAGATCAAGCCAGGTTTCATATCCATGGTGCAAAACAACAAGTTCCACGGCTTAGCAATGGAAGACCCCTTGGAACACTTAGACAACTTCGAGCAAGTATGTGGGATGATCAAGATCAATGGCATATCCAAAGATGCCTTCAAGCTGCGCCTCTTCCCCTTTTCACTCGGAGACAAAGCTAGACATTGGGAGAAGACCCTCCCACAAGGCACCATCACATCATGGGCTGAGTGTAAGAAGGCATTCCTCTCCAAGTTCTTCTCAAGCACAAGAACAGCACGGTTAAGAAGCGAAATCAGCGGTTTCACTCAAAGGAACAACGAGACATTCAACGAGGCAATGGAGCGTTTCAAAGATTACACGATCCAATGTCCTCATCACGGGTTCAGTGAGGAGACACTACTCAGTACCATATACCGTGGAGCTTCACCAAAGATCAGGTTGTTGCTTGACACAGCTAGCAAAGGGAACTTCCTCGGTTAAGAGGTAGAAGAGGGTATGGAGCTGATAGAAAACCTGGCGTTGAGTGATGGAAACTATGCTGAAGATTATGACCGTGCACCAAGAGGATCAGAGTTAGAGTCTCACAAGAAGGAGCTCAAATCTTTGCATGAGGAGATTGATAAGTTGGTGTTAGCTAATCAGAAACATGTTCACTTTGTTGGTGAAGCTGATGAGAACGAAGAGGAGTTAGAGCTAAGCCAAGAAGTAGCAAATTGGGTGGCTGGACAGAACAACTACAAGTCTCAAGGCTACAACCACGGCTACCAGAACAACAACCTCTCTTACCGAAGCACCAACATAGCCAACCCTAAAGACCAAGTGTACCCTGCTCAGCAAGCTAAACCTTTCATTCCTTACAACAAAGGTTTTCAACCGAGTGGTGGTTTCCAAGGTCAAGGGCCGAGCAACTTCCAAGGGCAACAACAAAACAACAAGGGTTATACTCCTAACTACCCTCCGGGCTTTGAACCTCAGCAACAACAACCGATGCAACAACAAGTTGATCCGGTTCAAGCAATGTTTCAACAGCTAATACAAGGGCAAGCCTCTACCAACCAGAAGTTCGCTGAAATGAACACTCGCCTAGACTCATCTCTAACCGACTTCTCCACTCAGATCACCAACCTAAACAACAAGATCAAGCAGTTGGAGAAAGGGAAAGCAAGCACGAGTAGTCAGAACAGCCTTATGGGAAAGTGTGAGCAGAATCCCAAGGAGTATGCCAATGCTATCACATTGAGAAGTGGCAAAGAGCTCGAACCTCCGGTCTCTACAAAGAACAACGAGGACGTTGTAATTCAAGAGGGGGAGGGTAAACTTTCGGCTGATGATGATGAGATAAACTTTGACAACGTTTGGATCCAAGGGCCGAGGAGAGGAGATAAGGCGGTCGCTGAGAAGAAAAGTGAGCAAACCACCAAGGAGAAGAACTCTTACGTGCCCCCACCTTACGTACCAAAGTTGCCATTTCCCGGTCGTTTCAAAAAGCAGCTCATCGAGAAGCATCAGATCCTGTTTGAGAAGCACCTGAGAGACGTGGAAATCAAGCTGCCTCTTGTTGATTGTCTAGCTATGATGCCCAAGTGTGCCAAGTTTTTCAAGGACACCCTTGTGAAGAAGAACAAAGAAAGCAAGGAGGTACTTGTTTTAAGTGAAGAGTGTAGCGCGGTTATACACAAGGAGATAGTCCCCAAGAAGCTGGGAGACCCTGGAAGCTTCACTATACCCTGCGCTTTGGGTCCCCTAGAGTTCAAGAGCTGCTTGTGTGATCTCGGGGCTAGTATTAAATTGATGCCTCACTCCGTGGCTAAGAAGCTTGGTTTTACTCGGTTTAAAGACTGTCGGATCTCATTGGTGCTGGCTGATAGAAGCGTGAGGTTGCCAGTGGGGCTGCTTGAAGATTTGCCGGTACGAATCAGTGGTGTGAACGTACCTACAGACTTTGTAGTGTTGGATATAGATGAGAAGCCTAAAGACCCACTCATCTTAGGGAGACCATTCCTTGCAACCGCCGGAGCTATCATAGACATGAAGAATGGGAAGATTGCCTTGCATTTGGGGAAGGAGATCAGGCTAGACTTCGACATCAACGAGGTCCTGAAGAAGCCAACCATTGAAGGACAAGCTTTCTATATTGAAACAATGGATGCCTTGGCGGATGAGTTGCTGGAAGAGCTGGCTCTAGAAGACCATCTGAAGCTAGCACTGACTAAGGAGCAAGGGAAGTTTGGCTATGTGGACCAGAGAACCCAAGAGTACGTGAACCTGCTGGATTCTAGGAGGATTATCAAGAAAGAAGAAGGTTGCTGCCTAGAGATCGACTCCGAGATCGACGCTATCACTCGATCGAGGAGTCAGATCGACAAGTCAATCGAGAACACAACTCGATCCGGTGCAACAATCGATGGACAGATCGAGAAGAATGCTCGATCAGGAAAAACAATCGAGTCGACGATCGAGAGAGACCTCCCGATCATTTTGGAGTCCAATCAAGAGATCGACTCAGCATCTCGATCCCTTACTCGATCCCTATCAAATCGAGTAAGTGAATCGAGCGAAATGGCTCGATATAGATGACATCGAGAGGAGAATCGACCGGAGGACTCGATCTCGGAAGGGATAGCGATGGAGGAAAGCAGTCTGAAGGGCCATGCCTCGAGTTCAAGGGAGAGTTCCAAGGAGGAAAGCAACAACAACAGCCACGAGGATGACTGGAGTGAGCTGTTAGCCCCAAAGGTGGACCTTAAGGAGCTCCCAAAAGGGCTAAGGTATGCTTTTTTAGGGCCTAATAACACCTATCCTGTGATAGTAAACGAAAACCTCAGTGATGATGAGTTACACTCGCTCTTGACTGAGCTGAGAAAGTATAGGAAGGCCATTGGGTACTCTTTAAGTGACATCAAGGGCCTTTCACCAATGCTATGCACTCATTGGATTCACTTGGATAATGAGAACGCCTCTTCTATAGAACATCAAAGGCGTTTGAATCCTAACTTGAAAGAGGTTGTTAAGAAGGAAATCCTTAAGCTTTTAGAGGCTGACGTGATCTATCCCATAAGTGACAGCACGTGAGTTTTCCCTGTACACGTGGTGCCTAAGAAGAGAGGGATCACGGTCATAAGGAATGAAAAGGATGAACTTATCCCTACTAGGACCATTACTGGTCATAGAATGTGTATTGACTATAGAAAACTTAACCTTGCGACTAGGAAAGACCATTTCCCTTTGCCTTTTATTGATCAAATGCTTGAGAGACTTGCAAATCACCCTTACTACTGTTTTCTCGATGGGTATAGCGGTTTCTTTCAAATACCTATTCACCCAAACGATCAGGAGAAGACGACTTTCACATGTCCCTACGGTACCTTTGCATATCGAAGGATGCCGTTTGGATTGTGTAATGCACCGGCTACCTTTCAGCGGTGTATGATGTCGATCTTCTCTGATCTTATAGAGGAGATGGTAGAGGTATTCATGGATGTCTTCTCTGTGTATGGCGCGTCCTTTCCTGCGTGTTTGTTGAATCTTTGCAGGGTACTTAAACGTTGTGAAGAGACAAACTTGGTGCTGAACTGGGAGAAATGCCACTTCATGGTTAAGGAAGGGATCGTGCTCGGTCACAAGATATCAGAGAAGGGTATTGAGGTTGATCAAGCTAAGGTGGAGGTCATGATGGGTCTTGAGCAGCCGGTTAATGTCAAGGGAATCAGAAGCTTCTTGAGGCACGCAGGGTTCTACAGGCGTTTCATCAAGGATTTCTCCAAGATTGCTCGCCCTCTTACACGGCTGTTGTGCAAGGAAGCTGAGTTTGTATTCGATGAGGAGTGTTTGAAGGCTTTCGTGACCATCAAGGAAGCCCTTACATCAGCCCCTATAGACCAAGCACCAGACTGGTCTCTCCCCTTTGAGATCATGTGTGATGCTAGTGACTACGCCGTAGGAGCCGTCCTTGGTCAGAAGAAAGACAAGAAGCTACACGTGATCTATTATGCTTCAAGGACCTTGGATGACACACAATCACGATACACCACTACGGAGAAGGAGCTGCTTGCAGTAGTCTTTGCCTTTGAGAAGTTCAGATCATATCTCGTTTGCTCCAAGGCTATTGTATACACGGATCACGCTGCCTTACGATACATCTACTCGAAGAAAGACACTAAGCCTCGGCTCTTAAGATGGATTCTGTTACTCCAGGAGTTTGACATGGAGATTAAAGACAAGAAAGGGATAGAAAATGGAGTCGCTGACCACCTCTCACGGCTAAGGATCAACGAGTCTCTCCCCTTAGATGACTCTCTTCTAGAAGAACAGCTTAAGGCGATCACTACTGCTGTTTGTGGGAAGCTAGAAGGGAGGTTTGAGGAGGTGCTGAGTTTCAAAGAAGAGGATCTACCGTGGTATGCTGATGTGGTGAACTATCTAGCGTGTGTGGTGAGGAGCCAACACATCTCAACAGCTATCACAAGAAGCGGTTTATGAGGGAGGCTAGTGACTACTTTTGGGACGAGCCCTACTTATACAAAAGAGGAGTAGACAGCTTGAGACAGCTTGTACCGGAGATGTGTTACAAAGGAAGAAGCCAGGGACATCCTCTACCATTGCCATGGCTCTTCTTACGGAGGACACTTCGCCTCGCTCAAGACAGCCACGAAGGTGTTGCAAGCCGGATTCTGGTGGCCCTCCATTTTTAAAGATGCACACGAGTTTGTGAAGAGCTGTGAGGCATGTCAACGGGCAGGGAATATAACTAAGAGGAACGAAATGCCTCAAGTTCCTATCTTCGAGGTTGACCTGTTCGACGCGTGGGGGATTGACTTCATGGGGCCATTCCCTTCTTCATACGGCAACAAATACATCTTAGTAGCTGTGGATTATGTCTCCAAATGGGTTGAGGCTGTTGCTTCCCCTACAAATGACTCTAAGGTGGTAATCAAGCTGTTCAAGAGTATCATCTTCCCAAGGTTTGGAGTACCCAAGGTTGTTATAAGCGATGGAGGAAGCCACTTCATAAACAAGGTCTTTGAGAACCTCTTGAGAAAGTATGGGGTTAAGCATAAGGTGGCTACACCGTATCATCCTCAAACAAGCGGTCAAGTGGAGGTCTCCAACAGGCAAATCAAGGCTATTCTAGAGAAGACTGTCGGAGCAACAAGGAAAGACTGGTCAGTGAAGCTGGATGACGCTCTTTGGGCCTACCGTACCGCTTTCAAAACGCTAATTGGTACAACTCCTTTCACTCTACTCTATGGCAAGGGTTGTCACCTCCCGGTTGAGCTGGAACACCGTGCGTTGTGGGCTGTGAAGAGGCTGAACTTTGATCTCAAGACGGCTCAGGAGAGGCGCCTTATTCAGCTACACGAACTGGATGAGTTAAGGCTGAACGCTTACGAGAGCTCCCGGATATACAAGGAGCAGACTAAGGAGGTTCATGACAAGAAGTTGGTTACCAAGGAGCTTAAGGAAGGAGGACTGGTGTTGCTGTATAACTCGAGGCTCAAACTCTTCCCGGGCAAGCTGAAATCAAGGTGGAGCGGACCGCTCGTGATTCAAGAAGTGTTGCCTTATGGAGCTGTTACTCTGATGGGAAAAAGTGGCAGTGCATTCACCGTGAACGGACACAGAGTCAAGCCCTATGACAAGGAGAGTACCTCAATGCTTCTCCAAGACCCACCATCCGCTTAGACCAAGTAAGGTCTAGCTAAAGACGTTAAAGAAAGCGCACTTGGGAGGCATTCCCATATTTATCTTGTACATATTTCTGTTTTATTTCCCTTTCAGTTTTATGTTTTTATCTTGCAAGTGTGTAGGAACAGGTATAAGGAGTCTAAACCTTGACTTTGGGGTCTTAAAAAGGCAATAGGGGTTAGAATAAGGCTAGAGATCGAGTGCTAGATCGACTGATCCTGGCTCGATCTTTGCTAGATCGAGTCAGTGAATCGAGAGGAGCCAGTCGATCTAGACGAGATCGAGTGACAAGATCGACCTTGACGAAAAAGGATCGATCGATCCAAATCGGATCGACCGATCTAATTTCTCTCAGGAAATTCTGTTGAAAACTGATCGATCACTCGACTTGATCCATCACTCGATCTATGCCAAATCGACCCCTAAATCGAGGACACAGCTCGATCACGAGGACTTAGCCGAGGAGCCAACATCTCAATGATCGAGAGAGCCAATCGATCTAGGAATCGATTCACTATGAATCGAGTCTCAAATCGAGTAACCCTCTCGATCTAAGCCATTTTGGACATGAGATCGAGTCATAGATCGACTAAATGGACTCGATCTCATGCCGAGGTAACATTTTTCTTTCCCTCCTTTACTCTTTTCCCTCCAACTTTTGAATTCAAAACTTGGTCAAGGCAAGCATCTTTGACCATGAAAGATGTGCCTTGACCAAGACTTTGTCAGAAAAACCACTTTGACCACCCATTGTTTTGGTTTTGCTAGTCTTTAAATATTTCAAACATCCTCTCACCCTCTCATTCCTGTTTTGCTCGAGATTTTTGAACAAAGAGAGTGAGAGTTTTACTTTTCAAAAGCTAGCAAAAGATATTCTGAACTTCTTGCAAAGGTATTTTCAAAGATTTAATGATTTAATTCTAGAAAATCTCCTTTAAATCCGCAAGATCTTGTTTTAGAATATAGGATTGGTTTTGAATTTTTAAAAATAGCTAAGTAAGAGGAATAATTCCAGATTTTTCAGCATCTAAAGATTTGATTCTCCTTTACTTAGATATGATTTTTATTTATTCCCCAAAATTCTAGGGTAGCCTTTTATAAATTCTCTCCTTCTCTTCTCTCATTCTCATCAAACCGCCGTGTACTTATCAATATCTTTAGAAATTTGTTTCAGGAACCATGGCCCCAAAGAGAACAAGAGAGGAGCAAGCACAAGAAGGAGAAGGACAAGAAGTGGCAGTTCAAGAGAGGGTTAGATGGAGCAAGGATGAGAAGAGGGATAAGAAGCGGCTAGAGATGCTCCGGTTTGAACCTACAAAGTTTGCGGATCGAGAGCTGTTGTCTAAGCTTGAGATTCTTGGGGACTTCGACCAACTCCTCAAGAACATTGGCTTAAGATGTCTGTCACGGATGGATTGCCCAACCATTCCTGAAGTGATAATAGACTTCCTTGCCACCTTGGAGTTCCGGTATGAAAATCCTAGTGCACCCGTCCCTTCTCAAGGCCGCCTCTACTTCAAAGTTGGACGTCAAGCCTACACACTCTCCATCCCTGAGCTATGCCAAGCCTACGGTCTCAACGCTGATGCATACAAGGTCGAGTTCCCAGCCTTCAAGAAAGCCGACGAGTTTTGGGACCTGATCAGCAATGAAGATTACAAGGCCAACACCGCCAAGATCAAGCGAGTAAGGAGCCCGGTTCTGAGGTATACTCTGAAGCTGATTGCCAACACGTTCAGTGGAAGGTCTGTTGCTCCTACGGTCACGAAGAAAGAGCTGTGCTTCCTGTTCCAAGGTGTGAAGCACTTGGTGTCTGATCCGGATGCAAATGAAGAGCCCATAGAAGATGAACTCGGCGTTGAGGTGAACTACGGCTGTGTGCTCGCGGCTTCTCTGGTGAAGTACAAGGCTTATGCCTTACGGTGCAAGGCAACCTCCTCTTACATTGGCGGCTTCCTTACTCCTCTGTTCGTGCAAGCCGGTGTGCCCATTCATGACTTTGCTCACGTCCCAAACAGAGCTTTCATGGATGAAGCATACATGAGGAATACTGATAGCTTGGGACGCACGCCAGCAGAAGGGTTCTATGCCTACCTCTTCATTGATGACGAGGACAAGAAGAGAGTGTGCATCCTTCCCAACAGAGATGAAACCGAGCTGCTTGGTGTTGGGAACATCGAGTTCTTGCCCACGGAGGAAGAATGCTTTGCCCCTTTAGGAGGACCGCCTGCTCCAGCCATTGCCCCGCGTCAAAGATCAGAGTCTCCAGGCACGGAAGATGAGATGCCCGAGGCTTACACACTTCCCAAGCTGGACTTTGAGCCGAGGACAAAAACCGAGAAGTTCCTAGCATCGGTGGTAGAGATGCAAAGGAAGATTAACAAGTGGAAAGGCAAGATGCTGAAGAAGCTTGGGAAGAAAGTCAAAGCACTTCAGGGAGGCACGCCTAAGCCAGCTGCAAGTCAAGAGATGCAACAACCCGAGAAGAGAAGGCTCTCAACCGGAGGAATTGTCATCCGCGAGACCCAAGGAGACAACATGCAGCCGGCGCGCCACTCTCTCCAAGAACCAGGCGACAAAGGAAAAGCAACAATCTCTAGCTCCTCTGGAACATCCTCAAGTTCCAGCTGAGCCTAGACCTGAGGTAAACAACTTTCTTCCATTGTATATAACCGCTCATGTTTGTTTCTTGCATTGTGTTTTGATGCTCCTTCGAATGAGTTTGCCACCGGGACGGTGTCAAGCAAGTTTGGGGGAGTACATGTGTGATTTAATCTTGTGTTCTTTGATCTTATTTTCCTTTTTGCATCTTTGAGTCTTTAGTCATGAAAAATTGGTAAAATTTTTAAAAATTTTTCAAAGATTCATGTAGTTGCACTCATCTTTTTAAAAAAATATGTTAGGATTGAGTCTAGAGTTTCTCATATCACTTAGGTTGTTTGCATTTTGCATAAGGGGTTAGAATTTCTTACAAAGGTGTTTTTACTTATTAATTGTTTCAATGCCCTAGTTGGTAGTTCTCTAATGCTTTGTCTATGCTTTGAAAGTAAGTTCTTACCATGCTTGGATCACTTGTTAGGATTTTCGTGGCTTGAATTGAACTCTCATGATTTGAAACTCATTCTAATAAGTGAAAACCTTAAATTGAAATTCTAATTATCATTCTTATGCATTTGAAAATAAACACATGGTTTTAAAATATTTAGGCCCTCTTCTTCCTTTTTACCACTCTTTGTGAGCCTAAGTAGAACTCCCTCCTTGAACCTTACTCTCCTTTGAAGCCAAATGTTCTTGTGTGACATCTTTATGAGGCCTTCCTTTCGGTTTGAACTTGGCATAAAGTGTTAGGTTTAGGCGACATGATTTGGTTTTCATATTGTTGCTAGCTTTGCATCTTGAAGCTAGGTGTAGGCTTAGGATAAGTTTGGAGGATCATTGGGGTTGCTTTCTTGATCATTTGTTTTCGGTTTCAAAGAGCTTTGTGTTTTAAGGAAAGAAATGAGGTTTTAAGTGAAAGGTTGTTTTTAAAACATAAGTATGCTCTAATTTCAGGAGGTAGCTCTCCATAATAAAATAAAAAAAAAAGAAAAGAAAAGAAAAAGAAACAAAAAGAGCCTAAGTGCCAAATAAAGAAAAAAAAATGAAAAGAAAAAATAATAATAAGAGAGCTACCAATAAGAAATTTCTAAAGAGCAAAAGTATTTTCTAAAACCTTTTCACTAGCTTAAAAGTTTAAAAATATCTTTATTTTGAATTGGGGATTGCTAAATTTGCAAAGCATAGGTGAAAGGCCCTTGATGTCACTTAAAGAGTACCCAATGGCCTTCCTATACTTTCTCAGCTCAGTTAGGAGCGAGTGCAACTCATCATCACTAAGGTTTTCATTCACAATCACGGGATAGGTGTTATTAGGCCCTAAGAAAGCATACCTTAGCCCTTTTGGGAGCTCCTTAAGGTCCACCTTTGGGGCTAACAGCTCACTCCAGTCATCCTCGTGGCTGTTGTTGTTGCTTTCCTCCTTGGAACTCTCCTTTGAACCCGAGGCATTGCCCTTCAGACTGCTTTCCTCCATCGCTATCCCTTCTGAGATCGAGTCCTCCGGTCGATTCTCCTCTCGATGTCGTCTAGATCGAGCCATTTCGCTCGATTCACCTACTCGATTTGATATGGATCGAGAGGGATCAAGACGCTGAGTCGATCTCTTGATTGGACCCCAAAATGATCGGGAGGTCTCTCTCGATCGTCGACTCGATTGTTTTTCCTGATCGAGTATTCGTCTCGATCTGTCCGTCGATTGTTGCACCGGATCGAGTTGTGTTCTCGATTGACTTGTCGATCTGACTCCTGGATCGAGTGATAGCGTCGATCTCGGGGTCGATCTCTAGGCAGCAACCTTCTTCATTCTTGATAATCCTCCTAGAATCCAGCAGGTTCACGTACTCTTGGGTTCTTTGGTCCACAAAACCAAACTCCCCTGGCTCCTTAGTTAGTGCTAGCTTCAGATGGTCTTCTAGAGCCAGCACTTCCAGCAACTCATCCGCCAAAGCATCCATCGTTTCAATGTAGAAAGCTTGCCCTTCGATGGTCGGCTTCTTTAGAACCTTGTTGATGTCGAAGTCTAGCCTGATCTCCTTCCACAAATGCAAGGCAATCTTCCCATTCTTCACATCTATGATAGCCCCGGCGGTTGCAAGGAACGGTCTCCCTAAGATGAATGGGTCTTTAGACTCCTCATCCATCTCCAACACGACAAAGTCTGTGGGTACGTTCACACCACTGATTCGTACCGGTAAATCTTCAAGCAGCCCCACTGGTAACCTCACGCTTCTATAAGCCAGCACCAATGAGATCCGACAGTCTTTAAACCGAGTTAAACCAAGCTTCTTAGCCACGAAGTGAGGCATCAAGTTTATGCTAGCTTTGAGATCACACAAGCAACTCTTGAACTCTAGAGGACCCAAAGCGCAGGGTATAGTGAAGCTTCCAGGGTCTCCCAGCTTCTTAGAGACTATCTCCTTATGTATAACCGCACTACACTCTTCACTTAGAACAAGTACCTCTTTGCTTTCTTTGTTCTTCTTCACAAGGGTGTCCTTGAAAAACTTGGTGCACTTGGGCATCATAGCAAGACAATCTACAAGAGGCAGCTTGATTTCCACGTCTCTCATGTGCTTCTCAAACAAGATTCTGTGCTTCTCGATAAGCTGCTTTTTGAAACGACCGGGAAATGGCAACTTCGGTACGTAAGGTGGGGGCACGTAGTCATTCTTCTCGGCGAATGCCTTGTCGCCTCTTCTTGGTCCTTGGATCCAAACGTTGTCAAAGTTAATCTCATCATCATCAGCCGAAGGTTTACCCTCCCCCTCTTGAATTGCAACGTCCTCGTTGTTCTTTGTGGAGACCGGAGGTTGGAGCTCTTTACCGCTTCTCAACGTTATAGCATTAGCATACTCCTTGGGATTCTGCTCACACTTTCCCGGAAGACTGTTCTGACCACTCGTACTTGCTTTTCCTTTCTCCAGCTGCTTGATCTTGTTGTTTCGGTTGGTGATCTGAGTGGAGAAGTCAGTGAGGGATGAGTCTAGACGAGTGTTCATTTCAGCGAACTTCTGGTTGGTAGAGGCTTGCCCTTGTATTAGCTGTTGAAACATTGCTTGAACCGGATCAACTTGTTGTTGCATCGGTTGTTGTTGCTGAGGTGCAAAGCCCGGAGGGTAGTTAGGAGTATAACCCTTGTTGTTTTGTTGTTGCCCTTGGAAGTTGTTCTGCCCTTGACCTTGGAAACCACCACTCGGTTGAAAACCTTTGTTGTAAAGGATGAAAGGTTTAGCTTGCTGAGCAGGGTACACTTGGTCTTTAGGGTTTGCTACGTTGGTGCTTCGGTAAGAGAGGTTGTTGTTCTGGTAGCCTTGGTTGTAGCCTTGAGACTTGTAGTTGTTCTGTCCAGCCACCCAATTTGCTTCTTCTTGGCTTAGCTCTAACTCCTCTTGGTTCTCATCAGCTTCACCAGAAAAGTGAACATGCTTCTGATTGGCTAACACCAACTTATCTATCTTCTTATGCAACGATTTGAGCTCCTTCTTGTGAGACTCTAACTCTGATCCTCTTGGTGCACAGTCATAATCTTCAACATAGTTTCCATCACTCAACGCCAAGTTTTCTATCAGCTCCATACCCTCTTCTACCTCTTGACCGAGGAAGTTCCCTTTGCTAGCTGTATCAAGCAACAACCTGATCTTTGGTGAAGCTCCACGGTATATGGTACTGAGTAGTGTTTCCTCGCTGAACCCGTGATGAGGACATTGGATCGTGTAATCTTTGAAACGCTCCATTGCCTCGTTGATTGTCTCGTTGTTCCTTTGAGTGAAACCGCTGATTTCGCTTCTCAACCGTGCTGTCCTGGTGCTTGAGAAGAACTTTGAGAGGAATGGCTTCTTACACTCAGCCCATGATGTGATGGTGCCTTGTGGGAGGGTCTTCTCCCAATGTCTAGCTTTGTCTCCGAGTGAAAAGGGGAAGAGACGCAGCTTGAAAGCATCTTCGGATATGCCATTGATCTTGATTATCCCACATACTTGCTCGAAGTTGTCTAAGTGCTCCAAGGGGTCTTCCATTGCTAAGCCGTGGAACTTGTTGTTTTGCACCATGGAGATGAAACCTGGCTTGATCTCGAAGTTATTGTTTTGTACCGGAGGAGGAGTGATCCCAAACCTATTGTGGTGGGTATTGGGAGCATCTCCGGCTCCTATGATCCTTGGGGGTCTAGCCGCGTGTTGGGGGTTTCTATTGCCCCGTCCTGCTGGAGGAGGTCCTTCTGGATGCTCGTGTTCAGCCATATCTTCAAAGTTAACCAAACCGTGCTGAACAATCTCCTCAAAGGCTCTTGTTTGCTCTCTGACTCTCCTTTGCCGTGAGTGACCAAGTTGATGAATGTTGTCTAAGGGTTGTAGAAGATTGTTGTCTCCCCTTGAACGAAGATTCATGTACCTGAAAACACACGGTTGAGAGTAGAAGTATTAGTAACTTGAAAAAGGTAAAGACTTAGTCTTTGCTAAGACCCAAATCTCTATGTTCTCTAAACAGTCCTAGAATGGCAACGGTGCCATTTGATAAACGTATTCTCAAGCGAGGGTTTATAATGCAGAGAGGTTATCAAACTCTAATGCAAGCAATGTCGTAGTATAGCAAGCAAGAGAGAGTCAATCCACTTCTAGGAGATAGAGAATGCACAGAGATTGCAAGGACGAAAGCAAATCTAAGCAAAATGAGAAAGTTTATGAGAAAATATCTAAGAACTAGATGCAGCAACCTAAACAGAGTGAAACCTATTTTAAAAATACTAGAAAGGAAGCAACTACCACGAGAAACAAATGGATTAATTAAAGGAAAGAGCTTCGAATTATTAAAATTCGACTAGTGGATCGACCACGAGATCGACCACTAGATCGAGCAGTAACAATCGATCTCGTCTAAAAACGCAAGAACAGTAAATCTAATGACCAGGATGCAATCAGAGATCAAGCGAAAGATGAGAATAGACGTAAAGATGCTAAAAGAAAGGGCCTAGGGTTGAGATTCATGGTTAGGGGTTTCAAAGGTTCGACCTTGGGTTTGAAACTTTAGATCGACTCACTTGGTGAGGATCTCTAAGCCTTGAAAACAAAACAAGATCTATCTGTGGCTTTCGGTATAGATCACTCTTTCATCCTCTCCTCCAAACCCATGGCTTTTGGTGGAAAGAGAGGTCAAAAGGCAAGGAAAACAGATTTCAAGTAAATGGCTTAACTAGTCCCCCAAACTTCCATGGCTTTTGGGAAGGGGTAACTAGTCTCTAAGGTGTGAACTTCCGAGAATCCTGGATCCTGTCAAGGTAAGGAACCTCTCGGATCATGAAGCTCTTGGTGTGAGAGTCTTCAAGCATTAAGATCTCAACACCTTAGAAGAGATAGCCTTTGAAAACATTTAGAAAAACAAACCAAGATCGAAACCCTTTTGACCCCTTAATCCTCTCAACCCCGAACCCAAAGTAAACTACTTGCTACACATAGAGTAAATCAAGCAAAGCATATGAAACGAGACGATAAACATGAAAGGAAAACTGGATCAAACGATAATGATTCGAATACAAAAGCTTATGAGAAAAACGAGTTTCAACAATGGTGTTCTTCCCGAAAACGAGAGAGAAAACATAAAGAAAAAGATAAGGATCTAAAAAGTTATGGGAAAAGGGCGTTGCCCAAAATGCCCAAACAAGCCAATGGTCCCCCCTTCGCTAGCAGCCAAAAACGGTTGAAAGGACAGAGATCGACTCCAAGATCGAGTGGTTCTCTCGATCATATCCGGACATCGTGTCTTCGGCTCGATCTGGGTCTCGATCTTCAACGGTGAATCGAGTGTTGCATCCGATCTCGGTATCGATCTTCGGCTGGATCGAGTGGTGTACTCGATCTGATTCTCGCTCTGCATGGCGTCATTTACGTCTGTACCATTTGATCGATTGCTTCACTCGATCTTCGTCTCGATCATTCTCCTTGGATCGCCTGGTTGGCTCGATCTTCTGGTCGATCAACTTCTAGATCAACCGGCCATGCTCGATCTGCTCCTCGATCTCTGGTCCTTAGCATATTTTCGAGCTCCCACGAACTGCTACATCAGCTTCAACACGTCCACGAACCTCCACGACTCCAAAGCAGCCAGAAACAACCAGAATGTGATTCAAAATGCAAGGAAAATGCGTATGTTGATGCAAGAATGCTCTAGGACCCTAAGTGATGCAATCTAACCTAAAATGTGATACAAATGCATGAAAAGCTAACTAATGAGTATGCAAAATGTATGCAATATGCAATAACATCATGAGACTCTAGCTCAGAACCTCTCGGTGCACGGTCGTAATCTTCAGCATAGTTGCCGTCACTCAGTGCTAAGTTCTCAATCAGCTCCATGCCTTCTTCTACCTCTTGACCAAGGAAGTTTCCCTTACTAGTCGTGTCAAGCAACAAGCGAATCTTTGGGGAAGCTCCGCGGTAGATAGTGCTTAAAAGAGTCTCTTCGCTGAAGCCGTAGTGAGGAAACTGGATAGTGTAGTCCTTGAATCGCTTCATGGCTTCATTGAAAGACTCATTGTTCCTTTGAGTGAAGCCGCTGATCTCGCTTTTCAGCCTTGCTGTTCTGGTGCTAGAGAAAAACTTTGAGAGAAACGCCTTTTTACACTCGGCCCATGAGGTGATGGTGCCTTGAGGAAGTGTTTTCTCCCAATGTCGCGCCTTGTCTCCAAGAGAAAATGGAAAGAGACGCAGCTTGAAAGCATCTTCGGATATGCCATTTATCTTGATCATCCCACATACTTGTTTGAAGTTATCAAGGTGCTCCAAGGGATCTTCCATTGATAGCCCGTGAAACTTATTGTTTTGCACTATTGAGATTAATCTCGGCTTAATCTCGAAGTTATTGTTCTGTACAGGAGGAGGAGTGATCCCAAACCTATTGTGATGAGTATTGGGAGCATCTCCCGCTCCTATGATCCGTGGGGGTCTAGCCGCGTGTTGGGGGTTTCCATTACCCCTTCCCACTGCCCCGTGAGCTGGAGGAGGTCCTTCTGGATGCTCGTGCTCAGCCATCGCTTCAAAATCCACTGAACCTTGCTGAACAATCTCCTCAAAAGCTCTAGCTTGTTCTCGTACTCTTCTTTGCCGTGAATGACCAAGTTGATGAATGTTTTCCAAGGGTTGAAGTAGATTGTTGTCTCCCCTTGAACGAAGATTCATGTACCTGAAAGACACATGTTTGAGAGTAGAGAAATTAATAACTTAAACAAAGTAAAGGCTTAGTCTTTACTAAACCCCAAATCTCAATGCTTTCTAAACACTCCTAGAATGGCAACGACGCCATTTGATAGCAGTTTTTTTATCTAGGATGAGCAAATGCAACAGGAGGTTTTCAAAACTCAAGCAGCGCTTAGTTGTAGCACAATGCAAGAGGAGTCAATCCAATCCTAGGAGCTAGAAAGTTCAATGAGAATGCAAGCATTATGTAAAACTAAGCAAATGATGGACAGTTTTGTAAAAATACTAAAAACTAGATGCAATGATTAAATGCAAAGCAAGACTATTTTAAAAATACTAGAAGCGAACTAGCTACCACGAGGAAAAGACAGAATGATTAAAATGCAAAGCTACGAATTTATAAAAATCGACTAGTGAATCGACCACGAGATCGACCACTAGATCGACCAAAAGCAATCGATCTCGTCTAAAAGTTCAAATGCAACAAAACTAATGACCAGGATGCAACGAATGACAAGCGAATGATTAACAGAGATGTAAGAATACTAAGAAAGAGGGTCTAGGGTTGAGATTCATATTCAAGGGTCTTAAAGGCTCAAGCTTGGTTTGAAAACTCTAGATCTACTCACTTTGTGAGATTCTCTAAGCCTTGAAAACAAAACAAGATCCATCAATGGCTTTTGGTATGGATCACTCCTTCATTCTCTCCTCCAGACCTATGGCGTTTGGCGGAAGAAGAGATTGAAAGGTATGGAAACCAGATTTCAAACACGCGGCTTAACTAGTCCTCTAAACTACCATGGCGTTTGGGAAAGAGTAACTAGTCTCTAGGATACGATTTTCAGAGATCTCTGGATCCTGTCAAGGTAAGAGGTCTCTCTGATCATAAAGATCTTGGTGTGAGACTCTTTAAGCCTTAAGAACTCGACATCCTAGAAGAGAAAGTCATGAAGAACAAGAAAACACCAAACTTGAAAACCTTTTCGACCCCTTTGAATCCTCTCAACCCCAAAACCCGACGAAATTACTCGCGACTCATGAAATAAACCATACTAAATGCAATAAACGAAGAACTAAACATGAAAAGCGGTTGATTTAACTTAAACGATTCAATATTCAAAAGCAAAAACAAGAAAAAGCTCGAAGTCTAACAATGGAGAATCGCCTAAAAACGAGAGAGAAGATAGAAAAGTAGTCGACAAAACGGGATAATGAAAGGGATCGTTGGTCTTTGCCTAAAATGGCCAAACCGCAAATGGTACCCCCCCCCCCCCCCCCCCCCCTTCGCTACGCTACGGTCCAAAAACAGGCTGGACGGATAAGGTTGGTCTGGGATCGATCACGAAGCTCGATCTGGCAATCGATCACGTCCTGAATCGGGTGGCTCCTGGTCGATCTCTGAGTCGATCTTGTGCTGATCGGGTTGGAAGCTCGATCCAGTCTTCGATCTGCATGGCGTCATCTACGTCCGTACTCCAAATCGATCTCCATACACGATCTTCTGGTCGATCTCATCTGAATCGATCTGCCTTGCTCGATCTGCTACTCGATCTCAGGTCCTTAGAGTGCAATCCTGATTTCTCCAAGTGTCCACGAACACTCCAAGACTCCAAAGTAGCCGAAAACAATCTGTATGCGATGCAAAATACAAGACATATGCATATGCTGGTGCAAGAACACTGTAGGACCTAAAGTGATGCAAACTAACCTAAAATGCAATGTATATGCGTGAGAAACTAACTAATATGTATGCAAAATGCATGGAATATGCAGCTATATCATTCCAACAGGAAAGTAAACGCCTTCACGTGCTGATGGAACATCGACACATCTGGATTGTTTTCGCTTTGAAGCACTTAGACGAAGAGGTCTCGAGTCTCCACCATCATCATCATCTGATTCAGACTCAGATGGTAAAAAACAAACGAAATCATCTATTTCCGGTGGTTTTTTTAGAATAGCTGCAGTGAATTAAATTGAGTTACAAAGTATGAACATTCTTAAACTAATCAATAAGCAAAAAAAAAAACATCCAGATACGGAACGATTCCTGACCAGTACCGTTGTTTTTCTCCAAACGTTGGGACCTCATGATGTCCATATGATTCTTCTTTGCGATTTTACTAAGACCCGCTCTACTAATATTATTATGGTCGATAACAGTACGTTGGTCAGGTTTTTTCACGGTTGAAGATGGCGCATATTGCTGAGACCTGGTCGTATATCCTGTTACCAGATGAAGTAAATAAATCAGATGCATGTCAGAACATTCAAACGTAGAAAAACGACAAAGAAAAAGAAACTTATACGTCTATTTGGGGTAAGTATCCGCTTTGGTCTGTGAATATTCGTAGGCTTTTTCTTGGGAGCCATTATCAAGAACAAGAGCAATAACTAAAACTTACAAATAATAGTTTGCGTAATTTTACTATTTATACACATATAAATGTATATTAGGTATATTATTTAAAAAGAATATTTCTATTAGCGTAAATATACAAACATATCTTACATATATTGTAACCTAATCTAATAAAAAAAATATATTCAGTGAAATACAACTATAGGCAATAGAATCGCATATATAATTTTTTTCCTGCAAATGGACTAATCAGATATAGCTTTGATATAGTTGTCCTTATCTTTTATACCACGAAACATTTTTTGTATCTCTCGTATACTCTGAATCGAATTTTTGTATAACGCATGAATTCGAAAACATTATAAGAAAACAGATAATTTATATCATCGTAAAACTTTTTATAATCCACGAATTATTTTTGGTACAAAACAATCATGTTTCCAATCAATATTTTTATGGTCTATATATAATTCTCTATAATACCCGAAGTAATCAAAAGTACAAATATCAAGTAATATTTGTAATATATGTAGCGGTAATTCTGTAGAATTATTACTACGTGAATCATTACTATCTGCTTCTCGAGACTAATGCAACACACTACACATCATAATAGCTAACTAAATATAGCAAGAACAAATCAAAATAACGAACTTAAATAATATTAGACAATCTGCTCATGTTCATAAGAGCAGAAATAAAAGATAAGAGAAATTTAAAAAGGTAGAGTAGCGAATATTACAATCCCACACCATAGTAGGATAGATAGAGAATTAAATTGTTCCGAAATAAAACGTAATTTTCATAAAGAGAAGTGTAGGATTTGGCAGTGGAGTTCACCATGGTAAATCCCGTCCGTCACCATTGAGTCATCCTTCCATGGCATGCCCACCAACAACACCACGACTGTAGCAAAATAGTTCCAATTTATTATCAATCTAAACAATAAACAGAAACAATATAACAAAAAACTAAGTGATCATCTAGCGAGTGTGTACCAAAACAAATTAACCAAAAAATTCAAAAAAAAAATAAAAACAAAAACTTACATTTCCTGAAACTCGCGGACATCATCGTTGATAGGGTTGACACCTATAACATTATTAGAAGCCGATGAATTTTGTTTTAAAACTTAAATAGAGTATATATCTCTGTAAACAAAATACATAAATACATTATTTACTCTTACCCTCCGATATCCTCCAAAACCTCAAGACACAGACAAATGATTCATACAGATTTTGTCCATAGGCATGAACGAAATCCCTAGCAATACTACCAATGGCAAAATAGGTAATCGTATCCTCCTTCCTAGAATAACAAATTCGCTTACCAACAACCAAAATGCAACAATGAATAAACACTATTTTAACTATACAAAAAATCTAACAAGTATTATTTTTTACCTCGCATCCGAGAGCTCAAAACGAACATACGAGAGATCATCCTCACATGCATCGTTGCTAACATTATGGAGCGTGCCCATTCGTATGACCGTCCCCATGACATCTATAGCAAGCAAAATCCAAAATCGTCTAATTACGGTAAAAAAAGTTAAAATGAATGCATAATATAGAAAAAGACAAAGGCAAATAAAATCAGAAAAAGAATAAATCGAGAATTTTTAAAACACTATCGACTAAAGATCCACATTTGAAGGCTCGGGTGTGGAAATCAAACAGCCGGCGATAGTGAAGGAAAAAACCAGGAGGTCCATCTTCGTATCTTCTGACTCTTGTTGAGCGATCAAACTGGATCTTTTGACCGTAATCGGACAATATCACACATCCATTTTCACGCTTGACGATAAAGTCAGAGTTCTCATACCAAGAATCCGGCTTGAAATAGTTTCCAAAGATGAGAAATTCCGCCGGCATGATGGTTATCAAGATTTGAGTTCCCTAATCATTAATTTTTAAAAATAAAAAAGCCAACTAAACAGATCTGCATGCAAATCAAGAAGAACAAAATCCAGATTTGCGAAAATAAATACCCGATTATCACAGCCGATAACCTCCAAAGTCCGACCAAAGTAGTTGTCTTGTTTCCATCGGCGGAGAACCTTGATACACACCGTCCTACGCACGACCCTGCTTTTCAAGCCGAGAAGAGAATCCATGCCGGATTTTAGCAAATGTCATGTTTTCCGTTAATCTAGCAAATAGTTTATCAGCGGCGAGAAAAAAAGAGTAAATTAAGTGTGTAAAATAATCCTAAATGGGTGTGTTCACTTATATAGAGGCAGAAGACAGTCGCACCTTTCCAATATTTCAATTGATTATTCTTTAATAAAAAATTCAAAGACTTTCCACATTCTCTTTGTCTGTCCGTATTATGGGATCGTACCGAGACAAACGGTTGCCAGCTGGAGAAATATTTTACTATTTCGAACCCATTAGTTTAAATGCATAAAATTGTTGATCACTAACAAACCATATTTTTTGATACAATTAAAAATATAAATGCACAGGTTTTAACTATACGACATCTGAATGATAATGGATCTATCTAGAACCCAATAATAATAATATAGATATTCAAGTCATTTCGTATACTATATTTCAAATAACAACCAATGATTTCTGATCAATTATCGAGTTTATCATAAATATCGAGTTTCACAAACCATTAAAATACTAAAAATCTCAAAAACAAAGAACATTAAAAACAAAAGAAATAAAAACCAAAGACTCAAATAAATCTAACAGAACTTGATAAAACTAAGGAACGACTGATCTTGACTTCTTAAGACCTTCTCGACATTTCAGATCACCAACCCACCTCTTGTCCCCTATCTCGACCATCTCAGAACTGGCCGAACCGTCGGAAATATTCCCACTAGTACCACGCATATCAAGCTAACAAAAGATTTAAACCAAAATATCAAAACACCAAACAAACGCATTGTCTCAAGATACGCAAATTATTCTAAACCATCACAATAAATTAATTATACATATAAACTTACTAGACCGTTCATATTGTTCCATAAGAACACCATCATTGGTAATAATATCAATCTTAAAAGCTAAAAACCGATTTTTTAAATTATCAGCAGAAACGTCGACCTTAGAAAGCATTGTTTTACCAATTATGTTTCCAAGAACCTCAGGCAACACAAAATCTTCACCCTAACCAGGAAAAAAAAACCAGATTGACGAAACCACAAAAATAACACCCAATCAAACTAATAAATTCAAACACATACATTGGCTATCTCACTAGCAAGGTCTTATTCTTATTCAAGAGAAGTTCATTACGGGTATCAAAGTTACCAACATTATCAATTTGGCCTATCAAATCTGTGAAACATAAATAATTTCAGGATTCATAATATAGGAATCAAAATCATAACGATTTTTTGAAACGTTAAAACAGACATCCGTCAGAGACATACCAACACAAATAGTAGGATCAATATCACCGTCATTGATGTTTTCAAACCGAACAAAAGAGAAGTATCTCGAGATAATGTTTACACAATTAACCACACACCGAGTCCTCTCTTTGAATCTTATAATAAAACAATGAGATACAAATCTAAACGTATCCAGAACGGGAAGAAGATCAAAATCCCTGATAATTACCCAACCACCATCCAACAAAGAACCAGTAAAACGTTCGACATATTGGTCTTTGATTGTGGCTCTAATTCTATCATCCTAAATATCAAAACAAACAATTATGCCAGGAACATGAGAAGTGAAGTGAGTTGTAATAATGTTGAACTTAGCAGTGCAATAAACAAACTCAACTTACATTAACATCAACCAATATCAAGTGCAGCGTATCGGCAACACCAAAAAATGCCTAAACCTTCGCAATACTGTAACCCTGATCACCCATACATAATTTAATGGATCTAATTCATAGACATTGACCATATGAGAAGCATAAGATCGATGGGCAGCATAAGAGAGCAGGTGAGACATTCTATAACCCCAACCAACAATAAAAAAATGTAATTTGCTAAATCTACAACTCTAGCACATATATACAAAATCACATAATGTACTAACCTAGATATTATCCTTTTTCTAGTCACATATATTCATAGATAATGGCAATCTACCTCTTTTTTTGTATATTATCTACCCAAAATAAATGAATATATCAAATCTATAAATCGATGATTAGAGGTTACAAATATCCCAAGCTGAAACAAAGCACACATTACGATTAAACTAACGAATTCATATATTAACACACTAGAATAGATCTTATAGATCAACCATACAATGTAATCATTGGCATCATAGAGATATATTATGACGGTTAATAAACAATATAAAATATCATATAAGGGTCAATAAAACTATTGTCTTGTGGTTAAAGTCTGCCGAGAAACAACATCTGGTTAAAACATAAAAAGAGAATGAAACAAATATCATTGCACATGTAGTTGCGTCAATCTAATCGATGATATACAAAGGGTTGCCTTCTTCGTCCTCATCACTCTGTTCACTCTCTCCAATCCTTATTAAACATATACACGCATTCCAATTACGATAACAATTGATTATTATAATGCATATAAAATAATTGTTTCAAAAAACATATAACCATCTTACAACATATCACGTAGCTCGTGCGCCAATTGATGGTCTGGATTGAACAAAACCCTCGAGATACCGACATGATCAGACACGTGATATTCTTCTATAAAAAGAACATGGTAACTAAGAAACCGAAGATCAGTAATACATAAGTATACTTAATAGTATGATTCCAGCGTCTTACCATTGCGTATAACGACACACCAATCACTCAGAACACAAATGACCAACTGTTCATCACGACAACACCATCTATCGTTGAACTCAATTGCCAATTTCCCATGTGCAAAACATGTTATCGTTTGTTCACTAAGACTATGTTAGTTTACACTATCCCATTGCATAATATAAATTGGAACAATTATTATACACTAAACAAATCTTTACGTTTCATCGATCTGTGTAAACTCAATCCTCGATGTGACTTTCGACTCGAATGCCTCAAACGAAGGATCCCTAACCACCTCAAGTACCCTAACAGACTCAACGGCACCAATCAAATCTACAAATATTATTTCAACACAAAACACATATTAAACAGAATCGTTGAATCAAAAACACAATCGAGGGATCGACAGGACAACTCACCAACATGACAATTTCGTTGGAGATTCCCAAGGTAGAGTTTCTTATAACTAAGAAACTGCAAACATGGGTCATCTCCTGTATAGAAATCACCAGTTGTGAAATCTCCAAATACTCTCGTGCTAGATCCAAACTCAACTTTCCAGTTGTTCTTTGTCATCTGCCTCGCCGATCTCGCCGAGCATACCTTGAAATTTTTGATCCTTTTCCATAGACCTCCCTCCTGGAGTCTCTTTGAGAAATAAAGAACCAATTCCTCATTTCCAACGGTTGCATGTATCTTCGAATTCTTGAACATATATACCCATTTTCAAATAAAAATTAAAATCAAACCCCATATTGAAACAATCGAAACCAAGCAAAAATCATAGCGTAAAATTACCTGGTCGTTGAGGAGAATGAAATGAAGGACATCGTCACCGCCTGGCACCAATTCAAGCCATCTTTTATAAACCCTCACTCTGATTCTCCAATCCTCTCTCGAAGGTTCCAACTCAGAAATTGTAGAGATACCGGCCATTCTGATATTCGAGAAGTGAGATGAAATTTAATTATATATCACACTTTTCTGTGTATAGCAAAACTATTCTGCCGTTTTGAAATGAACTCAATATAATATTAGCGTATAGGACATAGAAGAGACAGAACATAAAAAGACTAAACCGATGAGTGACAATGTAAAAAATTTCAAATTATTCGCGATAGTTCGCCTCGAATAAATGAAAAGAGTCAAACGGTACAGAATGTTCACTATTCGCAACAGTTCGCGATATTCAAGACAGATTCGAATCATTAAAATGAGATAAATTAGAAAACGTCCACAAATTCGAAACGCTTCAATATAATTTGTTTAAATTTGGTCACATCGAGGCCCATATCAATAATGAGAATAATGGTTTCTTAACTATCAATCTGATGTGGTCGATACAAATTTGCGTAGACCCAAATCATAACTCATAAACTTCATTAACACTTTTCATAAAATTATATAACGGTGAATTTTGATAATCTGTCATTTTTTTAGTAACCGAACATTTAAATTGTATAAAGCGACGATTAAATGATATTTCTTATGACCATTGATAAATCATAAATTTTTCATAAATAATAGTTAACTATAATATTGCCCAAAACAATCGAAACAAGTAAGAAAATGACAAAAAATAATATTATCTAGAACCAACAAAAAACCAAACTCAAAAAAATAGAAGTAAAAACCAAACCACAAAAAATAAAAACCCAACAAAAACGATATGTATCGAATGCTCATCTCATACTTGATGATTTGTCCAGATCACCCCGTATCCTCGCCGATGAACTTCTCTTTGGCAAACTACGATAACAACCAATTCCAACTTACCAAATGATTAATAAAAACTTGATCGATACAGTATGATTATGAATAATTTTAAAACCCAACCTGGACCTGAAATCCTCAGCCTCAACAATCAAAGGATTCAGTATGAAACGTGTAGGATACATTGTCGAAATGGTTACACGTCCTAAGACAGAAACAAACAACGAAAATAAACCAATACGATACAACGAAAAATTTTAAAAACATGATATATACACATATCAATACCTGCATAAATAACGATAACACCCCACCTAATCACGCACACAACTACACCAGATGAACATCTGATCCAATCAGCACAAAATCGATCTGCCACCGCACCAGACAGCTTACACCTAAGAAAAACACCACTGGAAACAATCACAAACATTAGCAAAATACAAAATGGAACCATAACGCAGTAACGAACAGATGAACGAACCTTGCATCCCTAAGATCAATAGTAATAGTCTCTAACTCACTGCGACCAGAATACGTAGAACCCCTATCACACACGTGCCCACCCCAACAATTATACTCCATTACATTGAAGACTTCACCAATCAAATCTGCCCAAAAATATTCAATAATTTCGAAGAAATTAAATAAGATTTAAACATGGAATTGTAAAGACAAATATGAAGATGGAAAAGTTTAAAGTATAGCTAACCAACTAAGTAATCATCACTGTGGACTCGGTCGAGAATCCTTTGGAAATTCACAAACTCAAAGAAGTTACAGCGACAAGGATGAATGAACTTATCGACACGAGTCGTATTCATAAAGAATATTCTATTGAGATGCTTAGTAGCATGATAATGCCCACTCTCATTTACAACCATGAAATTTTCGATCACAACCCATTTACCCTCCAAGAAATAGGAAGAGAATCTGTCGTAATTCAATGTTAAAACAGTCCCCTGAATCTTGAAACCGTATCACACAAAATAAAAGTTTATTGAAATTATACATGTAAGCAAAATTCTAAAACACAATATGAAACACAAAACTAACCTTCTCATCACATAAAATGAGTTCCAATCTCTGGCCAGCCGGATGAGTAAAATGTGTCCAAACACGCAACACGTTCACATGAAGAAAACCCTCATACAAACCAGGCGCTAGTAGTGAGATATGTGAATAACACGAATGTCTCACAGAACATGGCACATATTCACGATACGGTATACCACCGGTACGATGGATTCCAACATGGTTATGTCCACAACACAGTGAATCTTCCACAAGGACTCCGTTCTCGAATTTAGTAGGTGTTATAGGCTGAACAACACCTACAGTAGAAGCATTATTAGAAACTTTTGGAGAAGAGACACCACGTTCTCCATCTTGCACATGATCATCAATAGGACCACCAGATACAAAATCGACACGAGAATCACAATCAAGATCGTCCTCATGTAAATCATCATCATCGTTATCAGTCAGCTCTTCGGTAGAAGAAGAATCATCATCATAAAAAGTATCATCACTGGAATCATCACCGTTAGAATCGTCATCAAGATCATCTAAATCCTCATCGTCATCCTCACAATCGTCTTCATCTCCATCACACTCAGCATCACACTGATAATCACAATCCATATCATCAACATCGCCATCAGACATACCGTCATCATGTTCATCTTCCATATCACTAATATCATCTCTACTCCTAAGCTTACATACCCGATTGGTACGAACAGGACGCAAATCAGGTAGCAAACAATCGCAAGATCGACTACAACCACCTGGACATGTAATTCCAGAACAACACACGTGTAAGCAAACACATATTATATGCATGAGAAACAAAACAGCAACAATCTCCCTAGATCACAACCCATTTAATAACGAAATGTTTTTTTTTAAATAGCCATGCAAAAAGAACGAAACTGCCGATAAGCCAACTTAAGTTTCCAGCAATAACTAACCAAATTAAGTTATCATGTATAGAGAAAATTACCACGACACAAAGCAAGAGATGGAACCATGATCAGAACCAATAACAATATAAAGTTATAAAAGTACAAGCAAGTAGCAACCGAGTAATTTATCAATTTATAATAAAATAATTTAGGGTTTACAATACTGATGTTTCAATAAATAGGTTTATAATTTTGATGTTCAATAATTACTATCTTAAAATGGACACACGTCATATTAAAATTTAAGACAATATTAACAAAATCATAGATTCAAATCTATTGGTAGTTATTACGTGTATATATTACATAACTAATTAACCTTTTTGAATATATGAACAAACGAAAATCAACACGATATACACATGGGAAACTTGACATAAAAATCTCATTCCATTTTAAGCTATATATATTCAATTTCCCATTTACACTTATTTATACGAATAACCATTTTTAATGTATCAATATAAGTTGATATATGCGAATAACTATTCTGAATAGCCCCAACATAAATTCTTTACATTTGTGACGCATTAGTAGAGACATATATTAATTGATATATATGAATCACATATGTGAAAATATGTTAACCATATATATATTATCAAATATATAATACACATATATTGACATCAATAGGTGCAAATAAACCTTCCATAAACCAAAAAATATACATATATAGATATATATCTATATAAATTATACATTTTGTAAATCCTAGTTAAATAAAGGGATAACCTACATAAATTAATTCGTTGTAACGGATAAAGCCATGAAGAGTAATATATAAAATTATATATATTAAATCTAATATACAAAATCTTATACACAAAAACAAACGAATGGAAAACCATCATTTGTTAAGCTAAGCAACCTTTCGTCTTCCTTTCTCTTTTTTCTCTTTATATCAGATTCTCCTAAATCTTATAGATGTTGAAGCGATCCTTAACGCTGCTGATCGGGAGAATCTTCCCGTTCTATACCCTGGTGTGGGTTTCTGGATTGACAAAACCACTGTTACGTGGTTCAAGTTCAATCACTTTCTCTATGTAGAGATCCTTCAACACAACTGGAACCATGAGTGGCCGACGTACCGCTTGATTCCCATCCACGATGGTTTTTTCCTCCTCGTGGTAAGCACCGATCTTTGATATAAAGCACACTAAAACAAAAACCCTAGTATGGTTCTATACTCTTATAACTTATTTTCTTTTCTTTATTTATAGCATAAATACACGTGGGACCCAAAACATACTTCAATGGTTTGGACGCAGTTTAATTTGTGTGCTAGAATGTTATTCCGAGACCAGATGCGTGCGTTGAAAAGGATATGGGCGCGTGGTGACGATAAGCCCGAGTGGATTAATAGGATAGTGTAGAAAAATTTGGTCGATATGCTTGAGAAATTTGGCCCAGATGATGTCGGTTTCAGAACATGAATTCCACTGTTAAACTTCTTTGTACTGTCGTCTTCTCTATGAACTTTTATGTAATGGTGTTTTATCTATCTATGATCACCTCATTCTTCTTCATACCTTGTACAATTCACAGCTGAAAAACCTTCAACCCAGGTTTTTATCTGTCCAAGATGTGAAAAATAAATAAACACACACATCGTAAAAAAAAAAGTGTAAACAACGAGAACTTTCCACTTTTTAAAACCATCGAACATCAATATCCATAATAATATGCCGATCTATCCCAAAATATATAAATTCCGTGTTATTGTACTATCATCGACTGCAAAACAGGAAAACAATATACAGTACGATTCAAATTAGAATGAATATAATTCATATACAAATTACTAATAAATCAATATATAATTAAAGAAAAATACTGAATTACACATTGCAAAATTATAAATCAATATATAATAATCCTGAAGTTAAATAAAACAACTGAAGAACTAAATAAATGTTTGAAAGCTTATGAAAATATCAATAATTTTACAACCCGTAAATAAAACGAAAGCACATAATTTCCCAAAAAGAACAAAACTAATCATCCCATTTCTTGGAAACAGGTCATTGCTTTAAGGATCGGCATGCTTATTCTCGATTTTGCTTTTTGAGCGTTTCTTCGATACCCTGTATAATATACCAAAAACATTATTCATAAATACAACCAGGCAAAGAAATTCATATTGTCCGGAGAACTTACATGGACCTGAATCCGGTCACTTCAGCAAGGCGAGGGTTCACCATGATCATGGTGAGATGTGTAGTAGATATAGTGACTTTTCCTAAATATGTATACAATCGAAAATAGTAAAAAAAAAAAAATTTAAGTTTTAGCAACAAACATAAGAACATAGAAAACAACTAAATCCGACAAACCTGCGTAGACATCAACTATAGCCCATCTTGCAACAAGAACCACCACATCACTGCTTCAGCTAGACCAGTCATTATAAAACTTCTGAGCATCACCGCGAAACATCTCGCATTTGATACATACGTTACTGCACAAGCGAAGAATGTATATCATATGAATTGGCAATCAAAAATGTCAGGCATAGATGATATGTGTAACACAACAACATACCTTAGATCTCTTAGTTCGAATGCAAACATTGCATATCCATCAGTATATTTATTAGGTAATTTCAGCTCTCCTACGTACACAACTTCCCCAATTAAATCTAGAAAACACAAAAAGATACAATCAATATTTAAGAGAAACCAACACAACGCCATATTGTATAGCAGCCGAACATTTAAACAATAACATACCAACCAAAGACCGATCTGAGGGAGCCCTATCGAGAATCTGTTCAAAGCTTATGAAATTAAATAAATTTCTACCAAATGGATGAACTTGCGCATCAACAACCGTCGGACCTAGAATTAGCATCTCACTGCGATGGGATGTTATTCTATAATCGCTATTTAAATCAATAACAACAAATTTCCTAACTGTAACCCAAACACCCTCACACAGCACAGAAAAGAAACGGTCGTAATCAGCAGCATAAACGGTTCCACAAATCTTCACACCCTGTAACACAGTAATGAAACCAAACACTGAAGTACCCAACAACGAAAATAATAACACAGAATACAAGAACATATCATTTAAACAAACCTTATCATCGCACAAAACTAAGTTCAATCTTTTACCAGACGAATGAAACGAAGTAGTCCAAACTCGTAACACCTTCACGAAAACTACTGCCCCAACAAAACCAGGTCTCAATTGTGAGACACCAAAAGAACATGGATCATGCAAGAACTCTTTTCGTGTGAAATGCATATCAAAGCAATAGCCAATATTAGTGAGTGGACGTGAAACAACAACGGAAAGTGTCCCAGATAACTTGGGAGTCTCTTACCAACTCAACGTCGGAAGCATTACAACTATCACTAGATAACTCGGGAGTCTCGCTTTCAAAGCACACATCCAAAAAATCACAATCCATGTCACCAAAATCGTCTTCACTGAGCCACACCTCGTGATGTGCATAACGTCTATCATCCATATCTACATAAATGAGCAACCGCTTAAACATTTCAGGAACAATATAGCCAGCAAACATGGTCTCTACTATAACATAAACACATCATCCACGAGCATACCTCGGGCATATAAAAACACAAAGGACACGATATATGATCGGAGACTGTCATCACAAACTCGCTGAACTCGACTCACCAAAGGAACTTCAAAAAAATCGGAAAGAAACTATGAAATATATAATAACTAACACAAACCACATCATAACGTATCCATGACAAAATAAAAAAATACCAGTTCCTTTACACGAACGCAGGAATGACCGGGTAGGATGTTCAGGGAATACAGAAGAGGAAGACGATGACACAACAGCATAGAGAGAAAGAACCATGATATCAAAGTAGGTTATTCTCAACACTATTGCCTATTGTCGAATCTATCGTAGTAGAATAGAATCTAGTAGTTAGAGAGAATATATATATCCTGTCAATCTAACCTAAGAATGTGTAATAAATTAGGGTTTACGTTTTTATCACATCAACAATTAGTTTCAAATAATAATAAATCACAAGACGATACTAACATAATAATAGAATCAAATATATGGTTACGTGTATATACTAATATTTTTGAATATACAAATAAACAAAAATCAGCACGCTAGAGACATGGAAAACTATACATAAAAATCTCAATTACAAAATTACAAATATAAAAATTTTCCATCTTATACGTACTATATAACCATTTTGGATATTCCAAAGTATGTTGAATAACGATTTTGAATATACCCAATTATGTTGAAATATACGAATATCCATTATTACTTTTGTGAATCATTAATAGCCATGTATTGATTGATACATATGAATCACATATTTCTAAATATATTAATCATAGATATCAATATTTTCAAATATATAATACATATATATTGAAACAGTTAAAATCAAGATTTACCAAAATATTGTAAACACAAAAGCAAAGATAATTAGAATATCAAAGATTAGAATAATTTATAGATATATATAATAATCAATCATTTAAAGTAGAAACCAAAACAAAACATAAAGCCATAAAACAGGATCATATGTCCGTTAAAAAAAGAACAACGCAACTATTTATCCCCAAACAAAACAGACACCGATTAGCGATTGCACCAATGACTTGCCTCCCACAATGCCACAACGTACTCTTGATCATCATCAACTAAACCCAAAGCATGGCATGCATCCTTAAATGTCTGGTAAACGATACCAGCCACCGTCTTTATAAAATCAAAAGATGTCGGACCCTTTACTCTAAGCAATAAAAGCCTAAAGTAATAAATCTCTCCAGAAGTATCAGGACAATATGCCAAATGACCCGGTTTCCTGCCACCACGACATCTAGGTTTCCAACACTTACTATTCCGATCCCATACCCACTTCACAAGAAACTCCGTGTAAGTCAAATGCGCTGCATCAGGTAAACCTTATTACACTGCAACCAAGCAGTGAACTTCAATGAATTCACATTAGTATTCGCACCCGGAAGGTGATACGGTAGAATATTAGTTCCGACAACAGACACAACCAAAATTAAGAACTTCCACACAATGACAAAAATTTAAGGCAAATATAAGATCACAAAATGTAAACTATAAATACGTATGGTAGCACCAATTTTTGCAATCAAGCAGAGGTATTATCAAAGCTCAAGCAACCTATAGATGTAGTATAGTGTGCAAGAGGAATCAATCCACACCTAGGATGCAGGAAGAACACTAAGAATGCAAGGATGAAGCAAATCTAAGCAAAATGGATAAATGATTAGTAAAATCTAACAAAACTAAATGCAACGACTAAATGAGATGCAGAATAATTTTAAAATCTCTGGAAGAGGGTTAACTACCACTAGGAACAAGCAGAAGATTAAAAATACAAAGCTACTAAGAACTAAAAATCGACCAGTGAATCGACCACAGGATACAGCACTGGATCGAGCAAAATGGATCGATCTAACAAACAACTTAAAGCGATTGACTTATAATGAACAGGATGCAAGCTAAATGACAAGCGAATGATGAACATAAATTTTAAAATGGTAAAAAGGAGGGTTTAGGGTCGAGGGTCATATTCAAGGGTCTCAAAGGTTTAAGCTTTGGTTTGAAAACATTTAGTTCTACTCACTTGTAAGGTTTCTCTAAGCCTTGAAAACAAAACAAGAACCATCAATGGCGTGTGGTGGTTCACTTCCTTAATCTCTTCTCCAAACCCATGGCGTTTGGTGGAAAAAGAGATCGAAGAGCAAGGAAAACAGATTTCAATATAATGACCTAACTAATCCCCTTTACAACCATGGCGTGTGGGAAAGGAAAGATTAGTCTCTAAGATCTGGTTTTCTAGGATATCTGAATCCTGTCAAGGTAAGACAGCCCTGGCATCATAGAGACCTTTTCCAAGGCTCTCTAAGCCTTAAGACCCCAAGATCCTAGAAGAGAAGGTATGAAGAGCAAAGAAAACACAAAACTTTAACCCTTTCAACCCTTTTGAATCGCCTCAACCTCGAAAACCCAAAAAGACTACTCACTACACATGATTAAGACCGATTGAAAAGTAGTAAAGGATGAACTAAACATGATTAACAACAGATTAAAGGAAAAACTTGCTTAGTATTAAAAGATTCAAGATTTCAAAAACTGAAAAAGCTTAGATGTTCTACAATGGCGATAAGCCTAAGGTAGAGAGAAAGAAAAGCAAAAGACAGAATGAAGATAAGAGAAAGTTGATGGCTGCTTTTGCCAAAATTGCTAAACCGTTAGCTGCTCCCCCCCTTCGCTAGCCGCCAAAGACAGCTGGACGGATAAGGCTCGTCTGGGATCGACTCGGGTCACTCGATCTCTGGCTCGATCGTCTTCTTGGATCGGATGGCTTCGATCGATCTTTGAGTCGATCATGTGATGATCGGGTTGGGAACTCGATCTGGCTCTCGATCTGCATGGCGTCATTCACGTCCATACTCTAGATCGATCTCCTCTCTCGATTTTGGTCTCGATCCTTCCTCTTGAATCGACTTGGGTCATTCGATATTCTGGTCGATCTCGTCTACATCGACCTACCTTGCTCGATCCGCTACTCGATCTCAGGTCCTTAGCATGCACGGCTGAGTTCTCCATGTGTCCACGAGCTTTGTTGTGATCCTCCTCACGTCCACATAATCTCCTCAACTCGAGAGTGCCCCAAACAACCTGATAATGATGCATTTATGCAAGAAATATGCAAAATGCGAATGCAAAGGGACCTAGGACCTAAAATGCAACAAATGGAACAAACTATCCTATAATGCAAGATGAATGCATGAAAAACTATCCTAAATGCATGCAAAATATGCAAAATATATGGTAATATCAACTTTCCCAAATTGCCTTTTGCTTGCCCTCAAGCAAACAAAATTCAAGAAAGGAGAAGAGGTTTTAAAAATGGGGATTTAAGCTTCTTGCAAAAGTGTTTTTCAAATGAATCAATTCAATGGTCCTAGTTCTTAATCCTAAGATGCAATGCACACACTCATACTCCAAAGAACTTAGCCATACTCATCACATAATGAATTTCAAATCATGACTCTCATATCCCAAACAATCCAAGAATCCTATCCTTTAACATTCATTAAGATCAAAACCGTGAATCACACTTCTGCATTTTAAAGCCGAACACACTTGGCTAAGGATAAAGGCTATGAGACTAGAATGATCTCATTTAAATGGGTTCTCCAATGCAATGGTTTCTCTAAAAAAAGGTATGAACTTATGCATAATGCTAAAGGTAAAGACAATTGATGCATACATGACTAGACTCTCATCTACCCATATATACTAACAATGATCCTAATACCCCTCTCATTTCTTTTCTTTTCAGCTCACTCACTCTCCTAGAGACTACCCTCATCATCAAAGCAATTTTCTTAGCAAAAACCCAAATAAAAGCATCATCTTAAAACTCTTTTGGCTAGTGGAAAGGCTGAAAAACATTTCGCTCTTTTCTTTTCTTTTTGATAGCTCTCTACTTATTTTTTTTTCTTTTCTTTTCAAACATTTGGCCCTTTGGCTCTTTTCTTTTCTTTTTCTTTTTTTTTTCTTTTCTTCGAGAGCTATCTTCTGAATTAAACTAGAGCTTTTCATTTTTAAAAACAGTGAGCCTTCCACTTAGAACCTTTTCATTCACTTCAAACACCAAACTCTTTTGAAACCGAAAACATGTAAGCAAAATAAATAACCCCCATGATCCCCAAACCTAACCTAAGCCTAAAACTAGCTTCAAAATGCAAAGCTAGCAATCAAATGAGAGCCTAATCATGTCGCCTAGACGTAACACGTTATGCCAAGTTCAAACCGAAAAGAGGCCTCACAATGATATCACACAAGAACATTTGGCTTGAAAGGAGGGTAAGGGTAATGGTGGGAGTTCTACTTAGGCTCACAAAAGAGTGGTGAAAGGAGGAAGAGAGCCTAAATATGTATATGATCCATGTGTTCATTTTCAAATGCATAAGTATGATAATTAAAGATCAGATTAGGGTTCTCACTTATTAGGACAAGATTCAATTCATGAATGTTCAAGTCAAGCCACGAAAATCAAATCAGATGATCTAAGTATGGTTAGAGCTAACTTTCAAAGAGTGTACAATGCATCAAAGAACTACCAATTAGGGCCTTGAAACAATTCATGAGCTTAAAACACTTTTTAAGAAAAACTTTTACCCCTTATGCAAATGTAAACAACCTAAAATTTTAAAAAATTCTAGACTCAATCCTAAAATGCTTAACAATTCGAATACAACTACTTGAATTTTTTTTGAAAATTTTTAAAATTTTTATCATTTTTTTGTTCTTTTCTATGCCTTAGGATGCAATGCAAGACTCAAGGGATGATAACAGAAAATAAGAGCAAAGAAAACATGTCAAACACACCACACACTCCCCCAAACTTGAATGACACCGTCTCGGTGGCAAACAAATTCAAAGGATTTTAAAACACAAAGCAAAAACAAAGAAAACATGTGTGGTATATACAAGGGATGGTTGTTGGTACCTCGGAGCTAAGTAGTGCTCGAGCTTGAGGTTGCTCCAGACTTCTTGCTCTTCGTGGGGGTCTCGTGAGCTACTGCTTTGCCTTTGTCCTTGGCAGCACCTTCATGAACCGAGTGGCGAGCAGGTAGGATGTTGCTTCCTTGAGGCTCACGTAAAACGGTCCCACCAGTCGATCTCCTCCTCTTCTCGGGCTGCTCGACATCTTTGCTTATAGCCTTCTTAGGTGAGCTCCCTTGAAGCGCCTTGACCTTCTTGGCAAGCTTCTTGATTACCTTGCTTTGCCATTTGTTTATTTTCCTTTGCATCTCCACAACAGAAGCAAGGAACTTCTCGGTCTTAGTCTGCGGCTCAAAGTCGATCTTGGGGAGAACAAAGCACTCGGGCATCTCATCATCCGAGGCAGGAGACTCTGAACGTGGGCAAGCAGCTCATTGAAGGGCGGCCGTAGCTCCTAGAGGTGCATAACATTCCTCATTGCTTGGCAGAAATTCCACATTGCCAACACCTTTCAGCTCGGTCTCCTCTTTGTTCGGTAATATGCATACCCGCTTCTCATTCTCAGAATCGATGAACAAGTAAGCAAAGAAACCCTCGGCTGGCGTGCGTCCCAAGCTGTCCGTGTTCCTCATATAAATCTCATCCATGTAGGCTCGCTCCGCACAAGGTACAAAGTCAGCTAGTGGCACTCCGGCTTGAACAAACATAGAAGTGAGGAAGCCTCCAATCAGAGCTGAACTCGCCTTGCATCGCATCGCCCATGCTTTGTACTTCACCAAAGAAGCAGCTAGGATGCATCCGTAGTTCACATCATCTCCGAGCTCGTCCTCCATTGGCTCGTCATTCTCTTTGGGGTCACAAAGGAGGTGCTTCACGCCTTGGAACAAGAAGCAAAGCTCGTTCTTGGTGACTGTGGGAGCCACGGACCCCCCGCTGAACGTGTTGGCAATAAGCTTGAGTGTGTATCTCAGCACTGGACTCCTCACTCTCTTGATCTTTGCTGTGTTCGCCTTGTAGTCATCATTGCTTATGAGGTCCCACAGGTCGTTAGCTTAAGTAAAAGAGGGAAACTCCACTTGTTTAGCATCAGCCTTCAAACCATAGGCTTGGCAGAGCTCCTGGATCGAGAGATGATAAGCTTGACGCCTGATCTTGAAGGTGATGTGGCCTTGTGAAGGAGTAGGAAGACTCGGGTTCTCATACGTGAACTCCAAGGTGGGTAGGAAATCGATTGTCGACTCGGGATATGTTGGACAATCCATACGAGATAAACACCGGTGCCCTATATTCTTGAGAAGCTGATCGAAGTCTCCCAAGATCCCCATCTTAGCCAATAGATCTCTGCTTGCAAACTTCGTGGGATCGAACCTAAGCCTTTCCAGCCTTTCCAGCCTTTTCTTGGCTTGCTTTTCCTCTTTGGTCCATTTAACCCTCTCCTGAACCACCACTTCTTGACCTACTCCTTCTTGTGCTGTCTCTTCTCTCGTCCTCTTTGGAGCTATGGTACCTGAAACACAATTCTCAAGCAAGAGAATGAGCAAAGGCGGCGAATATTGAGAGAAAGGCTAGGCAAGAAAGAAAAGCTTATAACAAATACCCTAGATTTTTGGGGAATTTATAAAAATCCTAGCAAGATAATAAAGAAGAAAATCTAGAGATAAGATTAAATCTAGAATTTTTCCTAATATCTAGCTAGTTTTAAAAATTGTTAAACCCCCCTAGCATCTAATATTCAAGCAATGCAAATAAAAGGAAAATTTCTAAAATATTTAAAACAAAGACCCGAAAATACCTTTGCAAAGTTTGAAAGAAGAAGCTGTTAGCCTTTAGAAAAGAAGAATCACACTCTCTCTTGCTTTAGAAATCTCGAAACAAAAATGAGAGAGAGTGTGTTGTTGCTTGAAAATATAAAGGCTAACAAAAATCTAAAACTATGAGCAAAACTAGTGGTTTCTGACAAAAAGCTTGGTCAAGGCATATCTTTCATGGTCAAAGATTCCTGCCTTGACAAATATTTGAATTTAAAAACAGGAGGGAAAGAAGAAAAGAGGGAAAATAAATTGTTACCTCGGCACGAGATCGAGTCCTTTTGGTCGATCTAGGACTCGATCTCATGCCCATGTTGGCTAGGATCGAGGGGTTTGATCGATCAGGGACTCGATTCAAATTGCATCGAGTCTTAAATCGATTGTACCCTCTCGTTCCTTGACTTTTGATCAACTAGGCTGTACTCCTTGGATCAAGCCACGTGATCGATTTGGGGGTCGTTTTGGCTTAGATCGAGTGGCAGATCGAGTAGACTGATCGATCTATTCCCGAGAATCGAGTGACTCGGTCGATCTACACCTCATTTGCTTTTCAAGCTAAACGCATAAGTGGTTTATCTTCTCGTGATCGACCGTTCCACTCGATTTGTCTACTCGATCTCGTCTAGATCGACTGACTCCTCTCGATTCACTAGCTCGATCTAGTAAAGATCGAGCTAGGATGAGTCGATCTAGCACTCGATCTCTAGCCTACACTTAGCCTTTCTCGCCTCTTTTGACTCCAAGATCACACCTATCAATCCCTTATCCTTTCACCTACACACTTAGACAATAAAAGCATAAAACTGAAATAAAAATAAAGCAAGAATATGTACAAGATAGACATGGGAATGCCTCCCAAGTGCGCTTTCTTTAACGTCTTTAGCTAGACTTTACTTGGTTTAGGCCTGAGGGGGGTATTGGAGAAGCATGGAGGTGCTCTCCAGGCTGCAATCACTCGCCAGGTAGAGCTTAACCCTGTGCCCGTTGACCATGAATGCATTACCGCTCTTGCCAACCAATGTAACCGCTCCATAGGGTAGAACCTCTTTGATCTCAAACGGTCCACACCACCTTGATTTGAACTTGCCCGGGAACAGCTTCAACCTCGAGTCGTAGAGTAGCACCAGACTGCCTTCTCTTAGCTCCTTGTGAACAAGCTTCTTGTCGTGAACCGCCTTGGTCCGATCCTTGTAGCTCTTAGCACTTTCGTAGGCTTCCAACCGTAGCTCATCAAGCTCATGTAGCTCAATCAACCGCTTCTCCTGAGCTGTCTCGAGGTTGTAGTTCAGCTGCTTTACTGCCCATAGTGCTCTATGCTCCAACTCAACAGGACGATGACATGCCTTGCCGTAAAGAATAGTGAAAGGAGTCGTGCCTATAGGGGTCTTGAAAGCAGTTCGGTAAGCCAACAAATCATCATCGAGTTTAACCGCCCAATCTTTTCTAGTAGCCACAACTGTCCTCTCAAGTATAGCCTTGATCTGCCTGTTAGACACCTCTACTTGCCCACTAGTTTGAGGATGATATGGAGTCGCTACCTTCTGCTTCACGCCATACTTCCTCAAGAGGCTTTCAAACACCTTGTTGATAAAGTGGCTTCCCCCGTCGCTGATCACTACCCTTGGAACTCCAAACCGTGGGAATATGATGGTCTTGAAGAGCTTTATCACCACCTTAGCATCATTGGTTGGGGAAGCTATAGTCTCAACCCACTTAGAAACATAATCAACTGCCACTAAGATGAACTTGTTGCCGTAAGAAGATGGGAACAGTCCCATGAAATCTATCCCCCAAGCGTCAAAGACATCAACTTCAAAGATTGGTACTTGAGGCAACTCATTCCTCTTCGTGATGTTTCCAGCTCAATGACATGCTTCACAAGACTTAACAAACTCATGAGCATCCTTGAAGATAGATGGCCACCAAAAGCCGGCTTGTAACACCTTTGTAGTAGTCTTGAAAGAAGCGAAATGACCACCATATGAAGAGCCGTGGCAATGTAGAAGAATGTCCTTAGCTTCTTCCCTTGTTACACACCTTCTATACAAGCTGTCAACTCCTCTTTTGTACAAGTATGGCTCGTCCCAAAAGTAATGAGAGATGTCTCTCATGAACTTCTTCTTGTGATAAGGATCAAGATGAGAAGGCTCCTCTCCACAAGCTAAGTAGTTTACTATGTCAGCGTACCAAGGCAAGTCTCTTCTTTGAAACTCAAAACCTCTTCAAACTTGTCTTCAAACTTCTCACATACCGCCGTGGTGATCATCATTAGCTGCTCCTCGGGAAGTGAATCATCTAATGGTAAAGCTTCATTGATTCTCATCCTAGAGAGGTAATCAGCAACACCATTCTCTATCCCCTTCTTGTCTTTTATCTCCATATCAAACTCTTGTAGAAGTAGAATCCACCTTAAGAGCCTCGGCTTGGTGTCTTTCTTCGAGTAGATATACCTCAAAGCAGCATGATCTGTGTACACAACAACCTTGGAGCCAACCAAATATGACCTGAACTTCTCAAAAGCAAACACAACGGCCAGCAGCTCCTTCTCGGTTGTAGCATATCTCACTTGCATGTCATCTAAGGTACGGCTGGCGTAGTAGATAACATGCAACCGCTTGTATTTCCTCTGACCAAGAACAGCTCCTATGGAGTAGTCACTCGCGTCGCACATGATTTCAAACGGTAGACTCCAGTCCGGTGCTTGTACTACTGGCGCGGATACAAGAGCTTCCTTGATAGTCTTGAAAGCATGAAGACAATCCTCATCAAACACAAACTCAGCTTCCTTGCACAACAGCCGCGTGAGGGGTCTAGCTATCTTGGAGAAATCTTTTATGAATCTCCTGTAGAAGCCCGCGTGACCTAGGAAACTCCTTATCCCCTTGACATTAACCGGCAGCTCAAGACTCATCATGACCTCAACCTTGGCTCTATCAACCTCTATCCCTTTCTCTGATATCTTCTGGCCAAGAACGATCCCTTCCTTCACGATGAAGTGGCCCTTCTCCCAGTTAAGCACTAGGTTTGTCTCCTCACAACGCTTAAGTACCTTGCAAAGATTCAACAAACAAGCAGAAAAGGATGCACCATATACAGAGAAGTCATCCATAAACACTTCTACCATCTCCTCTATAAGATCAGAGAAGATCGACATCATACACCGCTGGAATGTAGCCGGTGCGTTACACAACCCGAATGGCATCCTTCGATACGCGAAGGTACCATAAGGGCATGTAAATGTCGTCTTCTCTTGATCGTTAGGATGGATTGGTATTTGAAAGAATCCACTATAACCATCAAGAAAGCAATAGTATGGATGATTAGCAAGCCTCTCTAACATTTGATCAATAAAAGGAAGAGGAAAATGATCATTTCTAGTAGCAGAATTGAGCTTCCTATAGTCTATACACATACGGTGACCAGTTATACTCCTAGTAGGTATCAATTCATCTTGTTCATTTCTAATGACTGTGATTGCCCCCTTCTTAGGCACCACGTGGACAGGAGATACCCACGTGCTGTCACTGATGGGGTAGATCACATCAGCCTTTAAAAATTTCAGAATCTCTTTCATAACTACTTCTTTCAAATTCAGGTTTAAACGCCTTTGATGTTCAATAGAAGAAGAGTTTTCATTATCTAAGTGAATCCTATGAGTGCAAAGCATTGGTGAAAGGCCCTTGATGTCACTTAGGGAGTACCCAATGGCCTTCCTATACTTTCTCAGCTCATTTAGGAGCAAGTGCAACTCATCATCACTTAAGTTCTCATTCACAATCACGGAATAAGTATCATTAGGCCATAAGAAAGCATATCTTAGCCCTTTTGGGAGCTCCTTTAGGTCCACCTTTGGGGCTAGCAGCTCGCTCCAGTCCTCCTCGTGGCTTGTGTTGACATTCCCGTCCTCAATAGCCTCCTTAGAACCCGAGACATTAGCCTTAAGACTGCCTTCTTGAACCGTTGTCCCCTTAGAGATCGAGTCATCCAGTCGATCTTTGACTCGTTCTGGTCCGGATCGAGCAACTTCACTCGATTCACCTACTCGATTTGATGTGGATCTAGCAGGAGATCGAGTCCTTGACTCGTTCTCTGAACTGATCAATTGGCTTCTCTCGATATTCTCATCGTTCTTATCCCTGGATCGACCAGCCTCCTTGATCTTCTTGTCGATTGCTGTCCTGGATCGAGTGATCTTCTCGATATCCTGATCGATCTCTAGGCATCCGCCTTAATCTTCTTTAACAACTCTTCTAGAATCAAGGAGATTGACATACTCTTGGCTCTTCTCACTTAAGAAACCATACTCCCCTTTCTCCTGAGTCAAAGCTAGCTTCAAGTGATCCTCTTGTGCCAACTCTTCTAGCAATTCATCCGCCAAAGCATCTAATGTGTCTATGTAGAATGCTTGTCCTATAATGGTCGGCTTCTTCAAGACCTCATTGATATCAAAATCCAGCTTGATGTCCTTGCCAAGGTGCAGAGCTATCTTCCCATTCTTGACATCAATGATTGCTCCGACGGTTGCAAGGAATGGTCTTCCAAGTATAAGCGGATCCTTAGGCTCTTCATCCATCTCAAGCATAACAAAGTCGGTTGGTACATTGACATTGCTTTTCCTCACTGGAAGATCCTCTAGCATACCCTCTGGAACTCTCACGCTTCTGTCAGCTAACACAAGGGAGATCCTACATTCTTTGAAACGTGTGAAACCTATTTGCTATAGAATGGGGCATGAGATTTATACTTGCTCCCAAATCGCATAAACAGCTCTTAAACTTCAATGGACCCAAAGCACAAGGAATGGTGAAGGATCCTGGATCTCCTAGCTTCTTAGGCACTATTTCTCTGTGAATAATGGCACTACACTCTTCACTAAGCACCAAAACTTCTTTACTTTCCTTGTTCTTCTTTGTAAGGGTGTCTTTGAAGAACTTAGCACACTTCGGCATCATAGCTAGACAATCCACAAGAGGCAACTTGATCTCAACGTCTTTTAGATGCTTCTCAAATAAGAGTCTATGCTTCTCTATCAGCTGTTTCTTGAAGCGGCCAGGAAAAGGAATCTTAGGTACATACGGTGGAGGCACATAAACATCTTTTTCTTGAGTAGCTTGCTCCACTTTCTTCTCTACGGCTACCTCTTTACCCTTTCTTGGTCTCTCAATCCACACATTATCAAAGTTGATCTCCTCATCAGCTGAAAGCTTACCCTTCCCCTCTTGGACTACAATGTCCACATTGTCTTTAGGTGCAACTCTCGGCGGAAGCTCTCTACCACTCCTCAAGGTGATAGCGTTTGCATACTCTTTCGGATTCTGCTCACACTTGCCCGGTAAGCTGTTCTGACCACTTGTACTAGCCTTTCCCTACTCTAACTGCTTGATCTTGTTGTTCAGGTTTGTTATCTGAGTTGAGACGTCAGTAAGAGAGGAGTCAAGGCGGTTGTTCATCTCGGCATACTTCTGATTAGTTGAAGCTTGACCTTGAAGTAACTGCTGAAACATTGCTTGAACCGGATCCTGAGGAGGCTGTTGCATCTGTTGTTGTTGAGGAACAAAGCCGGGAGGAAACATAGGAGTGTAACCTTTGTTGGCTTGCTGTTGCTGCTGACCTTGAAAGTTCCCTTGCCTCTGCCCTTGAAAGCCACTATTCGGTTGAAAACCCTTGTTATAAGGTACAAAGGGCTTTGCTTGCTGAGGGGGGTACACCTGATCCTTTGGATTCTCAACGTTTGTACTCCTGTATGAGAGATTATTGTTGGCTTGGTACCCTTGAGACTATCCCGGAGGCTTGTTGTAATTCTGACCAGCAATCCAGTTGGCTTCTTCTTGACTCAGCTCTATCTCCTCGGACACATCTTCAGCTTCACCCACGAAGTGAACGTGCTTCTGATTTGCAAGCAATAGCTTGTTTATCTTCTCATGGAGGGACTTAAACTCTTTCTTGTGAGACTCTAGCTCAGAACCTCGTGGTGCACGGTCATAATCCTCGGCGTAATTCCCGTCACTCAATGCCAAGTTCTCTATCAGCTCCATGCCTGCTTCCACTTCTTGACCAAGGAAGTTGTCCTTACTTGCCGTGTCAAGCAACATTCTGATCTTGGGTAATGCTCCTCGGTATATTGTGCTTAGGAGAGTCTCTTCACTGAAGCCGTGGTGAGGACACTGAATGGTATAGTCTTTGAATCTCTCCATAGCTTCATTGAATGTCTCGTTCTGCCTTTGAGTGAAGCCACTTATCTCACTTCTCAACCGAGCTGTCCTGGTGCTTGAGAAATACTTTGTGAGAAAAGCTTTCTTACATTCAGCCCAAGACGTGATGGTGCCTTGTGGAAGTGTCTTCTCCAAATGCCTAGCCTTGTCATCGAGAGAAAATGGGAAGAGCCGTAGCTTGAAAGCATCTTCCGAGATCCCATTGATCTTGATCATCCCACACACTTGCTCAAAATTGTCAAGGTGCTCTAAGGGGTCTTCCATAGCCAGCCCGTGGAATTTGCTATTCTGAATCATAGAGATGAAACCTGGCTTAATCTCGAAGTTGTTATTCTGGACTGGAGGAGGAGTGATCCCAAAGCGATTATGATGTGTATTAGGAGCATCTCCAGCGCCTATGATCTGTGGGGGTCTAGCTGCGTGGATGGGGTTTCTATTGCCCCTTCCTACACCGCCGTGAGCTGGTGGAGGTCCCTCAGGATGTTCTTGCTCAGCCATTATTGCAAAGTCTACTGAACCAGCTTGAACAATCTCCTCAAAGGGTCTAGCTTGCTCTCTTGCTCTTCTTGTTCTTGAATGTCCGAGTTGGTGAATATTGTCCAGGGGTGTAAGTAAGTTGTTGTCACCCCTAGAACGCAAATTCATGTACCTGAAAGATACAAGTGTGAAGAGAAAGAGATTAGTAAAGGCTTAGTCTTTACTAAACCCCAAATCTTAATGCTTCCTAACAATCCCAAGATGGCAACGTCGGCATTTGATACCAGCAATTTTTGCAAGCAAGCAGAGGTATTATCAAAGCTCAAGCAACCTATAGATGTAGTATAGTGTGCAAGAGGAATCAATCCACACCTAGGATGCAGGAAAAACACTAAGAATGCAAGGATGAAGCAAATCTAAGAAAAATGGATAATAGATTGGTAAAATCTAACAAAACTAAATGCAACGACTAAATGAGATGCAGAATAATTTTAAAATCCCTGGAAGAGGGTTAACTACCATTAGGAACAAGCAGAAGATTAAAAATGCAAAGCTACTAAGAACTAAAAATCGACCAATGAATCGACCACAGGATCGAGCACTGGATCGAGCAAAATGGATCGATCTAACAAACAACTTAAAGCGATTGACTTCTAATGAACAAGATGCAAGCTAAATGACAAGCAAATGATGAACAGAGATTTTAAAATGCTAAAAAGGAGGGTTTAGGGTCGAGGGTCATTATTAAGGGTCTCAAAGGTTTAAGCTTTGGTTTAAAAACATTTAGATCTACTCACTTGTAAGGTTTCTCTAAGCCTTGAAAACAAAACAAGAACCATCCATGGCGTGTGGTATGGTTCACGTCCTCAATCTCTTCTCCAAACCCATGGCGTTTGCTGGAAAAAGAGATCGAAGAGCAAGGAAAACAGATTTCAATATAATGAACTAACTAATCCCCTTTACAACCACGGCGTGTGGGAAAGGAAAGATTAGTCTCTAGGACCTGGTTTTCTAGGATATATGAATCCTGTCAAGGTAAGACAGCCCTGGAATCATAGAGACCTTTTCCAAGGCTCTCTAAGCCTGAAGACCCTAAGATCCTAGATGAGAAGGTATGAAGAACAAAGAAAACACAAAACTTTAACCCTTTCAACCCTTTTGAATCGCCTCAACCCCGAAAACCCAAAAAGACTACTCACTATACATGATTAAGACCGATTGAAAAGCAGTAAAGGATGAACTAAACATGATTAACAACCAATTAATGGAAAAACTTGCTTAATATTAAAAGATTCAAGGTTTCAAAAACTGAAAAAGCTTAGATGTTCTACAATGGCGATAAGCCTAAGGTAGAGAGAAAGAAAAGCAAAAGACAGAATGAAGATAAGAGAAAGTTGATGGCTGCTTTTGCCAAAATTGCTAAACCGTTAGCTGCTCCCCCCCTTCGCTAGCCGCCAAAGACAGCTTGACGGATAAGGCTCGTCTGGGATCGACTCGGGTCACTCGATCTCTGGCTCGATCGTCTTCTTGGATCGGATGGCTTCGATCGATCTTTGAGTCGATCCTGTGATGATCGGGTTAGGAACTCGATCTGGCTCTTGATCTACATGGCGTCATTCACATCCGTACTCTAGATCGATCTCCTCTCTCGATCTTGGTCTCGATCCTTCCTCTTGAATCGACTTGGGTCATTCGATCTTCTGGTCGATCTCGTCTAGATCGACCTGCCTTGCTCGATCTGCTACGCGATCTCGGGTCCTTAGCATGCACGGCTGAGTTCTCCAAGTGTCCACGAGCTTTGTTGTGATCCTCCTTACGTCCACATAACCTCCTCAACTCGAGAGTGCCCCAAACAACCTGGTAATGATGCATTTATGCAAGAAATATGCAAAATGCGAATGCAAAGGGACCTAGGACCTAAAATGCAACAAATAGAACAAACTATCCAATAATGCAAGATGAATGCATGAAAACCTATCCTAAATGCATGCAAAAGATGCAAAATATATGGTAATATCAACGTAAAAGATATTTACGTAAACAATGACAAAACGATCAACTAACCAATATAATGCATTGTGAATACTACAACACACTGGAGAACCAATCAATAAAAAACATACAGTTAGATACGATAACAAAATAAACATTAACAAATAAAATATCATACATATCATTGTCATCCAGCAAGGACATAAAACATTACCGAAGAATAGACCAAATAAAGAGATCGTGCAATAAAATGTAACACACTCAGCGAACAACAACGAATAACCTACACAAAGAGGTAAACAAAATGATAAAGATTTGATTGGTCGTCGTTCGTGCGGGGGAGATTTGAAATCTGGGGGATTGGTCAGCATGCAATGAAGGAACAAAAGAGGAGGACCTCGGTGAACTGAAAAGAGGTTGCCCTTTCGATTACGCTCTGACGCTCTAGTCAGAAAGGACACAAGACTGCACGAAGCATATTTGAAGTATCAGAAGAACGGAATACGGGGCGCTCTATCAACTCAGAGGGATCTTAATAGAGCTTTTGGGAGTGTTCTCTAATGAAAATGAAGCTAGAAGATGAAGTTATCACTCTAGATGTCTCCTCCTCTCGTTGGCGCAAGGAATGTATTTTTATAGGGGATACCTGGTTTCGGGTCAGGCCCGGGTTCAGATCCCGAAGTTCCCCAGATCGGGTACTGACTCTCGTCCTTTGTCATGATTATCACCATTCCCGGACTGTTCCATGCGTGAAGTCAGATGGAAGATTGTCGACCTGCTCCACCTTCTCCTAGCCGCCATCATTACAGCCCTCATTGGTAGGTACGGTGCATTTAATTTGCCTCGGGTTCCCGCTGCGTCTGTTACCCATGCGTTGGGCCCTTGTGGGCTGTATTCTCATTTTTGCCGCCCAACAGTTACCCCGACTTACGGAGCTCGTTTAGGATGTTCGGAAGTCTACCATACACGCAAATTGAAACATAGATGGTAATGATATCCTAACCTGGCTCATTCCTGCGTTATGGGCCGAGCCCTATGTATTGATGGTGGTTTTCATGGAGGCTGGCTTTGAGAAGGCCAGTCCCGGATGATGGTCTCCGGAGGGCATGCTCTTGGAGGCCAGTCTCGGGATGACTATTTCCTAGAGGGAATTCCCGTGGGGATTGCCCCTGGAGGCTAGTCTCGGAAAGACTATTTCTCGGAGGATGTTTCCCGGAGGGCGTGCCCCTGTAGGCTAGTCTCGGAAAGACTATTTTCCGTAGGGAGTTCCCCGGAGGGCGTGCCCCTGGAGGCTACTCCCGGGAAGACTATTTACTGGAGAGAGTTCCTCGGAGGGCATGCCCCTGGAGGCTAGTCTCGGAAAGACTATTTCCCGGAGGGCGTGCCCCTAGAGGCTAGTCTCCAAAGACTATTTCCTGGAGGGAGTTCCCCGGAGGGCGTGCCCCTGGAGGCTAGTCTCGGAAAGACTATTTCCTGGAGGGAGTTCCTTGGAGGGCGTGCCCCTGGAGGCTAGTCTCGGAAAGACTATTTTCTGGAGGGAGTTCCATGGAGGGCGTGCCCCTGGAGGCTATTCTCAGAAAGACTATTTCCCGGAGGGAGTTCCCCGGAGGGCGTGCTTCTGGAGGCTAGTCTCGAAAACACCATTTTCCGGAGGGCGTGGCCCTAGAGGCTAGTCTCGGAAAGACTATTTTCCGAAGGGCGTGCTCCTAGAGGCTAGTCTCAGAATGACTATTTTCCGGAGGGAGTTCCTTGGAGGGCGTGCCCGTGGAGGCTAGTCTCGGAAAATCTATTTCCCGGAGGAAATTCTCCGGAGGGTGTGCTTCTGATTTCCTGGACCGGGATCCAGGCCCCACCGCGGCGGGAATGGCTGAGTGGGTCCCAATACGTGGTCGACGCGTCGCATAACGAGTGGTTTGCTTCTTAGGAGAGTGGAAAGGTTTTTGCGCGCTGGTCCTTGGATTTCCGCGAATTTCCTTCGGTGGCACGGGATTTTCTTACTTCCATTTCGCGGATTACCTTGACCCCCACAAAATCTTCTTTTCGCTAGGGTTCCGCATTCACTTCTGGTGCTTTCTTCTCCCACGCCGCCGATTACCCACTTTTGCTAGCCACTACTCTTGCTGCGTTGATCCCACAAATTTTTCTCCCTTTTTCTTGGTAAGATTCTTCTTCTTCTTCGATTCTTTTTCTAGTCTATGTCTTGGACACCTAAACAGAGAGGGGTGAGGTCCTCTGGATATGGCGCCAACCGCTTCGAATCTCTGGCTGATCGCTGAGGGGAGCCGTTGCTTCTTGAGTACGAAGTCACAGATCTTACCCCGTTGTCTTTTGTTCGTCCTCGCGATGGGGATCCTTCTGCTGTTTCGGGGGGTCGCGCTCCCGCTGGGGACCAGGCCGGTTTCCGGACATTGCAAGAATCGGTTCCCCCTAGCACACTACCGGGAATTTTTCACAGTTCGTCTTCCACCTCCCAAGCGCCCCTGGGCTGCATCGCGCTCTACACTGGCTATTGGTCGAATGGGCTTTGATGTGACATCCCGGTAGTCTTGATCGATTTCTGTCGCTTGACGGGGATCTGCCCCAGCCAGTTGGTTCCCGCCGCGTTGGGGGTTCTTAGTTCGTTCCAGGTCTTGAGCGACCTGTCGGGGATCCCTATCACCAGCGTGAACATTGGGTCTTTCTTTCACCTCAGGAAGAGAGGAGCCTATGACCCTTTGCGGAAAACCCTTGCTTGAAACGTTGGGGGGGCCAATGATCCTTTCTACCTACGCGGGTAACAATTGGAAGTGAACCCAGAGTTTCTACTTCTGGCTGGTAGATCTCGCGGGTTCTGTGGGCACCGCGTGGAGGGATCCTGGTAGGTGATTCTCTCTTCTTTTCTCTCGTGGTTCTTTGATCGACTAATCGGTTGGTCCTTTTGCAGATTCTGTGGAGCCGAGGGACGTCACCGATTTGGTGAGATGTCTTACCGAGATTACGCTTGAGCTTTGGAGTCAGTCGTTCTTGCTCTCTGAACGTTGCCTCGCTAACAGCTGCCTCTGCATGCCGGTAGGCGATGTCTACACTGTTGAAGGTATCGGTTCTTCGCCCTAGCTTCCTCGTGCTTGTCTTTTCGCCCAACGGGGTCCTCACTTGGTCGCCCTTTGGTTCTGTGATAGGTTCCCCAGAGTTTTTAGCCAGCTTAGCTGACATGGGGGTGGCTCTTCGGATGAGTCCGATGGATCTCCGCTTCGCTTGAGGCGTGCCGCTCGGAAGCGCCCTGCTGACAAAGGTCCTTCCGGGGAGACAGCTCCCCGGCGTCCTTGCATTCTTCCCGGGGCGTCTGTGGCTTCTTCTGTCCTGGTGCGTCTCTCTCGCTCCCTACAAGGGGATTCTGCCTGGAACAGGTGAAGTGGATCTGCTGCGGGGAAGAGGGCTTCCACGCCTGAGGAGGAGGATGGGCCGATGGTGTGCATCTCTGCACAAGAGGCGTATGAGAAGGTTGTTCGGGAGGGTCTTTCTATGGCGGTCTCCAGACTGGAGAAGGAAGGTTTGGACAATATCGCGAATGGGGCCAGTCACCATCGATTCCAGGTACTCGGGATCATCCTTTCTACCAACGCGGGCAACAATTTCTGGTCGTATCAACGAACGTGAGCTCCTGTGCCTATATATAAAACATTAATATCATAGACATGACCGATATTGATAACATATCAATTATATAGTATTGTTGTCTAAAACTTACCCAAAAGCCGTGATCCTATTGATAATCTCATTGGCGGGATCATGTATATAGAGCTGAAGGAAAGCCGGTGGAGCCCCATCAACGGGCAATAGAGACCCAATAAGATGACAGTTTTCACCAGATAGCTGAAAAACATATGGACCCTTCCCATTATTAATAGCATGATTTATTCTTCTCCCAAGCGACGTAAACGAAAACATCATGTTATATGCTCTTATAAACTCCCTAAAATGTGTTCTTGTCTTGTTCCGATTATATAACAGACAGAATAATATATTTGGTGGGGCCTTAAGCAAAGGAATATCGACTTTTGCCTTATGACAACATATAGTAAACTCGGGATTCAGACACATTGTTCGTTTGCCTACTCGTTCGCCTAACCACATGTAAGAGTTACAATAAGTACAAATGTACGCTTGATCCCCATCGTCATAACCTAATAATTAGTTTGGAAAACACATTACAATTCGTTGATTAACCGATCAAACTAATCCGGACCAATAAAGCTAGTAAACTACCATTCAGATCGCATCCAACAGGAAATTAAACGCCTTCACGTGCTGATGGAACATCCACACGTCTGGATTGTTTTCACTTTGAAGCAGTTAGACGAAGAGGTCTCGAGTCTCCACCATCATCATCATCTAATTCAGACTCAGATGGTAAAAAACAAACGAAATCATCTATTTTCGGTGGTTTTTTTAGAATAGCTGCAGTGAATTAAACTGAATTACAAAGTATGAACATTCTTAAACTTAAACTAATCAATAAGCAAAAATAAAAAAAAAACATCCAGATACGGAACGATTCCTAACCAGTACCGTTGTTTTTCTCCAAACGTTGGGACCTCATGATGTCCATACGATTCTTCCTTGCGATTTTACTAAGATCCGCTCTACTAATATTATTATGGTCGATAACAGTACGTTGGTCAGGTTTTTTCACGGATAAAGATGGCGCATATTTCTGAGACCTGGTCGTATTTCCTGTTACCAGATGAAGTAAATAAATCAGATGCATGTCAGAACATTCAAACGTAGAAAAACAACAAAGGTAGAGAAACTTATACGTCTGTTTAGGGTAGGTATCCGCTTTGGTCTGTGAATATTCGTAGGCTTTTTCTTGGGAGTCATTATCAAGAACCAGAGCAATAACTTAAACCTACAAATAATAGTTTGCGTAATTTTACTATTTATACACATATAAATGTATATTAGGTATATTATTTAAAAAAATATATCAATTAGCGTAAATATACGAACATATCTTACATATATTTTAACCTAATCTAATAAAAAAAAATCTATTCAGTGAAATACAACTATAGACAATAGAATCGCATATATAATTTTTTTCCAGCAAATAGACTAATCAGATATAGCTTTGATATAATTGTCCTTATATTTTATACCACGAAACATTTTCGTATCTCTCGTATACTCTGAATCGAATTTTTGTATAACGCATGAATTCGAAAACACTATAAGAAAACAGATAATTTATATCATCGTAAAACTTTTTATAATCCACGAATTATCTTTGGTACAAAACCATCATGTTTCCAATCAAAGTTTTTATGGTCTATATATAATTTTCTATAATACACGAAACAATCATAAGTACAAATATCAAGTAATATTTGTAATATATGTAGCGGTAATTCTGTAGAATTATTACTACGTGAATCATTATTATCTGCTTCTCGAGACTAATGCAACACGCTACACATCATAATACCTAACTAAATATAGCAAGAACAAATCAAAATAACGAACTTAAATAATATTAGACAATCTGCTCATGTTCATAAGAGCAGAAACAAAAGATAAGAGAAATTTAAAAAGGTAGAGTAGCGAATATTACAATCCCACACCATAGTAGGATAGATAGAGAATTAAATTGTTCCGAAATAAAACGTAATTTTCGTAAAGAGAAGTGTAGGATTTGGCAGTGGAGTTCACTGTGATAAAACCCGTCCGTCACCATTGAGTCATCCTTCCATGGCATGCCCACCAACAGCACCACGACTGTAGCAAAATAGTTCCAATTTATTATCAAGATAAACAATAAACAGAAACAATATAACAAAAAACTAAGTGATCATCTAGCGAGTGTGTACCAAAACAAATTAACCAAAAAATTCAGAAAAACAAAAAAAAACAAAAACTTACATTTTCTGAAACTCGCGGACATCATCGTCGATAAGGTTGAACATGAACTCAGAACATGAATAGTGAGATCGTAGAACAACAATCTTAGCGTCAGCACCTATAACATTATTAGAAGCCGATGAATTTTGTTTTAAAAATTAAATAGAGTATATATATCTATAAACAAAATACATAAATACATTACTCACCCTTACCTTCTGATACCCTCCAAAACCTCAAGACACAGACATATGATTCATACAGATTTTGTCCATAGGCATGAACGAAATCCCTAGCAATACTACCAATGGCAAAATAGGTAATCGTACCCTCCTTCCTAGAATAACAAATTCGCTTATAAACAACCAAAATGCAACAATGAATAAACACTATTTTAACTATACAAAAAGTCTAACAAGTATTATTTTTTACCTTGCATCCGAGAGCTCAAAACGAACATACGAGAGATCATCCTCACATGCATCGTTGCTAACATCCTGGAGCGTGCCCATCCGTATGACCGTCCCCATGACACCTATAGCAAGCAAAATCCAAAATCGTCTAATTACGGCAAAAAAAGTTAAAGTTAATGCATAATATAGAAAAAGACAAAGGCAAATAAAATCAGAAAAAGAATAAATCCAAAAATTTTAAAACACTACCGACTAAAGATCCACATTCGAAGGCTCGGATGTGGAAATTAAACAGCCGGCGACAGTGAAGGAAAAGACCAGGAGGTCCATCTTCGTATCTCCTGACTCTTGTTGAGCGATCAAACTGGATCCTTTGACCGTAATCAGACAATATCACACATCCATTTTCACGCTTGACGATAAAGTCAGAGTTCTCATACCAAGAATCCAGCTTGAAATAGTTTCCAAAGATGAGAAATTCCGCCGGCATGATGGTTATCAAGATTTGAGTTCTCTAATCATTAATTTTTAAAAATAAAAAAAAACCAACTAAACAGATCTGCATGCAAATCAAGAAGAACAAAATCCAAATTTGCGAAAATAAATACCCGATTGTCACAGCCGATAACCTCCAAAGTCCGACCAAAGTAGTTTTCTTGTTTCCATCGGCGGAGAACCTTGATACACACCATCCTACGCACGACCCCGTTTTTCAAGACGAGAAGAGAATCCATGCCGGATTTTAGCAAATGTCATGTTTTCCATTAATCTAGCAAATAGTTTATCAGCGGCGAGAAAAAAGGAGTAAATTAAGTGTGTAAAATAATCCTAAATAGGTGTGTTCATTTATATAGAGGCAGAAGCCAGTCGCACATTTCCAATATTTTAATTGATTATTCTTTAATAAAAAATCCGACAACTTTCCACATTCTTTTTGTCTGTCCGTATTAGGGGATCGTATCGAGACAAACGGTTGCCAGCTGGAGAAATATTTTACTATTTCGAACCCATTAGTTTAAATGCATAAAATTGTTGATCACTAACAAACCATATTTTCTGATACAATTAAAAATATAAATGCACAGGTTTTAACTATACGACACCTGAATGATAATGGATCTATCTAGAACCCAATAATAATAATATAGATATTCAAGTCATTCCATATATTATATTTCAAATAACAACCAATGATTTCTGATCAATTATAGAGTTTATCATAAATATCGAGTTTCACAAACCATTAAAATACTAAAAATCTCAAAAACAAAGAACATTAAAAACAAAAGAAATAAAAACTCAAGACTCAAATAAATCTAACAGAACTTGATAAAACTAAGGAACGGCTGATCTTGACTTCTTAAGACCTTCTCGACATTTCAGATCACCAACCCGCCTCTTGTTCCCTATCTCGACCATCTCAGAACTGGCCGAACCGTCGAAAATATTCCCACCAGTACCACGCATATCAAGCTAACAAAAGATTTAAACCAAAATATCAAAACACCAAACAAACGCATTGTCTCAAGATACGCAAATTATTCTAAACGATCACAATAAATTAATTATACATATATACTTACTAGACCGTTCATATTGTTCCATAAGAACACCATCATCAGTAATAAAATCAATCTTAAAAGCTAAAAACCGATTTTTTAAATTATCAGCAGAAACGTCGACCTTAAAAAGCATTGCTTTACCGATTAAGTTTCCAAGAACCTCAGGCAACATAAAATCTTCACCCTAACCAGAAAAAAAAAACCAGATTGACGAAACCACAAAAATAACACCCAATCAAACTAACAAATTCAAACACGTACATCAGCTATCTCACTAGCAAGGTCCTATTCTTATTCAAGAGAAGTTCATTACGGGTATCGAAGTTACCAACATTGTCAATTTGGCCTATCAAATCTGCAAAACATAAATAATTTCAGGATTCATAATATAGGAATCAAAATCATAACGATTTTTCGAAACGTTAAAACAGACATCCGTCAGAGACATACCAACGCGAATAGTATGATTAATATCACGTCATTGATGTTTTCAAACCGAACAAAAGAGAAGTATCTCGAGACAATGTTTACACAATTGACCACACACCGAGTCCTCTCTTTGAAACTAATAATAAAAGGATGAGGTACAAATCTAAATGTATCCAGAACGGGAAGGAGATCAAAATCCTTGATAATTACCCAACCACCATCCAACAAAGAACCAGTAAAACGTTCGATATATTGGTCTTTGATTGTGGCTCTAATACTATCACCCTGAATATAAAAACAAACAATTACGCCAGGAACGTGAGAAGTGAAGTAAGTTGTAATAATGTTGAACTTAGCAGTGCAATAAACAAACTCAACTTACATTAACATCAACCAATATCAAGTGCAGCGTATCGGTGACAACAAAAAATGCCTAAACCTTCGCAATACTTTAACCCTGATCACCCATACATAATTTAATGGATCTAATTCAGAGACATTGACCATATGAGAAGCATAAGATCGATGGGCAGCATAAGAGAGCAGGTGAGATATTCTATAACCCCAACCAACAATAGAAAATGTAATTCGCTAAATCTACAACTCTAGCACATATATACAAAATCATATAATGTACTAACCTAGATATTATCCTTTTTCTAGTCACATATATTCATAGATAATGGCAATCTACCTCTTTTTTGTATATTATCCACCCAAAATAAATGAATATATTAAATCTATAAATCGATGATTAGAGGTTACAAATATCCCAAGCTGAAACAAAGCACACATTATGATTAAACTAACGAATTCATATATTAACACACTAGAATGGATCTTATAGATCAACCATACAATGTAATCATCGGCATCATAGAGATATATTATGACGGTTAATAAACAATATAAAATATCATATAAGGGTCAATAAAACTATTATCTTGTGGTTAAAGTCTGCCGAGAAACAACATCTGGTTAAAACATGAAAAGAGAATGAAACAAATATCATTGCACATGTAGTTGCATCAATCTAATCGATGATATACAAAGGGTTGCCTTCTTCGTCCTCATCACTCTGTTCACTCTCTCCAATCCTGATTAAACATATACAAGGATTCCAATTACGACAACAATTGATTATTATAATGCATACAAAATAATTGTTTCAAAAAACATATAACCATCTTACAATATATCACGTAGCTCATGCGCCAATTGATGGTCGGGATTGAACAAAACCCTCGAGATAGCGACATGATCAGACACGTGATATTCTTCTATAAAAAGAGCATGGTAACTAAGAAACCGAAGATCAGTAATACATAAGTATACTTAATAGTATGATTCCAGTGTCTTACCATTGCGTATAACTTCACACCAATCACTCAGAACACAAATGACCAACTGTTCATCACAACAACACCATCTATCGTTGAACTCAACTGCCAATTTCCCATGTGCAAAACATGTTATCGTTTGTTCACTAAGACTATGTTAGTTTACACTATACCATTGCATAATATAAATTGGAACAATTATTATACACTAAACAAATCCTTACGTTTCATCGGTCAGTGTAAACTCAATCCTCGATTTGACTTTCGACTCGAATGCCTCAAACGAAGGATCCCTAACCACCTCAAGTACCCCAAGAGACTCAACGGCACCAATCAAATCTGCAAATATTATTTCAACACAAAACACATTTTAAACAGAATCGCTGAATCAAAAACACAATCGAGGGATCGACATGACGACTCACCAACATGACAATTTCGTTGGAGATTCCCAAGGTAGAGTTTCATATAACTAAGAAACTGCAAACATGGGTCATCTCCTGTATAGAAATCACCAGTTGTGAAATCTCTAAATACTCTCGTGCTAGATCCAAACTAAATTTTCCAGTTGTTCTTTGTCATCTGCCTCGCCGATCTCGCCGAGCATACCTTGAAAATTTTGATCCTTTTCCATAGACCTCCCTCATGGAGTCTCTTTGAGAAACAAGGAACCAATTCCTCATTTCCAACGGTTGCATGTATCTTCGAATTCTTGAACATATATACCCATTTTCAAATAAAAATTAAAATCAAACCCCATATTGAAACAATCGAAACCAAGCGAAAATCATAGCGTCAAATTACCTGGTCGCCGAGGAGAACGAAATGAAGGACATCGTCACCGCCTGACACCAATTCAAGCCATCTTTTATAAACCCTCACTCTGATTCTCCAATCCTCTCTCGAAGGTTCGAACTCAGAAATTGTAGAGATACCGGCCATTCTGTTATTCGAGAAGTGAGATAAAATTTAATTATAGATCACACTTTTCTGTGTATAGCAAAACTATTCTGCCGTTTTGAAATGAAGTCAATACAATATTAGCATATAGGACATATAAGAGACAGAACATAAAAAGATTAAACCGATGAGTGACAATGTAAAAATTTTTAGATTATTCGCGACAGTTCGCCTCGAATAAATGAAAAGAGTCAAACGGTTCAGAATGTTCACTATTCGCAACAGTTCGCGATATTCAAGACATATTCGAATCATTAAAATGAGACAAATTAGAAAACGTCCACAAATTCGAAACGCTTCAATATAATTTGTTTAAATTTGGTCACATCGAGGCCCATATCAATAATGAGAATAATGGTTTCATAACTATCAATCTGATGTGGTCGATACAAATTTGCGTAGACCCAAATCATAACTCATAAACTGCATTAACACTTTTCATAAAATTATATAACGGTGAATTTTGATAATCTGTCATTTTTTTAGTAACCGAACATCTAAATTGTATAAAGCGACGATTAAATGACATTTCTTATGACCATTGATAAATCATAAATTTCTCATAAATAATAGTTAACTATAATATTACCCAAAACAATCGAAACAAGTAAAAAAATGACAAAGATAATATTATCTAGAACCAACAAAAAGCCAAACCCAAATAAATAGAAGTAAAAACCAAACCACAAAAAATAAAAACCAAATAAAAATGATATGTATCGAATGCTCATCTCATACTTGATGATTTGTCCAGATCACCTCGTATCCTCGCCGATGAACTTCTCTTTGACAAACTACGATAACAGCCAATTCCAACTTACCAAATGATTAATAAAAACTTGATCGATACAGTATGATTATGAATAATTTTAAAACCCAACCTGGACCTGAAATCCTCAGCCTCAACAATAAAAGGATTCAGTATGAAACGTGTAGGATACATTATCGAAATGGTAACACGTCCTAAGACATAAACAAACAACAAAAATAAACCAATACGATACAACGAAAATTTTAAAAAACATGATATATACACATATCAATACCTGCATGAATAACGATAACACCCCACCTAACCACGCAAACAACTACACCAGATGAACACCTGATCCAATCAGCACAAAACCGATCTGCCACCGCACCAGACAGCTTACACCTAAGAGAAACACCACTGGAAACAATCACAAACATTAACAAAATACAAAATGGAACCATAACGCAGTAACGAACAGATGAACGAACCTTGCATCCCTAAGATCAAAAGTAATAATCTCTAACTCACTGCAACCAGAATACGTAGAACCCCTATCACACACGTGCCCACCCCAACAATTATACTCCCTTACATTGAAGACTTCACCATTCAAATCTGCCCAAAAATATTCAATAAATTCGAAGAAATTAAATAAGATTTAAACACGGAGTTGTAAAGACAAATAGGAAGATGGAAAAGTTTAAAGTATAGCTAACCAACTAAGTAATCATCATTGTGGACTCGATCGAGAATCCTTTGGAAATTCACAAACTCAAAGAAGTTACAGTGACAAGGATGAATGAACTTATCGACACGAGTCGTATTCATAAAGAATATTCTACTGAGATGCTTAGTAGCATGATAATGCCCACTCTCATTAACAACCATGAAATTTTCGATCACAACCCATTTACCCTCCAAGAAATAGGAAGAGAATCTGTCGTAATTCAATGTTGAAACAATCCCCTGGATCTTGAAACCCTATCACACAAAATAAAAGTTTATTGAAATTATACATGTAAACAAAATTCTAAAACACAATATAAAACACAAAACTAACCTTCTCATCATATAAAATGAGTTCCAATCTCTGGCCAGCCGGATGAGTAAAATGTGTCCAAACACGCAACACGTTCACATGAAGAAAACCCTCATACAAACCAGGCGCTAGTGGTGAGATATGCGAATAACACGAATGTCTCACAGAACATGACACATATTCACGATATGGTATACCACTGGTACGATGGATTCCAACATGGTTATGTCCACAACACAGTGAATCTTCCACAAGGATTCCATTCTCGCATTTAGTAGGTGTTATAGGCTGAACAACACCTATAGTAGAAGCATTATTAGAAACTTTTGGAGAAGAGACACCACGTTCTCCATCTTGCACATGATCATCAGTAGGACCACCAGATACAAAATCGACACGAGAATCACAATCAAGATCGTCCTCAGGTAAATCATCATCATCGTTATCAGTCAGCTCTTTGGTAGAAGAAGAATCATCATCATCAAGAGTATCATCACTGGAATCATCACCGTTAGACTCGTCATCAAGATCATCTAAATCCTCATCATCATCCTCACAATCGTCTTCATCTCCATCACACTCATAATCACAATCCATATCATCAACATCGCCATCAGACATACCGTCATCATGTTCATCTTCCATATCACTAATATCATCTCTACTCCTAAGCTTACATACCCGATTGGTACGAACAGGACGCAAATCAGGTAGCAAACAATCGCAAGATTGACTACAACCACCTGGATATGTAATTCCAGAACAACACATGTGTAAGCAAACACATATTATATGCATGAGAAACAAAACAGCAACAATATCCCTAGATCACAACCCATTTAATAACAAAATGTTTTTTTTTTTAAATAGCCATGCAAAAAGAACGAAACTGCCGATAAGCCAACTTAAGTTTCCAGCAATAACTAACCAAATTAAGTTATCATGTATAGAGAATATTACCACGACACAAAGCAAGAGATGGAACCATGATCAGAACCAATAACGATATATATTTATAAAAGTACAAGCAAGTAGCAACCGAGTAATTTATCAATTTATAATAAAATAATTTAGGGTTTACAATATCGATGTTTCAATAAATGAGTTTATAATTTTAATGTTAAATAATTACTATCTTAAAATGGACACACGTCATATTAAAATTCAAGACGATATTAACAAAATCATAGATTCAAATCTATTGGTAGTTATTACGTGTATATATTACATAACTAATTAACCTTTTTTAATATATGAACAAACGGAAATCAACACGATATACACATGGGAAACTTGACATAAAAATCTCATTCCATTTTAAACTATAAATATTCAATTTCCCATTTATACTTATTTATACGAATAACCATTTTGAATGTATCAATGTAAGTTGATATATGCGAATAACCATTCTGAATAGTCCCAACATAAGTTCTTTACATTTGTGACGCATTAGTAGAGACATATATTAATTGATAATATGTTAACCATATATATATTATCAAATATATAATACACATATATTGACATCAATAGGTACAAATAAACCTTCCATAAACCAAAATATACATATATATATATATCTATATAAATTATACATTTTGTAAATCCTAGTTAAATAAAGGGGATAAACTACATAAATTAATTCGTTGTAACGGATAAAGCCATGACGATTCATTGTAAGGGATAATGCCATAACGAATACATGTTAATCCCAATCGAATACTATTTATCGAACTAATCAATATATTATTATATTTTAGAAACTATAGAACACATGTATCGATAACGATATTGTCAAATAATACGATTACAAATCTATAATATATATATATATATATACACTATTTTTTATTTATTTATATTGATATGCACAAGTGAGCCATTAGTTTATACATATCACAATTTTTTTCCTTCTCGAGACACATAGCTAAGATATTTATCTATATCTATATTTTTATTTTGATCAACACGAGGAAGACATCGGTTTATACATATCACCATGTTTTCTTTTACACGAAACTAATTATTATACCTATTCTTTTGAAAGTTATATTTACTAAAATATCCAAGATTTTTACATTTAAGATCAAGAACCATTATCTACTGTATATCGAATTACACGGAAGAAGACACACGAAAAATCAAACTCGAGTTTCATTAAATTATTGTAAACTCAAAATCAAGGATAAATGAACCATCAAATATCAATTCAATTTATAAGTATCTATAATTTTAATTCTGCTAAAATTTAGGTCAAAACAACATAATAATCCAAAATATCTAAAACTTAGGTTTCGCTTCATGTGTCACCATACTTCAAATCAACATGTAACCTTGAATGCTGTCTTTGTAACATGTAACCTTGATTGCTGTCTTGGTAACTCATCAATAATACAACGAGCCGAGAAAATTCAAATCTAACTGATAGACTTACATAGATCTGAATTCGGTTACTTCTGCGATGGGGGGATTCACCATGATCTTAGTAGGAAGAACCGAAGATATAACAACATTACCTATATATAGGTAACCTAATTTTTTAAAACAGTCTCGTTTTAAACGAAAGTTGTTAAATTTCAGATATCACAAACCTTCGTAGACATCAACGATTGCCCATCTTGCTACAAAAATCAATGTATCATCGGTACATTTAAGTCTATCAGTATGGAACGCGAGAGCAGCACTACCAAACATCTTGCATTTCATACAGACGTTACTGCATTAATGCAATTAAGTATAATATATCAAATGTCATCCTTTAAAATTATAAGAAACAATATTTTTCTTACAACACCGTACCTCAGACTTATTAGTTCGAATTCTATCATTGTGCATCGACGCAAACCACTATAACCACATTGTCTTGTTGAGATTTCCAACTTTCCAATATTGACAAACTCTCCAATCAAATCTAAATAACCACAATTCATGCAGCCAGTACATTAAAAAAATACCTATGTCAAAATTTACAGCAGACGAAGACATGATCAGCTAATTAACATACCAACCATAGGACTCCCAATAGGAACATTAAAGAGCAGCCGATCAAAGTCAACAAATTTTGAAATAATTCTGTTCACACAGATAATCTTGCATATCAATATCAGTCGGACTCACAATAAGTAAGTGAATACCACGAGATGTAACACTAAATGGGTAATCCATATCAACAATAACAAAACTTCTAATCGTAACCCAAACAGCCTCGCATAATTGAGTCGAGAAACGATCGTAATCAATATCATAAACGGTACCACAAATCTCCGAGCCCTGCACCATAACATTAAACTAATAATGAAATAACAACAATGAAAACAACACATCAGACTCTAAAAATTCAACAACCTAACACAAACCTCGCCATCACAAAAAAATTAATTCCAATCTTACATCAGACAGATCAAACGAATTAGTCCACACTCGTAGAATCTTCAATAAAATAGTTGCCTCGACAAAACCAGGTTCTAAATGTGAAATATTAAACGAAGGTGGGTTAGAGGGGTATGTTTTTTGCGTAAGCTCCATGCCAAAAAGATAGAGATGATTATATGTCTACTATAGAGAAAATAGGGTAGAGTGAATCAAAATAGCTCAATATAAAGTGTATATATAGCAGAAAATATCAAAAATGTTTACCGTTTCTTGGTCTCTCAATCCACACATTATCAAAGTTGATCTCCTCATCAGCTGAAAGCTTACCCTTCCCCTCTTGGACTACAATGTCCGCATTGTCTTTAGGTGCAACTCTCGGCGGAAGCTCTCTACCACTCCTCAAGGTGATAGAGTTTGCATACTCTTTCGGATTCTGCTCACACTTGCCCGGTAAGCTGTTATGACCACTTGTACTAGCCTTTCCCTTCTCTAACTGCTTGATCTTGTTGTTCAGGTTTGTTATCTGATTTGAGACGTCAGTAAATGAGGAGTCAAGGCGGTTGTTCATCTCGGCAAACTTCTGATTAGTTGAAGCTTGACCTTGAAGTAACTGCTGAAACATTGCTTGAACCAGATCCTGAGGAGGCTGTTGCATCTGTTGTTGTTGAGGAACAAAGCCGGGAGGAAACATAGGAGTGTAACCTTTGTTGCCTTTCTTTTGCTGCTGACCTTGAAAGTTCCCTTGCCTCTGCCCTTGAAAGCCACTATTCGGTTGGAAACCCTTGTTATAAGGTGCAAAGGGCTTTGCTTGCTGAGGGGGGTACACCTGATCCTTTGGATTCTCAACGTTTGTACTCCTGTATGAGAGATTGTTGTTGGCTTGGTACCCTTGAGAATATCTCGGAGGCTTGTTGTAATTCTGACCAGCAATCCAGTTAGCTTCTTCTTGACTCAACTCTATCTCCTTGGACAGATCTTCAGCTTCACCCACGAAGTGAACGTGCTTCTGATTTGCAAGCACTAGCTTGTTTATCTTCTCATGGAGAGACTAAAGCTCTTTCTTGTGAGACTCTAGCTCAGAACCCCGTGGTGCACGGTCATAATCCTCGGCGTAATTCCCGTCACTCAATGCCAAGTTCTCTATCAGCTCCATACCTTCTTCCACTTCTTGACCAAGGAAATTGCCCTTACTTGCCGTGTCAAGCAACATTCTGATCTTGGGTAATGCTCCTCGGTATATTGTGCTTAGGAGAGTCTCTTCACTGAAGCCGTGGTGAGGACACAGAATGGTATAGTCTTTGAATCTCTCCATAGCTTCATTGAATGTCTCATACTGCCTTTGAGTGAAGCCACTTATCTCACTTCTCAACCGAGCTGTCCTGGTGCTTGAGAAAAACTTTGAGAGAAAAGCTTTCTTACATTCAGCCCAAGACGTGATGGTGCCTTGTGGAAGTGTCTTCTCCCAATGCATAGCCTTGTCACCGAGAGAAAATGGGAAGAGCCATAGCTTGAAAGCATCTTCCGAGATCCCATTGATCTTGATCATCCCACACACTTGCTCAAAATTGTCAAGGTGCTCTAAGGGGTCTTCTATAGCCAGCCTGTGGAATTTGCTATTCTGAATCAAAGAGATGAAACCTGGCTTAATCTCGAAGTTGTTATTCTGGACTGGAGGAGGAGTGATCCCAAAGCGATTATGATGTGTATTAGGAGCATCTCCAGCGCCTATGATCTGTGGGGGTCTAGCTGCGTGGATGGGGTTTCCATTGCCCCTTCCTACACCGCCGTGAGCTGGTGGAGGTCCCTCAGGATGTTCTTACTCAGCCATTGTTGCAAAGTCTACTGAACCAGCTTGAACAATCTCCTCAAAGGCTCTAGCTTGCTCTCTTGCTCTTCTTGTTCTTGAATGTCCGAGTTGGTGAATATTGTCCAGGGGTGTAAGTAAGTTGTTGTCACCCCTAGAACACAAATTCATGTACCTGAAAGACACAAGTGTGAAGAGAAAGAGATTAGTAAAGGCTTAGTCTTTACTAAACCCCAAATCTTAATGCTTCCTAACAATCCTAAGATGGCAACGGCGCCATTTGATAACAGAAATTTTTGCAAGCAAGCAGAGGTATTATCAAAGCTCAAGCAACCTATAGATGTAGTATAGTGTGCAAGAGGAATCAATCCACACCTAGGATGCAGGAAGAACACTAAGAATGCAAGGATGAAGCAAATCTAAGGAAAATGGATAAATGATTGGTAACATCTAACAAAACTAAATGCAACGACTAAATGAGATGCAGAATAATTTTAAAATCCCTGGAAGAGGGTTAACTACCACTAGGAACAAGCAGAAGATTAAAAATGCAAAGCTACTAAGAACTAAAAATCGACCAGTGAATCGACCACAGGATCGAGCACTGAATCGAGCAAAATGGATCGATCTAACAAACAACTTAAAGCAATTGAATTCTAATGAACATGATGCAAGCTAAATGACAAGCGAATGATGAACAGAGATTTTAAAATGCTAAAAAGGAGGGTTTAGGGTCGAGGGTCATTATTAAGGGTCTCAAAGGTTTAAGCTTTGGTTTGAAAACATTTAGATCTACTCACTTGTGAGGTTTCTCTAAGCCTTGAAAACAAAACAAGAATCATCCATGGCGTGTGGTATGGTTCACTTCCACAATCTCTTCTCCAAACCCATGGAGTTTGGTGGAAAAAGAGATCGAAGAGCAAGGAAAACAGATTTCAATATAATGACCTAACTAATCCCCTTTACAGCCACAGCGTGTGGGAAAGGAAAGATTAGTCTCTTGGATCTGGTTTTCTAGGATATATGAATCCTGTCAAGGTAAGACAGCCCTGGAATCATAGAGACCTTTTCCAAGGCTCTCTAAGCCTTAAGATCCTAAGATCCTAGAAGAGAAGGTATGAAGAAGAAAGAAAACACAAATTTTTAACCCTTTCAACCCTTTTGAATCGCCTCAACCCCGAAAACCCAAAAAGACTACTCACTACACATGATTAAGACCGATTGAAAAGCAGTAAAGGATGAACTAACATGATTAACAACCGATTAAAGGAAAAACTTGCTTAATATTAAAAGATTCAAAGTTTCAAAAACTGAAAAAGCTTAGATGTTCTACAATGGCGATAAGCCTAAGGTAGAGAGAAAGAAAAGCAAAAGACAGAATGAAGTTAAGAGAAAGTTGATGGCTGCTTTTGCCAAAAATGGCTAAACCGTTAGCTGGTCCCCCCCTTCGCTAGCAGCCAAAGACAGCTGGATGGATAAGGCTCGTCTGGGATTGATTAGGGTCACTCGATCTCTGGCTCGATCGTCGTCTTGGATCGGATGGCTTCGATCGATCTTTGAGTCGATCCTGTGATGATCGGGTTGGGAACTCGATCTGGCTCTCGATCTGCATGGCGTCATTCACGTCTGTATTCTACATCGATCTCCTCTCTCGATCTTGGTCTTGATCCTTCCTCTTGAATCGACTTGGGTCATTCGATCTTCTGGTTGATCTCGTCTAGATCGACTTGCCTTGCTCGATCCGCTACTCGATCTCGGGTCCTTAGCATGCACGGCTGAGTTCTCCAAGTGTCCACGAGCTTTGTTGTGATCCTCCTCACGTCCACATAACCTCCTGTACTCGAGAGTGCCCCAAACAACCTGATAATGATGCATTTATGCAAGAAATATGCAAAATACGAATGCAAAGGAACCTAGGACCTAAAATGCAACAAATGGAACAAATTATCCTATAATGCAAGATGAATGCATGAAAAACTATCCTAAATGCATGCAAAATATGCAAAATATATGGTAATATCAACGTAAAAGATATTTACGTAAACAATGACAAAACGATCAACTAACCAATATAACGCATCGTGAATACAACAACACACTGCAGAACCAATCAATAAAAGACATACAGTTAGATACGATAACAAAATAAACATTAACAAATAAAATATCATACATATCATTTTCATCCAGCAAGGACATAAAACATTACCGAAGAATAGACCAAATAAAGAGATCGTGCAATAAAACGTAACACACTCAGCGAACAACAACGAATAACCTACACAAAGAGGTAAACAAAATGATAAAGATTTGATTGGTCGTCGTTCGTGCGTGGGAGATTTGAACTCTGGGGGATTGGCCAGCCTGCAAAGAAGGAACAAAAGAGGAGGACCTCGGTGAACTGAAAAGGGGTTGCCCTTTCGATTACGCTCCGACGCTCTAGTCAGAAAGGACACAAGACTGCACGAAGCGTATTTAAAGTATCGGAAGAACGGAATACGGAGCGCTCTATCAACTCGGAGGGACCTTAATAGAGCTTTTGGGAGTGTTCTCTAATGAAAATGAAGCTAGAAGATGAAGTTATCACTCTAGATGTCTCCTCCTCTCGTTGGCGCAAGGAATGTATTTTTATAGGGGATACCTGGTTCCGGGTCAGGCCCGGGTTCAGATCCCCAAGTTCCTCTGATCGGGTACTGACTCTCGTCCTTTGTCATGATTATCACCATTCTCGGACTGTTCCATACGTGAAGTCAGATAGAAGATTGTCTACCTGCTCCGCCTTCTCCTAGCCGCCATCATTACAGACCTCTTTGGTAGGTACGGCGCGTTTAATTCGCGTCAGGTTCCCGTTGCGTCCGTTACCCATGCGTTGGGCCCTTGTGGGCTGTATTCTCATTTTGCCGCTCAACAGTTACCCCCGACTTACAGAGCTCGTTTAGGATGTTCGGAAGTCTACCCTACACGCAAATTGAAATATAGATGGTAATGATATCCTAACCTGGCTTATTCCTGTGTTATGGGCCGAGCCCTATGTATTGATGGTGGTTTTCATGGAGGCTGGCTTTGAGAAGGCCAGTCCCAGATGATGGTCTCCGGAGGGCATGCTCTTGGAGGCTAATCTCGGGATGCCTATTTCCTGGAGGGAATTCCCGTGGGACATGCCCCTGGAGGCTAGTCTCGGAAAGACTATTTTCTGGAGGGAGTTCTCCGGAGAGCGTGCCCCTGGAGGCTACTCCCGGGAAGACTATTTACCGGAGAGAGTTCCTAGGAGGGCGTGCCCCTGGAGGCTAGTCTCGGAAAGACTATTTCCCGGAGGGCGTGCTCCAAGAGGCTAGTCTCCAAAGACTATTTCCTGGAGGGAGTTCCCCGGAGGGCGTGCCCCTGGAGGCTAGTCTCGGAAAGACTATTTCCCGAAGGGAGTTCCTTGGAGGGCGTGCCCCTGGAGGCTAGTCTTGAAAAGACTATTTTCTGGAGGGAGTTCCCTGGAGGGCATGCCCCTGAAGGCTTGTTTTGGAAAGACTATTTCCCGGAGGGAGTTCCCTAGAGGGCGTGCCCCTGGATGCTAGTCTCGGAAAGACTATTTCCCGAAGGGAGTTCCACGGAGGGCGTGCCCCTGGAGGCTAGTCTCAAAAACACCATTTTCCGGAGGGCGTGGCCCTAGAGGCTAGTCTCGGAAAGACTATTATCTGGAGGGCGTGCTCCTAGTGGCCAGTCTCGAAATGACTATTTTCCGGAGGGAGTTCCCTGGAAGGCGTGCCCGTGGAGGCTAGTCTCGGAAAAACTATTTCCTGGAGGAAATTCCTCGGAGGGTGTGCTTCTGATTTCCTGGACCGGGATCTAGGCCCCACCGCGGCGGGAATGGCTGAGTGGGTCCCAATACGTGGTCGACGCGTCGCATAACGAGTGGTTTGCTTCTTAGGAGAGTGGAAAGGTTTTTACGCGCTGGTCCTTGGATTTCCACGAATTTCCTTCGGTGGCACGGGATTTTCTTACTTCCATTTCGCGAATTGCCTCGACCCCCACAAAAATCTTCTTTTCGCTAGGATTACACATTCACTTCTGGTGCTTTCTTCTCCCACGCCGCCGATTACCTACTTTCGCTAGCCACTTTTCTTGCTGCATTGATCCCGCAAATTTTTCTCCCTTTTTCTTGGTAAGATTCTTCTTCTTCTTCGATTCTTTTTCTAGTCTATGTCTCGGACACCTAAACAGAGAGGGGCGAGGTCCTCTGGATATGGCGCCAGCCGTTTTGAATCTCTCGCTGATTGCTGAGGGGAGTCGTTGCTTCTTGAGTACGAAGTCAGAGATCTTATCCCGTTGTCTTTTGTGCGTCCTCGCGATGGGGATCCTTCTGCTGTTTCGGGGGGTTGCGCTCCCGCTGGGGACCAGGCCGACTTCCAGACATTGCGAGAATCGGTTCGTCCCCCTAGAACACTACCGGGGATTTTTCACTGTTCGTCTTCCACATCCCAAGAGCCCCTGGGCTGCATCGCGCTCTACACTAAAGGTGTCCGCTGAAGGTGTTCGCCAACAACTTGAGCGTGTACCTCAGAACGGGATTCCTCACTTTCTTGATTTTAGCCGTGTTAGCCTTGTAGTCTTCATTGCAAAGCACATCCTATATGATGCTAGCGTTCTTGAGAGGAGGAAACTCCACTTGTTTAGCCGCGGCGTTGAGTCCATACGCATGGCAAAGCTCCTCGATGGAAAGGTGATAGGACTGCTTCTTAACCTTGAAAGTGAGATGTCCTTGTGAGGGAGTAGGGAGGCTCGGGTTCTCGTAGGAAAACACCAAGGTAGAGAGGAAATCAACGGTTACTTGCGGATAAGTGGGGCAATCCATTCTTGAAAGGCAAGCAAGCCCCATGTTTTGGAGAAGGAAGTCAAAATCTTCGAGGAGATCCATCCTTTCCAGCAAGTCTCTGCTCGCAAACTTGGTAGGCTCGAAGCGCAGCCTCTCTAATCTCTTCTTCGCCGCCTCTTCCTCCTTAGTCCAACGGATCCTCTCATGAACTTGCTGAGGTTCCTCCTCTTGGACTTGTTGAGTTCCCTCTTCTTGAACCACTCGTTGTTCATCTTCTCTTTGTTCAGCCTCATCTCTGGTTCTCTTAGGTGCCATTGGTGGCTTGGCATGAGATCGAGTCCCTTTGGTCGATCTAGGACTCGATCTCATGCCCATAATGGCTGGATCAAGAGATTTGATCGATCAGCGGCTCGATTGGACTAGAATAGAGTCTTAGATCGATTATATTCTCTCGTTCCTTGACTTTTGGTCAACTAGGCTGAGTCCGCGTGATCGAGCTGTGTCCTCGATTCAGGTGTCGATTCGGCTTAGATCGAGTGATGGATCGAGTCGAGTGATCGATCTGTCTTTGAAGGACGTTCCCGAGAGAAAATAGATCGGTCGATCCATTTTTGGATCAATCGATCTATACTTCAAGAATTTCCCGAGACATTTTAGATCGGTCGATCTAGATGGGACCGATCGATCCGTGCTTATCTAGATCGACCTTGTCACTCGATCTCGTCTAGAACGACTAACTCCTTTCGATTGACTAACTCGATCTAGTAAAGATCGAGTTAGGATTAGTCGATCTAGCACTCGATCTCTAGTTATATTCGCCCCTTCTCACTCCTTTTGGATCTAAGAACATGACCTGCGATTCCTTATCCCTGTACCTACACACTTAGAAGATAAAAACATAAAGCTGAAAGAGAAATAAAACAAGAATATATACAGGATAAACATGGGAATGCCTCCCAAGTGCGCTTTCTTTAACGTCTTTAGCTAGACTTTACTTGGTTTAGGCAGATGGTGGATCTTGGAGAAGCATTGTGATGCTCTCCTTGTCAAATGCACTTGCCACGTATGGCTTAACTCTGTGTCCGTTCACTGTAAATGCATTCCCACTCTTGCCCACCAACGTGACAGCTCTGTAAGGTAATACTTCCTTGATTTCATACGGACCGCTCCACCGTGACTTTAGCTTTCCTGGAAAGAGCTTGAGCCTTGAGTTGTAAAGCAGCACCAAACTCTCTTCCTTAAGCTCCTTGGGTACCAACTTCTTGTCGTGAGCAGCCTTAGTACGCTCCTTGTAGATCCTAGCGCTTTCGTAAGCGTCCAGCCTTAGCTCATCAAGCTCGTGCAACTGGATCAACCACTTCTCCTGAGCTGTCTTCAGATTAAAATTCAGCCGCTTCACAGCCCACAACGCCCTATGTTCCAATCAACGGGGAGGTGGCATCCCTTGCCGTAGAGAAGAGTAAAAGGAGTAGTACCGATGGGCGTCTTGAAAGCAGTCCGGTAAGCCCACAAAGCGTCATCTAACTTAACCGCCCAATCCTTCCGAGTAGTCCCAACTGTTCTTTCGAGTATCACCTTGATCTGACGGTTAGAGACCTCCACTTGGCCACTTGTTTGAGGATGGTAAGGTGTAGCTACCTTGTGCTTCACGCCATACTTCCTTAGAAGATTTTCAAACAGCTTGTTGATGAAATGGCTTCCTCCGTCGCTTATCACCACATTGGGTACTCTAAACCTCGGGAAAATGATGCTCTTAAAGAGTTTGATCACCACCTTAGAGTCATTTGTTGGGGAAGCAATGGCGTCAACCCATTTAGAGACGTAGTCAACAGCTACGAGTATGAACTTGTTGCCGTATGATGAAGGAAACGGCCCCATGAAATCTATGCCCCACGCGTCAAAGACGTCTACCTCGAAGATGGGAACTTGAGGCATCTCGTTCCTCTTAGTGATATTCCCTGCTCTTTGACAAGCTTCGCAACTCATCACGAACTCATGGGTGTCTTTGAAGATGGACGGCCACCAGAAGCCGGGTTGTAATAGAAACTTTATTTGCAAGGGTGAAAATGCAATGAGGTTATCAAACTTAAATGCAAGACAGGTTGTAGTACAGCAGGCAAGTGAGAGTCAATCCATACCTAGGATGATAGAAAATGCAAAGAGAATACAAGGACTAATGCAAATCTAAGCGAAACAAGATAGGTTATGAGAAAATCCCTAAAAACTAGATGCAGCAACTAAATGCAATGCAAACTATTTTAAAATTACCAGGAATGATCAAACTACCACGAGGAACAAACATAATAATTAAAGGAAAAAGCTTCAAATTACTAAAATTCGACTAGTGGATCGACCATGAGATCGACCACTAGATCGAGCAATAACAATCGATCTCGTCTAAAAATGCAAGAACAGTAAAACTAACGACCAGGATGCTATCAAAGATCAAGCGAAAGACGATATAAGATGTAAAGATGCTAAAAGAAAGGGCCTAGGGTTGAGATTCATGGTCAGGGGTTTCAAAGGTCCGACCTTGGGTTGAAAACTTTAAATCGACTCACTTTGTGAGGATCTCTAAGCCTTGAAAACTAAGCAAGATCTATTAGTAGCTTTCGGTATAGATCACTCCTTCATCCTCTCCTCCAAACCCATGGCTTTTGGTGGAAAGAGAGGTCAAAGGGCATGGAAAACAGATTTCAAATGAGTGGCTTAACTAGTCCCCCAAACTTCCATGGCTTTTGGGAAGGGGTAACTAGTCTCTAGGGTGTGATCTTCCGAGGTCCCCGAATCCTGTCAAGGTAGGGAACCTCTCGGATCATGAAGCTCTTGGCGTGAGAGTCTTCAAGCATTGAGAGCTCAACACCCTAGAAGAGATAGCCGTTAAAAACGCTTAGAAAACCCCAAGATCGAAACCCTTTAGACCCCTTTATCCTCTCAACCCCGAACCCAAATAAACTACTCACAACACATAAGGTAAATCAAGCAAAGCAAGGAAAAGGAAACGATGAACATGAAGAGAAAACTAGATTAAAATGGAAACGATTCGATTACACAGCTTAAGAAAACTCAAAGTTCGACAATGGTGTTCTTCGTCTCCAAACCAGTGAGAAAACATAAAAAGATAAGGATTGAAAGTTGTCTGGGAAAAGGACGTCGCCGCCTTCCCAAAATGGCCAAAACAAGCTGATGGTCCCCCCCTCGCTAGCGGCCAAAAGTGGTTGAAAGGACAGAGATCGACTCCGGGATCGAGCGGTTCTCTCAATCATCTACGAACATCGTGTCTTCGGCTCGATCTGGGTCTCGATCATCTTCGGCGAATCGACCGTTGCATCCGATCTCGGTATTGATCTTTGGTTGGATCGAGTGGTGTACTCGATCTGGCTCTCGCTCTGCATGGCGTCATTTACATCCGTACCGTTTGGTCGACTGCTTCACTCGATCCTTGTCTCGATCATTCTCCTTGGATCGCCTGGTCTTCTCGATCTTCTGGTCGATCACATCTAAGATCGACCGGCCATGCTCGATCTGCTCCTCGATCTCTGATCCTTAGCAAATATCCTGAGCTTCCACGAACTTCTACAACAGCCTCAACATGTCCACGAACCTCCACGACTCTAAAGCAGCCAGAAACAACCTGAATGTGATGCAAAATGCAAGAAACATGCGTATGCTGGTGCAAGAATGCTCTAGGACTCTAAGTGATGCAATCTAACCTAAAACGTGATGCAAATGCATGAAAAGCTAACTAATGAGAATGCAAAATGTATGTAATATGCAGTAACATCAACTCTCCCAAACTTACTTCTTGCTTGTCCTCAAGCAACAGAAAATAAGTAAGGAAGAGAGGTTTTAAGAAAAACGAATGGGGGTTTAAACTTCTTGCAAAGGTGCCTTTCAAATGAATCAATCTCAATGTCCTAGTTAACAGTTCTAAAATGCTATGCTTACACTCATACTCCAAAGAACTTAGCCATACTCATCACACAAAGAAATTTAAATCATGACTCTCCTATTCCTAACAATCAAAGAAACTCATCCTTTAACATTCATTAACATTAGAACCATGAATCAAACTTATGCACTTTAAAGCAAAACACATTTGGCTAAGGGTGAAGGTTATGAGCATTGAATGATCTCATTTGAAAAGGGTTTACAATTAGAACAAGGGTTTCTCTCAAAAATGGTTGAACTTATGCATAATGCTAAAGGTAAAGACAATTGATGCATACATGATCAGATTCTCATCTACCCATGTAAACAAACAAATGATCGTAAACCCCTTTCATTTATCAACTTTTAACCTCACTCACCACTTAGAGTCTACCCTTTTTCTTCTCAAAACTTAGCAATCCCCAATTCGAAACAAAAACATTTTTAAACTTTTTAGGCTAGTGAAAAGGTTTTGAAAATAACTTTGCTCTTTAGGTATTTCTTATTGGTAGCTCTCTTATTTTTTTTTTCTTTTTTTTTTATTTGGCACTTAGGCTCTTTTATTTCTTTTTTTTTATTTTATTTGGGAGAGCTACCTCCTGAAATTTATTAAAGCATATACTTAATTATTAAACATAACCTTTCACTTAAAATCTATTTCTTTCTTTCAAACACCAAACTCCTTGAAACCGAGAACACATAGAAATGAAAACAACCCCAATGATCCCCCAAACTTATCCTAAGCATATACCTAGCTTCAAAATGCAAAGTTAGCAATCATATGAGAACCAAATCATGTCGCCTAAACCTAACACTTTATGCCAAGTTCAAACCGAAAGGAAGGCCTCACAATGATGTCACACAAGAACATTTGGCTTCAAAGAAGGGTAAGGGTCAAGGTGGGAGTTCTACTTAGGCTCACAAAGAGTGGTAGAAAGGAAGAAGAGAGCCTAAATATTTTAAAACCATGTGTTTATTTTCAAATGCATAAGGATGATAATTAGAATTTCAAATTAAGGTTCTCACTTATTAGGACAAGTTTCAAATCATGAGAGTTCAATTCAAGTCACGAAAATCCTAACAAGTGATCCAAGCATGGTAAGAACTTACTTTCAAAGCATAGACAAAGCATTAGAGAACTACTAACTAGGGCATTGAAACAATTCATAAGTAAAAACACCTTTTCAAGAAACTCTAACCCCTTATGCAAATGCAAACAACCTAGATGCTATGAGAAATTCTAGACTCAATCCTAACATGTTTTGACAAGATGAATGCATCTACATGAATCTTTGAAAATTTTTTTAAAAATTTTACCAATTTTTCATGAACTAATGACTCAAGGATGCTAAAGGAAAATAAGATAACAAAACACAAGTCAAATCACACATGTACTCCCCCAAACTTGCTTGACACCGTCCCGGTGGCAAACTCATTCGAAGGAGTATCAAAACACAAAGCAAAAAGAAGCAAATATGAGCGGTTATGTACAATGGAAAAAGGTTGTTACCTCTGGTCTAGTCTCGGCTGGAACTTGAGGATGTTCCAGAGGAGCTAGAGATTGTTGCTTTGCCCTTGTCGGCTGGTTCTTGGAGAGAATGGCGCGCTGGCTGAATGGTGCTGCTTTGTGCCTCGCGGATCACAATTCCACCGGTTGAGAGCCTTCTCTTCTCGGGTTGCTGAGCCTCTTTACTTGCATCCTTCTTAGGCGAGCCTCCTTGAAGTGCCTTGACTTTCTTTCCAAGTTTCTTGAGCATTGTGCCTTGCCACTTATTGATCTTCCTTTGCATCTCCACAACAGATGCTAGGAACTTCACGGTTTTTGTCCTCGGCTCAAAGTCTAACTTGGGAAGTGTGTAGGCCTCGGGCATCTCATCTTCCGTGGCTGGAGACTCGGACCTTTGACGAGGAGCAATTGCTGAAGCAGGTGGTCCTCCTAGAGGAGCAAAGCACTCTTCCTCCGTGGGCAAGAACTCGATGTTCCCAACACCGTGCAGCTCGGTTTCATCTTTGTTTGGCAGGATGCACACTCTCTTCTTGTCTTCATCGTCTATGAAGAGGTAGGCGTAGAACCCTTCTGCTGGCGTGCGTCCCAAGCTGTCGGTATTCCTCATGTATAGGCACATGGGCGAAGTCGTGTATAGGCACACCAGCTTGCAAGAATAGAGGAGTGAGGAAGCAGCCAATGTAAGAAGAAGTTGCCTTGCACCGCAAGGCATAAGCCTTATATTTCACCAAGGAAGCAGCAAGCACACATCCGTAGTTCACCTCATCGTCGAGCTCATCCTTCATAGGCTCGTCATTTGCATCCGGGTCACACACCAAGTGCTTCACGCCTTGGAACAGGAAGCAAAGCTTGGTCTTTGTGACCGTGGGAGCAACAGATCTTCCACTAAACGTGTTGGCAATCAGCTTCAGAGTGTACCTCAGCACCGGGCTTCTCACTCTCTTGATCTTGGCGGTGTTGGCTTTGTAGTCCTCATTGCTAATCAGGTCCCAAAAGTCGTTGGCTATCTTGAAGGCGGGGAACTCGACCTTGTTGGCATCCGCATTGAGACCATAAGCTTGACATAGCTAAGGGATGGAGAGGGTGTAAGCTTGACGGCCAACTTTGAAGTAGAGGCGACCTTGTGAAGGAACGGGTGTGCTAGGATTCTCGTAACGGAACTCCAACATGGCAAGGAAGTCTATTGTCACTTCTGGAATGGTTGGGCAATCCATCCGTGACAGACATCTTAGGCCAATGTTCTTGAGGAGTTGGTCGAAATCCCTAATAATCCCTAGCTTGAACAGCAGCTCTCGATCAGCAAACTTGGTAGGCTCAAACCGAAGCCTTTCCAACCGTTTCTTGTCCCTCTTCTCATCCTTAGTCCATCTGACCCTCTCTTGAACAGCCACCTCTTGTCCTTCTCCCTCTTGTGCTGTATCTTCTCTTGTTCTCTTGGGGGCCATTGTACCTGAAACAAGTTCCTCAAGAAGCTTGATAAGCAAAACGACGGTTTGATGAGAATGAGAGAGGAGAAGGAGAAAACTTATAAATACTACCCTAGAATTTTGGGGAATTAATAAAAATCATAGCTAAATAAAGGAGAATCAGATCTTTAGATACTAGAAAATCTAGAATTATTCCTTTTACTTAGCTAATTTTTAAAAATCAGAACCGACCCTATATTCTAGAACAAAAATCTTGCGAGTTTAAAAGAAATTTTCCTAAAGATAAATCATTAAATTTTGAAAATACCTTTGCAAGAAATGTAAAAGATATTTGCTAGTCTCTGAGAACCGAAACTCTCACTCTCTTTGTTTAAAATTTTTGAGAAAAACAAGAATGAGAGGGTGAGAGGTTGTTGAAACATTTAAAGACTAGCAAAGAGCAAAACTATGGGTAGTAAAGGTGGTTTTCTGACAAAGTCTTGGTCAAGGCACATCTTTCATGGTCAAAGATGCTTGCCTTGACCAAGTTTTGAATTTAAAAATTGGAGGGAAAAGAATAAAGGAGGGAAAGAAAATGTTACCTCGGCATGAGATCAAGTCCATTTGGTCAATCTAGGACTCGATCTCATGCCCATAATGGCTTAGATCGAGAGGGTTACTCGATTTGAGACTCGATTCATGATGAATCGAGTCCTGGATCGATTGGCTCCCTCGATCATTGAGATGTTGGCTCCACAGCTAAGTCCTCATGATCGAGCTTTGTCCTCAATTTAGGGGTCGATTTGGTATAGATCGAGTGATGGATCGAGTCGAGTGATCGATCTTTTTCCAACAGATTTTCCCGAGAGAAATTAGATCGGTCGATCTATTTTGGATCGATCGATCCTTTTTCGTTAAGGTCGATTTTATCACTCGTTCTCGTCTAGATCGACTGGCTCCTCTCGATTCACTGGCTCGATCTAGCAAAGATCGAGTCAGGATCAGTCGATCTAGCACTCGATCTCTAGCCTTGTCTTAACCCCTATCGCCTCTTTTGAACTTCAAGATCGAGGTTTAGACTCCTCATACCTGTTCCTACACACTTGCAGAATAAAAAACATAAAACTGAAAGAGAAATAAAGCAGAAATATGTACAAGATAAACATGGGAATACCTCCCAAGTGCGCTTTCTTTAACGTCTTTAGCTAGACTTTACTTGGTTTAGGCGGATGGTGGGTCTTGGAGAAGCACCGAGGTACTCTCCTTGTCATAGCTGTCTGCCAAGTAAGGCTTGACTCTGTGTCCATTGACGGTGAATGCACTGCCACTCTTTCCCATCAGTGTAACAGCTCCATAAGGCAGCACTTCTTGGATCACAAACGGTCCGCTCCACCTTGACTTCAGCTTTCCCGGGAAGAGTTTGAGTCTTGAGTTGTACAGCAACACTAAACCTCCCTCCTTAAGCTCCTTGGCAATCAACTTCCTATCATTTGTCTCCTTAGTCCGCTCCTTGTATATCCGAGAGCTCTCATAAGCGTTCAGTCTTAACTCGTCCAGTTCATGTAGCTGAATAAGGCGCTTCTCCTGAGCAGTCTTGAGGTCAAAGTTCAGCCTCTTCACAGCCCACAATGCACGGTGTTCCAGCTCAACCGGGAGATGACAGCCCTTGCCATAGAGTAGAGTGAAAGGGGTTGTACCAATCAGTGTTTTGAAGGTGGTACGGTAGGCCCAAAGAGCATCGTCCAGCTTCACTGCCCAGTCTTTCCTTGTTGCTCCGACAGTCTTCTCTAGTATAGCCTTGATTTGCCGGTTGGAGACTTCCACTTGACCGCTTGTTTGAGGATGATACGGTGTAGCCACCTTATGCTTCACTCCATACTTTCTCAAGAGGTTCTCAAAAACCTTGTTTATGAAGTGGCTTCCTCCATCGCTTATAACCACCTTAGGTACCCCAAACCTCGGGAAGATGATGCTCTTGAACAGCTTGATTACGACCTTAGAGTCATTTGTAGGGGAAGCAACCGCCTCAACCCATTTAGAGACATAATCCACTGCTACTAAGATGTATTTGTTTCCATATGAAGAAGGAAATGGCCCCATGAAGTCTATGCCCCACGCGTCGAACACGTCAACCTCGAAGATGGGAACCTGAGGCATTTCGTTCCACTTAGTAATATTCCTTGCTCGTTGACATGCCTCACAGCTCTTCATAAATTCGTGTGCATCTTTGAAGATGGACGGCCACCAGAAACCGGCTTGCAACACTTTCGTGACAGTCTTGAATGAAGCGAAGTGTCCTCCGTAGGAAGAGCCATGGCAATGATAGAGGATGTCTCTAGCTTCTTCCTTTGTAACACATCTCCGATACAAACTATCTACTCCTCTCTTGTATAAGTAGGGCTCGTCCCAAAAGTAGTCACTAGCCTCCCTCATGAACCGCTTCTTGTGATAGCTGTTGAGATGTGTTGGCTCCTCACCACACGCTAAATAGTTCACTACATCAGCATACCACGGTAGATCCTCCTCTTTGAAACTCAACACCTCTTCAAACCTCCCTTCTAGCTTTCCACAAACAGTCGTGGTAATCGCCATGAGTTGCTCTTCTGGAAGAGAGTCATCTAAGGGGAGAGACTCGTTGATCCTTAGCCGTGAGAGAGTGTCAGCGACTCCGTTTTCTATTCCCTTCTTGTCTTTAATCTCCATGTCAAACTCCTGGAGCAAGAGAATCCATGAGTCTTGGCGAATCGAGCGTTGCATCCGATCTCGGTATCAATCTTTGGTTGGATCGAGTGGTCTACTCGATCTGGCTCTCGCTCTGCATGGCGTCATTTACGTCTGTACCGTTTGATCGACTGCTTCACTCGATCCTTGTCTCGATCATTCTCCTTGGATTGCCTGGTCTTCTCGATCTTCTGGTCGATCACATCCTAGATCGACCGGCCATGCTCGATCTGCTCCTCGATCTCTGATCCTTAGCAAATATCCGAGCTTCCACAAACTGCTACAACAGCCTCAACATGTCCACGAACCTCCACGACTCCAAAGCAGCCAGAATCAACCTGAATATGATGCAAAATGCAAGAAACATGCGTATGCTGGTGCAAGAATGCTCTAGGACTCTAAGTGATGCAATCTAACCTAAAACGTGATGCAAATGCATGAAAAGCTAACTAATGAGAATGCAAAATGTATATAATATGCAATAACATCAGCTTGCAAGACCTTAGTGGTGGTTTTGAATGAAGAAAAATGCCCTCTATACAAAGACCCGTGGCAATGAAAGATGATATCTCTTGCTTCCTCCTTTGTCACGCATCTCTTGTACAGGCTATCAACGCCTCTCTTGTATAAATAGGGCTCATCCCAATAGTAGTGTTTTACGTCCCTCATGAACTTCTTCCTATGGTAGTTGTCAAGATGCGACGGCTCTTCCCCACATGCCAAGTAGTTCACAATATCCGCGTACCAAGGGAGATCCTCCTCTTTGAAGCTCAGAACTTCCTTAAACCGCCCTTCTAGGCTCCCACAAACAGCTGTAGTGATTGCCATGAGTTGTTCCTCGGGGAGAAAATCATCTAAAGGTAGAGACTCATTGATTCTTAGCCATGAGAGATGGTCAGCAACGCCGTTCTCTATTCCTTTCTTGTCTTTGATCTCCATGTCAAATTCTTGGAGCAAGAGGATCCATCTCAAAAGCCTCGGTTTTGTGTCCTTCTTGGAATAGATGTATCTAAGAGCCGCGTGATCTGTGTAGACAATAGCCTTGGAACCCACGAGGTATGATCGGAACTTCTCAAAGGCAAACACTACTGCCAATAGCTCCTTCTCCGTGGTTGTGTACCTTGTTTGTGTGTCATCCAAGGTTCTTGAAGCATAGTAAATCACATGCAGCTTCTTATCTTTTCTTTGACCTAGAACGGCTCCCACGGCGTAGTCACTAGCATCGCACATAATCTCGAACGGGAGAGTCCAGTCCGGTGCTTGCACTATTGGCGCGGATACTAGGGCCTCCTTGATGGTCACGAAAGCTTGCAAACACTCCTCATCAAAGACGATTTCAGCCTCCTTGCACAACATCCGCGTAAGAGGGCGTGCAATCTTAGAAAAATCTTTGATGAAGCGCCTGTAGAAGCCAGCGTGTCCCAAGAAACTTCTCACTCCTTTGACGTTAACTGGCGGCTCAAGGCTTGTCATCACTTCAACCTTTGCCTTGTCGACCTCAATACCCTTCTCTGATATCTTATAGCCAAGCACGATCCCCTCCTTAACCATGAAGTGGCATTATTCCCAGTTAAGCACCAAGTTTTTCTCCTCACAACGCTTTAGTACCTTGCAAAGATTCAACAAACACGCAGAAAAGGACGCATCATAGACCGAGAAGTCTTCCATAAACACCTCTACCATCTCTTCTATTAGATCGGAGAAGATCGACATCATACACCGCTGAAATGTAGCCGGTGCGTTACATAACCCGAATGACATCCTTCGATACGCGAAGGTGCCATAAGGACATGTAAAGGTCGTCTTCTCCTGATCATTTGGATGGATTGGTATTTGGAAAAATCCACTATATCCATCAAGAAAGAAATAGTAGGGGTGATTAGCAAGTCTTTCAAGCATTTGATCAATAAAAGGCAAGGAAAAATGATCCTTTCTAGTAGCAAGATTAAGCTTCCTATAATCAATACACATACGGTGTCCAGTAATAGTCCTAGTAGGTATAAGCTCATCTTTGTCATTCTTAATGACCGTGATCCCCCCCTTCTTAGGCACCACGTGTACGGGAGAAACCCACGTGCTGTCACTTATGGGATAGATCACGTCAGCCTCTAAAAGCTTAAGAATCTCTTTCTTAACAACCTCTTTCAAATTAGGATTCAAACACCTTTGATGTTCTCTAGAGGAGGCGTTCTCATTATCCAAGTGATTCCTATGAGTGCAAAGCATTGGTGAAAGGCCCTTGATGTCACTTAAAAGAGTACCCAATGGCCTTCCTATACTTTCTCAACTCAGTTAAGAGCGAGTGCAACTCATCATCACTTAAGTTTTCGTTCACAATCATAGGATAGGTTTCGTTAAGCCCTAAGAAAGCATAACTTAGCCCTATTGGGAGCTCCTTAAGGTCCACCTTTGGGGCTAGCAGCTCGCTCCAATCATCCTTGTGGCTGTTGCTGTTGTTTTCCTCCTTGGAACCTTCCTTTGAACCCGAGAGATGGCCCTTGAAGCTGCTTTCTCCAACCGTTATCCCTTCTGAAATCGAGTCGTCCAGTCGATCTTGCTCTCTATGTCGTCTAGATCGAGCAGTTTCGCTCGATTCACTCACTCGATTTAATGTGGATCGAGTGAGAGATCGAGACGCAAAGTCGATCTCCAGATTAGACCCCAAACTGATCGGAAGGCCTTTCTCGATCTTGGACTCGATTGTTTTCCTGGATCGATCACCCTCCTTGATCTGTCTGTCGATTACTGCACCGGATCGAGTTGTGCTCTCGATTGTCTTGTCGATTTGACTCCTAGATCGAGTAATCTCATCGATCTCAGAGTCGATCTCTAGGCCAACGCCTTCATCTTCTAGCACAACCTTCCTTGAATCAAGCAGGTTGACATATTCTTGAGTTCTCTGATCCACGTAGCCGAACTCTCCTGGCTCCTTAGTCAGTGCCAGCTTTAAATGATCCTCCTGAGCCAACTCTTCCAGCAACTCATCCGCTAAAGCATCCAACGTTTCAATGTAGAAAGCTTGCCCTTCTATCGTAGGCTTCTTCAAAACCTCATTGATATTGAAGTCCAGCCTTATATCTTTACCCAAGTGCAGAGCAATCTTCCCATTCTTGACGTCTATGATGGCTCCAGCGGTGGCTAAGAACGGTCTACCGAGAATGAGTGGATCCCTAGGTTCTTTATCCATTTCCAGCACGACGAAGTCTGTAGGGACGTTTACACCGCTGATTCTCACTGGCAAGTCCTCAAGCAAACCCACGGGTAACCTCACACTCCTGTCAGCTAGTACCAACGAGATTCTACAATCCTTGAAATGGGTAAAGCCAAGCTTCTTTGCCACAGAATGAGGCATCAGATTTATTCTAGCTCCGAGATCACATAGGCAACTCTTGAACTCCAAAGGACCTAAAGCGCAAGGTATAGTGAAGCTTCCAGGGTCTCCCAACTTCTTGGGGACTATCTCCTTGTGTATCACAGCACTACATTCCTCACTAAGAACAAGCACTTTTTTGCTTTCCTTATTCTTCTTCACGAGAGTATCTTTGAAGAATATGACGCATTTAGGCATCATTGCAAGGCAGTCCACGAGAGGCAGCTTGATCTCTACGTCCTTAAGGTGCTTCTCAAACAAGACTCTATGCTTCTCTATGAGTTGCTTCTTGAAACGGCCAGGAAAAGGTAGCTTAGGTACATACGGTGGAGGTACATAAATATCCTTCTCCTTAGTAGTTTGCTCTGCTTTCTTCTCAGCAACCGCATTCTCGCCTCTCCTTGGTCCTTGAATCCAAACATTGTCAAAGTTTATCTCATCATCGGCTGAAAGCTTACCCTCTCCCTCTTTAATCACAATGTCCTCGTTGGTCTTGGGAGTAGTCATAGGTGCAAGCTCTTTCCCGCTCCTTAGCGTGATGACGTTGGCATATTCCTTTGGGTTCTTCTCACACTTGCCCGGTAAGCTATTATGTCCACTTGAACTTGCCTTTCCCTTCTCAAGTTGCTTGATCTTATTATTCAAGGTTGTAATCTGAGTAGAGAAGTCCGTGAGAGACGAGTGTAAGCGAGTGTTCATATCGGCAAACTTCTGATTTGTAGATGCTTGCCCTTGAATCAGTTGTTGCAACATCGCTTGTACAGGATCAACTTGTTGTTGCATCTGTTGCTGCTGAGGTGCAAAGCCCGGAGGGTACATTGGCGGATAACTCTTGTTTCCTTGCTGTTGCCCTTGGAAGTTATTCTGCCCTTGCCCTTGGAAGCCACCACTCGGCTGAAAAACTTTGTTGTATAGTACGAAAGGTTTTGCTTGCTGAGCAGGGTACACTTGATCCTTAGGGTTCGCGACGTTGGTGCTACGGTATGAAAGATTGTTGTTCTGGTTGTAGCCTTGTGAATATCCTTGAGGTTTGTAGTTGTTTTGACCCGCCACCCAATTGGCTTCTTCTTGACTCAACTGGAGTTCCTCTAAGGCTTCATCCGCTTCACCAACAAAGTGAACATGCTTCTGATTAGCCAACACCAGCTTGTCAATCTTCTCATGCAAGGATTTCAACTCTTTCTTGTGAGACTCTAGCTCAGAACCTCTCGGTGCACGGTCGTAATCTTCAGCATAGTTGCCGTCACTCAGTGCAAAGTTTTCTATCAGCTCCATACCCTCTTCTACCTCCTGACCAAGGAAGTTCCCTTTGCTAGCTGTGTCAAGCAACAAGCGAATATTTTGGGAAGCTCCGCGGTAGATAGTGCTTAGAAGAGTCTCTTTGCTGAAGCCATGGTGAGGACACTGGATAGTGTAGTCCTTGAATTGCTCCATGGCTTCATTGAAAGTCTCATTGTTCCTTTGAGTGAAGCCGCTGATCTCGCTTCTCAGCCTTGCTGTTCTGGTGCTAGAGAAAAACTTTGAGAGAAACTCCTTTTTACACTCGGCCCATGAGGTGTTGGTGTCTTGAGGAAGTGTTTTCTCCCAATGTCGCGCCTTGTCTCCAAGAGAAAATGGAAAGAGACGCAGCTTGAAAGCATCTTCGGATATGCCGCTTATCTTGATCATCCCACATACTTGTTCGAAGTTATCAAGGTGCTCCAAGGGATCTTCCATTGCTACCCCGTGAAACTTATTGTTTTGCACTATGGAGATGAATCCCAGCTTAATCTCGAAGTTATTGTTCTGTACAGGAGGAGGAGTGATCCCAAGCCTATTGTGATGAGTATTGGGAGCATCTCCCGCTCCTATGATCCGTGGGGGTCTAGCCACGTGTTGGGGGTTTCCAATACCCCTTCCCACTGCCCCGTGAGCTGGAGGAGGTCCTTCTGGATGCTCGTGCTCAGCCATCGCTTCAAAATCCACTGAACCTTGCTGAACAATATCCTCAAAAGCTCTAGCTTGTTCTCGTACTCTTCTTTGCCGTGAATGACCAACTTGATGAATGTTGTCCAAGGGTTGAAGTAGATTGTTGTCTCCCCTTGAACGAAGATTCATGTACCTGAAAGACACAAGTTTGAGAGTAGAGAAATTAGTAACTTAAACAAAGTAAAGGCTTAGTCTTTACTAAACCCCAAATCTCAATGCTTTCTAAACACTCCTAGAATGGCAACGGCGCCATTTGATAACAGTTTTTTTATCTCGGATGAGCAAATGCAACAGGAGGTTATCAAAACTCAAGCAGCACTTAGTTGTAGCACAATGCAATAAGAGTCAATCCAATCCTAGGAGCTAGAAAGTTCAATGAGAATGCAAGGATTATGTAAAATTCAGCAAATCCTAAAAACTAGATGCAATGATTAAATGCAAAGCAAGAATATTTTAAAAATACTAGAAGCGAACTAGCTACCACGAGGAAAAGACAGAATGATTAAAATGCAAAGCTACGAATTTATAAAAAATCGACTAGTGAATCGACCACGAGATTGACCACTAGATCGAGCAAAAGTAATCGATCGAGTCTAAAAGTTCAAATGCAACGAAACTAATGACCAGGATGCAACGAATGACAAGCGAATGATTAAAAGAGATGTAAGAATACTAAGAAAGAGGGTCTAGGGTTGAGATTCATATTCAAGGGTCTTAAAGGCTCAAGCTTGGTTTGAAAACTCTAGATCTACTCACTTTGTGAGATTCTCTAAGCCTTGAAAACAAAACAAGATCCATCAGTGGCTTTAGGTATGGATCACTCCTTCATTCTCTCCTCCAGACCCATGGCGTTTGGCGGAAGAAGAGATTGAAAGGCAAGGAAACCAGATTTCAAACACGCGGCTTAACTAGTCCTCTAAACAACCATGGCGTTTGGGAAAGAGTAACTAGTCTCTAGGATGCGATTTTCAGAGATCTCTGGATCCTGGCAAGGTAAGAGGTCTCTCTGATCATAAAGATCTTGGCGTGAGACTCTTTAAGCATTAAGAACTCGACATCCTAGAAGAGAAAGCCATGAAGAACAAGAAAACACCAAACTTGAAAACCTTTTCGACCACTTTGAATCCTCTCAACCCCAAAACCCGACGAAACTACTCGCGACTCATGAAATAAACCATACTAAATGCAATAAACAAAGAACTAAACATGAAAAGCGGTTGATTTAACTTAAACGATTCAATATTCAAAAGCAAAATCAAGAAAAAGCTCGAAGTCTGGGATGGATAAGGTTGGTCTGGGATCGATCACGAAGCTCGATCTGGCAATCGATCACGTCCTGAATCGGGCGGCTCTTGGTCGATCTTCGAGTCGATCTTGTGCTGATCGGGTTGGAAGCTCGATCCGGTCCTCGATCTGCATGGCGTTGTCTACGTCCGTACTCCAAATCGATCTCCATACTCGATCTCCTGGTCGATCTCGTCTGAATCGATCTGCCTTGCTCGATCTGCTACTCGATCTCAGGTCCTTAGCGTGTAATCCTGATTTCTCCAAGTGTCCACGAACTTCCTCACGAGCCTCAGCACGTCCACGAACCCTCCAAGACTCCAAAGTAGCCGAAAACAACCTGTATGCGATGCAAAATGCAAGACATATGCATATGCTGGTGCAAGAACACTCTAAGACCTAATATGATGCAAACTAACCTAAAATGCAATGTATATGCGTGAGAAACTAACTTATATGTATGCAGAATACATGGAATATGCAGCTATATCAATCCAACAGGAAAGTAAACGCCTTCACGTGCTGATGGAACATCCACACGTCTGGATTGTTTTCGCTTTGAAGCAGTTAGACGAAGAGGTCTCGAGTCTCCACCATCATCATCATCTGATTCAGACTCAGATGGTAAAAAATGAACGAAATCATCTATTTCCGGTGGTTTTTTTAGAATAGCTGCAGTGAATTAAACTGAGTTACAAAGTATGAACATTCTTAAACTAATCAATAAGCAAAAAAAAAAACATCCAGATACGGAACGATTCCTGACCAGTACCGTTGTTTTTCTCCAAACGTTGGGACCTCATGATGTCCATACGATTCTTCCTTGCAATTTTACTAAGACCCGCTCTACTAATATTATTATGGTCGATAACAGTACGTTGGTCAGGTTTTTTCACGGATGAAGATGGCGCATATTGCTGAGACCTGGTCGTATATCCTGTTACCAGATGAAGTAAATAAATCAGATGCATGTCAGAACATTCAAACGTAGAAAAACGACAAAGGAAGAGAATTTTATACGTCTATTTGCAGTAGGTATCCGCTTTGGTCTGTGAATATTCGTATGCTTTTTCTTGGGAGCCATTATCAAGAACAAGAGCAATAACTAAAACTTACAAATAATAGTTTGCGTAATTTTACTATTTATACACATATAAATGTATATTAGGTATATTATTTAAAAAGAATATATCCATTAGCGTAAATATACGAACATATCTTACATATATTGTAAACTAATCTAATAAAAAAAAAAATTCAGTGAAATACAACTATAGGCAATAGAATCGCATATATAATTTTTTTTCCTGCAAATGGACTAATCAGATATAGCTTTGATATAATTGTCCTTATCTTTTATACCACGAAACATTTTCGTATCTCTCGTATACTCTGAATCAAATTTTTGTATAACGCAAGAATTCGAAAACACTATAAGAAAACAGATAATATATATCATCATAAAACTTTTTATAATCCACGAATTATCTTTGGTACAAAACCATCATGTTTCCAATCAAAATTTTTATGGTCTATATATAATTTTCTATAATACCCGAAGTAATCATAAGTACAAATATCAAGTAATATTTGTAATATATGTAGCGGTAATTCTGTAGAATTATTACTACGTGAATCATTACGATCTGCTTCTTGAGACTAATGCAACACGCTACACATCATAATACCTAACTAAATATAGCAAGAACAAATCAAAATAACGAACTTAAATAATATTAGACAATATGCTCATGTTCATAAGAGCAGAAACAAAAGATAAGAGAGATTTAAAAAGGTAGAGTAGCGAATATTACAATCCCACACCATAATAGGATAGATAGAGAATTAAATTGTTCCGAAATAAAAACGTAATTTTCATAAAGAGAAGTGTAGGATTTGGCAATGGAGTTCACCGTGATAAAACCCGGCCGTCACCATTGAGTCATTCTTCCATGGCATGCCCACCAACAGCACCACGGCTGTAGCAAAATAGTTCCAATTTATTATCAAGTTAAACAATAAACAGAAACAATATAACAAAAAACTAAGTGATCATCTAGCAAGTGTGTACCAAAACAAATTAACCAAAAAATTCAAAAAAACAAAAAAAAATAACAAAAACTTACATTTCCTGAAACTCGCGGACATCATCGTTGATAGGGTTGAACACGAACTCAGAACAGGAATAGTGAGATCGTAGAACAACAATCTTGGCATCAGCACATATAACATTATTAGAAGCCGATGAATTTTGTTTTAAAAATTAAATAGAGTATATATATCTGTAAACAAAATACATAAATACATTATTCACCTTTACCCTCCGATACCCTCCAAAACCTCAAGACACAGACAAATAATTCATACAGATTTTGTCCATAGGCATGAACGAAATCCCTAGCAATACTACCAATGGCAAAATAGGTAACCGTACCCTCTTTCCTAGAATAACAAATTCTCTTATCAACAACCAAAATGCAATAATGAATAAACACTATTTTAACTATACAAAGAGTCTAACAAGTATTATTTTTTACCTCGCATCCGAGAGCTCAAAACGAACATACGAGAGATCATCCTCACATGCATCGCTGCTAACATCCTGGAACGTGCCCATCCGTATGACTGTCCCCATGACATCTATAGCAAGCAAAATCCAAAATCGTCTAATTACGGTAAAAAAAATTAAAATGAATGCATAATATAGAAAAAGACAAAGGCAAATAAAATCAGAAAAAGAATAAATCGAGAATTTTTAAAACACTACCGACTAAAGATCCACATTCAAAGGCTCGGGTGTGGAAATCAAACAGCCGGCGACAGTGAAGGAAAAGACCAGGAGGTCCATCTTCGTATCTCCTGACTCTTGTTGAGCGATCAAACTAGATCCTTTGACCGTAATCGGACAATATCACACATCCATTTTCACGCTTGACGATAAAGTCAGAGTTCTCATACCAAGAATCCAGCTTGAAATAGTTTCCAAAGATAAAAAATTCCGCCGGCATAATGGTTATCAAAATTTGAGTTCCCTAATCATTAATTTTTAAAAATAAAAAAAGCCAACTAAACAAATCTGCATGCAAATCAAGAAGAACAAAATCCAGATTTGCGAAAATAAATACCCGATTGTCACAGCCGATAACCTCCAAAGTCCGACCAAAGTAGTTGTCTTGTTTCCATCGGCGGAGAACCTTGATACACACCGTCCTACGACCGACCCCGTTTTTCAAGCCGAGAAGAGAATCCATGCCGGATTTTAGCAAATGTCATGTTTTCCGTTAATTTAGCAAATAGTTTATCAGCGGCGAGAAAAAAAGGAGATAATTTATAGATATATATATAATAATCAATCATTTAAAGTCAAAACCAAAACAAAAAATAAAGCCATAAAACAGGATCATATGTCCGTTAAAAAAAACAACGCAACTATTAATCCCCAAACAAAACAGACACCGATTAGCGATTGCACCAATGACTTGCCTCCCACAATGCCACATCATACTCTTGATCATCATCAACTAAACCCAAAGCACGGCATGCATCCTTAAATGTTGGGTAAACGATACCAGCCACCGTCTCTATAGATTCAAAATATCAGACCCTTTACTTTAAGCAATAAAAGTCTCAAGTATTAAATCTCTCCAGAAGTATCAGGATGATATGCCAAATGACCCGGTTTCCTGCCATCACAGCATCTAGGTTTCCAACACTTACTATTCCGATCCCATACCCACTTCACAAGAAACTCCATGTAGGTCAAATGCGCTGCATCAGGTAAACCTTATTACACTGCATCCAAGCAGTGAACTTCAATGAATTCACATTGGTATTCGCATCCGGAAGGTGATACGGTAGAATATTAGTTCCTACAATAGACACAACCAAAATCAAGAACTTCCACACAATGACAAAAATTTAAGGCAAATATAAGATCACAAAATGTAAACTATAAATACGTATGGTAACACCAATTTTTGCAATCAAGCAGAGGTATTATCAAAGCTCAAGCAACCTATAGATGTAGTATAGTGTGCAAGAGGAATCAATCCACACCTAGGATGCAGGAAGAACACTAAGAATGCAAGGATGAAGCAAATCTAAGCAAAATGGATAAATGATTGGTAAAATCTAACAAAACTAAATGCAACGACTAAATGAGATGCAGAATAATTTTAAAATCCCTGGAAGAGGGTTAACTACCACTAGGAACAAGCAGAAGATTAAAAATGCAAAGCTATTAAGAATGCAAAGGAACCTAGGACCTAAAATGCAACAAATGGAACAAATTATCCTATAATGCAAGATGAATGCATGAAAAACTATCCTAAATGCATGCAAAATATGCAAAATATATGGTAATATCAACGTAAAAGATATTTACGTAAACAATGACAAAACGATCAACTAACCAATATAACGCATCGTGAATACTACAACACACTGCAGAACCAATCAATAAAAGACATACAGTTAGATACGATAACAAAATAAACATTAACAAATAAAATATCATACATATCATTGTCATCCAGCAAGGACATAAAACATTACCGAAGAATATACCAAATAAAGAGATCGTGCAATAAAACGTAACACACTCAGCGAACAACAACGAATAACCTACACAAAGAGGTAAACAAAACGATAAAGATTTGATTGGTCGTCGTTCGTGCGGGGGAGATTTGAACTCTGAGGGATGGGTCAGCCTGCAATGAAGGAACAAAAGAGGAGGACCTCGGTGAACTGAAAAGGGGTTGCCCTTTCGATTACGCTCTGACGCTCTAGTCAGAAAGGACACAAGACTGCACAAAGCGTATTTAAAGTATCGGAAGAACGGAATACGGGGCGCTCTATCAACTCGGAGGGATCTTAATAGAGCTTTTGGGAGTATTCTCTAATGAAAATGAAGCTAGAAGATGAAGTTATCACTCTAGATGTCTTCTCCTCTCGCTGGCGCAAGGAATGTATTTTTATAGGGGATACCTGGTTCTGGGTCGGGCCCGGGTTCAGATCCCCAAGTTCCCCAGATCGGGTACTGACTCTCGTCCTTCGTCATGATTATCACCATTCCCGGACTGTTCCATGCGTGAAGTCAGATGGAAGATTGTCGACCTGATCCGCCTTCTCCTAGCCACCATCATTACAGCCCTCTTTGGTAGGTACGGCGCGTTTAATTCGCCTCGGTTCCCGCTGCGTCCGTTACCCATGCGTTGGGCCCTTGTGGGCTGTATTCTCATTTTGCTGCCAACAGTTACCCCCGACTTACGGAGCTCATTTAGGATGTTCGGAAGTCTACCCTACACACAAATTGAAACATAGATGGTAATGATATCCTAACCTGGCTCATTCCTGCGTTATGGGCCGAGCCCTATGTATTGATGGTGGTTTTCATGGAGGCTGGATTTGAGAAGGCCAGTCCTGGATGATGGTCTCCGGAGGGCATGCTCTTGGAGGCCAGTCTCGGGAAGGCTATTTCCTAGAGGGAATTCCCGTGGGGCATGCCCCTGGAGGCTAGTCTTGGAAAGACTATTTCCCGGAGGATGTTTCCCGGAGGGTGTGCCCCTGGAGGCTAGTCTCGGAAAGACTATTTTCCGAAGGGAGTTCTCCGGAGGGCGTGCCCCTGGAGGCTACTCCCGGGAAGACTATTTACCGGAGAGAGTTCCTCGGAGGGCGTGCCCATAGAGGCTAGTCTCGGAAATACTATTTCCTGGAGGGTGTGCCCCTAGAGGCTAGTCTCCAAAGACTATTTCCTGGAGGGAGTTCCCCGGAGGGCGTGCCCCTGGAGGCTAGTCTCGGAAAGACTATTTCCCAGAGGAAGTTCCTTGGAGGGCGTGCCCCTGGAGGCTAGTCACGGTAAGAATATTTTCCAGAGGGCGTTTCCTGGAGGGCGTGCCCCTGGATGCTAGTCTTGGAAAGACTTTCCCGGAGGGAGTTCCCTAGAGGGCGTGCCCCTGGAGGCTAGTCTCGGAAAGACTATTTCCCGGAGGGAGTTCCCCGGAGGGCGTGCCCTAGAGGCTAGTCTCAAAAACACCATTTTCCGGAGGGCGTGGCCCTATAAGCTAGTCTCGGAAAGACTATTTTCTGGAGGGCGTGCTCCTAGAGGCTAGTCTCAGAATGATTATTTTCTGGAGGGAGTTCCCTGGAGGGCGTGCCCGTGGAGGCTAGTCTCGGAAAAATTATTTCCCAGAGGAAATTCCCCGGAGGGTGTGCTTCTGATTTCCTGGACCAGGATCCAGGCCCCACCGCGGCGGGAATGCCTGAGTGGGTCCCATTACGTGGTCGACGCGTTGCATAACGAGTGGTTTGCTTCTTAGGAGAGTGGAAAGGTTTTTGCGCGCTGGTCCTTGGATTTCCACGAATTTCCTTCGGTGGCACGAGATTTTCTTACTTCCATTTCGCGGAGTGCCTCGACCCCCACAAAAATCTTTTTTTCGCTAGGGTTACGCATTCGCTTCTGGGGCTTTCTTCTCTCACGCCGCCGATTACCCACTTTCGCGAGCCACTTCTCTTGCTGCGTTGATCCCGCAAAATTCTCCTTTTTCTTGGTAAGATTCTTCTTCTTCTTCGATTCTTTTTCTAGTCTATGTCTTGGACACATAAACAGAGAGGGGTGAGGTCCTCTGGATATGGCGCCAGCCGCTGTGTATCTCTCGCTGATCGCTGAGGGGAGCCGATGCTTCTTGAGTACGAAGTCAGAGATCTTATCCCGTTGTCTTTCGTGCGTCCTCGCGATGGGGATCCTTCTGCTGTTTCGGGGGGTTGTGCTCCTGTTGGGGACCAGGCCGGCTTCCGGATATTGCGAGAATTGGTTCGTCCCCCAAGCACACTACCAGGGATTTTTCACAGTTCGTCTTCCACCTCCCAAGCGCCCCTGGGCTGTATCGCGCTCTACACTGGCTATTGGTCGAATGGGCTTCGATGTGACATCCCGGTAGTCTTGATCGATTTCTGTCGCTTGACGGGGATCTGCCCCAGCCAGTTGGTTAGCGCGTTGGGGGTTCTGAGTTCGTTCCAGGTCTTGAGCGATATGTTGGGGATCCCTATCACCGCCGGGGACATTGGGTCTTTCTTTCACCTCAGGAAGAGAGGAGCGTATGACCCTTTGCGGAAAACCCTTGCTTGAAACGTTCGGGGGGGGTCAATGATCCTTTCTACCTACGCGGGTAACAATTGGAAGTGAACCCAGAGTTTCTACTTCTGGCTGGTAGATCTCGCGGGTTCTGTGGGCACCGCGTGGAGGGATCCTGGTAGGTGATTCTCTCTTCTTTTCTCTCGTGGTTCTTTGATCGACTAATCGGTTGGTCCTTTTGCAGATTCTGTGGAGCCGAGGGACGTCACCGATTTGGTGAGATGTCTTACCGAGATTACGCTTGAGCTTTGGAGTCAGTCGTTCTTGCTCTCCGAACGTTGCCTCGCTAACAGCTCCCTCTGCATGCCGGTAGGCGATGTCTACACTGTTGAAGGTATCGGTTCTTCACCCTAGCTTCCTCGTGCTTGTCTTTTTGCCCAACGGGGTCCTCACTTGGTCGCCCTTTGGTTCTGTGATAGGTTCCCCAGAGTTTTTAGCCAGCTTAGCTGACATGGGGGTGGCTCTTCGGATGAGTCTGATGGATCTCCGCTTCGCTTGAGGCGTGCCGCTCGGAAGCGCCCTGCTGACAAAGGTCCTTCCGGGGAGACAGCTCCCCGGCGTCCTTGCATTCTTTCCGGGGCGTCTGTGGCTTCTTCTGTCCTAGTGCGTCTCTCTCGCTCCCTACAAGGGGATTTTGCCTGGAACAGGTGAAGCGGATCTGCTGCGGGGAAGAGGGCTTCCACGCCTGAGGAGGAGGATGGGGCGATGGTGCGCATCTCTGCACAAGAGGCGTATGAGAAGGTTGTTCGGGAGGGTCTTTCTATGGCGGTCTCCAGACTGGAGAAGGAAGGTTTGGACAATGTCGCGAATCGGGCCAGTCACCATCGATTCCAGGTACTCGGGATCATCTCCTAAATTTGATATCTCATGCATTTATATCATTTAGGCTTGCATTTAGTTCATGTTTTGGTCTCCTTTTGCATGTTTTCTCTCTTCTTAGTCCCATTTTCTTCTCCTTTTAGACTAAGGTTGCATTTAGGTTTTAGTTTGCATTTTCCATGCATTAAAGATATTTCTAGGTACTTAAGAAGCTAAAAGGAGCTGGGAGGAGTTGTGGGAATGAATCAAGGAACTAGCAAAGCTGAGAAAGAGCAAGAGGAGCCAAGGAAGATGTTTTCTGGAGTCCCACCGGTCAAGCTATCGATCAAGTCAAGACCGATAGAGAGCTATCGATCAGACCATCGGTCAAGGAGTGACCGATGGGAATACATCTTCCATATCATCGATCACCCTATCGATCAGACAGTGACCGATGGAAACCAATCGGATGTATTTCGGTCAGACCATTGATCACTTTCAAGACCGATAGCATCTTATCGATCAGACCATCGATGACTTATGATTGATAGGATTCCAGACTGAGGACCACTTATATACAATTTTGCCATTTTCGCCCAAACTCCTATAAATACGAAAAATCCCTAATTTTTGGGAACATCTATTTATCCAACAGTTCTTTTCTCTTTTGTTTTTGTCTGTTGAATTTGTAATTTGAATCTTTGCTTGATTTCAATATAAGCTTACATTTATCTTCTTGCTTAATCACCCTAATTATAGTTAGCTATCTCTTTCTCTTTGAATTGATTGTTTTAATGATGTTTAGTGAGTAGTCGTTTTAGGAAATTGAGATTGGTTAGGTTTAGGGAATTTGAAACTCTATCTATGATTGCTTAGTGTTAATTTTTCTGTTTCCTTTCTTGATTGCTGTGTTTAATGCTTGATTAGCCCTAACTAGGTTGATTAGGATCTTAGGCTCATTTTATGCCCACCAAGTGTTTGATGAAATGTTTGAACTGCTTTGCAAGAGAATTGCTTATCCTAGCTCAAGAGATTGACTGTCTTGGAAGTACTTTAGCAATATAGGATTGATAAAATTGTCTTAATGCTTGCTGTTTGTCAAGTCAATAATGAGAATTAGTTCTTGACTTGATGATTAGCAAAGAGATTAGTGCCAAGAGATTGGATGAGTTATATAAATGAATCTTATGCATAAGGAATAACATTGTGTGAGTTTGTAAGCATCATAGGTTGAGCTAAGAGTTCCGTAGCACCAATTATCCCATCTCAAGTTCCATCATTTCTCTGTTTTTAGTTGAATTCGAATTTGCTCTGTTTTGCCTTTGTTTTAGTTGCTTTGCTTGCTTTTCACTCTTTGTTTGATGTTTCTCTTCACTTCTGTTTGATCATTTAGGTTGTTAGACACTTCAATCTTATCTATATCTGCTTGAATTAAGAGTTCTATTGCTTTCCTACTGCTTCATTCTCCCCTTTTGGATTGATAAATCATATGCTATACTACAATTGATTAGTACAAGCTTGGGTGATTGAATCAAGTCCTAAAAAGTCTTGTATCAAATTGGCGCCGTTGCCATTAGGGGAATGCTTTGTTTAGTAGGATTTGTAGAGATCTTGAGATCAAGCTTTGTTGTTTTCGTTTTTGGTTACTGATTTCTCTTTTGGTCTGGAATTTCTTTTGTAGGTACCACAACACTTGCTCTTAAGTGTCTACAACTACAACAGAGGTTCAAGGTTAAAGATTTTGGGTTTGCAGAATCAGAATTCAGCTGTTGAAGCATGAAAGAACATCAGTATGCTGCTGGTTTTGGTTTGCAAGGTCTATAAGGTCCACAAGGTCTTCAATGAATTCAAGGCTTACAAGGACAGCAAGGTCCTCATGGTTTACAAGGAGCTTGGATTCGTAGACCATTGAGACCTATTGGTGCTGCTGATATACCTTCAAGTTATGCTTTAAGAAAAGGTATTCCTCCACATATGGAGACTCATCACTATGAGATCAAAAGCAGCATGATCACTATGGTTCAAGAGAGAAAATTCTTTGGATTGCCCAACCAATATCCTCTTGAGCACTTGGATCACTTTGAGAGGATATGTGCTTTGACAAAGCTTAGTGGAGTTTCAGATGATGGTTTGAAGCTCATATTATTTCCATTCTCTCTTGGTGATATAGCTAAATTATGGGAGAAGTCTTTAGCACAAGGAAGCATCACTTCTTGGGATCAATGCAAAGGTGATTTCTTAACCAAGTTCTTCTCCCCCTCAAGAACTGCACATTTCAGGAATGAGATCACAAACTTCAAACAATGGTCTAATGAAAGCTTTGGAGACACTTGGGAAAGGTTCAGAAGCTTCACTCACCAATGTCCTCACCATGGCTTCACCAAAGATATGTTGCTATCCACACTATACAGAGGTGTTCTCCCAACCATAAGAATCCTTCTAGATACAGCAAGCAATGGCTACTTTCTTGGTAAAGATGTTGATGAAGGATGGCTACTAGTGGAGAACATGGCACTCAACAATTGGGACTATGTGGATGACAAGGACCAACATTCCAAAGCCACTGAAGAGAAGCTAGAGACATCATTGTATGAGATGAAACCCTTGCAGAAAAAAGTTCACTTGCTGCTCAATGAGACCAGCAAACCCCTTCCTAGTGATGCTTTACCAAACCACTACAAAGAGCATCAAATCAACTATTCAACTCCAAGAGGTGCCATCAATGCAACATGACCATGATGCTTATCCTCAACAGTCACATGGAGACACTTACATTCATCAACATCCTGGTCCTTCTTCTCCAACAGTTGGCGCCAGCACCTCCCAACGCTCTGAAACTTTGGATCTTAAGGAAATGTTCCTACAAATGCATCACCTTCAAACTGCAACACTTCAGAAGAGCATGGCTGTTGAAATTCAAAAGAGCAAGACTGACATTCAGAAGAGCATGTATGTTGAAGTACAAAAAGGCATTGACTCCAGCTTGCAATCTCAACTTGGCTCTTTGCATATGCAGATCAGCAAACTAGAGAGCATTGCTCAACCATCTACCCTTTCAAATACACAAGAGTGTGTCAAAGCTGTCACCTTAAGGAGTGGGAAGCAACTCCCACCAAGAGTGGCGCCTTCTGCACCTAATGAGGACATTGAGGAACAAGAAGAGGGGGTGGTGGCCAAAGATGCTGAAGAAACTACAGAGGATGAAGTGGTTGAAGCTGAAAAGGGTCCAAAGAACACTAAAGCTAACGAGGTGGTTAAGGAGAAACTAAGAGAAGCACCTAAAGAGTTGGTGAAGGAGCCAAGGTACATTTCTCCACCATATCAACCTACAATACCATTTCCTGGAAGGTTTAAGAAGCAGCTCATTGCCAAGTACAAAGGTCTCTTTGATGAGCAAATGAAGAAGATTCAGCTCACCATGCCACTGCTTGATGCTTTTGTCTTAGTCCCACCTTATCAGAAGTTTTTGAAAGATGCTGTTGCTGAAAGAACAAAGGACTTACAAGGGATGGTGGTACTAACACATGAGTGCAGCGCCATTATTCAACAGAAGAGAGTCACTCCCAACAAGCTTGGTGATCCAGAAAGTTTTACCCTACCCTGCTCTATAGGTCCACTTCTGTTTGAGAAATGTTTGTGTGATCTAGGATCTAGTGTCAGCTTGATGCCCTATTCTGTAGCACAGCGCCTAGGCTTCACTAAGTTCAAGGACTACAGGATACCTCTGGTGCTAGCTGACAGGTCAGTAAAGCTCCCCAAGGGATTGCTTGAAGATGTACCACTTAGGATTGGGAATGTAGAAATACCTACTGATTTTGTGGTTTTGGATATGGATGAGGAACCTAGGGATCCTCTCATCCTTGGGAGACCTTACCTAGCCACAACAGGATCTGTCATTGATGTTAAGAAAAGGAAGATTGAGCTAAAATTGGGTAATGACATGTCTCTGAAATTTGACATCAAGCAGATTATGCAGCAACCCACTATTGAAGGTCAAGTGTTTCAGATTGAGATATTAGAAAGGCTGCATGATGAGCTTCAATAGGAGTTGTGTTGTGATGATAAACTCTAAGTGGCTTTGACAAAAGAGCATGGGGAAGATGGTTACTTGGATAAGGAAAGTTTGGGTTATAAGATGAGGTTAGACTCTCACAAAGTCTTAGAAGAAGAGGAGCCATTTAAGAAGCTGGAATACACAAGAAAAGAGGTGTTCTCAGTTCAAGAAGCTGGTTTCCCAAGCAATGAAGTTGGCGCCAAGGAGCAGAGCAGCTTGGAAGAGGACTGGAGTGAGCTCAAACCACCCAAGGTGGAGCTCAAACCTCTTCCTAAAGGGCTAAGGTATGTCTTCTTGGGCTCTAACTCTACTTATCCTGTAATTGTCAATGATAACCTCAGTGATGATGAGATCCTTGCTCTTGTCAAAGTGTTAAAGAGGTTTAGGAGAGCCATTGGATATTCACTAGATGGCATCCAAAGCATTTCTCCAAACCTCTGCACTCATAGGATCCATCTAGAGGATGAGACAAGAAATTCTGTTGAACCTCAAAGGATATTGAATCCTAACTTGAAAGAGGTAGTTAAAAAAGAAATTTTGAAGTTGCTTGAAGCTGGAGTGATCTATCCTATCTCAGATAGCACTTGGGTGTCATCAGTCCATGTGGTGCCTAAGAAAGGAGGAATCACTGTGGTAAAAAACGAAAATGATGAGCTAATACCAACTAGAACAATTACTGGTCATTGGATGTGCATAGATTACATAAAACTTAATTATGCATCTAGAAAAGATTACTTCCCTTTGCCATTCATAGACCAAATGTTAGAAAGATTAGCAAACCATTCTTAGATGGTTATAGTGGATTCTTTCAGATCCCTATCCATCCTAATGATCAAGAGAAAACTACTTTTACTTTCCCATATGGAACATCCTCTCATAATTCATCCCCTCCAAACCCATGGCTTGTGGTGGAAAAGGATGGTTGATGGAGCTAAAGCACGGATCTTAACATGGCTTAACTAGCCCTTACTTGCCACTTTCGTGGTCTTTAAGGCATACTAGTCTCTTGGCTTGGACATAAGAGATCTCCTAAGTTCTTATGAGAAAAGGAAATCTCTTGGATCATAAAGCCTCTCTTAAGGTCTTTAAGCATTTGATACTCCAAACCAAGAAAGGATAAAGTTAAGAGCAATAAAATACCAAGATCTAACCTTTAAAACCTTCCTAATCACCTCATCCTTAAATCCTAAAGAAGTACTCTATTATCATTTTCAAATCCCTCTTAATCATAAGATAAGAGGAGTTAAACATGATTAAGATAACAAGAAAGAAAGATTAAAGATTAAAGAGAAGTTCTTAAATTCAAAATCAAAGTTTTTACAAAAGATAAAGCTTGAAAATGGAAAAAGATGCTTTAATGGTGATCCACAAAACCCAAAAATAGGGATGGAGGCTGTAAAATTCGTGGATCCCTCAAAATTTTAGGTTTAGAGTGTTCATATAGGACCACACAACTGGTCTCCTCACTAAAAGACAAAGTCTGAGCTGTCCAAGGAAGGAAGCAGAAATCTGGGCCGAAGATCGACCCGCCTGGTCGATCTGGTGGTCGATCTCTGCCTGAAACGAGTGGGATGGTCGATCTGGTGGTCGATCTCTGCCTGAAACGAGTGGGATGGTCGATCTGGTGGTCGATCTCTGCCTAATTCTTTTTGGCCGAAATCTTTCTTGACTCCCTGCAACTCCCAAGCTCTTCTTTTGACTCCTCGTCCATGCTCAGTGTCCAACAACAGCTCCATGTACTCCATATTACCTAAAAAAATTGCATATATGCAAGAAATATGCAAATGCTAATGCAAACATGTCTAAAATCTAAAATGGAGCAAAAGTTACAAATAATCTAAATATGAATGCAATATGAATAAAAAATCTATCCTAAATGAGTGCTAAAATATGCTAAATTATGAGTTTATCAACTCCCCCACACTTGCCTTTTTGCTTGTCCTCAAGCAAACAAAGACAAATCCAAGAGAGAGGTTTGAAAATGGGGGTTCAAATTTCTTGAAAAAGTATGTTTTTCAAATGAATCATCTCAATGGTCCTTGTTCTTAATTCTAGGATGCAGTATACAAACTCTACTTCAAAGAACTTAGCCATATTCATCACATGTTGAATTTCAGATCATGACTCTCATATTCCAAACAATCCAAGAATCCTAACCTTTAACATTCAAGTAATGATCTAACCGTGAATCACACTCATGCACTTAGAACAGAATACATTTGGCTAAGGACAAGGTTATGAGACAAAGATGATCTCATTCAAGTGGGTAATTCAAACAATGGGTTATCTAAAAAAGGATTGAACTTATGCATAATGCTAAAGGTAAAGACAATTGATACATACATGACTAGACTCTCATCTACCCATATACACTAACAATGATCCTAAACCCCTCTCATTTTCTTTCTTTTTCAAGCTCACTCACCCTCTAGAAACTACCCAAACAACAAGGCAAGAAGCCAAGCATAACCCAAAAAAACAGAAGACATCTTTACTCTTCTTAGGCTAGTGGTGGTCAAACACAAACTTAAAGCTCTTTCTTTAAATCTTGGTAGCTCTCTTCTCTTATTTTTTTTTTCTTTTTAAACTTTGGCCTTTGGCTCTTTTCTTTTATTTTTCAGAGCTACCTCTTTCTCTTTTAAAACTGAGCTTTTATTTAAAAACAGAACAACACCACCACTTATAACCATGAGTCCTTTATTTTCAAACCCCAAACACCATTTCTTTTTAAACTGAAAATACATAAGCAAAATTCTTTTAACACCAGCGAATCCCTGCCCCAAAACAAACCTAAAAATAGCTTCAAAATGCAAAGCTAGCATCAATATGAAAGCCTAATCATGTCGCCTAAACCTAACACTTTATGCCAAGTTCAATCCAAAAATAAGGCCTCACATCACACAAGAAATATTTGGCTTGAAAGGAAGGCAAGGTTCAGGGTGTGGAGTTCTATTCAGACTTACAAAGAGTGGTAGAAAGAGCTAAGAAAGCCTGAATATGTATATGTGATCCATGTATTTCATTTCAAATGCACAAGTGTGATAATTCAAATTCAGATTAAGGTTCTCACTTAGTAGGAAAGGCTTCAATTCATGTCTGTTCAACTTAAGCCACGAAAATCAAAACAAATGATCCAAATATGGTTAGAACTTAACTTCAAGTTTGCATAAGCATCAAAGAACTACTAACTAGGGCCTTGAACTAATTCATGAGCATAAAACACTTTTTTTTTTAGAAAATTTGCCCCATATGCACGTGAATGCAAGCAACCTATATGATAATATCTAGACTCAATCCTAAAATATTTACCAATGCAAGTGCAAGCTACATGAATTTTTTCGAAAATTTTGAAATTTTTTCTGATTTTCTATGCAAATGAATATGCATGAGGACTCAAATATGCTTAAAGGGAAAATAAGAAAACAAAACACAAAATTAAATCTCTCAACCTCTCCCCCAAACTTAAATTACACAGTCCCTTGTGTAATAAAAGTTCAAGAGAGACCAGCAACAAGAAATAAAATTCAAAAAGCCAAGAATTCATGATATATACAAGGTGTTGGAATGGTGTACCTTGGGTTGTGTTGTGGATCGAGCTAGAGGATCGATCTGAGGGTCGTTCTGGGCAGAAGATTGAGGATCATGCTCGATCAAGAGGTCATTCTAGATAGGACCGATCGGTCCAAACTCTGATTTCCCGAGAGAAATTAGATCGGTCGATCCATTTTTGGACCGATCGATCCGTTCTCTTAGATCGACTTTGTCACTCGATCTAGACATCGATCTACTGGACATGCTACAGTTTTCCTGTATTTAAGAGCTTCCAAGAGCGTGCCTTTGAATCTCCATCTTCCTTGGTCATGTTGAGGCTTGTATCACCAGGCTCATACTCATCATAGAACCATCCCTCAAATGTGTGCATCCTTATCTCCTCAAAGTGTAACTGCCGTGGATCCTCAATGCTTTCTTCATTGGTGAGGGTGAAACCGAGGTGCTTGGCAAAAGGTTGTTGCATTGGAGATTCTTCTTCTTCACCCTCCTTGGAGGCTAATGCAATGGGATTCTCCTTTGTCTCCTTCCTGGGAATGAGTTGCAAATGTGTTTCTTTCTTGGTGGAGGGCTCTTGCTCAACAAATGAGCTCTCACTAGCATCCTCTAAACATTCAACAACCAAACTTTCTTCACAAGGATCTTTAAATCTTTGTTCAAGATTTTCATCAACAATGTACCTAAGAAGATCTTCAAGTTCTTCAGCTTCTTGTTGGAATTCATCATTGGTGAGAGCGTTATCCTCTTGTTCCTCATTCCCTTGTGTGATTTCGGTGTTGATAGACTCCACATGTGTTGTTGCAGCAACTCTTGAAAATGGAGCAGGAGAGCCTAGTTTGAAGTCAAGCATGCTAATGCTCTCATTAAGCTGTTCTTGCTGCTCCAAAAGCAATTTCATCATGTTTAGAGTTTCTTCCTCTTTAGAGATGTGGGAAGAGTAGGCTGCTCCTTGCTGCTCCAAAAGCAACTTCATCATGTTGAGAGTTTCTTCCTCCTTAGAGATGTGGGAAGAATAGGCTGTTCCTTGCTCGTACTCCATATCCCAGGATTGGTATTCCTCAACATATCCATAATGATTCTCTGGAGAAGAATGTTCATCCATAAGCCCTCTTTGATAAGTGGATGACCTTTCAAAACCATGGTTGCTAGTTGGGTCCCAAGCCAGCATTCTCTCTTGATTCACTAATAAGGCCTCAAACATTGATGCTATATCCGAATCCATATTGTCTTCCTTGAGATTGTGCCTTGCAAAAAGAACAAACACTTGAAAGAGAGTTAGTAACCAAAATGAAAAACTTAGTCTATACTAAGCTCCAAATCCTAGTAATTTCAGCAAAACCTATGTTGGCAACGGCGCCAATTGATAGAGAGCTTTTTTCACAGTTCTAATTATCAATCCTAAAGCCTCTTAGTGTTGCTGTAGTACTTTAGGTGTCAATCCAGCCTAGGTGAGAAAGATACTAGGAATACAAGAGCAAAGTAGAGCTAAGTCGAATTCGGGTAAATGAGGGAGAAATTCAGCAAAAACTAAATGCAATACGAAATGAGCAAGAAAACAATTTTAAAATCCCCTCTTAAGGGTTAGCAACTACTAGAAGAAAACTAGGAATTTAAAGTGCAAGACTACTGATTATGAAAATTCGAAAACTGAATACAGGCAATTAAGGCTATTTCTAGCAACTTAAATGAGCAAACTTTAAATCTAAAGGAGAAAGCTTTTGAAACTACTTGAATGATAAATAATAGATCCAAGGATGAGGTTCATGCTTAGGGAAGCTCAAGGTTCGATCTTGGTTTGCAAAAAGTAAATCTACACATTTCAAAATGAGCTATCCTTAAGCCTAAGAAGTAATCTTCCCATGGCTTGTGGGTAAGATAAATTCGTCTCATCATTCATCCCCTCCAAACCCATGGCTTGTGGTGGAAAAGGATGGTTGATGGAGCTGAAGCACGGATCTTAACATGGCTTAACTAGCCCTTACTTGCCACTTCCGTGGTCTTTACGACATACTAGTCTCTTGGCTTGGACATAAGAGATCTCATGAGAAAAAGAAATCTCTTGGATCATAAAGCCTCTCTCAAGGTCTTTAAGCATTTGATACTCCAAACCAAGAAAGGATAAAGTTAAGAGCAAGAAAATACCAAGATCTAACCTTTAAAACCTTCCTAATCACCTCATCCTTAAATCCTAAAGAACTACTCTATTATCATTTTCAAACCCCTCCTAATCATAAGATAATAGGAGTTAAACATGATTAAGATAACAAGAAAGAAAGATTAAAGCTTAAAGAGAAGTTCTTAAATTCAAAATCAAAGTTTTTACAAAAGATAAAGCTTGAAAATGGAAAAAGATGCTTTAATGGTGATCCACAAAACCCAAAAATGGGGATGGATGCTGTAAAATTTGTGGATCCCCCAAAATTTTTGGTTTAGAGTGTTCATATAGGACCACACAACTGGTCCCCTCACTAAAAGACAAAGTCTGAGCTGTCCAAGGAAGGAAGCAGAAATCTGGGCCGAAGATCGACCCGCCTGGTCGATCTGGTGGTCAATCTCTGCCTGAAATGAGTGGGATGGTCGATCTCTGCCTGAAACGAGTGGGATGGTCGATCTGGTGGTCGATCTCTGCATAATTCTTTTTGGCCGAACTCTTTCTTTACTCCCAGCAACTCCCAAGCTCTTCTTTTGACTCCTCATCCATGCTCAGCGTCCAACAACAGCTCCATGTACTCCATATTACCTAAAAACAATGCATATATGCAAGAAATATGCAAATGCTAATGCAAACATGTCTAAAACCTAAAATGGAGCAAAAGTTACAAATAATCTAAATATGAATGCAATATGAATGCAAAATCTATCCTAAATGAGTGCTAAAATATGCTAAATTATGAGTTTATCAATTACATTTCATTGCATCTAAGGCATAGAAAAGAACAAAAAAATTTGTAAACTTTTTAAAAAAAATTACAAAAAAAAGTCATGTAGTTGCATTCATTTTGTAAGCATTTTAGGATTGAGTCTAGAACTTTTAAGCATCTAGGTTGTTTACATTTGCATAAGGGGTTAAAGTTTTCTTAAAAAGGTGTTTTAAACTCATGAATTGTTTCAATGCCCGAGTTAGTAGTTGTTTGATGATTTGCTCACGCTTTGAAAGTAAGTCCTTACCATGCTTGGATCACTTGTTTTGATTTTCCTGACTTGACTTGAACATTCATGATTTGAAACTTGTCCTAATAAGTGAGAACCCTAATCCGGCTTTTAAATATCATTCTTATGCATTTGAAAATGAACACATGGATCTTATACATTTTTAGGCTCTCTTCCTCTTTTTACCACTCTTTGTGAGCCTAAGTAGAACTCCCACCATTACCCTTACCTTTCTTTCAAGCCAAGCATTCGTGTGTGACATCATTGTGAGGCCTCTTTTCGGTTTGAACTTAGCATAACGTGTTACGTTTAGGCGACTGGATTAGGTTCTCATATGATTGCTAGCTTTGCATTTCGAAGCTAGTTATATGTTTAGGATAAGTTTGGGGGTTTGATGGGATTGCATTCTTGTTTGTATGCTTACGGTTTCAAAAAGTCTTGGTATTTGAAGTGAATAAAAGGTTTTAAGTGAAAGGCTTTGTTTTTAAAATGTATAAAGCTCTAAGTATTTCAGATGATAGCTCTCACAAGCAAAATAAAAAAAGAAAAAAAGAAAAAAAAAGAGCCAAATAAAAAGAAAAGAGAGCTATCAATAAGAAAAAAATAAAGAGCTAAAATATTTTCAGCTTTTTCACTAGCTTAAAGAGTAAAGATGTTTTTGGTTTTGATTTGGGGTTTGCTAAGCTAATGCTTTGTTGATAAGGGTAGCATCTAAGAGGGTGAGTGAGCTTAAATAAAATGACATGAAAGGGGTTTTAGGATCATTGATTAGCGTATATGGGTAGATGAGAATCTGATCATGTATGCATCAATTGCCTGTACCTTTAGCATTATGCATAAAGTTCATACTTTTCTTGAGAGAAACCCATTGCATTGTGAAACCCTTTCAAAATGAGATCATTCTATGCTCATAGCCTTCGCCCTTAGCAAAATGTGTTCTGCTTTAAAGTGCATAAGTTTGATTCACGGTTTGATCATTAATGAATGTTAAAGGATGAGATACTTTGATTGTTTGGAATAGGAGAGTCATGATTTGAAATTCATTGTGTGATGAGTATGGCTAAGTTCTTTGGAGTATGAGTGTGTGCATTGCATCTTAGAATTGCTATCTAGGACGTTGAGATTGATTCATTAGAAAGACACCTTTGCAAGAGACTTAAGCCCCCGTTTTAAAACCTCTCTCCCTTCTTGAACTTTGTTTGCTTGAGGGCAAGCAAAAGGCAAGTTTTGGGGAGTTGATATTGCTGCATATTTCATGTGTTTTGCATACATATAAGATAGTTTCTCATGCATTTACCTTGCACTTTAGGCTAGTTTGCATCACTTTAGGTCCTAGAGTACTTTTGCACCAGCATTTGCATGTTTATTGCATTTTGCATCGCATTCAGGTTGTTTTCGGTTACTTTAGAGCTATGGAAATCTGTGGACACTTGGAGAAATCAGGATTGCACGCTAAGGACCTGAGATCGAGTAGCAGATCGAGCAAGGCAGGTCGATCTAGACGAGATTGACCAGAAGATCGAGTGTGGAGATCGATTTGAAGTACGGACGTAAACGACGCCATGCAGATCGAGGACCGGATGGAGCTTCCAACCCGATCAGCACAAGATCGACTCAGAGATCGACCAAGAGCCATCCGATCCAAGACAAGATCGAGTGCCAGATCGAGCTTCGTGATCGATCCTAGACCAACCTTATCCGTCCAGCTGGTTTTGGACCGTAGCGAAGGGGGGGACCATTTGCGGTTTGGCCATTTTTAGCAAAAGGCAACGATCCCTTTCATTATTCCACCCTGTCGACTATTTTTTATCATCTCTCTCATTTTAGGCGAATCGCCATTGTAGACTTTCGAGCTTTTCTTGCTTTTTTTATGTTCTGAATATTGAATCTTTGCTTTTAATCAATCGTTTTTCATGTTTAGTCCATCATCTATTGCATTTCGTTCGGTTTACTTTATGAGTAGTGAGTAGTTTCATCGGGTTTTCGGGGTTGATACAAGGGTTTTACCCCTAGCTTGTACTAGTCAGTTGCAGTATAGCATAGGGTTGTATCAATCCAAATGGGAAGAGTTGAAAGACAGAAGAGTTAAGAGTGGAATCTCTAAGTCAAGCAAGCCAGGAAAGGGGTTTTGTTGCCTAAGCAACAGTTCTAACAACCTAAGTGAACCAAGCAGCAACAAGGTGAAAGCAAAAGCAAACTAAGCAATTCTAAGCAAGAAAAACAGAGTGAAACAGAGCAAAACAGAGCAAATCTGAAATTCAAATTAGAAAAAGATAAGTTCCTAGATGTGGTTATTGACTTTGGGGAATTTCAGACATTGATTAAGGCTGTTTCAAACTACATTGATCAAGCAAGTAAGCAAGCAATGGTGGTTCCTAGACATAGAGTTCACAACTAAGCTAGTTAGATCCAATCTCTTGGCAAATAACCCTTTGCTAAACATCTTAACAAGAACTAACTCTCATTAGTGCTAAAACAACAAGCAAGCAAGACTAATCAACTCTATTCAAGTCAAAATGCTCCTCAAACAGTCAATCTCTTGAGCCAAGGCCAGCAAATCCTCTATTAAACAGGTTCATCATTTCATCAAACATTTGGTGGGCATAAGAGAAAGCTAACAACCTAGACCAGTTTGATCAAGACTAATCTAGCATGAATAACAGATTAATAGAGAGGAACCCATAAACAGAAGCACATAACAAGCCTTAATCAAGCCATAGATTCCCCTAATCTACCACATCTAGAAACCCTAAGGTAACTACTCACTCATAATCATGTTTAACACCAAATCACAAAGGGAGAAGATGCTAATCATGATTAAAAGAAAGATTAAAGAAAGATTAAAGCAAATACTTGATTGTATTAAACAAAGCAAAGAAATTGTCTTACAAACTTAAAGAAATAGCTTAAGAACAGTATTTTGACAAGACCTCTCGAAAATACAGAAAAAGAGGCTATTTATAGCCTAAGGGAGAAAACCCTTGAAAGGTGGCAAAAGTGTAATTAAAAACAGGTTCGGGCTGGGTCAGTATCGGTCAGTTGTGTCGACCTCCAGTGACCGAAATTTATCTGTATCGGTCATCAGTGATCGACACACACGACCAAAATTAGAACGGTGTGTTTGTGTCGACCACATCAGACAGATACTGGTGATCGATACTGCACCATTTCGGTCACCAGAGACCGAAAATCACCAGGCTCTGACAGAAAACTTTTGCAGAGATCTTCTGCTTTGATCCTTCTTGCTCCCTTTTGTCCAGCTAGCCTCCTGGATCATTCCCAAAGCTCCTCCAAGCTCCTTTAAGCTCCAAAAGCACCTAAAAACATCCAATATGCAAGGAAAATGCAATCTATACTCCTAATTCAACTTAAGTCTAAAAGGGAGAAGAAAATGGGACAAAAGCTAAGGGAAAATATGCAAAAGAGGACCAAAACATGTACTAAATGCAGCCCTAAATGTTGTAAATACAAGGTATATCAACACCCCCACACTTGCCTTTTGCTTGTCCTCAAGCAAGTAAGAACAAATGGGAGAGTGAGGTTTGAAAGTGGGCATTCAGATTCCAAAAGTGCAAAGGTAAAGAGATGGTTTTAATGCTCAAGTGCCTAGTTGTAGGATGCAAACACAATCAGCTATACTTAGGAGAACCTAGCCATGCTCATCATGTTTCAAAATGATCTCAAATCTCAACTTAGGCAAATGCTCAAATCAATCAACTCTTTAACATTCAATTATGTTCAGAACATGAATCATGCTTATGCAAATCAAGTGAAGACATTTTGTTGAAAAGGGGTAAGGTTATGAGACAAGAATGATCTCATTTAAGCACAGGGTTAAAGACATAAAGGATCACTCAATGAAATGACTTCATCTTAGGCAAAATGCTAAAGGTAAAAGCACACTTATGCATGCAATTCAAAACCCTCTTCTACCCTTACTTCCCAAAGATGAGTCCTAAGCATTTCTAAACCCAAAAATGAACTCTCTAAGTCTACCCTTTCCTAAACTCTACCCTTTTCTTTCTTCTTATTCATGGTTGGGGAAACCTTCTTCATTCTGCTTGTGTGGTTGCTTCTTCTTGGTTGGGACTTGCTCTTCTTTATTGTAATGGAACCTTCATCACCTTTGGTGGATTGCTCCTGGTCTGATTTTTCTTCTTTGGACCCTCTCTGAGCTTTGTTGTTGGCGCCAATTCTTCCTTTTGAACTTAGAGCTTTTCTTCCCTTTGCTTAACCACAATACTAAACTGTTTCCCCTTTATCTACCATTTCAAATCTTTCCTTTTTCTTTTCAAAAGATAAAAAACATTAAGCTCAAACCACCTAACTCTACCCTTTCAAACCCCAAAAACTCCTATCCTAGAATCAAGCTCAAGATGCAAGCTGATATCTACAAGAGAGCCAATCATTGCCAGCCTTATTCCTAACACTTTTTTCCAAGACAAAATCGAAAATGCAATGCAAAGGCCTCACAGCTCTCACAATAGTGTTTAGGCTCAAAAGGAGGTTTTGGCTAAGGGTGAGGATGTAACTGTCCCATAAGTATGAGGATCAGCTATTTGGATCAACAAGAGTGGTAGAAAGGAGAAAGATGATCCAAATATGTATATGGTAGCCATGAATTCACTTTTCAATGCATAAGACATGATAATTTAAAGTCCAAATTAAAGTTCAAGTTGATAGAGTTGATTTTCAGAGAACAAATGCTTTCAGAATGAGATGAGAAGACAAAATCTAGCAATATAAGCATGGTTCAGCCTTAACTTCTAGCAATCATATGATGCATCAAACAACTAAGCACTTGAAAACCGAAATCATCTCTAGACACTAAGCACTTTACAAGGAAAATTTATCATAATGCCATATGCAAATGCAATGCAACCTATCTGTCAACACTAGACTCAATCTTAAAGGAATGAAACGCAACTACATGCTTTCTTTTTGGTTTGCAAAAAATGCAAAAGATTTTCAAATTTTTTCGATTTTTTTGTGTTATTCTATGCCTTACATGTATGCATGATATGCATGAGACTCAAAGTGAAAAGAAAGAGAAAAACTAAGAAAACAGAAAACAAAGTCAAACCCCAAATCTCTCCCCCATACTTAAATTACACAGTCCCTTGTGTAATGAAAGCAATGGAAGAGAGAAGCAACAAAATATATTACAAAAATGAAATGATGCAATGGTATATAACAATGGAAAGGATGTGGTACTTGGTTTAGTGGCAGGAGTGGTGGGATGATCCTGAGGTTTGAGTGTCTCTATGACTGTCATTTCTCTCTTCAACTACTGATCCCTCTTGGTAGAGTTGGCTCTCGTCAGGGCAAAAGCTCAAGTTACTCCTGATGCTTGCTGTTGAGCTGCTCCTTCTTCTCATTGTACCTGAAAGTGCAAAGCTCAAAGAAATTCTGAGTACTTATAATAAGGCGAAGGAGAGCGCTGAAAATCTTTGAGGTAAAGCAATGAGAGATGAAGTTAAGGAGAGTAGGGAGAGTTTATTGACTTATAAAGAGGTGGGTAGGGAGTGAAGGGAATCAAATGAGTGGGGGACTAAAATAAAAGTGTTCAGAATCTAAGAAAGCGGTCAGAAGGAATCCTAATTAAAAATTTAAACTCCCTTGGCGCCAAACTAAAGGAGGGAAAATTTTTTGGAAGTTGATACACTTACCTCAGATGGAGTTTCGGTCACTCATGACCGATATTACTGACCGAAATTGCATTTTCGGTCATGAGTGATCGATACTGGTGACTGACGTGCTTCCTGGGATTTGTATCGGTCATCAGTGGTCGACACACTTGACCGAAATACATCCGGTATGATTGTGTCGATCTTGAGTGATCGATAATGGTGACCGATATGATTTCAAGAATCGTATCGATCAACTGTTGTCGACACGATAGACCGAAAATCATACGATATGTTTACGTCGACCAAGTGTGGTCGATATGAATGACCGAAAACTTTCCCACCTTCAAACTTCTTTCCATATCGATCACAAGTGACCGATATGTTGACTGGTGTAGACTGGCTCTACTGATATCGGTCAGTCATGATCGATACTACTGACCGAAAATATGTGTATCGGTCTGTCATGACCGATACAAATGACCGATACCAGCCAGAATACACCTGTTATTTGTCCCCTTCAGACTTTCTCAAACCCCAGTTCAGAATCCTGTTTCTATACACTAAAACAAAGCATAAAAGATAATCTAGAAAGCATAATATATACAAAAGGATAACATGGGATTACCTCCCAAGTGTGCTTGTTTAAAGTCACTAAGCTTGACTTTGGTTACCTCTTTAGTTGAGGTGAGGAGAAGGAGTCTTGGAACTCCTTGGTGTCATCTTGCTTCTCTTGACCTTGGTGGTGACTCCATTCACCTTGATCTTGGCAAAAGGTGTAGCTTTTCCTTCTAGCTAAAGCTTGAAGCAAAACTCTCCCTTCTTGGAGACACTTGGTTGCAAAACCACTTCTCCTTTGCTAGTGACCAGCTTAACATCATTCAGATTCTTGTAACTAACCACTTCAAGGACCTCCTTTTCAGTGGTGTCTTCAAACAACTTGACCAAGCAGCAGCCATCAAAACTTTCTCCTTGATAGCCTTCAAACTCTGGCCAATTCTTTCTAGGCTGCTTCAGCTTCTTGATCTCCATTGAGAAGGCTTGCTCATTCTCCAGCTTATTCCCCTTTGAGTCAAACCTTAGAGTCTTCTTCTTGGTCAGATTCAGCTCAATAGTGCATTCCCTAGCATCAAACACTGCTCCAGCTGAGGCTAGGAAAGGTCTTCCTAGAATGATAGCATTCTTTATGTGCCTTTCCACATCAAGCACCAGGAAATCAGTGGGAATGGTTACTCCTTCTATCATCATTGGCACATCCTTGAGACTCCCTAAGTATCTCTTCACTGTCCCATCAGCTATAGTAAGGGATACATTGCTCTCTTGCAGTTGAGTGTAGCCAAGAGCTTTATTAGTAGAGAATGGGAGAACGTTGATACTTGCCCCTAAATCACGGAGGCAGTTCTTGAAAGTCCTCCCTTTTAGCTCACATGGGAGAGTAAAGCAGCCTGGATCTCCAAGTTTCTTGACATTAAGCTCCTTAACTTCTGGTGATCCAGTCTTATCTCTGAGCTTCTCAAGCTCTTCTTGGCCATTTAAACCCCTCATCTCCATCTGAGCAGCATAGAGGGTGTCATATTTCTGAACTAGCTGTTCCTTGAACCTGGCTGGAGAAGGGATGGTTGGCTGATAGACAGGAAGGATTGTAGTTTGAGGTTTCTCTTTATCATCAGCAGCTTCCATCAAGTATTCCTTTGTGTTATCAACAACCTCATGTGGTGCCCACCACTCTTCTTCTTCCTTGTTGGTTCCTTCTTCAAGAGAGTTCTCCTCAGTGGCATAAACTTCAGTAAGCTCCTCCCCCCCATTCTGATTGTCAATGTCCTCATTGATTAAGGAAAGGAAGTCTTCAATGATAGCTTCTTCTTCAATAGGAGTAAAGGCAACTACAGATTCAACAGCTTAGCAATACTCGTAGGTGGTTTCTAAGGTCTGTATCCTTGAATTCAAATCATCAAACTTGGTGTTGAGCTCAGCGTGAACAGAGTCTAATTTGTTATGCAACTCAGCAAATCCCTGGTTCAACTTCAATTTTGCAAGGAGTTGTAATTTGTGAAATTCAGTGAGCACACTCTTGATATCAGCTGTAGTAGAGGTAGAAGCATTGAGCTGAGCTTGAGGGCTAGCAGGCGTGTGTGCAAACTGTGGGTGGGTATTGTAGCAGTCTGCAAAGTTGTTCATAGGCAGAGGCTCTTGGTAGAAGTTGTTGCACGTTGGAGTTTCAAAACAGAGCAACTTCGCCACTTGTAGAGAGGTACCTGAAATGAAAATGCTTGAGAGATAGTGAGTAACTTGATTAAACTAAAAACTTGATCTTAAAGATTCTACAAACTCTAATGGTTCAAACTGATTCTCAAATGGCAACGGCGCCAAATTGATACAAGGGTTTTACCCCTTGTTGGACAATTGCCTTAGCTTGTACTAGTCAGTTGCTGTATAGCCTAGGGTTGTATCAATCCAAATGGTAAGAGTTGAAAGACAGAAGAGTTAAGAGTGGAATCTTTACGTCAAGCAAGCCAGGAAAGGGGTTTTGTTGCCTAAGCAACAGTTCTAACAACCTAAGTGAACCAAGCAGCAACAAGGTGAAAGCAAAAGCAAACTAAGCAATTTTAAGCAAGAAAAACAGAGTGAAACAGAGCAAAACAGAGCAAATCCGAAATTCAAATTAGAGAAAGACAAGTTCCAAGATGTGGTTATTGACTTTGGGGAATTTCAGACATTGATTAAGGCTGTTTCAAACTACATTGATCAAGCAAGTAAGCAAGCAATGGTGGTTCCTAGACATAGAGTTCACAAGTAAGCTAGTTAGATCCAATCTCTTGGCAAATAACCCTTTGCTAAACATCTTAACAAGAACTAACTCTCATTAGTGCTTAAACATCAAGCAAGCAAGACTAATCAACTCTATTCAAGTCAAAATGCTCCTCAAACAGTCAATCTCTTGAGCCAAGGCCAGCAAATCCTCTATTAAACAGGTTCAGCATTTCATCAAACACTTGGTGGGCATAAGAGAAAGCTAACAACCTAGACCAGTTTGATCAAGACTAATCTAGCATGAATAACAGATTAATAGAGAGGAACCCATAAACAGAAGCAGATAACAAGTCTTAATCAAGCCATAGATTCCCCTAATCTATCACATCTAGAAACCCTAAGGTAACTACTCACTCATAATCATGTTTAACACCAAATCACAAAGGGAGAAGATGCTAATCATGATTAAAAGAAAGATTAAAGAAAGATTAAAGCAAATACTTGATTGTATTAAACAAAACAAAGAAATTGTCTTACAAACTTAAAGAAATAGCTTAAGAACAGTATTTTGACAAGACCTCTCGAAAATATAGAAAAAGGGGCTATTTATAGCCTAAGGGAGAAAACTCTAGAAAGGTGGCAAAAGTGTAATTAAAAACAGGTTCGGGCAGGGTCAGTATCGGTCAGTTGTGCCGACCTCCGGTGACCGAAATTTATCTCTATCGGTCATCAGTGATCGACACACACGACCGAAATTAAAACGGTGTGTTTGTGTCGACCACATCAGACCGATACTGGTGATTGATACTGCACCATTTCTGTCACCAGAGACCGAAAATCACCAGGCTCTGACCGAAAACTTATGCAGAGATCTTCTGCTTTGATCCTTCTTGCTCCCTTTTGTCCATCTAGCCTCCTGGAACATTCTCAAAGCTCCTCCAAGCTCCTTTAAGCTCCAAAAGCACCTAAAAACATCCAATATGCAAGGAAAATGCAATTTATACTCCTAATGCAACTTAAGTCTAAAAGGGAGAAGAACATGAGATAAAAGCTAAGGGAAAATATGGAAAAGAGGACCAAAACATGTACTAAATACAGCCATAAATGGTGTAAATACAAGGGATATCAGGGGTTGAGAGGATTCAAAGGGGTTGAAAAGGTTTAAAGTTTGGTGTTTTCTCGTTCTTCATCGCCTTATCTTCTAGGATTAGAGCACTTAAGGCTCAAAGACTCTTACGCCAAGATCTTTATGATCAGAGGGATATCATACCTTGACGGGATTCAGATGTCCTGGAGAAGTCAAATCCTAGAGGCTAATCCTTCCTTTCCCACACGCCATGGTTGTTTAGGGGATTAGTTAGGCCGTGTGTTTGAAATCTGTGTTTTATGCCTTTCAATCTCTTTTTCCACCAAAAGCCATGGGTTTGGAGAAGAGAATGAAAGAGTGATCCATACCACACGCCATGGATGGATCTTGTTTTGTTTTCAAGGTCTAGAGAGTCTCACAAAGTGAGTAGATCTAAAATTTTCAAACCAAGCTTGAACCTTTGAAACCCTTGAACATGATTCTCAACCCTCGACCCTCTTTCTTAGTATTTCCTCATCTCTGTTAATCATTCGCTTGCTATCTGTTCGCATCCTGGTCATTAGATTCGTTTCTGTTTGAATTGTTAGACGAGATCGATCGTTGTTGCTCGATCTAGTGGTCGATCCTGCGATCCTGTGGTCGATCCACTAGTCGATATTTAATAATTAGTAGCCTTGCATTTTAATTATTCCGCTTGTTCTTCGTGGTTGTTAACCCTCTTCCAGGGATTTTAAAATTGTTTTGCTTTGCATTTGACACTTGCATTTAGTTTTTAGGGAATTTACCAAACAATTATCATTTTAGCTTAGCTTTGCTCATCCTTTGCATTCTTGGTGAACTTGCTACGCCTAGGTGTGGATTGATATCTCTCTTGCTCACTATACTACATCTCTGTGTGCACTAGAGCTTTGATAACCTCTCTGTTGCATCTTGGCAAATCATTGCACTAAGAAAATCGATTATCAATAGTGCTCTCCGACTTGGTGTTTTCAGCATCAGCTTCAACATAGCTCCAAAAGGCTCCAAAACTCACAGTTATGCTCCAAACTTTCCTAGACCTGCAAAGACTCTATAGGACTCGAAAAATACCAAAAAGACTCTATAAACAAGACTTATATCATGGTCAAAAACCAGCAAAAACCATGATATATCAACTCCCCTACACTTATCTTTTGCTTGCCCTCAAGCAAACAGCAGACAAAGCATAGGGTCGAAGTTTGAAAACACAGAAAAAGTCAGCCAGACATCAGGAACACCACATTGATTAACACTTTCGATTCCACATACCACAGAGTCAACACAAGATCAAATTTCAGTCTAATCATCACAGGCTTTGAAAATCTTTCAAATCCAATTCAAGCTCCTTTAAGAAATCCGAAATCTCTACTGCTAAACTCCTTATTTTTATCTAAGTGATGTCTCATCAAGGTTTTATCATCTCAATCACTTGTTGATATTACCATATATTTTGCATATTTTGCATGCATTTAGGATAGTTTTTCATGCATTCATCTTGCATTATACGCTAGTTTATTCCATTTGTTGCATTTTAGGTCCTAGGTCCTTTTGCATTCGCATTTTGCATAATTCTTGCACTTTTGCATCATTATCAGGCTGTGTGGAGCACTCTGGAGTTGTGGAGGTTATGTGGACGTGAGGAGGATCAGCTAGAAGCTTGTGGACACTTGGAGAGCTCAACCTTGCATGCGAAGGACCCGAGATCGTGTAGCGGATCGAGCAAGGCAGGTCGATCTAGATGAGATCGACCAGAAGATTGAGTGACCCAAATCGATTGAAGAGGAAGGATCTTGACCAAGATCCAGAGCGCAGATCGATCTGGAGTACGAATGTGAATGACGCCATGCAGAAGGAGAGCCGGATGGAGACCACGACTCGATCATCCAAAGATCGAGTAGAAGATCGGACGATGTACTCGATCCATCCAACCAGATCGAGCATCAGAAGGCGATTCCTGAAGACGATCGTGTGCACTGATCGATCTCGGGTACTTTAACCGTTTTTGGAGCGTAGTGGCGGGGACCAGTCCAGCTGTTTGGCCATTTAGGGAAAGAGGCGACTATCACTTTCATTATCTACATTTTTGCTTTAGCTTTTTGGGTTATTCGCTCTGATCTTAGGCGAGAAGCCATTGTAGAACATCGAAGCTTTCCTTTAGTTTTTGAACTCGAATCGTTTTAATATTAAGCAGTTTTTCTTTAATCGCTCTTGAATCATGCTTAGTTCTTCGTTTATTGCATTTCATTCCATTTTTTACATGAGTCGCGAGTAGTTCCTTTTGGGTTTTGGGGTTGAGGCGATTCAAGGGTCAAAAGGGGTTTAAGCTTTGTGTTTTCCTTGTTCTTCATCTATTTCCTTCTAGGATCTTGGGGTCTTAAGGCTTAGAGAGCCTTGAAAAAGGTCTCTATGATTCCAAGGCTATCTTACCCTGACCGGATTCAGATGTCCTAGAAAACCAGATCCTAGAGACTAATCTTTCCTCTCCCAAACGCCATGTTTGTAAAGGAAGTTAGTTAGGCCATTGATTGAAATCTGTTTTTTTTGCTCTTTGATCTCTTCTTCCACCAAACGCCATGGGTTTGGAGAAGAGATTGAGGAAGTGAACCATGCCACACGCCATGGATGGTTCTTGTTTTGTTTTCAAGGCTTAGGGAAAGCTCATCAATGAGTAGATCTAAACGTTTTCAAACCAAAGCTTGACCCCTGAACACTCTTGAATATGACCCTCGATCCTGAACCCTCTTTTAGCATTTTTAAATCTCAAGTAATCATCTTTTAGTAATAAAGTTGCATTCTTGTTCATTAGAAGTCGTTTTGCCTTAAGTTGTTAGATCGGTCAGTTTTACTCGATTCAGTGCTCGATCCAGTGGTCGATTCATTGCTCGATTTTTAGTTCTTGGTAGATTTGCATTTTTAATCTTCTGCTTTTTCCTAGTGGTAGTTAACCCTCTTCCAGGGATTTTAAAATTGTTTTGCATCTCATTTGGTCATTGCATTTAGTTTTCTTCGATTTTACCAATCATTTTCCTGATTTGCTTAGATTTGCTTCACACTTGCATTCTTAGTGTTCTTCGTGCTTCCTAGGTTGGATTGATACCCCTTACTGCTATACTGCATCATTGTTGTGGTTTGGGATTTGATACATCACCTGACTTGCATAAAATCCTAGTACCAAATGGTGCCGTTGCCATCTTAGGATTGTTAGGAAGCATTAAGATTTGGTGTTTAGCAAAGACTAAGCCTTTACCTTTTATTTTGATTACTCATTGCTCTACCTTATTGTTTGTGATCTCAGGTACATGAACTTACACTCCAGGGGTGACAACAACTTACTTAGACCCCTGGACAATATTCACCAACTCGGTCACACAAGACAAAGGAGAGCAAGAGAGCAAGCTCAAGCCATTGAAGAGATTGTGCAAGCTGGTTCAGTAGACTTTGCAACAATGGCTGAGCAAGAACATCCTGAGGGACATCAACCAGCTCACGGTGGTGTAGGAAGGGGCAATGGAAACCCCAACCATGCAGCTAGACCACCACGGATCATTGGTGCTGGAGATGCTCCTAATACGCATCATAACCGCTTTGGGATCACTCCTCCACCAGTCCAGAATAACAACTTCGAGATAAAGCCTGGATTCATCTCTATGGTTCAGAATATAAAATTCTATGGGCTGGCTATGGAAGACCCCTTAGAGCACCTTGACAACTTTGAGCAAGAATATAAAATTCAGGAGTACAAACGTTGAGAATCCAAAAGATCAGGTTTACCCCCCTCAGCAAGTAAAGCCGTTTGTTCCTTTTAACAAGGGTTTTCAACTGTATAGTGCCTTTCAAGGGCAGAGGCAAGGGAACTTTCAGGGTCAGCAGCAACAGCAAGGCAACAAAGGCTACACTCCTATGTTTCCTCCCGGCTTTGTTCCACAACAACAACAGATGCAACCCCAACCTCAAGATCTAGTACAAGCGATGTTTCAACAGTTGCTTCAAGGTCAAGCTTATACTAATCAGAAGTTTGTTGAGATGAACAACCGGCTAGACTCCTCTCTTACTGACGTCTCTACATAGATCACTAATCTGAACAACAAGATCAAGCAGTTAGAGAAGGGCAAGGCTAGTACAAGTAGTCAGAGCAGCTTATCGGGCAAGTGTGAGCAGAATCCGAAAGATTTGCAAACGCTATCACATTGAGGAGTGGTAAAGAGCTTCCGCCGAGAGTTGCACCTAAAGGCAATGAGGACATTGAAGTTCCAGAGGGGGAGGGTAAGCTTTCAGCTGATGAGGAGATTACTTTTGATAATGTGTGGACTGAGAGACCAAGAAAGGGTAAAGAAGTGGCTGTAGAGAAGAAAGTGGAGCAAGCTACTAAGGAGAAGGATGCTTATGTGCCTCCACCGTATGTACCGAAGCTTCCTTTTCCTGGCCGCTTCAAGAAACAGCTGATAGAGAAGCACAGACTCTTATTTGAGAAGCATTTAAAGGATGTTGAGATCAAGCTTCCTCTTGTGGATTGCCTAGCTATGATGCCGAAGTGTGCTAAGTTCTTCAAAGACACCCTTACGAAGAAGAACAAGGAAAGTAAAGAAGTTTTGGTTCTTAGTGAAGAGTGTAGTGCTATTATTCACAAGTAGATTATGCCTAAGAAGCTAGGAGATCTAGGATCATTCAGCATTCTTTGTGCTTTGGGTACATTGAAGTTTAAGAGCAGTTTATGTGATTTGGGAGCAAGTATCAATCTCATGCCCCACTCTATAGCAAAGAAGCTAGGTTTCACACGGTTCAAAGAGTGTAGGATCTCCCTTGTGTTAGCTGACATAAGCATAAGACTTCAAGTGGGTTTGCTAGAAGATCTTCCAGTGAGAATAAGCAATGTCAATGTACCAACCGACTTTGTGGTGCTTCATATGGATGAAGAGCCTAAGGATCCGCTTATACTTGGAAGACCATTCCTTGCAACCGCCGGAGCAATCATTGATGTAAAGAATGGGAAGATCGCCCTGCACCTTGACAAAGACATCAAGCTGGATTTTGATATCAATGAGGTCCTGAAGAAGCCAACCATTGAAGGACAAGCATTCTACATAGAAACGTTGGATGCTTTGGCTGATGAATTGCTAGAAAAGTTGGCACAAGAGGATCACTTGAAGCTAGCTTTGACTAAGGAGAGAGGGAAGTACGGTTTCTTACGTGAGAAGACCCAAGAGTATGTTAATCTTCTTGGTTCTAGAAGAGTTGTAAAAGAAGATGAAGGCGGATGCCTAGAGATCGATCAGGAAATCGAGAAGATCACTCGATCCAAGAGAGCAATCGACAAGAAGATCGAGGAGGCTGGTCGATCCAGAGAAGAGAACGATGAGAAGATCGAGAGAAGCCAATCGATCAGTTAAGAGAACGAGTCATGGACTCGATCTCCTGCTCGATCCACATCAAATCGAGTAGGTGAATCAAGTGAAGTTGCTCGATCTGGACCAGAACGAGTGGAAGATCGACTGGATGACTCGATCTCTGAGGGGAAAACGGTTCAAGAAAGCAGTCTTAAGGGTCATGTCTCGGGTTCTAAGGAGGCTTTTCAGGACGGGAACGTCAGCACAAGCCACGAGGAGGACTGGAGCGAGCTGCTAGCCCCAAAGGTGGACCTAAAGGAGCTCCCAAAAGGGTTAATGTATGCTTTCTTAGGGCTTAATGAAACCTATCCCGTGATTGTGATTGAAAACTTGAGTGATGATGAGTTGCACTCGCTCCTAAATTAGCTGAGAAAGTATAGGAAGACCATTGGGTACTCTCTAAGTGACATCAAGGGCCTTTCACCAATGCTTTGGACTGATAGGATTCACTTAGATAATGAAAACTCTTCTTCTATTGAACATCAAAGGCGTTTAAATCCGAATTTGAAAGAAGTAGTTAAGAAAGAGATCTTGAAACTGTTAGAGGCTGATGTGATCTACCCCATCAGTGACAGCACGTGGGTATCTCCTGTCCACGTGGTGCCTAAGAAGGGGGGGATCACAGTCATTAGGAATGAACAAGATGAATTGATTCCTAACAGGACTATAACTGGTCACCGTAAGTGTATAGACTATAGGAAGCTTAATTCTGCTACTACAAAGAATCATTTTCCTCTTCCTTTTATTGATCAGATGCTTGAGAGACTTGCTAATCATACTTACTATTGCTTTCTTGATGGTTATATTGGTTTCTTTCAAATACCAATCCACCCTAACGATCAAGAGAAGACGACATTTACATGCCCTTACGGTACCCTCGCATATCGAAGGATGCCATTTGGGTTATGTAACACACCAGCAACATTCCAGCGGTGCATGATGTCAATCTTCTCTGATCTTATAGAGGAGATGGTAGAAGTGTTTATGGATGACTTCTCTGTATATGGTGCGTCCTTTTTTGCTTGTTTGTTGAATCTTTGCAAGGTACTTAAGCGATGTGAGGAGACAAACTTGGTTCTCAATTGGGAGAAGTATCACTTCTTGGTGAAGGAAGGGATCGTGCTTGGCCACAAGATATCAGAGAAAGGGATAGAGGTTGATAAAGCTAAGGTTGAGGTCATGACGAGTCTTGAGCCGCCAGTTAATGTCAAGGAGATAAGGAGTTTCCTAGGGCACGCAGGCTTCTACAGGAAATTCATAAAGGATTTCTCCAAGATAGCTCGCCCTCTTACACGGCTGTTGTGCAAAGAAGCTGAGTTCGTGTTTGATGATGAATGTCTTCATGCTTTCAAGACCATCAAGGAGGCTCTTGTCACGGCACCAATAGTACAAGCATCAGATTGGAGCTTACCGTTCGAGATCATGTGTGACGCAAGCGACTTCACCGTGGGAGCTCTTCTAGGGCAGAGGAAAGACAATCGGTTGCATGTAATCTACTATGCCAGCCGTACCTTGGATGACACGCAAGTGAGATATGCTACAACCGAGAAGGAGCTGCTGGCCGTTGTGTTTGCTTTTGAGAAGTTCAGATCATATTTGGTGGGCTCTAAGGTTGTTGTATACACTGATCACGCGGCATTGAGATACATCTACTCTAAGAAGGATACCAAGCTGAGGCTGTTAAGATGGATTCTCCTTCTACAAGAGTTTGAGATGGAGATAAAAGACAAGAAGGGGATAGAGAATGGCGTGGCCGATCACCTTTCTAGGATGAGAGTGAATGAAGTTTTGCCATTAGATAATTCACTTACTGAAGAGCAGCTCATGATGATCACCACGGCAGTATGTGGAAGGCTTGAAGACAATTTTGAAGAGGTTTTGAGTTTCAAGGAAGAAGACTTACCTTGGTATGCTCATATAGTAAACTACTTAGCTTGTAGAGAGGAGCCTTCTCATCTAGACCATTACCAGAAGAAGAAATTCATGAGAGATGTCTCCCATTACTTTGGGGACGAGCCATTCTTGTACAAAAGAGGAGTGGACAGCTTATATAGAAGGTGTGTAACAAGGGAAGAAGCTAAGGACATACTTCTACATTGTCACGGCTCTTCATATGGTGGTCATTTCGCTTCTTTCAAGACCGCTACAAAGGTGTTGCAAGCCGGTTTTTGGTGGCCATTGCTGTTCAAAGACGCTCATGAATTTTTTAAGGCTTATGAAGCTTGTCAAAGAGCTGGAAACATCACGAAGAGGAATGAGATGCCTCAGGTGCCAATCTTTGAAGTTGATTTTTTTGACGCTTGGGGGATAGATTTCATGGGTCCTTTTCCATCTTCTTAAGGCAACAAATTCATCTTGGTAGCCATTGATTATGTGTCTAAGTGGGTTGAGGCTATAGCTTCCCCAACCAATGATGCAAAAGTGGTGATCAAGCTCTTCAAGACCATCATATTCTCACGGTTTGGAGTTCCAAAGGTAGTGATCAGCGACGGTGGAAGCCACTTTATCAACAAAGTGTTTGAAAGCCTCTTGAAGAAGTATGGCATGAAGCACAAGGTAGCAACACCCTATCATCCTCAAACTAGTGGGCAAGTAGAGGTGTCTAACAGGCAGATCAAGGCTATACTTGAGAGGACAGTTGGGGCTACTAGAAAAGATTGGGCGGTCAAACTCGATGATGCTTTGTGGGCTTACCGAACCGCTTTCAAAACGCCTATAGGCACGACTCCTTTCACTCTTCTTTATGGCAAGGCATGTCATCATCCTGTTGAGTCTTGAGGTCAAAGTTCAGCCTCTTTACAGCCCACAATGCACGGTGTTCAAGCTCAACTGGGAGGTGACAGCCTTTGCCATAGAGCAGAGTGAAAGGGGTCGTACCAATCGGTGTTTTAAAGGCGGTACGGTAGGCCCAAAGAGCGTCGTCCAACTTTACTGCCCAGTCTTTCCTTGTTGCTCCGACCGTCTTCTCAAGTATAGCCTTGATTTGGCGGTTGGAGACTTCCACTTGACCGCTCGTTTGAGGATGTAGCCACTTTATGCTTAACGCCGTACTTTCTCAAAAGGCTCTCAAAGATCTTGTTTATGAAGTGGCTTCCTCCATCGCTTATAACCACCTTTGGTACCCCAAACCTCGGGAAAATGATGCTTTTAAACAGCTTGATCACCACCTTAGAATCGTTTGTAGGGGAAGCAACAGCCTCAACCCATTTGGAGACATAATCAACTGCTACTAAGATGTACTTGTTGCCATATAAAGAAGGAAATGGCCCCATGAAGTCTATGCCCCACGCGTCAAACACGTCAACCTCGAAGATAGGAACCTGAGGCATCTCGTTCCTCTTAGTGATATTCCCTGCTCGTTGACACGCCTCACAGCTCTTCACCAACTCGTGTGCATCTTTGAAGATGGACGGCCACCAGAAACCAGCTTACAACACCTTCGTGGCAGTCTTGAATGAAGCGAAGTGTCCTCCATAGGATGAGGCATGACAGTGAAAGAGGATGTCTTCCGGTACAAACTGTCCACCCCTCTCTTGTACAAGTAGGGCTCGTCCCAAAAGTAGTCACTCGCCTCTCTCATAAACCTCTTCTTGTGATTGCTGTTGAGATGTGTTGGCTCCTCACCACACACTAAGTAGTTTACAACATCAGAGTACCAGGGAAGATCCTCCTCTTTGAAGCTCAACACCTCCTCAAACTGCCCTTCTAGCTTTCCACAAACAGCCGTAGTGATCGCCATGAGTTGCTCTTCGGGGGGAGAATCATCTAAGGGCAGAGACTCGTTGATCCTTAGCCGAGAGAGATGGTTAACAACTCTGTTTTCTATCCCTTTCTTGTCTTTAATTTCCATATCAAACTCCTGGAGTAAGAGGATCCATCTCAAAAGCCTCGGCTTAGTGTCTTTCTTGGAATAGATGTAGAGCAAAGCTGCATGATCCGTGTAAACTATGGTCTTGGAACCCACGAGGTAAGCTCTGAACTTCTCAAAGGCGAATACAACCGCCAATAGCTCCTTCTCAGTAGTGGTGTACCTCCTTTGCATGTCATCCAAGGTCCTTCAAGCATAGTATATCACGTGCAGCTTCTTATCCTTCCTTTGACCTAGGACAGCTCCCACGGCGTAGTCACTAGCATCGCACATAATCTCGAATGGGAGAGTCCAATCTGGTGCTTGCACTATAGGCGCGGATACTAGGGCTTCCTTGATTGTCACGAAAGATTGCAAACACTCCTCATCAAAGACGAATTCAGCCTCTTTGCACAACAGCCGAGTGAGAGGGCGTGCAATCTTAAAGAAGTCTTTAATGAAACGCCTGTAGAAGCCGGCGTGTCCCAAGAAGCTTCTCACCCCTTTTATGTTAACTGGCGGTTCAAGCTTGTCATCACATCAATCTTTGCTTTGTCGACTTCAATACCCTTCTCTGATATCTTATGCCCAAGCACGATCCCCTCCTTAACCACGAAGTGGCATTTTTCCCAGTTGGCACCAAGTTTGTCTCCTCACAACGTTTTAAAACACTGCAAAGATTCAACAAACACGCAGAAAAGGACGCACCATAGACCGAGAATTCATCCATAAACACCTCTACCATCTCTTCTATTAGATCGGAGAAGATTGACATCATACACCGCTGAAACGTAGCCGGTGCAATACACAACCCGAATGGCATCCTTCGATACGCGAAGGTACCATAAGGGCATGTAAAGGTCGTCTTCTCCTGATCGTTGGGATGGATTGGTATTTGGAAAAATCCACTATATCCATCAAGAAAGCAATAGTAGGGGTGATTAGGAAGTCTTTCAAGCATTTGATCAATAAAAGGCAAGGGAAAATGATCCTTCTAGTAGCAAGATTAAGCTTCCTATACTCAATACACATACGGTGTCCAGTAATAGTCCTAGTAGGTATAAGCTCATCTTTGTCATTCTTAACGACCGTGATCCCTCCCTTCTTAGGCACCACGTGTACGGGAGAAACCTGCGTGCTGTCACTTATGGGATAGATCACGTCAGCCTATAAAAGCTTAAGAATCTCCTTCTTGACAACCTCTTTTAAATTTGGATTCAAACGCCTTTGATGTTCTATAGAAGAGGCGTTCTCATTATCCAAGTGAATCCTATGAGTGCAAAGCATCGGTGAAAGGCCCTTGATGTCATTTAGAGAGTACCCAATGGCCTTCCTATACTTTCTCAACTCAGTTAAGAGTGATTGCAACTCATCATCACGCAAGTTTTCATTCATAATCGCAGGATAGGTTTCGTTAAGCCCTAAGAAAGCATACCTTAGCCCTTTTGGGAGCTCCTTAAGGTCCATCTTTGGGGATAACAGCTCGCTCCAATCATCCTCGTGGCTGTTGCTGTTGTTCTCCTTCTTAGAACCTTCCTTAGAACCCGAGATATGGCCCTTGAGGCTGCTTTCTCCAACCGCTATCCCTTCTGAAATCGAGTCGTCCGGTTTATCTTGCTCTCGATGTCGTCTAGATCGAGCAGTTTTGCTCGATTCACTCACTCGATTTGATGTGGATCGAGTGAGAGATCGGGACGCTGAGTCGATCTCCGGATTGGACCTCAATTTGATCGGAAGGCCTTTCTCGATCTCGGACTCGATTGTTTTCCTGGATCAATCACCCTCCTCGATCTGACTGTCTATTCCTGCACCGGATCGAGTTGTGCTCTCGATTGTCTTGTCGATTTGATCCCTGGATCGAGTAATGTCATCGATCTTGGAGTCAATCTCTAGGCAAACGCCTACATCTTCAAGCACAACTTTCCTCGAATCAAGCAAGTTGACGTACTCCTGAGTCCTCTGATCCACATAACCAAGCTCTCCTGGCTCCTTAGTCAGTGCCAGCTTCAAATGATCTTCCTGAGCCAGCTCTTCCAGCAACTCATCCGCTAAGGCATCCAATGTATCAATGTAGAAAGCTTGCCCTTCTATCGTAGGCTTCTTCAAAACCTCATTGATATCGAAGTCTAGCCTTATATCTTTACCCAAGTGCAAGGCAATCTTCCCGTTCTTGACGTCTATTATGGCGGCGGCGGTAGCTAAGAAAGGTCTACCGAGAATGAGTGGATCCTTTGGCTCTTCATCCATTTCCAACACAACGAAGTCTGTAGGTACGTTCACTCCACTGATCTTCACTGGCAAGTCCTCAAGCAATCCTACGGGTAACCTCACACTCCTGTCAGCTAGTACCAACGAGATTCTACAGTCCTTGAAACGGGTAAATCCGAGTTTCTTTGCCACAGAATGAGGCATCAGATTTATGCTAGCTCCGAGATCACAATGGAAACTCTTTAACTCCAAAGGACCTAAAGCGCAGGGTATAGTGAAGCTTCCAGGGTCTCCCAACTTCTTAGGGAGTATTTCCTTGTGCATCACAGCACTACACTCCTCACTTAGAACAAGCACCTCCTTACTTTCCTTATTCTTCTTCACGAGAGTGTCTTTGAAGAATTTAGCGCATTTAGGCATCATTGTAAGGCAGTCCACGAGAGGTAGCTTGATCTCTACGTCCTTAAGATGCTTCTCAAACAAGACTCTATGCTTCTCTATGAGTTGCTTCTTGAAACGGCCAGGAAAAGGCAGCTTAGGTACATACGTTGGAGGTACATAAGCATCCTTCTCCTTAGTAGTTTGCTTCGCTTTCTTCTTAACAACCGCTTTGTCTCCTCTTCTTGGCCCTTGAATCCGGACATTGTCAAAGTTGATCTCATCATCAGCAGAAAGCTTACCCTCCCCCTCTTGAATTACAACGTCCTCGTTGTTCTTAGGAGTAACCGTAGGTGTTAGCTCTTTGCCGCTTCTTAACGTGATGGTGTTGGCATATTCCTTAGGATTATGCTCACACTTGCCGGTAGGCTATTCTGACCACTTGTACTCGCTTTCCCCTTCTCTAGCTGCTTGATCTTATTGTTTAAGTTGGTGATCTGATTGGAGAAGTCAGTGAGAGACGAGTCTAAATGAGTGTTCATCTCGGCAAACTTCTGGTTTGTAGAGGCTTGCCCTTGGATCAGCTGCTGAAACATGGCCTGAACCGGATCAACTTGTTGTTGCATCGGCTGTTCCTGCTGAGGTGCAAAGCCCGGAGGGTAGTTTGGCGTATAAACCTTGTTGTCTTGATGTTGCCCTTGTAAGTTGTTCGGCCCTTGACCTTGAAAGCTACTACTCGGCTGAAAACCTTTGTTGTAAGGTATGAAAGGTTTTGCTTGCTGAGCAGGGTACACTTGGTCCTTAGGGTTGGCGACGTTGGTACTACGGTAGGAGAGATTGTTGTTCTGGTTGTAGCCTTGGGTGTAGCCGTGAGGTTTGTAATTGTTCTGTCACGCCACCCAATTGGCTTCTTCCTGGCTCAACTCAAGCTCTTCTTGATTCTCATCCGCTTCAACAACAAAGTGAACATGCTTCTGGTTGGCTAACACCAGCTTATCAATCTTCTCATGCAAGGATTTCTGCTCCTTTTCGTGAGACTCTAGCTCAGATCCTCTCGGTGCACGGTCATAATCTTCAGCATAGTTGCCGTCACTCAATGCTAAGTTTTCAATCAGCTCCATGCCCTCTTCTACCTCCTGACCAAGGAAGTTCCCTTTACTAGCCGTGTCAAGCAACAACCTGATCTTTGGTGAAGCTCCGCGGTAGATAGTGCTTAGAAGGGTCTCTTCGCTGAAGCCGTGGTGAGGACATTGGATAGTATAGTCCTTGAATCGTTCCATGGCTTCACTGAAAGTCTCATTATTCCTTTGCGTGAAACCGGTGATCTTGCTTCTTAGCCTTGCCGTTCTTGTGCTAGAGAAGAATTTGGAGAGGAAAGCTTTCTTACACTCGGCCCATGAGGTGATGGTGCCTTGTGGAAGGGTCTTCTCCCAATGCCTAGCTTTGTCTCCGAGTGAAAAGGGAAAGAGACGCAGCTTTAAAGCATCTTCTGATATGCCGTTTATCTTGATCATCTCACATACTTGCTCGAAATTGTCAAGGTGCTCCAAGGGATCTTCCATTGCTAAGCCGTGGAACTTGTTGTTTTGCACCATGGAGATGAAACCTGGCTTAATCTTGAAGTTGTTGTTTTGTACATGAGGAGGAGTGATCCCAAACCTATTGTGATGAGTATTGTGAAAATCCTAAAAACTATATGCAACGACCGAATGGAATGCAAAACTATTTTAAAATTACCAAGAGTGATTGAACTACTACGAGGAACAAACAGAAAAATTAAAATGCAAGGCTATGATTTAAAAAAAATTGACTAGTGGATCGACCACAGGATCGACCACTAGATCGAGCAGTTTGGATCGATTTTGTCTAAAAATGCAAGTATGAAGAAACTAATGACCAGGATGCAGCGAATAACAAGCGAATGACTAACGAAGATGTAAGAATGCTAAGAAAGAAGGGTCTAGGGTTGAGATTCATGGTCCGGGGTTTCAAGGGTCCAAGTTGGGGTTGAAAACTTTAAATCAACTCACTTTGTGAGAATCCCTAAGCCTTGAAAACGAAAACAAGATCCATCCGTGGCTTTCGGTATGGATCACTCCTTCATCCTCTCCTCCAAACCCATGGCTTCTGGTGGAAAGAGAGGTTGAAGGGCAATGAACTCAGATTTCAAACACACGGCCTAACTAGTCCCCTAAACTTCCATGGCTTTTGGGAAAGGGTAACTAGTCTCTAGGATGTGATTTTCAGAGATCTCTGGATCCTGTCAAGGTAAGAGACCTCTCTGATCATAAAGATCTTGGCGTGAGAGTCTTTAAGCCTTAGGGACTAAACATCCTAGAAGAGAAAGCCATTAAGAACAAGAAAACTACCAACTTGAAAACCCCTTAGACCCCGTGAATCCTCTCAACCCCAAGACCCAAATGAAACTACTCGCTACACATGAGAATAACCGAAATAAACATGAAAGATGAAGCGATGAACATGAAAACGATTACTTAAAACTTAAACGATTCAAAATATTCAAGAACAAAGCTCAAAGTCTATCAATGGCGGAGAGTCTCCAAACCAGAGAGAAAAAGCATAAAAAGATAAGAATGAAAAGTGTGTTCGAAAAAAGACATCGCTGCCTTCCCAAAATGGTGAAAACAGCTCGATGGTCCCCCCCCCCCTCGCTAGCGGCCAAAAGCGGTTGAGAGGACAGAGATCGACTTCGGGATCGAGCGGCTCTGGCGATCACTTTCGGACATTGTGTCTTCTACTCGATATGGGTCTCGATCTTCTTCGGCGGATCGAGTGTTGCATCCGATCTTGGTGTCGATCTTCGGTCGGATCGAGTGGTGGACTCGATCCGGCTCTCGCTCTGCATGGCGTCATTTACGTCTGTACCATTTGATCGATTGCTCCACTCGATCTTCGTCTCGATCATTTCCCTTGGATCGCCTGGGCTTCTCGATCTTCTGGTCGATCTCATCTAGGTCTCTGGTCCTTAGCAAACATCTGACGTTCCACGAACCACCACAACAGCTTCAGCACATCCACGAACCTCCACGACCCTAAAGTAGCCAGAAACAACCTGAATGTGATGCAAAATGCAAGGAACATGCGTATGCTGGTGCGAGAATGCTCTAGGACCCTAAGTGATGCAATCTAGTCTAAAGTGTGATGTAAATGCATGAAAAGCTAACTAATATGTATGCAAAATACATGCAATACGCAGTAACATCATCGATCCAAAGAGCATAGCCTAAGTGACCAAAAATCATGGAACGAGAGGGTACAATCGATCTAAGACTTGATGCAATCTGAATCGAGTCCCTGATCGATCAAACCTCTCTATCCTAGTCAACATGGGCATGAGAACGAGTCCTAGATTGACCAAATGGACTCGATCTCGTGCCGAGGTAAGTGATTTCTTTCCCTCTTATCTTCTTTCCCTCCTATTTTTAAATTTGAATTGTTGGCAAGGCAAGAATCTTTGACCATGAAAGATGTGCCTTGACCACACTTTTGTCAAAAACCACTAGTTTTGCCCATGGTTTTTCATTTTTTGTTAGCCTTTATATTTTCCATGAAACCACACACTCTCTCTCATTTGTATTTCGAGTTTTCTAAGGCAAGAGAGAGTGTGATTTTCTTTTCCTAAAGGCTAACAACATCTGCTTTCAATCTTTGCAAAGATAATTTCGGTTTATTGTTTAAAATTTTTTAGAAAAATTTCTTTTATTTTCTTTGGTTGATGGTTAGATGTTAGGGAGTTTAACGAATTTTTAAAAATAGCTAGATATTAGGAAAAATTCTAGATTTAATCCTATCTCTAGATTTCCTTCTCTATTATCTAGATAATATTTTTATAAATTCCCCGAAAATCTAGGGTAATTGTTAAAAAGTTTTTCCTTCTACCTTGGCTTTCTCTCAACATTCGCCGCCTATACTCATCCTTTTGCTTGAGAATTGTGTTTCAGGCACCATGGCTCCAAAGAGAACTAGAGAAGAGACAGCACAAGAGGGAGAAGCTCAAGAAGTGGTTCAAGAGAGGGTCAGATTGACAAAAGAGGAGAAGCAAGCCAAGAAACGGCTAGAAAGGCTTCGGTTCGATCCCACAAAGTTCGCGAGTAGGGATCTTCTGGGTAAGATGGGGATCTTGGGAGACTTTGATCAGCTTCTCAAGAACATTGGGCTCCGGTGCTTATCAATAATGGATTGCCCAACTTATCCCGAGGCAACCTTGTACTTCTTGGCTACTCTGGAGTTCACCTACGAGAATCCGAGTCTTCCTACTCCTTCTCAAGGTCACCTAACCTTCAAGATCAGGAAACAAGCCTATCATCTCTCGATCCAAGAGCTTTGCCAAGCCTATTGTCTGAAGGCTGACGCGAAGCAAGTTGAGTTTCCTGCCTTCACTAAAGCCAACGACTTGTGAGATCTGATAAGCAACGATGATTACAAGCCTAACACGGCGAAGATCAAGAGAGTCCACAGTCCTGTCTTGAGATACACGCTCAAACTCATCGCCAATACCTTCAGTAGACGGTCCGTGGCTCCTACAATCACCAAGAATGAGCTGTGTTTCTTGTTCCAAGGCGTTAAGCATTTGCTGTGTAACCCTAAAGAGAATGACGAGCCAATGGAGGACGAGCTCGGCGATGATGTGAATTATGGATGCATACTGGCTGCCTCTTTGGTGAAGTACAAGGCATGGGCGATGAGATGCAAGGCAAGCTCGGCGCTTATAGGAGGCTTTCTCACTCCGATGTTTGTTCAGGCTGGTGTAACCCTTCCAGACTTCGTTCCTTGCGCAGAGAAAGCCTATATGGATGAGGTTTACATGAGAAACACGGATAGTTTGGGACGCATGCCGGCTGAGGGATTCTTTGCTTACTTGTACATCGATTGTGAGAATGAGAAGTGAGTGTGCATCTTGCCGAACAAGGTGGGAACGGAGCTTCTAGGTGTTGGCAATGTGGAGTTTCTGCCAAGCATTGAGGAATGCTACGCACCTCTAGGAGCCCACAGCCGCACCTCCACGACTTGCTCGCCCTCGATCAGAGTCGTCTACATCCGATGCTGAGATGCCCGAGAGCTTCGTCCTTCCAAAGCTTGAATTGGAGCCGAGAACTAAGGCGGAGAAGTTCCTTGCTTCTGTCGTCGAGATGCAGCGCAAGATCAACAAATGGCAGAGCAAGATGATTACTAAGCTTGCCAAGAAGATCAAGAACTTAAAGAAGAACTCATCAGAGGCATCTTCAAGCGAAGAGGTTGAGCAGCCCGAGAAGAGAAGGAGATCAACTGGTGGGATAGTGATCCGTGAGCCCCAAGGCAACGAGCAAGCTGTACACCGCTCTCTACACGAAGGAGCAAGCAAGAAAAAAAGACAAGGCGGTCACTCAAGACCCTCCTAGCAAGAGCAGGAAGTCTGGAGCATCCTCAAGCTCCAGCCGAGCCTAGCTCCAAGGTACCAACAACCAAATCCTTGTATATACCACGCTTCTTTTGATTTTTGTTTGTGTTTTGACTCCTCTTGAGCTTTGTTTGCCACCGAGACGGTGTCATTCAAGTTTGGGGGAGTGTGTGGTGTGTTTCACATGTTTTCTTTGATCTTATTTTCTGTTATCATCCCTTAAGTCTTGTATTGCATCATAAGGCATAAAAAGAACAAAAAATGATAAAATTTTTAAAAATTTTCAAAAAAATTCATGTAGTTGCACTTGCATTGTAGAATATTGTAGGCTTGAGTCTAGAATTTCTAAAAATCATTTAGGTTGCTGCATTTGCATAGGGACTAAATGATAAACATTTGTTAAGTTGTCAATGTTTGAATTGTTTTCAATGCCTTGGTTGTTTTTTGTTTGATTGCATCTAGTGAGTTTGAAGTTAAGGCTGCACCATACTTTGATTACTTGCATTTGATACTCTAGTCTTATGTTGAAACTCGCTTTGATTTGATGCCAACTCCATCTTAGTAGAACCTTAATCCTGACATTGAATCATCTTGTTTGTGCATTGAAAGCGATTGCATGGCTTACCCATATACATACTTGGATTACCTTATTCCTTTCTTACCACTCTTGCTAATCCAAGTAGCTGATCCTCATCATAATGTGTCAGTTAACCACGCCTTAAACCAAACCTTCTTTCAGACCTAAACACTTTTGCGTGAGTAGTGAGGCCTTATATTGCATCATTTTCAATCCTATCTTAGCAAAAAGTGTTAGGAATAGGGCTGGCAAGGAAAAGCTCCCTTGTAGACACCAGCTTGCATTTTGAGCTTCGTATTAGGTTAGGAGTTTGGGAAAAGGGTTGTTTAAGTGATTTAAGTGCTTTATGTTTACATCTTTACAAAAGAATGAATAGAATGGGATTAGTAGCAAAAGGGGGAACAATTCGTTTGTTGTTAAGTAAAATAGAAAAGGAATGCTCTAAGTTTCAAAGAAGAGAAAGGCGCCAACAATAACAAGGCTTAAGAGGTCATTCAAAAAGAAGAAATCAGACCGAGCCATCCACCAAAGGTGAAGAAAGCGGGGCCAAACATTCAACAAAGGAGAGCAGGTTCAAACAAAGAAGTCAACAAAACTGAAAGAAGAAAAAGGAGTTTTCCCCATGGTGAAGAATGAAGATGATCAAGCGCTTTGGGAAAGGGTAAACTTAGGGGTTAGCTTTGGGTTTCATCTTGGGTAAAAAGGGTAGAAGGGAGCTTTAACTTGCATGCATAAGTGTGCCTTTACCTTTAGCATTTTGCCAAAGATAGGATTCTTTCTTTGAGTGATCCCCTGAGTTTTTAACCCCTTATTCAAATGAGATCATTTTCATCTCATGACCAAGTCCCTTTGACCAAATGCTTTCGCTTGATGTGCTCAAACTTGATCCATTGGTTATCGCTTAATGAATGTTAAGGAGTTGGTTGATTTGAATGCTTGTGTAAGCTAAGCTAGAGTTCATTGCTTGCTTTGATGGGTATGGCTAAAGCTTTTAAAGTAGAACAACCTCTTTGCATCTTAGAACCTATAACTTGGGCGTTGAATCGGTTTTTCCATTGACATCTTTCGTTTTGAGCTTCCGCTTTCAAACCTCTTCTCCTTTCTTGAGTTTTGTTTGCTTGAGGGCAAACAAAAGGCAAGTTTGGGGGAGTTGATATTACCATATATTTTGCATATTTTGCATGCATTTAGGATAGTTTTTCATGCATTCATCTTGCATTATAGGCTAGTTTATTCCATTGGTTGTATTTTAGGTCCTAGGTCCCTTTGCATTCACATTTTGTATATTTCTTGCACTTTTGCATCATTATCAGGTTGTTTGGAGCACTCTGGAGTTGTGGAGGTTATGTGGACGTGAGGAGGATCAGCTAGAAGCTTGTGGACACTTGGAGAGCTCAACCTTGCATGCGAAGGACTCGAGATCGTGTAGCGGATTGAGCAAGGTAGGTCGATCTAGATGAGATCGAGCAGAAGATCGAGTGACCCAAGTCGATTTAAGAGGAAGGATCGAGACCAAGATCGAGAGCGGAGATCGATCTGGAGTACGGACGTAAATGTCGCCATGCAGAACGAGAGCCGGATGAGACCACGACTCGATCATCCAAAGATCGAGCAGAAGATCTGACGAAGTACTCGATCCATACAACCAGATCGACATGCAGATCGAGCATCAAAACGCGATTCCTGAAGACGATCGAGTGCACTGATCGATCTCGGGTACTTTAACTGTTTTTGGAGCGTAGTGGCGGGGACCAGTCCAGCTGTTTGGCCATTTAGGGAAAGAGGCGGCTATCACTTTCATTATCGACATTTTTTCTTTAGCTTTTTGGGTTCTTCGCTCTGATCTTAGGCGAGAAGCCATTGTAGAACATCGAAGCTTTTCATTAGTTTTTGAACTTGAATCGTTTTAATATTAAGCAGTTTTTCTTTAATCGCTCTTAAATCATGCTTAGTTCTTCGTTTATTGCATTTCATTCCGTTTCTTTCATGAGTTGCGAGTAGTTCCTTTTGGGTTTTGTGGTTGAGGCGATTCAATGTGATTTTCTTTTCCTAAAGGCTAACAACATCTGCTTTCAATCTTTGCAAAGGTATTTTCGGTTTATTGTTTAAAATCTTTTAAAAAAATTCCTTTTATTTTCTTTGGTTGATGGTTAGATGTTAGGGAGTTTAACAAATTTTTAAAAATAGCTAGATATTAGGAAAAATTCTAGATTTAATCCTATCTCTAGATTTCCTTCTCTATTATCTAGCTAATAATTTTATAAATTCCCCAAAAATCTAGGGTAATTGTTAAAAAGTTTTTCCTTCTACCTTGGCTTTCTCTCAACATTCGCCGCCTTTACTCATCCTTTTGCTTGAGAATTGTGTTTCAGGCACCATGGCTCCAAAGAGAACTAGAGAAGAGACAGCACAAGAGGGAGAAGCTCAAGAAGTGGTTCAAGAGAGGGTAAGATTGACAAAAGAGGAGAAGCAAGCCAAGAAACGGCTAGAAAGGCTTCGGTTCGATCCGACAAAGTTCGCGAGTAGGGATCTTCTGGCTAAGATGGGGATCTTGGGAGACTTTGATCAGCTTCTCAAGAACATTGGGCTCCGGTGCTTATCAATAATGGATTGCCCAACTTATCCCGAGGCAACCTTGGACTTCTTGGCTACTTTGGAGTTCACCTACGAGAATCCGAGTGTTCCTACTCCTTCTCAAGGTCACCTAACCTTCAAGATCAGGAAACAAGCCTATCATCTCTCGATCCAAGAGCTTTGCCAAGCCTATGGTCTGAAGGCTGACGCGAAGCAAGTTGAGTTTCCTGCCTTCACTAAAGCCAACGACTTGTGAGATCTGATAAGCAACGATGATTACAAGCCTAACACGGCGAAGATCAAGAGAGTCCACAGTCCTGTCTTGAGATACACGCTCAAACTCATCGCCAATACCTTCAGTAGACGGTCCGTGGCTCCTACAATCACCAAGAATGAGCTGTGTTTCTTGTTCCAAGGCGTTAAGCATTTGCTGTGTAACCCTAAAGAGAATGACGAGCCAATGGAGGACGAGCTCGGCGATGATGTGAATTATGGATGCATACTGGCTGCCTCTTTGGTGAAGTACAAGGCATGGGCGATGAGATGCAAGGCAAGCTCGGCGCTTATAGGAGGCTTTCTCACTCCGATGTTTGTTCAGGCTGGTGTAACCCTTCCAGACTTTGTTCCTTGCGCAGAGAAAGCCTATATGGATGAGGTTTACATGAGAAACACGGATAGTTTGGGACGCACGCCGGCTGAGGGATTCTTTGCTTACTTGTACATCGATTGTGAGAATGAGAAGTGAGTGTGCATCTTGCCAAACAAGGTGGAAACGGAACTTCTAGGTGTTGGCAATGTGGAGTTTCTGCCAAGCGTTGAGGAATGCTACGCACCTCTAGGAGCCACAGCCGCACCTCCACGACTTGCTCGCCCTCGATCAGAGTCGTCTACATCCGATGCTGAGATGCCCGAGAGCTTCGTCCTTCCAAAGCTTGAATTTGAGCCGAGGACTAAGGCAGAGAAGTTCCTTGCTTCTGTCGTCGAGATGCAGCGCAAGATCAACAAATGGCAGAGCAAGATGATTACAAAGCTTGCCAAGAAGATCAAGAACTTAAAGAAGAACTCATCCGAGGCATCTTCAAGCGAAGAGGTTGAGCAGCCCGAGAAGAGAAGGAGATCAACTGGTGGGATAGTGATCCGTGAGCCCCAAGGCAACGAGCAAGCTGCACACCGCTCTCTACACGAAGGAGCAAGCAAGGAAAAAGGCAAGGCGGTCACTGAAGACCCTCCTAGCAAGAGCAGGAAGTCTGGAGCATCCTCAAGCTGCAGCCGAGCCTAGCTCCAAGGTACCAACAACCAAACCCTTGTATATACCACGCATCTTTTGATTTTTGTTTGTGTTTTGACTCCTCTTGAGCTTTGTTTGCCACCGAGACGGTGTCATTCAAGTTTGGGGGAGTGTGTGGTGTGTTTGACATGTTTTCTTTGATCTTATTTTCTGTTATCATCCCTTAAGTCTTGTATTGCATCATAAGGCATAAAAAGAACAAAAAATGATAAAAATTTTAAAAATTTTCAAAAAAATTCATGTAGTTGCACTTGCATTGTAGAATATTGTAGGCTTGAATCTAGAATTTCTAAAAATCATTTAGGTTGCTGCATTTGCATAGGGAGTAAATGATAAACATTTGTTAAGTTGTCAATGTTTGAATTGTTTTCAATGCCTTGGTTGTTTTTTGTTTGATTGCATCTAGTGAGTTTGAAGTTAAGGCTGCACCATACTTTGATTACTTGCATTTGATACTCTAGTCTTATGTTGAAACTCGCTTTGATTTGATGCCAACTCCATCTTAGTAGAACCTTAATCCTGACATTGAATCATCTTGTTTGTGCATTGAAAGCGATTGCATGGCTTACCCATATACATACTTGGATTATCTTCTTCCTTTCTTACCACTCTTGCTAATCCAAGTAGCTGATCCTCATCATAATGTGTCAGTTAACCACGCCTTAAACCAAACCTTCTTTCAGACCTAAACACTTTTGCGTGAGTAGTGAGGCCTTATATTGCATCATTTTCAATCCTATCTTAGCAAAAAGTGTTAGGAATAGGGCTGGCAAGGAAAAGCTCCCTTGTAGACACCAGCTTGCATTTTGAGCTTCGTATTAGGTTAGGAGTTTGGGAAAAGGGTTGTTTAAGTGTTTTAAGTGCTTTATGTTTACATCTTTACAAAAGAATGAATAGAATGGGATTAGTAGCAAAAGGGGGAACAATTCGTTTGTGGTTAAATAAAATAGAAAAGGAATGCTCTAAGTTTCAAAGAAGAGAAAGGCACCAACAATAACAAGGCTTAAGAGGTCATTCAAAAAGAAGAAATCAGACCGAGCCATCCACCAAAGGTGAAGAAAGCGGGGCCAAACATTCAACAAAGGAGAGCAAGTTCAAACAAAGAAGTCAACCACACTGAAAGAAGAAAAAGGAGTTTTACCCATTGTGAAGAATGAAGATGATCAAGCGCTTTGGGAAAGGGTAGACTTAGGGGTTAGCTTTGGGTTTTATAAGTCTTTAGGATCATCTTGGGTAAAAAGGGTAGAAGGGAGCTTTAACTTGCATGCATAAGTGTGCCATTACCTTTAGCATTTTGCCAAAGATAGGATTCTTTCTTTGAGTGATCCCCTGAGTTTTTAACCCATTATTCAAATGAGATCATTTTCATCTCATGACCAAGTCCCTTTGACCAAATGCTTTCGCTTGATGTGCACAAACTTGATCCATTGGTTATCGCTTAATGAATGTTAAGGAGTTGGTTGATTTGAATGCTTGTGTAAGGTAAGCTAGAGTTCATTGCTTGCTTTGATGGGTATGGCTAAAGCTTTTAAAGTAGAACAACCTCTTTGCATCTTAGAACTTATAACTTGGGCGTTGAATCGGTTTTTCCATTGACATCCTTCGTTTTGAGCTTCCGCTTTCAAACCTCTTCTTCTTTCTTGAGTTTTGTTTGCTTGAGGGCAAGCAAAAGCAAAGTTTGGGGGAGTTGATATTACCATATATTTTGCATATTTTGCATGCATTTAGGATAGTTTTTCATGCATTCATCTTGCATTATAGGCTAGTTTATTCCATTTGTTAAATTTTCGGTCCTAGGTCCCTTTGCATTCACATTTTGCATATTTCTTGCACTTTTGCATCATTATCAGGTTGTTTGGAGCACTCTGGAGTTGTGGAGGTTATGTGGACGTGAGGAGGATCAGCTAGAAGCTTGTGGACACTTGGAGAGCTCAACCTTGCATGCGAAGGACTCGAGATCGTGTAGCGGATTGAGCAAGGTAGGTCGATCTAGATGAGATCGAGCAAAAGATCGAGTGACCCATGTCGATTCAAGAGGAAGGATCGAGACAAAGATCAAGAGCGGAGATCGATCTGGAGTACGGACGTAAATGACGCCATGCAGAACGAGAGCCGGATGAGACCACGACTTGTTCATCCAAAGATCAAGCAGAAGATCTGACGAAGTACTTGATCCATACAACCAGATCGACATGCAGATCGAGCATCAAAAGGCGATTCCTGAAGACGATCGAGTGCACTGATCGATCTCGGGTACTTTAACCGTTTTTGGAGCGTAGTGGCGGGGACCAGTCCAGCTGTATGGCCATTTAGGGAAAGAGGCGGCTATCACTTTCATTATCTACATTTTTGCTTTAGCTTTTTGGGTTCTTCGCTCTGATCTTAGGCGAGAAGCCATTGTAGAACATCGAAGCTTTTCATTAGTTTTTGAACTTGAATCGTTTTAACATTAAGCAGTTTTTCTTTAATCGCTCTTAAATCATGCTTAGTTCTTCGTTTATTGCATTTCATTCCGTTTCTTTCATGAGTCGCGAGTAGTTCCTTTTGGGTTTTGGGGTTGAGGCGATTCAAGGGTCAAAAGGGGTTTATGCTTTGTGTTTTCCTTGTTCTTCATCTATTTCCTTCTAGGATCTTGGGGTCTTAAGTCTTAGAGAGCCTTGGAAAAGGTCTCTATGATTCCAAGGCTATCTTACCCTGACCGGATTCAGATGTCCTAGAAAACCAGATCCTAGAGACTAATATTTCCTCACCCAAACGCCATGGTTGTAGAGGAGGTTAGTTAGGCCATAGATTGAAATCTGTTTTTCTTTGCTCTTTGATCTCTTTTTCCACCAAACGCCATGGGTTTGGAGAAGAGATCGAGGAAGTGAACCATGCCACACGCCATTGATGGTTCTTGTTTTGTTTTCAAGGCTTAGGGAAAGCTCATCAATGAGTAGATCTAAACGTTTTCAAACCAAAGCTTAACCCCTGAACACTCTTGAATATGACCCTCGATCCTGAACCCTCCTTTAGCATTTTTAAACCTCAAGTAATCATCTTTTAGTCATAAAGTTGCATTCTTGTTCATTAGAAGTCGTTTTGCCTTAAGTTGTTAGATCGGTCAGTTTTACTCGATTCAGTGCTCGATCCAGTGGTCGATTCGATTTTTAGTTCTTAGTAGATTTGTATTTTTAATCTTCTGCTTTTTCCTAGTTGTACTTAACCCTCTTCCAGGGATTTTAAAATTGTTTTGCATCTCATTTGGTCATTGCATTTAGTTTTCTTCGATTTTACCAATCATTTTCCCGATTTGCTTAGATTTGTTTCACACTTGCATTCTTAGTGTTCTTCCTGCTTCCTAGGTTGGATTGATACCCCTTACTGCTATACTGCACCATTGTTGTGGTTTGGGATTTGATACATCACCTGACTTACATAAAAATCCTAGTACCACTTGTAGATTCTTTTCCCTTCCTAAACAACTGAACCAAGCAATCTCCACACAACTGTCCTATTTTCTCTTCCCTTGATCTTTTCTTTCTGATGATTTTTTTATTTTAAGCTCTTTCTCAATTTTTTTTACAGCCTAAAATATGGTGCTACTCAATACTTGTGTTCCTTGTGAGGAGACAGGTTCTTGAGTGTGTTCATTACTGTTGTTCCTTGTGAGGAGACGAGGTCATGAATGCACCATTCTTTTGACTCAAACTTTTAAAACTATATCAGGGAAGATCAAAGAGAGACTATGTCTTAACATACTTATCTGTGTTAGAAGAGAGAATCAAGATCAATGAGTTTCAAGTACCAAGACAAGAAGTTTTAAGTTCATTAAGGTGGAGCTAACAACAAATTTTCCAGATTCTCTAAGAACCTAAACCTTCATTGCTAGACTGATCTACCTATGAAAGACTTGTAATCAACATCTGTGGCAATGGTTCTTATAAGCATCAATATTTTGTGGTTAGTTCCAAGAAAAAACTGACACTTTCAAAAATTTTGACTCAATAAAACAGGTTTTGACTCAACTTTGAGACTCTAAAAATCAAAAACAATGTACACAATGTCAGCAACGACCTCCCACTGACTTAAACAACACTGTCCTCAGTGTTATTAAGGACGAAATTGGTAAAAATAAGCAATGAAACGGTTTGCACATAGATGAGAAAGTGGTACTTGTGTCTGCGCGTGGTGTCGATCGACACCACATGGTTGGTGTCGATCGACACCCTGTCCGCAAAACAGAATGGGATGACCCAAACATGTGTAATTTTTGCAAGTTAGATTGTTAGCTGAAGTTCTCCCAAGTCAAGACTGTTAGGAACACTCAAGCCGACAATTAAAAGCAACAATATAATCCACAATCTCATAAGTTCAAACAAGTTTCAAAACATAATCAAAGCTGACAAACTGACTCAAAACAAAGACATAAAAACTGACTCAAGAGAAATGAAAAAGAACAACGGGAAAAGAAAATGTAACCAGGATAGATAGAGGAACTAATCCTCATCCTCATCGCGAGGAGGCGAGTGGGGACGAACACAACCGCAGTTGGACAACACTGAGATGGCGTTCCATAGCGCCTGAACACTCTGGACCATGAAGCGCTGAAAAGTGGCCTGCTCCATCGGAATGTCTGGAATCTCTGGGAGCCCATATTGACTAATAGGCTCAGGCAGTGTATGGGTGCGTGGTGCTCTCGCTCGACGAGATGGACCTCCAGCAAGGCCCTCAACAGGTGCATCCTCAGCAGTAGAAGCAGCAGCTCGTGAAGATCCTCCTCTACGCCTGGTAGCTGGCGCGGATCGCAGTAAAGTAGTATCGGGCTGAAAGCTGTGGGAGTCTGTCTGAAGTGTAGTGAGAGCAGGCTTTGGTAGCGGAATCAGACATCGCTGACCAGTGTAGCTGACAAAACTCCATAGCGGCTCATCTTCCGCGATCCAATGTGTCCTCCTCAAGTAGTCCATGTCCAGGAGGTGGCGCTCAGTCACAACTCTGCAAGTCGACGTATCGATGTTGCAGTAGTGGAAGATGGGAGTGAGAAGGCTACCAATACTCTCGGGCTTGCCCCAAGCTTCGGTGAACACCTTGGTCTTCAGCGAAGCCAAGTGATGGGCAAAGATGGCGCCCATGTTGACATCACTGTCGCTCGCATCTTTCCGGGCTCAGACTTGCACAGGAGTGTGGTGGAGAAGAGGTGTGGAAGGAGGCGCAGCAGAGGATGGCGCACATCTGTCGGAGTGGACCTCTTAGAGTAATACATCCCATTCCCGAAATGGGACCAGAAACTCTGCAGGTTAGGAAACGGTGTCAGAAGAGAGACGCCAGTGCACGTCGAATCGAACCCGTAGATGCGACAGAGCGCAATGAAGTTGATCCTGTACCTGATACCTCGGATGATGAATGTGAGAGTGCCCTCATCCGCTCTCTTGACGTTCTCATTGGTGTAATACACTGTGGCAATGAACTGGCGTACTAACTCAGGGTATAGGTCGTTCTGCTTGGTCGCCATGGTACCCAAACCAATCTTTTGCGCTGAGCCTGTGTCGAGCAGGGTGTCGACCTCGGTCGATATCCCTTGGCCTCGACCCTTTTTTTTTTTTGAAACACATAGAGACAAAAATGTGTTTGTAAAAACTAAAAATTAGACTAAGTATGTACACTCACCAGTGGGTTGCCTCCTACCAAGCGCTCGTTTAACATGATTAGTTTGATTGTCCTCAGGATCAGGTTGTGGGTGCATCTGCCAAAGGTACAATCTGTCCTTCGGGAATTGCAGCCTTCGCCCAGTAATGCTTCACCCATTGCACATTGACAACTAACTCCCTGCCTTATGGAGTTGATAGAACAATTGCACCATATGGCCGGATTTACTTGATGGTGAAAGGACCTGACCAACGAGACGCAATTTTCCAGGAAATAATTGTAAACATGAGTTATACAAAAGTACCTGGTCATTTGGTTCAAAGTTTCTGGCAAGGATCTTCTTGTCATGGTAAGCCTTAGTCCTTTCCTTGTACAGCTTTGAGTTCTCATATGCATGATGTCTGACTTCATCCAACTCATTGAGCTGCATCTGGCGCCTCTCTACCATGCTTTCCCATAAAGAAAATGGAATGGGGTGGCGCCAAGTGGTGTCTTGAATGCTGTCTTGTAGGCCCAAAGTGCATCATCCAGCTTGGCTGACCAATCTTTTCTTGTCTTTCCAACTGTCTTCTCCAGGATTTCTTTGATCTGCATGTTGGAAACTTCAACCTGACCACTTGTCTGAGGGTGGTAAGGTGTAGCAACCTTGTGGTGAACTCCGTATTTCTATAGCAGCTTCTCAAACACTCTATTAATAAAGTGCTTTCCACCATAACTGATCACATTCCGTGGCACTCCAAATCTGGGAAAAATGATGGTCTTGAACAGCTTCAGGACCAGTGCAGAGTCATTGTGTGGACTGGCAATTTCTTCCACTCACTTGGAGACATAATCCACTGCAACCAGGATGTACTTGTTCCCATAAGATGAAGGAAAGGGTCCCATGAAATCGATGCCGCAGCAGTCAAAAACTTAACATCAAGTATGAAGTTATGTGGCATCTCATGTCTCTTACTGATCTTCCCTCTCCTTTGGCAGACATCACATTGTGAGATGAATGTCTGAGCATCTTTGAACACTGTAGGCCACCAGAAACCTGCTTGTAGAATCTTGGAGACAGTCTTGAAAGTAGCAAAGTGTCCTGCATACTCAGATCCATGACAGTGGAACAACACATTCTGAACTTCAACTTCTGCAAGACATCTTCTGTAGATTCCATCTGAGCAATGCTTGTACAAGTATGGCTCATCCCAGTAATATCTCCTAAGTTCTCTCATGAATTTCTTCTTCTCATAGCCTTTGAGGGTTGGAGGGACCTCATCTGCAGCTAGGTAGTTGGCAATATCAGCATACCAAGGCCTAGAAGAGGCTGTAACTGCGAAGATAGGCTGAGAGAAAACATCACGCAGATTAATGCAGTACGCGACTGGTGTCAATCGACACCAATGGGGGTGTGTCGATCGACACCAAGTCTGTGTCGACTTGGTGACGAGCTTGCTGTCGATCCTGCTCGATATTGGTCTGCCTCGAGATTGGTGTCGATCGACACCAAGTGGTGGGTGTCGATCGACACCTTGTCTGCAGCTCGAAAAAGCTGTGAATCATCCACATCTGGAGGCTGCAACCTTGCCTCAATGAGGTATATATTCTCCTCTGGCAGGAAATCATCAATGGGGACGTTGTCTTCAATCCTGATTCTTGAGAGGTGATATGCTACCCCATTCTGAATCCCTTTCTTGTCCCTTATCTCAATATTCAAACTCTTGGAGCAACAAAATCCATCTCAACAGTCTTGGTTTTGCATCCTTCTTTTGCATCAAGAACTTGAGAGCATAATGGTCTGTATGTACAATCACCTTAGCTCCAACCAAGTACTGTCTGAACTTTTCAAATGCAAATACCACAGCCAACAGTTCCTTCTCAGTGGTTGCATAATTCTTTTATGCTTCATCAAGAGTACTACTTGCATAGTAGATGGCATGATGCTTCTTTTCCTTCCTCTGACCCAAAACAGCGCCCACTGCAAAGTCTGAAGCATCACACATCATCTCAAATGGTAGATCCCAATCAGGAGGTTGCACAATGGGGACGCTCACTAAGGCTTGCTTGATTTGCTGGAAGGCTGAAAAACACTCTTCAGTAAACTCAAACTTCACATCCTTGCATAGCAGAGCTGTGAGTGGTCTTGGAATCTTGCTGAAATCCTTAATGAACCTCCTGTACAATCCAGCATGTCCCAGAAAGCTTCTCACTGACTTCACACACTCTGGTGGCTGCAGACTTGTCATCACTTCGATTTTGGCCTTGTCCACCTCAATGCCTTCTCCAGAAACTCGATGCCCAAATACAATCCCATCTCTGACCATAAAGTGGCATTTCTCCCAGTTCATAACTAGGTGCTTCTCTTCACATCTTGCAAGCATTGAAGGAGGATCCATATACTGAAAAATTATCCATGAAGACCTCCATATACTTCTCAATCTTATCAGTGAAGATGGACAACATGCACCTCTGGAATGTCGCAGGAGCATTACAAAGTCCAAATGGCATCCTACGATATGCAAAGGTGCCATAGGGACAAGTAAATGTGGTCTTCTCCTGGTCGTCTGGGTGAATGGGGATCTGATTTGCCAACCTTTCCAGCATCTGGTCAATGAATGGCAATGGGAAGTGGTCCTTCCTTGTTGCAGCGTTGAGCTTCCTGTAGTCAATGCACATTCTGTGTCCAGTGATGGTCCTTGTAGGAATCAGCTCGTTCTTCTCATTTTTCACCACTGTGACTCCTCCTTTCTTTGAACCACATGTATTGGACTGACCCACGTGCTGTCTGAAATGGGATAGATGATCCCACCAGCTAGAAGCTTCATGATTTCCTTCTTAACCACATCTTGGAAATTCGGATTCAGCCTCCTCTGGTTCTCAATCGATGACTTTGACTCATCCTCAAGGTGTATCCTGTGCATGCACAACTCTGGAGAGATACCTGAAATGTCATCAAGAGAATAGCCAAGAGCCTTGCAAAAAGTGCGCAGCTTACTTAGCAGTAAAGTGAGCTCTGCTAAGATAAGAGATATTCTGGTTGGCTGGAAATCAGTCATGCCCAAGCTGACAGCAGCTGAATGAGGCATTAAGTTAACACTTGACCCCAAATCACATAATGACCTCTCAAACCTTTCAGAAAATATTGTGCAGTCTAGAACAAAGCTCCCAGGATCAGTCAGCTTCTCTGGTATCTTGTTATGTATCACTGCACTCACTTGCTCTGAAATCAGCATTGTCCCTTGCTCCAGCCCCAGATTTTTGGTCATCATTCTTTTCACATATCTCTTGATCACAGGAGTAGTCCTTATAGCATCTATCAAAGGAATCTCCACCACAAGCTTATCCATGATCGCTATGATCCGAGCATCCTCCAGCTCTTGTTTAGTCTTCTTCTGGTTCCTTGGATAAGGCACCTTTGGCTTGTAGACCCTCTCTTCTCCACTGTTTGGAGTCTGAAAAATCGCAGCTTGCTTCTGTGGTGGGTGTCGATCGACACCAGGGGCTGGGTGTCGATCGACACTAGCCTCTGCAGGTGGTGTCGAGCGTCCTTCGAGCTGCTTATCGACCTCGCTCGATATCTCTTCGCCTCGAGTCGAAGAACCGTGAAGTTCATCTGGTATCGATCGACACCGAGGGGTTGGTGTCGATCGACGCTCTTCAAAATTAGCGAAATCTTCATCTTTAAACTCCTGCAGTTGCTTGAAATCCTCTGTACTCAGGCCCTTTTTCTGCATTGGTTGCAGATTCTTTCCACTCCTCAGTGTGATGGCGTTGACAGAGTATCTTGGGTTGGTATCTGTTCTTCCTGGAAGAAATTCATCTTGCCTTTTCATAGCTCCAGCAGTTTGAGCCACTTGTGTATCCAAAGTCTTAACATGAGTGTTCAGAGCTTCGATTTTTCCATTCAGGCCCTGATAGAGGGCGTCAATCTTGCCATTGAAATCAACTGTGATCTTCTGCTAACCCTCTAGCAACTGCTCAAGCATGGCTTCCATCTTGCTTGAAGCTGATGGTGCTGGTGTAGGCTGATAAGATGAGGAGCCATAATTCATGCTGAAGTTGTTCTGGTAAGGCTTCTCGTATTCAGTCTTATGAAACTGAGGCTTGGGAGTGTATCCAGAAGAACTCTGGTTTCCTGTGAAGTTGTTTCTCTGCATGTTCCCACTGAATCCTCTGTTTCCTTGCTGATTGTTGTATCTTTGACCCTGAAAACCAGCTCGATTGATGTAGTTGACATCTTCTTCTTCAAACTCCTCAGCTGGCTCAAATGTCTCAACCTCAGCAGCAAACTGAACAGGCTTCTTAACCACCAATAGGTTATGAACAGAATCCAGCTTAGCCTTCATCTCAGCAGCAAAAAGATTGCTCCCTGCATTTCCAGCGTTTTTCTGTCTCTCAAAATCAGCATTCTTTGTGCTGTTGCTGGAAGCTAGGTTCTCTATCAGTTTGATGACGTCAGCTGGGATTCTAGTGTTGAAGTTCCCATTGCTTGCTGCATCTAGAGCCAGTTGGTACTTTTAATCAACACCTCTAAAGAAAATACCCAGCAGCTGTACTTCATTGAAACCATGGTGTGGACAGTCCCTTTGGTACAGCTTGAATCTCACCCATGCTGCTTTGAAAGCTTCAGTAGGACCTTGGGAGAATGTTGTTATTTTTGTCCTCAACTCCTCTGACCTTGCATCATCATAGAAGTTGTTGAGGAAAGCAGATTTGGTGTCCTCCCACGTGGTCAAAGAGCCCGCTTCCAGCTGTTTCAACCAATGTGCTGCATCTCCTCCCAAAGAGTGAGGGAAAAGCTTGCAGAATAGGAAGTCATTGCTCAAATTTACCTTTAGAGCTACTCTCTCAAATTAAGAGATCATTGAAGTACTTCGGGATCCAATTCACAAGGACTTAAAACTATTACTCAACAGACTTTAGATTCAAATGAAGCTAAGCAGTCGATAATAAATAAAACTATATAGTAAAACGAAGGTAACAAGATCAGGAGCGGGTTATGAGTTCTTAAAATCAATAGAGACAAGGCGTTAGGAAATGAGAAATTCGCAGGTTGACCTAAATCACAGACTACAGACTAAAAGGAATATTTATTAAAACCGTTCTAGAACTCGAAAACATGAATGTAAAACCAATCGACTTCCATCGCAGAGGTTAACTATGATCAAGTTCTAGAATTCCAAATTCCTTTGCAAACTCTAACAGCCTAAGCAAGCATTTTAGTTCAGGTTTGATATGTTCACAAAATCACTTATCCAAATTCCTTTGCAATCAGTTATTTTGCTCATCTAAGATAAATCTGGTGATTAACAATGTTTCCACATCTATTAAACAACCTAAGATCTGATTTCTAGGTGATCAATCTTAAAACCAGTGTTAAAGCAATCTAGATGAAGAACCAAACGATTTATCCCTTCAGTTTTGTAGCTCTAACAATTGATTATCAACCTTTGAATAATCCAAAACCTAACTAACAGATTACTCAGACATAGCAGGTGAAACACAAATCATGACTGAATAATTTTGCATTAAGAAATAGAGTAAAAGATGAAGGGGGTTTGAAATTCTTCTCTACAGAGTATGGATTTGTCTCCCCAAAAGCTCTATATCAAATCTCTCTCTTAGGTCTCAATAAAAACCAGATGATAGCCTAACAATGGCTTAGAAAACCTAAATACAAGTCTAAACACGAACTGGGGTACTTTTGCAAATAATCAAAAACTTCTGGGCCAAGTTGCAAACTCTTCAAAAGAGTTTTTAAAGCTCTTTGCTAGTCCACGATCGGTGTCGATCGACACCAAGGGGTGGGTGTCAATCGACACCGTGGTTCATAGTGCTCTCCGACTTGGTCTTTTCAGCATCAGCTTCAACATAGCTCCAAAAGGCCCCAAAACTCACAGTTATGCTCCAAACGTTCCTAGACCTGCAAAGACTCTGTAGGACTCGAAAAATACCAAAAAGACTCTATAAACACTTATATCATGGTCAAAACCAGCAAAAACATGATATATCAACCCTCCACAAGAGTGATCAACCAAGGAAAGTCAAGCTAAGGACGTTAAACAAGCACACTTGGGAGGTATTCTTTTGTTATCCTTGTACATATTATTGCATCTTATGTTTGTCTTTGTGTTTTTCTTTCAATAACAGGAGCAAGTGGGGTTTAAGGCAAGTTGTTAGAAGTCTGGGAAACAAAAACAGATGCATCTTGACTACCATCGATCACCGTATCGATCAAAGCCAGATCGATACAGACCTATCGGTCTGACCATCGGTCATGAAGTGATCGATGGTTGTGGAGCCAAAGATGCATCAGCCAACCCATCGGCCAGTTATGATCGATAGGGGAAATGATGTGCAAAATATAAATCCTATCAGTCACCGTATCGATCAGAATGTGACAGATGGAAACAAATCGGTTGTATTTTGTTCACCCTATCGATCAGAATGTGACCGATGAGATTTGGCAGGAGAGCCATCGGTCAAGACCATCGGTCTGGGAGAGACTGATGCAGCCCCATCGATCAACCTATCGGTCTGGGAGAGACCGATACACTCCTCCAGTCTGCCAAAACTCCTTTAAAGGTACACAACTTCTTTCCTTTCCTTCTAAATCCTTCTGAGTACCCTTTATAACTCTCCTTTAAGCTTCCATTACACAAGGAACTGTGTAATTTAAGTGTGGGGGAGGGCATTGCATTTGACATTTTGTTTTGTTTTCTTATTTTCTCTTTTGCATATTTGAGTCCCATGCATTCATGCATTCATCATTATGCACCAAAAATCCATAAATTTATAAATTTTTAAAAAATTTTGGAATTAAAAAGATCATTTAGTTGCACTTGCATAACTAAGATTGAGTCTAGATGCATTTCATATAGGTTTGCATACATTTGCATAAGGAGTAGATGATAAACACTTGTCAAGGTGTTAATGTTTGAGTTGTTTTCAATGCTTTGGTTATCTGTTGTTTGATTGCATTGAAGTGAGTTTGAAGTTAAGGCTGCTCCATATCTTGACCACTTGCATTGATATTCCTGTCTTATGTTGAAACTTGCTTTGATTTGATGCCATCTCTGTTTATTAGAACCATAATCCTGACATTTAATTATTATGTTTATGCATTCAGAGTGATCACATGGCTACCCATATACATACTTGGGTTATCTTCTTTCCTTCTTACCACTCTTGTTAACCCAAGTAGCTGATCCTCATCATTATGTGACAGTTAACCACACCCTAAACCAGTCACGCTTTCTGAACCTAAACACTATTGTGAGAGTTGTGAGGCCTCGCATTGCATTATTTTCGATTTTATCTTGGAAAAAGTGTTAGGAATAAGGCTGGCAAGGAGAAGCTCTCTTGTAGACACCAGCTTGCATCTTGAGCTTGGTATTAGGTTAGGAGTTTGGAAAAGGGTGGCATAAGTGGTTTGAGCTTTACTGTTTTGTCTTTTAAAAAGAAAAGAAAGAAGTATGGGATGGTAGTAAGGGGGACAAGTTAGAATTGTGGTAAAGCACAAAGGGGATATAAGCTCTAAGTGTTTAAAGAAAGAAGGCGCCAGCAGAAAGGCTATGAAAAGAGGTCCATCAAAAGAAGAAATCAGACCTAAGGAAATCCACCAAAAGGCTATGAAAAGAGGTCCATCAAAAGAAGAGATCAGACCTAAGGCAATCCACCAAAGGTGAAGAATGGCGCCTGATCAACAAAAACAAGCAAGTCCCAATAAAAAGGAGCAACCACAGAAACAAAGAAAAGAAGTTTCCCCCAGCCATGAAGAAGAAGAAGGGTTAGGGTTTAGTTAAAGGGTAGACTTAAGGTTTCATTTTGGGGTTTAGAAGTTAATAGGTTCATTTTTGGGTAAAGGGTAGAAGAGAGCTTTGACTTGCATGCATCAGTGTGCTTTTACCTTTAGCATTTTACCTAAGATAGAGTCATTTCATTGAGTGATCCCTGTTGTCTTTGACCCATTATCTGGATGAGATCATCTTCATCTCATGACCATGTCCCTTCAACCAAATGTGTTTACTTGACTCGCATAAATTTGATCCATTGGTTACCATTAATGAATGTTAAAGAGTTAGCTGATTTGAATGCTTGTGTAAGCTAAGCTAGAGTGCATTGTTTGCTAAGATAGGTATGGCTAAAGCTTTTGAAGCAGAACAATCTCTTTGCATCTTAGAACCTAGAACTTGAGCATTGATTCAATTTTTCCATTAGCATCTTTAGTTTTGAGCTCCCACTTCGAAACCCCACTCTCCCATCTATTCTTATTTGCTTGAGGACAAGCAAAAGGCAAGTGTGGGGGTGTCGGTATCTCATGCATTTACATCATTTAGGCTTGCATTTTGTTCATGTTTTGGTCTCCTTTTGCATGCTTTCTCTCTTCTTAGTCCCATTTTCTTCTCCTTTTAGAGTTATGTTGCATTTAGGTTGTAGTTTGCATTTTCCATGCATTAAAGATGTTTCTAGGTACTTAAGAAGCTAAAAGGAGCTGGGAGGAGTTGTGGGAATGAATCAAGGAACTATCCAAGCTGAGAAAGAGCATGAAGAGCCAAGGAAGATGTTTTCTGGAGTCCAACCGGTCAAGCTATCGATTAAGTCAAGACCGATAAGGGAGCTATCGATCAGACCATCGGTCAAGGAGTGATCGATGAGAATACATCGTCCATACCATCGATCACCCTATCGATCAGACAGTGACCGATGGATACCAATCAGATGTATTTCGGCCAGACCATCGATCACTTTCAAGACCGATAGCATCCTATCGATCAGACCATCGATCACTTATGATCGATAAGATTCCAGACGAAATACCACTTATTTACAATTTTGTCATTTTCGCCCAAACTTCTATAAATACGAAAAATCCCTAATTTTTGGGAACATCTCTTTATCCAACAGTTCTCTCATCTTTTGTTTTCTGTTGAATTTGTAATTTGAGTCTTTTCTTGATTTCAATATAAGTTTACATTTATTTTCTTGCTTAATCTCCCTAATCATGATTAGCTATCTCTTTCTCTTTAAATTGACTGTTTTAATGGTGCTTAGTGGGTAGTCTTTTAAGAGAATTGAGATGGGTTAGGTTTAGGGAATTTCAAACTCTATCTATGATTGCTTAGTGTTAATTCTTCTATTTGCTTTCTTGATTGCTGTGTTTAATGCTTGATTAGCCCTAGCTAGGTTGATTAGGATCTTAGGCTCATTTTATGCCCACCAAGTGTTTGATGAAATGCCTGAACTGCTTTGCAAAAGAATTGCTTATCCTAGCTCAAGAGATTGACTGTCTAGGGAGTGATTTGGCAATATAGGATTGATAGAATTGTCTTAATGCTTGCTGTTAGTCATTTCACTAATGAGAATTAGTTTTTGACTTGATGATTAGCAAAGAGATTAGTGCCAAGAGATTGGATTTGTCATATAAATGAATCCTATGCATAAGGAATATCATTGTGTGAGTTTGTAAGCATCATAGGTTGAGTTGAGAGTTCCCTAGCACCATTTATCCCATCTTAAGTCCCATCATTTCTCTGTTTTTAGTTGAATTCGAATTTGCTCTGTTTTGCTTTTATTTTAGTTGATTTTCTTGCTTTTCAGTCTTTGTTTGATGTTCTTTTGACTTCTGTTTGATCATTTAGGTTGTTAGACACTTCAATCTTATCTATATCTGCTTGAATTAAGAGTTCTATTGCATTCCTACTACTTCATCCTCCCCTTTTGGATTGATAAAACCTATGCTATACTACAATTGATAAGTACAAGCTTGGGTGATTGAATCAAGTCCTAAAAAGTCTTGTATCAGAATTCTTGTTTTGGTGGCGTCGGCTAATGATTCTCTATTCCTCCCTCTTACAGGCTGATATCATAAGCGTGCATCTAGCCGCATGCACCTCCGTCCTTCAGGCCCAGGTATCCTTGCTCTAGGAGTTGCTGGCTTCGAAGTCCGCGGAGATCAAACGGGTGTGAGAGGAGAAGAACCAGCATTACCGTGAAGTCGTTCGAGTCCGGATACCGCTTGAGTGGCTCGAGGGGGATATCAAGCGTCTGGTGTCTGTTCGTGATCCAAAGTTCACTTCTGATTCTGGAAAGAGATTCATAAAGAGTTTGGGAGAAAGATACACATGAGTACTTATCATCCGCAAACGGATGGTCAGTCTAATATGACCAACATGTCGTTAGAGGACATGCTGAGAGCGTGTGTACTGGACTGGGGTGATAACTGAGAAAGTTATCTACCAATTGCTGAGTTTGCATATAACAACAATTACCATAGGAGCATTGAGATTTCTCCGGATGAAGCGTTGTACGGAAGGCTGTGTAGAACATCGCTATGTTGGACCAAGTTGGGGTGCAGAGTGAGATAAGACCAGCTGTGGTCGAAGAGACTACTGAAAAGATCAGGTTTCTGAAGGTTGAGCTGAAAGAGGCTCTAGACCGACAAAAGATTTATGCTGATAAGCGCCGTAAGGACATAAAGTTCAATGTGGGCGATCTGATTTATCTGAAGGCTATGACTTACAAAGGGAAAAGCCGAGAAATGTTTGATGCTAAGTTGAGTCCAAGATACATGAGAACGTACCAGATTCTGGAAAGGATTGGAGCAGTGGCGTATAAGTTGGACTTACTGCCGATACCAGACTGTGATATCTGAACCACCTTCGGAATTGAAAGGGGATCTGACAGTGGAAGGTAGACCGATCTGAGTGGTTAACCGGAAAGAAAAGCTTAGATGTGGTTACCACAATGTGTTTCATGTGTCGCAGATGAGAAAGCACATAACCGAACGTGAGACTGTGATATCTGAACCACCTTCGGAATTGCAAGGGGATCTGTCCGTGGAAGGTAGACCGATTTGAGTGGTTAACCGGAAAGAAAAGCTTAGACATGGTACGAGGGTCCAGATGATCCGAGTTGTCTGGGACTGTAATGGAGATGAGCAAACTACTTTGGAAGTAGAGTCTAAGATGAGTACAAGGTTCCTGAAATGGTTTGAGAAACTTCAGGTAGAAGAACCGGATTGAGGGACGAATCCAAACCAAGTGGGGGAGAGTTGTAGCATTCGTATCTGAGAAAATCTGGAATGATCGAACCGGACATGAGGTTGTCCGAAGGAACGTAAGTTCAGTCAAGTGAAAATCCGTATAAATGGGAGGTCCAGACTATAGTCGAGTGATGACTGGGAAATAGTCGAAGGATGGCTGGGTTGGCCGAGCAGTGATGCAAGAGTTTTTGGGCTCTTGTTGTTAATCACCCAAGCTTGTACTAGTAAGTTGTAGCATAGCTTAGGGTTTTTGTCAATCCAAATGGGTTTTGTTGAAAACAGAAGAGATATGAGCAGAAATCTATAAGTCAAGCAAGCACAGAAGAGTTTTTGTTGCCTAAGCAACCAATCTATCATCCTAAGATGATCAAGCAACAAGGAGAACAAAGAAAACGGTAGTTTAAGCAAAATTAAGTAAGCAAACCAGAGCAAATCCGAAATATATCAAAAGAGAAAGCAAGTTCCTAGATGTGGTTATTGATTTTGGGGAATCTAGAGACCAACTAAGGCTGTTTCAAACAACATTGATCAAGCAAACAAGCTAGCAATGGTGATTCCTAGACATAGAGTTCACAATCAAGGAAGCTAGATCCAATCTCTTGTAAAATAGCCCTTTGCTAAACATCTTAACAAGAACTAACTCTCATTAGTGCTAAAACATTCAGCAAGCATTAATAAACAACTCTATTCAAGTCAAAATGCTCTTCAAACAGTCAATCTCTTGAGCCAAGGCCAGCAAAGCCTCTATTAAACAAGATCAGCATTTCATCAAACACTTGGTGGGCATAAGAGAAAGCTCAAATTCTAGATAAGTGTGATCAAGACAAATCTAGTTTAAGAACAGATTAATAGAGAGGAACCCATATACTGAAGCACTAAACAAGCCTTAATCAATCCCTGAATCCCCTTAATCTACCACATCTAAGAACTCTAAGGAAACTACTCACTAATACTCATGTTTAACACCAAATCACAAGAGAAAAAGATGCTAATTATGATTAAAAGAGAGATTAAAGAAAGAGTAAAGGCAAATACTAACTTATATTAAATAAAGCAAAAGATTTGTCTTACAAACTCAAAGAAAATGCTTAAGAACAGTAAATTGACATGACTTCTCGAAAATACATAAAAGGGGCTATTTATAGCAAAAAGAAGAAAGCCCTAGAGTAATGGCAAAAGTGTAAATAAAACAGGCTCGAACTGGGTTTGTATCGATCAGTTGTAACAGTCTGGGTTTGATCGTTACATATCATATCGATCTGGAGGGTGATCGATACAGTGACCGAAATAAGCACGACACATTTGTATCTATCACTCCTGATCGATACCTTTGATTGTTACACCTAGTATCGATCACCCTTGATCAATACTCTTGATCGATACTGGTTGTATCGATCACTCCTTGATCGATACCCTCTGTGCTCTGACCGAAAAGCTCTGCAGAGATCGTCTGCCTTGGTCCAGCTAGCTTCCTGGATCATCCTCAAAGCTCCTCCAAGCTCCTTTTAGCTCCATAAGTACCTAAAAACATCCATAATGCAAGAAAAATGCAAACTATATCCTAAATGAAACCTAAGTCTAAAAGGAGAAGAAAATAGGACAAAAACTAAGGAAAACATGCAAATGAGAACCAAAACATGTACTAAATGCAAGCCTAACTGGTGTAAATACAAGAGATATTAACACCCCCACACTTGCCTTTTGCTTGTCCTCAAGCAAATAAGAACAAATGGGAGAGTGAGGTTTGAAGGTGGGCATTCAGATTCCAAAAGTGCAAAGGTAAAGAGATGGTATCATTGCTTAAGTGCCTAGTTGTAGGATGAAAACATAATCAGCTATACTTTAAAGAACCTAGCCATGCTCGTCATGTTTCACAATGATTTAAAATCTCAACTTAGGCAAATGCTCAAATCAACCAACTCTTTAACATTCAATTAAGTTCAGAACATGAATCATGCTTATGCAAATCAAGTAAAGAAATTTGGTTTAAAGGGTAAGGTTATGAGATAAAAATGATCTTATTTTAGCAAAAGGGTTGTAAAACACAAGGGATCACTCGATGAAAAAGATTCCATCTTAGGCAAAATGCTAAAGGTAAAAGCACACTTATGCATGGAATTCAAAGCTCCCTTCTACCCATAGATGAATCCTAAACACTTCTAAACCCAATGTGAACCCCTAAGTCTACCCATTCATAAACTCTACCCTTTACCCTTCTATATGGCTGGGGAAACTTCTTCTTTTTGCTTGTGTGGCTGCCTCTTTTTGGTTGGGACTTGCTCTTCTTTGTTGTATTGGCAACTTCATCACCTTTGGTGGATTGCTCTCGGTCTGATTTTTCTTCTTTTGACCTTTCTAAGCTTTGTTGCTGGCGCCTTTCTTCTTTACCCTTAGAGCTTTTTCTTCCCTTTACTTAACCACAACTCTAGACTGTTTCCCCTTTTCTACCATAACAAACTTTTTCCTTTAATTTCAAAACATATATACATGAAGTTCAAACCACTTACACTACCCTTTTACCCCAAAATTCCTATCCTAGAATCAAGCTTAAGATGCAAGCTGATATCTACAAGAGAGCTTGTTATTGCCAGCCTTATTCCTAACACTTTTTGCCAAGACAAAATTGAAAATGATGATCAAAGGCCTCACAGCTCTCAAGATAGTGTTTAGGCTCAAAAGGAGGTTTTGGTTAAGGGTGTGGATGTAACTGTCCCATAAGTATGAGGATCAGCTATTTGGATCAACAAGAGTGGCAGAAAAAAAGATGATCCAAATATGTATATGTTAGCCATGAAATCACTTTTCAATGCATATGACTTGGTAATTAACAGTCCAAATTAAAGTTCAAGTTGATAGAGTTGATTTTCAGAGAACAAATTTCTTTCAGAATGAGATGAGAAGACCAAATCTAGCAATCTAAGCATAGTTCAGCCTTAACTTCTAGCAATCTTATGATGCATCAAATAACTAGCCACTTAAACACTGAAATCATCTCTAAACTCTAAGCACTTTACAAGGAAAGTTCATCATAATGCCCTATGCAAATGCAATGCAACCTATATGTCAACACTAGACTCAATCTTAAGAGAATGATATGCAACTATATGCTTTCTTTTTGGTTTGAAAAAATGCAAAATTATTCAAAATTTTCGATTTTTTTGTGTTTTTCTATGCCTTATATGAATGCATGGTCTGCATGAGACTCAAAGTGAAAGAGAAAGAAAAACAAAGAAAATAAAACACAAAGTCAAACCCCAAATCTCTCCCCCACACTTAAATTACACAGTCTCTTGTGTAATGAAAGCAATGAGAGAGAGAAGCAACAAAATATAAGACAAAATTGAAAAAGATGCAATGGTATAGAAAATGAATAGGATGTGGTACCTTACTTAATAGTAGGAGTGGTGGGAGGATCCAGATGTCTGAGGATACTTGCTAGCCCTCCTCTTGTTCCTCCTCTCATAAACCTTTGTAGATGGTGCTGCTTCTTGTGTAGGAGCAACCCAGCTTGACCATAACCTCTCTGCTTGAGAGAAGTCACCTTGTGTACCCCATTGCCATGATTCTTGAAATTCAGAGGGAATGGTAGTTGGTTCCCAAGCTGATGGTACATGGTGATGTAAGCATCAAGTCATATACAACTGAAACAGTCAAGAGATGGAGCATTGGAGCTAAACCAGATGATGCTAAGCTTGTAGTTGAGTAGCTTGGAAGCTTTGTAGCTGTGTTTGAAGAAGCTGAGGAGTATATATCAAAACACCACCGTTCTGATCATCAAAATGATCCTTCTAAATCATCCCTGGTTCATTAAAATTCGTCATTTAACCGAGGAGAACCAGCAAACCATTTCATATCTGCATTGGAGCCAATTAAGGAAACTTCGGATATACATGGAGCTAGCATTTCATTCAACCGTCCTTTATTATTTTCTGAAGATATAAAGCTCTCTAAACCGCCTGATCAAGTCAATAGCCGAGCTCAAACCAGCCAAACCAAAGGAGAATCATCAAAACCACCAAATCAAGCCATTGGAGCATTATTGGAGTTATATATGGAAAGCTCGGATTTATATCATATGAAGACATTTTATTCACCCTCCCTCACGACCACTGAAGCTTACAAGAGTCATTCCACACCAGAACAAGCCAACACTCGCCCCATTTACTCAGAAGTCAAAGGAGATTACATCAAAGAGAAGCTTTCCTCATTTGAAGATCATCATTCATACCAAATCAAGGTTAAAGACCAAAGACCATCATTATCAGTCAATCTAGACCCTAAATCATCTCAAGATGATCCTGAACGTCCCTACAAGATAGAAGAGTCAAAGATTAACTCCATTTGATCACCACCAATCACGCCACCCTCTTTTCCCCATTATGATAATGGCTAGAAGATCAAATCAAGCCAAGACCAAAATCCCAAACTCTTTGCTTTGTTTTAATGTCTTATGACCGTTTTATTCATGATATTCTGAGCATTAAATAAGCTCAAACATATGTATTTTCATAGCAACCAAGTTATAATCAAAGAAAGTTTATTTTTGTTTCAAAGAAAAGTTTGTCTTTTGAATCAAATTGTTACTGCGTTTTGTATCTAGTTTCTTGAGGGATTCAGAGGCTGATAGAACGTGTAGAGTCTTCTAAGCTCTTTTGAGGATTAGCCCTTGAGCTAGTAGAGTCTAAACATTGGAGTTTGTGGTCATCAAGCTTCAACCTGACTATCAAATCACAAGTCATTCCTCCATCCCCTTAAGCTAGAAACAAAGATTCAAAGATGCTTTACTTGAACCACATTTGAAGTATTGCATCACATGGGCACTTGGCTCATATGATGAGGCCTTTGGTTGTGCCCATGTCCCCCATTGATCACTAGGCTGTGCATGGAATGAGTGTCTTCCATGGGGGTTCCGAACATCTTCTTCCTCTTCAGTTGGCTCAGCTTGCTGTATAGGCTATTCTTGATGAGGGGTGTGCTCATGGGTGTGGCTCTGATGGGCAGTCCTTGCTGATGTAGCTTTGTCTTTCCTGAACTTCCCCTTTACCACTTTCACCAAACTCTTAATGGCTTTGTCTTGCCATTTACAGCATCTCTGGAGAGAGTTGATGTGTTCATGAGCCACCTTCAAAGAGCTTCCTTGGCTGGGTACTTCATAAGGTGTGCAGTGGAACTGCCTTGAACTGTAGCTCAACACTTCTTCTTCTTCAAGCTCATCTTCTTCATGGGTTTCTCCCTGGCCTTCAGCGCCAGCAGCAGCATCTTCTTGGTGATCTTCTTCTTCAATCTCTTCAGTGTTTCCTTCCTCATTGTCTTCTTCTCTCTCTTCATGGACAGGGCCGCCTTTGTAGAGCTCCTCTTCACTCAGATTGAAGTTAATGTTGGTCCTTGTGGTGAAGGAGGTGAGCCTTGGGTTAGAGAGAAGGACTCTTATTGGCTCTTGGAGATCATTGAGGAATTTGTGGACATGCTTTTCTTGAATACTCTTCTCAATGATATGGCTTCTCTTGAGATAATCCATATCTATCCATGAAGGACCTAGAGCATCTTCTGCATGTTCCTCAAGATTCACACCACAAGCCATGAGTATAGCTGTCACAACTCCTCCAATGTGAAGTTGTGGATTCTTCTCCTTTTTTCCTTTGTTGAGAACCCAGCTCTGATAGGCTAGCATCTGCTCCATCAACAGTCTTACAAAGCATGGGAATTTGCTTGGTGGACCTATAGGAGTTGCATTTTCGTTGGTGTCCATATTGGCATACAGTCCAGTATAGATGAAGTCTCTCTCCCTGCCAGTTAGGTGTGTGGCTGATACAAGATTTTTGAGGTCTTGATTCAATCACCCAAGTTCGTACTAGTGAGTTGTAGTACAGCATAGGGTTTTTATCAATCCAAATGGGTTTTAGTTGAAAGCAGAAGAGTTGAGAGTAAAAATCTCTAAGTCAAGCAAGCAAAAAAGTGTTTTTGTTGCCTAAGCAACCAATCTAATATCCTATTATGATCAAGCAACAAACAAAGTAAAAATAAAAGCAAACTAAACAAAACTAAGCAAGCAAAACAGAGCAAAACAGAGCAAATCCGAGATTCAAATAAGAGAAAAGCAAGTTCCTAGATGTGGTTATTGACTTTGGGGAATTTATGAACTAACTAAGGCTGTTTCAAACAACATTGGTCAAGCAAACAAGCTAGCAATGGTGATTCCTAGACATAGAGTTCACAATCAAGCAAGCTAGATCCAATATCTTGTAAAATAGTCCTTTGCTAAACATCTTAACAAGAACAAACTCTCATTAGTGCTAAAACATTAAGCAAGCATTAATAAACAACTCTATTTCGGTCAAGAAGCTCCTTAAACAGTCAATCTCTTAAGCCAAGGCCAGCAAATCCTCTATTAAACAAGATCAGCATTTCATCAAACACTTGGTGGGCATGAGAGAAAGCTAACAACCTAGATAAGTGTGATCAAGACAAATCTAGCATTAAAAACAGATTAATAGAGAGGAACCCATATAATAAAGCACTAAACAAGCATTAATCAAGTCCTAAATTCCCCTAATCTACCACAACTGGAAACTCTAAGCAAACTACTCACTAAATATCATGTTTAACACCAAATCACAAGGGGAAAGGATGTTAATCATGATAAGAAGAGAGAATAAAGAAAGATTAAAGGCAAATACTCAAATATATTAAATAAAGCAAAGGTTTTGTCTTACAAACTCAAAAGAAATAGTTAAGAGCAGTAATTTTACAAGACTTTTCGAAAATCTGGAAAAAAGAAGCTATTTATAGCCTAAGGAAGGAAGCCCTAGAGTAATGGCAAAAGTGTAAATAAACAGGATCGGACTGGGTTTACATCAATCCGTTACAACAGTCAGGTTTGATCGGTGTAGAGTTACATCGGTCTCGGCAGTGATCGATGTAGTGACCGAAATTAACTCTGGGCGTTTGTACCGATCACTCCTGATCGATGCTGATGATCGATGTGCTCGTATCTGTCACTTCCTGATCGATGCTCCTGACCAAAAATCTTGCATCGATCACCCCTTGATCGATGTTCTCCGTGCTCTGACCGAAAAGCTCTGCAGAGATTGTCTGCTTTGATCCCTTTTGCTCCCTTTAGTCCAGCTAGCTTCCTGGATCATCCTCAAAGCTCTTCCAAGCTCTTTTTAGCTCCATAAGCACCTAAAAACATCCAAAATGCAAGAAAAATGCAAACTATATCCTAAATGCAACCTATGTCTAAAAGGAGAAGAAAATAGGACAAAAACTTACGGAAAACATGCAAAAGAGAACCAAAACATGTACTAAATACAGACCTAAATGTTGTAAATACAAGAGATATCAACACCCCCACACTTCCCTTTTGCTTGTCCTCAAGCAAATAAGAACAAATGAGAGAGTGAGGTTTGAAGGTGGGCATTCAGATTCCAAAAGTGCAAAGGTAAAGAGATGGTATCAATGCTTAAGTGCCTAGTTGTAGGATGCAAACATAATCAGCTATAGTTTAAAGAACCTAGCCATGCTCATCATGTTTCAAAATGATCTCAAATCTAAACCTAGGCAAATGCTCAAATCAACCAACTCTTTAACATTCAATTAAGATCAGAACCATGAATCATGCTTATTCAAATCAAGTGAAGACATTTGGTTGAAAAGGGTAAGGTTATGAGATAAGAATGATCTCATTTTAGCAAAGGGTTAATAAACATAAGGGATCACTCAATGAATAGGATTTAATCTTAGGCAAAATGTTAAAGGTAAAAGCACACTTATGCATGCAAATCAAAGCTCCCTTCTACTCAAGGATGAATACTAAGAACTTCTAAACCCAAAAGTGAACCCTTAAGTCTACCCTTTCCTAAACTCTACCCTTTACCCTTCTTCATGGCTGGGGAAACTTCTTTTTTTTGCTTGTGTGGCTGCTTCTTTTTGGTTGGGACTTGCTCTTCTTTGTTGCATTGGCACCTTCATTACACCTTTGGTGGATTGCTCCTGGTCTGATTTTTCTTCTTTTCACGTTTCTGAGCTTTGCTGCTGGCGCCTTTCTTCTTTGTACTTGGAGCTTTTTCTTCTCTTTACTTAACCAGAACTCTAGACTGTTTCCCCTTTTCTACCATTTCAAATCTTTTCCTTTTCTTTCAAAACATATATACATGAAGTTCAAACCACTTACACTACCTTTTAAACCCAAAACTCCTATCCTAGAATCAACCTCAAGATGCAAGCCGATATCTACAAGAGAGCTAATCATTGCCAGCCTTATTCCTAACACTTTTTGCCAAGACAAAATCGAAAATGCAATACAAAAGGCCTGACAGCTCTCACAATAGTGTTTAGGCTCAAAAGGAGGTTTTGGTTAAGGGTGTGGATGTAACTGTCCCATAAGTATGAGGATCAACTATTTGGATCAACAAGAGTGGTAGAAAGGAAAAAGATGATCCAAATATGTATATGGTAGCCATGAATTCACTTTTCAATGCATAAGACATGATAATTAAAAGTCCAAATTAAAGTTCAAGTTGATAGAGTTGATTTTCAGAGAACAAGTGCTTTCAGAATGAGATGAGAAGACCAAATCTAGCAACCTAAGCATGGTCCAGCCTTAACTTCTAACAATCATATGATGCATCAAACAACTAGACACTTAAACACTAAAATCATCTCTAAACACTAAGCACTTTATATGGAAAATTCATCATAATGCCCTATGCAAATGCAATGCAACCTATATGTCAACACTAGACTCAATCCTAGAAGAATGAAATGCAACTACATGCTTTCTTTTTGGTTTGCAAATATGCAAAAAATTTCAAAATTTTCAATTTTTTTTTGTGTTTTTCTATGCCTTACATGAATGCATGATACACATGAGACTCAGAATGTAAAGAGAGTGAAAAACTAAGAAAACAAAACACAAAGTCAAACCCCAAATCTCTCCCCCACACTTAAATTACACAGTCCCTTGTGTAATGAAAGGAATGAGAGAGAGAAGCACAAAATATAATACAAAACTGAAAAAGATGCAATGGTATAAACAATGGAGAGGATGTGGTATTTGCTTAGTGGTAGGAGTGGTGGGATGATCCAGAGGTCTGAGGAGACTTGCTAGCCCTCCTCTTGTTTCTTCTCTCATAAACCTTGGTAGAATGCTCTGCTTCTTGTGGTGGTTGAACCCAACTTGACCATAACTGCTCTGCTTGAGAAGAGTTCCCTTGATGACCCCATTGCCATGATTCTTGAACTTCAGAGGGAATGGGAGTTGGTTCCCAAGCTGATGGTACATGGGTACTTGGCTTATAAGATGATGCCCTTGGTTGTGCCCATGTCCCCCATTGAACACTTGGCTGTGCATGGAAAGAGTGTCTTCCATGGGGGTTCCATACATCTTCTTCCTCTTCAGTTGGCTTAGCTTATTGTAAAGGCTCTTCTTGATGAGGAGTGTTCTCATGAGTATGGCTTTGGTGGGAAGTTCTTGCTGATGTTGCTTTGTCTTTCTTGAACTTCCCCTTAACCATTTTCACCAAACCCTTAATGGTTTTGTCTTGCCATTAACACAATTTTTGGAGGGCATTGATGTGCTCATGAGCCACCTTCAAAGAGCTTCCTTGGCTAGGTACTTCATAGGGTTTGAAGTGGAACTGCCTTGAATTGTAGCTCAACACTTCCTCTTCTTCAAGCTCATCTTCTTCAGCAGCAGCATCTCCTTGCTGATCTTCTTCAGCTTCTACTTCAATCTCTTTAGTGTTTCCTTCCTCACTGTCTTGTTCTCTCTCTCTAGGGATAGGGCCGCCTTTGTAGAGCTCCTCCTCACTCAGATTGAAGTTGATGTTGGTCCTTGTGGTGAAGGAGGTGAGCCTGTGGTTAGGGAGAAGGACTCTTACTGGCTCTTGGTGATCATTGAGGAACTGGTAGACATGCTTGTCTTGAACACTCTTCTCAATGAGATGGCTTCTCTTCAGATAATCCATGTCTATCCAGGAAGGACCTAGAGCATCTTCAGCATGTTCCACAAGATTCACATCACAGGCCATGAGTATAGCTATCACAACTCCTCCAATTTGAAGCTGTGGGTTCTTCTCCCTTTTTCCTTTGTTTATAACCCAGCTCTGATAGGTTAGCAGCTGCTCCATCAACAGTCTTACAAAGCACAGGAATTTGCTTGGTGGACCTATAGGTGTTGCATTCTCGTCGGTGTCCACATTGGACTACAATCCAGAGTAAAGGAAGTCTCTCTCCTTGCCAGTTAGGTGTGAGGTTTCCTTCCTTGTAAAGAAAGTGTTTGCAATTGCCTTGTGTGCATATCTAGTTGCAGGGTGCTTCAAGTGCTGGTTCCTTGTAATTCCATCCCTGAATTCCCCAACTCCAATCATTCCCCATAGCTTTGTGTACTCTGATTCGTGGATTGAGAACTTCTTTCTTCTTTGAAAATAGGTCCTTAGCCCCAGCACCTTAGAAAGTTCTTGGAAGGTGATTGTAAACCGCTGTGTCCCAATCTTGAAGGAGATCCACCCATCACGGTCAGAGAGCTCACTCATCTCATAATTTACCACCTTGAGAGTGGAGAGGAACTGATGAGTGAAGCGCTCATAGGAGGGAAGAGACTGTAACAGCTTTGTAAGCCCCATGTCCTAAAAGAGGCAAATGCAGTCTTCATAGATCCCCAGCTCCTTCATTGTGGTGGTGCATGGGTATCTTGTTGTCTTTAAAGTGCATCGACTGAATGCCTCCATGAGCTCCCTAGCACTGTATTTTCCGGATGGAATTTCCTCCTCAGCAGCTTTTCCCTTGCCTATCTGCTTGGCGCTCTTGTCTCCAACTGGTCTTTTTCTAGAGGCTTTGGATGAAGTCTCAACAGCAGCGCCCTTTCCCATATCTTTCCTAGCTCTTGGTGAAGTGGTTGCTCCCTCTTGTGTTGCCTTTCCTTTTTTCCCAGCAGCTATGTTTTTCCTTCCCTTGGTACCTTCAAAAGCAAAGCTTGAGGATAAGATAAGTGAAAGAACAAAAGCTGAAAAACCATATAACTGAAAGCTTTAAAAAGAAAACTCTCTAGGCTAAGCTAAGCTTAACAAGTCTTAATCAACAAGATTAAACTTCTATAAAGCAAGAGAGATTCAAAAGCTAACAGTTTAGATAAGCCAGAATTCACAAAGATAAAACAGTTATGCATGTAAATCTAGCAAAATGGTTCTTAAGCAAAAGGGATAATGATCATGCAAAGGGATAGTAAATAAGCAAGTAATGAGATATTTGAACAGTAAACAAAGCTTAAACATCTAACTTGCTCATTTTAAACAAATCCACAATGCAAAACCAAAGCACAACACTTAAAACTAATCAAAACATGCTCTTAAAAACATATATTAAGCGATTTTGAACAAATGCATAGATTAAGAGCATATAAAGGATAGTTGAGGAAGCAAACCTTTGTGGAGCTTCTGAGCACTTAGAGAAAGCAAATAATAGAGAGAGAACTAAGAATTTCGAGCTTTAGGTGAGAGAAGTAGTGAACTGAAGTGTGAAGAGAAGTGAAGGAGATTGTTGGTTTAAATAGAGAGAAAAAAAAGGGAACCAAAGGAATCAATGGTTGGTGAGGGAACCAAAGGAATCAAGAGAGTGGGAGACAAGAACAAAAGTGCTCAGAAGCTGTGAAAGAGGTCAGGAAGAATCCAATGTGCAAATTTAAACCTCCGTGGCTCCAAACCAAAGGAGGGAAATGTTTTTGAAAAATGAAGTACTTACCTCGGGCGGACATCGATCAAAAATGACCATTGTAAATGACCGAAATGTCAGTATTGATCATAAGTGATCGATGCTAATGATCGATGTTCTTCCTGGAGATCATATCGGTCACCACCTGATCGTTGTACTTGACCGAAATTAATCCGCTGAGTTTATACCGATCAGTGTGTGATCATTGTGGGCGCTCGATCGATATGTTCCTGAGAATCACATCGATCACAACCTGATTGATACACTTGACCGAAATAGGTCCGGCGGGTTTACAACGATCAAGCCTGATCGATGTGAATGACCGAAATGCATCTCCCTTTCAAGCTTCCTTCCATATCGATCACAAGTGATCGATATGTTGACTGGTGCAAACTGGCTCCACTGACATCGATCAAATATGATCGATATTCATGACCGAAAAGTTTGTATTGGTCTCGTCATGACCGATACAGTTGATCGATGCCAGCCAAAAAGCACATGTTCTTTGTCCTTTAAGACTTTCTCAACCCCCAACTCGAACTCCTTTTTCTATACACAATATCAAAGCATAAAAGAGAAACTAGAACGCATAATATATACAAAAGTACTACCTCCCAAGTGTGCTTGTTTAAAGTCACTAAGCTTGACTTTGATTACCTCTTTAGTTAAGGTGAGTAGAGATTGATGGAGCTGGTGCTCCTACCTCTTTCTTCCTCCAGACCCATGTTCCCACTGATAGTTGTTTCTTTTTGCCACAAGCTGACATCCTATGCCTCTTCTTTTTGACACTTGGTGTGGTTAAAGGTTTCACTACCTTGGTGGTAAAGCTCTTATTGTCCTTCAAATCCTCTTCAAGCTTCAACTCAGCATCAATTGTCTTTCCTGGTTCAGTAGGGGAAGCATCACTCATCAACATGCTCATAGTGAGGTTCATAGCATCCTCCAAATTATTCATTCTCTTGCTCAGTTGCTCCACAGAAAACTATGGAAGGAGAGTCAATCTTGTAGGCTTTGAACTCATCAACATTCTTTAGAATCACTGAACCTCTCTTGAAGTCTAGCTGAGCTCCTGCTGTTGCCAAGAATGGTGTGCCTAGAAGAAGTGGCACCTCTCTGGAATATATATTCTCCATGACTACAAAATCTGTTGGCACTAGGCATTCTCCAATCTTCAAAGGGTAGTCTTTCACCATGTCCAAAGACCTTGTGGAGGTGTTGTCCACAAAAGTGATAGAGGTTCTGGATGGCTGTAGTTTCTTGATTCCCAAAGTTTGGCTTAGATGGAGGGACATGACATTCACAGTTGATCCTGAGTCATATAAGGCCTTGACATTGTCAAGCATCTCTAGATCACAAGTGATGAGAAACTTTCCTGGGTTGGGGAGCTTTGGTAATGACTTCATCACTTTGCTTCTCTGCATATGAGCCCCCACATTCTCAAGGATTGGTTCCACTATCTCCAGCTTGTCAAAAACTTCTTTCAGGAACCTAATCTGATCCTTCACTTCTAGCAAAGTGATGCCATGTGGGAGTTTTATTCCAGCATCTTGTATGTCTTGCTTGAACTTTGTATAGATCTTCATTCTAGCTTTTGTGAAATGCATTGTGGGGTAAGCAACTGGTGGTTTGTAGTCCTGGACTGCAAGTCCTTTACCCTTCTCAATACTGCTTGAAGAGTTTTCCACTTGGTTATTGTAGAGCTCCTTGGAGTCTTGAGAGTTGTTGGTAGACAAGACCATCAAAGCATGTTGTGTTTCTAGTAGTTCTTCAGCAGCATCAGTGTGCCATGGTGTGGTGTCTTCTTCTGGAGCAGCAAGGGTTTTCTCAGCCTCCTCTTTCTGAGCAGCTTCCAGTGCTGCTCTTTCCTGTTCTTCTTCTCTGTTTAAGCTTTCATCAAGTCCATGGAGAAACTTCCCTACAGTTCCTGAGCTTCTTAATCTGTGGTGATGTTGCTACTTCTGACTTCCCCTCCATACTCAACCCTTAGCCTGTCCATATGTAATATCATTTCTTGGATCATGATGCCAAGCTCTTCCAATGAGGCATCTTCATCAGTGAATTCCTCTTCTTCTTCCTTTGCCTCTCCAGTGAGTAAGTGGCAGAATTCCTGAGGATTGTGTGCAGCTTGTCTAGGAAGAGTGTCCTGAAGTCTTGGTGTTGGTTCATCATCTTGGCTGTTCTCCAACAGATGTATCCTTGAGTCCAGGTCATCAAACTTGGCATGAAGGTCATCATGAACATAATCTATCCTGTTGTGCAGCTGAGCAAATCTCTTGTTCATCTCCATAGTTCTAATGGTCTGGAGACTGATGTTTGCCATGATCATGTTCCTGATGTCAGCTGTTCCAGATGCAGAAACATAGGGTTGGTCTTGAGTGAGGGAAGGAGTGTAGCTGTGAGGACCCGACCGTCTATCACTAGACCAGCTCGAACCTCACCGAGTCTTCTCTCGGCCAAAATACAAAAACATGCATATTTTAAAAACTTTTCTTAAACTTAAACAAGTTCGATTCACCAAAAGACATTCATTCTCATTGCATAATTATTCCAGAAATACTTAACAGAATTCGGACTCAATAACAAACTAACTTATCAGATTCGGTCCAACTCATAAAGCACTAACACAAATACTTAAATAGAAACTCAAACTCAGAATATGAATCCCAAAACCCAGTCCTAATCCACCCTTTTCCTTTAATGCCTTCCAGTCCGCCTTCAGAGCTACTCGCCCTGGACTTTATCCTTACCTGTACACTCAAAAAGAGAGGCATAAGTATTTGATAAATACTTAGTGAATACGGTCATCCCGTAACACCTTAGCCAGTACCAGAAAACGCATCATACTATCAGTTATACAATTCACATTATCACTTAGCAAGCAAGCACAGAAAACAGTACAGTCCTATGATCATCTCAACTACTTGTGAAGCGTCACAAGGCATCGGTACTGCTCCAAGCAAGATTCACACATCCCCTTGAGCTAGTATCTCGATCCGGACATTCACACAGCTAGTTAGACATCATGTATTGACCACGGTTCACACTTAACCATTCACAATCACAAAAACATTGACCTTGCTAAGCAGAAACCACTAACTCACACAAGCAATCAATGAAAATCAGATAACCTAGCAATCCAATGATTCTAGAAACAGACTACAGTCTCGCACTCACCTTAGACACAGAAACAAACGTTTCAGTCGAAAGAATCTCGGTGATTTCTCGATCAGAAACTGAGATACTCGGACACACTTGCAATTTCTCGGCTATCGCTCAGACTAATCCGGCAAAATCCCAACACCTCTCGGCTATCTCTCAACCCGGTCACTTTTTCTCGGGCAAGAAGCTGTATTTCCTCGGAAACAGTATAATTCAGATCGACCAGCCCAAAGTTACTCGACAGAAACTCAACAAAAATCAGAATAGCCGAACACTTACAAGATTCTCTCGGACGAATCGAAGTGTTCTCGGATATCACACGATCCACTCAGAAATCCTCGGATAAAATCGGTTATTCCCTCGGCAAACTCTCAAATCAGGACGAATGGTCGAAACAGATCCACAGAAACTCAGACAGAACGCTCGATCTATCGGTGATACTCGGAATCACCGGCGAAACTTCAATCTGTCTTGGCCAACTCTCGGGATAATCAGAAACTATGGGATTTCTCTCGACCAATCTCTCTCTCACGCGTTATTTCTCTCAAATAATGCGGCTGTCTCGAGAAAAAGTCTCAATATCCCTTTTATATGCTCGCAAAACCTAGTTAACCCGGTTATAGCCGGCGTCTCCCGGTTCCAGTCAGGTTTATCCCGGTCAGCTTTGATTTATCTCGGATATCGCCTAAACCGCTCGACCGTTCCCACGAGAAATTAGTTTTCATCCGACCAAACTCCCAGCCCATTTTTACTTGGCTAAAACCAAAAAGCCTCGGCTATTTTCCTTTTCCCTCGGACATAATCCAATTCCTCTCGGACATAATCCATTTCTCTCGGACATAATCCACTTTCTCCTGGATATAATCCATTTCTCTCGGACATAATCCATTTCTCTCGGACATAATCCACTTTCTCCCGGACAGAACCATTTTTCTCTCGGATATGGTCCATCCTGCTCGGCCAGCCCGGCCATCCTTTGACTATTTCCCAGTCATCCATAGACTATAGTCTGAACCTCCCATCCATACAGATTTTCCCTTGACTGAACTCACATTCCTTCGGACAACCTCCTGTCCGGCTCGATCATTCCAGATTTTCTCGGATACGGATGCTACAACTCTCCCCCACTTGGTTTGGATTCGCCCTCGAATCCGGTTCTTCTTCCTGAAGTTTCGCAAACCATTTCGAGAACCTTGTACTCATCTTGGACTCTACTTCCCAAGTAGTTTGCTTATCCCCATTACAGTCCCAGACAACTTGGATCATCTTGACCCTCTTACCACGCTTAAGCTTTTCTTTCCTGTCAACCACTCGAATCGGTCTACCTTCCACGGTCAGATTCTCTTCCTATTCCGAAGGTGGTTCAGATATCACAGTCCCACGTTCGGTTATGTGCTTTCTCAGCTGCGACACGTGGAACACATTGTGGTAAGCACTCATTTCCGGCGGTAAGTCCAACTTATACGCCACTGGTTCAATCCTTTCCAGAATCCGGTACGGTCCCATCTACCTCGGACTCAACTTAGCATCAAACGTTGCTCGGCTTTTCCCCTTGTAAGTCATAGCCTTCAGATAAACCAGATCGCCCACACTGAACTCTAAGTCCTTACGGCGCTTATCCGTATAACTCTTTTGTCGGTCTTGAGCCTCTTTCAGCTTAACCTTTAGAAACCTGTTCTTTTCAGTAGTCTCTTCGACTATAGCAGGTCCTAACTCACTCCGCTCCCCCACTTGGGTCCAACATAGCGGTGTTCTACATGGCATTCCGTACAACGCCTCATACGGGGACGTCTCAATGCTCCTATTGTAACTGTTGTTATAAACAAACTCAGCCAACAGTAGATAACTATCCCAGTTACCACCCCAGTCCAGTACGCACGCTCTCAGCATGTCCTCTAACGTCCTGATGGTCCTTTCAAACTGACCATCCGTTTGTGGATGATATGCATTACTCATATGCACCTTCGTCCCAAACTCTTTCTGAATCTCTTTCCAGAATCGTGAAGTAAACTTTGGATCACGATCTGACACAATGCTCGCAGGCACTCCATGAAGCTTGACGATCTCATCGACATACAACTCCACCAACCTAGCCACTTCATCCGTTTTCCTCATAGGCAAGAAGTGAGCAGACTTGGTCAGCCTATCAACAATGACCCAAATCGCGTCATGCTTCTTCAGAGACCTCGGTAAACCCAACACAAAATCCATTGTGATCATATCCCATTTCCATTCCGGTATTGGTAATGTTTGCAACAACCCACTTGGAACCTGATTCTCAGCCTTAACCAGCTGTCATGTCGGACAACTAGCCACCCACTTGGCTACGTCCCGCTTCATCCCGACCCAGTGATAGTACCTTATCTGATCCTAGTACATCTTGGTCATTCCCGGATGCACATAAAACCTCGACTGATGTGCTTCCCTTAGAATTTCCTCCCTTAACTCTTTCACGTCAAGAACACACACCCTGCCATTCACAACAATCGTCCCATTGTTGGAAGTCTGATACTCGGTCTTGTCACTCTGTGACAACTTATTCAGATTCTCATCCTCCTCTTGAGCCAAACGAATCCTTGATAACAAGTCAGCTTGATCCGCAGCTCCCAAACCTAAGGGTTCCAGTTCTTCAGATAAAACGTTCAACCTTAACGTCCTTAGAAGATTCACAACTCCTTCCACATCCTTGGCAGAAGATACACTAGCCCTCCTCCGGCTTAATGCATCAGCAACGAGATTAGCCTTTCCCGGATGATAAGCTATCTCTAAGTCGTAGTCAGCGACTAACTCCATCCATCTCCGTTGCCTCAAATTCAACTAAGGTTGAGTGAAGATGTACTTCAAACTCTTATGATCGGTAAACACCTGAACTTCCCCACCATACCAGTAGGATCGCCATAACTTTAACGCAGACTACAGCTGCCATCTCCAAGTCATGCGTAGGGTAGTTCGCCTCATGCTTCCTTAGCTGCCTTGACGCATATGCAATCACATTTCAATGCTGCATTAGGACACAACCTAGTCCTTTCCCAGAAGCGTCCGTGTACACCACATACGGTTCATCCGGCTCAGGTACAGTCAACACTGCTGCACTTGTAAGCATTCCTTTCAGCTTCAAGAAACACTCCTCACACTCAGCCGTCCAAACGAACTCAACATCCTTACCACTCAGACGTGTCATTGACTGAGCCATACTCGCAAAGCCCTTCACAAAACGCCTATAATAGCCAGCCAACCCTAGAAAACTTCTTATCTCAGATGCATTTTCGGGTCTCGGCCAATTCGCAATAGCCTTGATCTTTTCAGGATCCACGGACACTCCCTTGTCCGATACAATGTGACCCAAGAACCCAATATGCCGTTGCCAGAAGCTACACTTACTTAACTTAGCAAACAACTTCTGTTCTTGCAACTTTTCCATAACAATCCGCAAATGCTTCTCATGCTCTTCCGGACTCTTTGAATACACCAAGATGTCATCTATGAAAATAATCACAAACTCATCCAAGTACTCCCTGAACACGCCATTCATCAGCTTCATAAATGCAGCTGGCGCATTCCTCAAACCAAACGGCATGACCACAAACTCGTAATGACCATACCTTGTCCTAAAGGCAGTCTTCCGAACATCCGGTTCGTCTATTGGTATTTGATGGTACCCTGAAGCCAAATCAATCTTCGAAAACCGAGTAGCACCCCTGAGCTGGTCCTTGGAAGTGGATACTTGTTCTTCACAGTTTCACGGTTCAACCCTCGGTAGTCGATGCAAAGCCTGAAACTTCCATCCTTCTTCTTTACAAACAGAACAGGTGCGCCCCATGGTGAACAGCTTGGCCTTACAAAACCTTTGTCCAAAAGTTCCGCCAGTTGCTTCTTCAGTTCAGCCATCTTGACAGGTGCCATTCTGTACGGTGCTTTCGATATCGGAGCTGTCCCCGGTTCAAGTTTAATCGTGAACGGATCTGAACGAGCCGGTGGCATTCCAGTCAAAGATTGGAAAACGTCCTCAAACTCTTGTACTACTGGAATATCTCTGAACTCCATATCCGGTCCAACCTCATCTATTGATATTGTCGCTAGGTATGCCTCACACCCTTTCTCTATCAAACGCTCTGCTTGTATTGCTGATACAACCAAGCTACCAGAAGTCGGTCTTATTCCTTGATACACCAGAACCTCGCCATCTCTTTCAAACCTTACCCTCCCGCGGTGGCAATCCAAATGCGCCTTGTACTTACTAAGCCAATCCATCCCGAGGATGACATCATAAGACTTAAAATTACAGATTACCAAATCTGCTGGCATACTAACTTTGCCAATCCAGACAGAAATGTTTTTAACCATTCCTAGTGAGTACATCACTTGGCCTCCAGCCACCTTCACTAAACCAGGAAGTGTGGGAGTGATCCAGGGAGTTGCCCCAATCAAACACTATCAAGAGAAGCTAAGGAAGCATGAATTTGGCTCATAATCGAACACAACAGAATCCACATCGCACGATGTAACGCAGCAAAGAGAAATGAAGTTTACATCGAGCATTAACATTGATCAAGCCAGCACGATTTGAAGAGACAGGACACTAACATCAAGCCAAGACATCGTACGATGTAGGAGGGCAGGAGCTACAAGACTTTTGCATCGATCATTCACATTGGGCAGAACCAGCTCGATGTCAGGAGTTTAAGGGAGTACATCAATCACTTACATCGAGCACTAGCATCGACCAAGCTTGCTCGATGTTGACCCAGTCCGAAGACATTATAATTACAACTTTGCCACTCTGCTAGGACTCCTATAAATACTTAAAATCCCTAATTTCTGGGATCATCTTATTATCCAACAGTCCTTCCTTCTCTTGTTTCTTATTCATAATTTGTAGTTTGAATCCTTTCTTAATATTAATATAAGTTTGCATTTTTCTTCTTGTTTAATCTTTCTAATCATGATTAGCTATCTTTTCCTCTTTGATTTGATAATTTTAATGGTGATTAGTGAGTAGTTCCTTTTAGGGGTTTGAGATGGGTTAGGTTTCAGGAATTTGATGCTTAATCTATGATGTCTTAGTGTTAATTCTTCCATTTTATTTCTTGATTGCTGTATTTAGTGCCTGATTAGCCTTAGCTAAGTTAATTTAGGCTCATTTTATGCCCACCAAGTGTTTGATGAAATGCCGGAACTGCTTTGCAAGAGAATTACTTGTCCTAGCTCAAGAGATTGACTGTCTAGGGAGTAATTTGGCAATATAGAATTGATTGATTGTCTTAATGCTTGATGTTTATCATTTCACTAATGAGAATTAGTTCTTCACTTGATAATTAGTAAAGAGATTAGTGCCAAGAGATTGGATTAGCCATATAAATGAATTCTATGCATAAGGAATAGCATTGTGTGAGTTTGTAAGCATCATAGTTTGAGTAGAGAGTTTCCTAATACCAATTATTCCATCTTAAATCCTGTCTTTTCTCTGTTTTTGGTTAAGTTCGAATTTGCTCTGTTTTTGATTATGGTCTACTTGTTTTGCTTGCTGCTCACTCTTGGTTTGGTGTTTGCTTCAAATTTGTTTGATCCTTTAGGTTGTTCGACTCTAATCTTCTCTATTCATGCTTCAGTTAAGAGTTCTATTGCACTCTTGCTGCTACAATGATTAATGTGGTTTGAGGATTGAGATAGGATAAAAACCTACATCAATTTGGCCCCATTTCCTATAGGGGATTGCTTTGATCAGTAGGACTTGTATAGATCTTGAGATCAAGCTTTTTTATTTTCGTTTTTGGTTACTAATTTCTCTTTTTGGTCTAGAATTTCATGATCAAAGATTTTGGGTTCACAGCAGCAGAGATCAGTTGTCGAAGCAAGGATGAACATCAGAATGCTGCTGGTTTTGGTTTGCAAGGAGCCCAAGGAGTGCAAAGTCCACAAGGGATCTGAGGCTTACAAGGACAGCAAGGTCCAAATGGTTTACAAGGAGCTTGGGGTTTGAGAGATCAAAGACCATTGAGACATATAGGTGCTGCAGATATACCATCTAGCTATGCTTCAACAAAAAGTATTCTTCCACCTATGGAGACTCACCACTATGAGATAAAGAGCAGCATGATTGCTATGGTTCAGGAAAGCAAGTTCTTTGGCTTGCCTAACTAAGACCCTCTTGAGCATTTGGATCACTTTGAGAGAATTTGTGCTATGACAAAGCTTAGTATAGTTTCAGATGATGGATTCAAGCTCAGATTGTTTCCATTCTCTCTTGGTGAGAGAGCTCAAATGTGGGAAAGGTCTTTACCACAAGGAAACATCACCTCTTGGGCACAATGCAAAGGAGCTTTCCTAACCAAGTTCTTCTCTCCTTCTAGAACTACAAGATTCAGGAATGAGATGTCAAACTTCAAACAATGGTCCAATGAGAGCTTTGGAGACACTTGGGAAAGATTTAGAGGATTCACTCAACAATGCCCTCAGCATGGCTTCAATAAGGAAATGCTTCTCTCCACTCTCTATAAAGGTGTTCAACCAAACATCAGAATACTACTAGACACAGCTAGTAATGGCTATTTTCTTAGCAGAGATGTTGATGAAGGATGGATACTAGTGGAGAACATGGCGCTCAATAAAATGGATTATGTGGATGAGTTTGAGCAACATGCAAAGGCAGCTGAAGAGAAGTTAGAAACAGCAATGCATGAAGTGAAGGCTTTGCAAGAAAAGGTGAAGAGATTTTTGATACAGCAATGCATGAAGTGAAGGCTCTGCTGAGTTTTGTCGAGAGAAAACCCTAAGAAAATAAGTTTATCCCGAGAACCACCGAGAGAGCTTGAACCATCGCCGAGCAGATCCAACAATCCCCGAGATAAATCGGTAAGCGACTGAATAATTACCTAAGTGTCGTGTTTCCATCTGATAACCTCGAGCTAATAGCCTTGTTTTGTGGGGTTTCCGAGGGTAAACAGAGTTTGGCCCGGAGAAAAGTGAACGGATTGAGAGATAGCCAAGGAGAGAGGGATCAGATCGTACTGTTAGCCGAGAGATTCCTAGGGTGATCGGATATCTTCGTTTCCATGGGGATTTCATCGGGATTTCTTCCGACCAATCTGTTTCCAACCTTGTCTAAGGTGAGTGCGTGACTGTGGTTGGTGTCTAGGATCGTTGGATTGCTAGGGTTGTATGTTTTGCATGTTTGATTGTGTGATCTTCATATTGTGTGTTTAGAACTGATAAGTGATTATATGTTATGGTATTGAGAGGTGTTTACCATGGTATAGATGATGTCTAGCTAACCTCAGGGTAATCCGGATCATGTACTAGCTTAGGGGATGTGGGATTCTTGCTGAAGTAGACATGGATTTTAAAACGGGATTGATCTTGGGTGGTTAGGTTAGATGATCATGGCCGTTTGATATATGTTATGTCTATTGCGAATTGTTTGTGTGGGATGTTGAATCCGATAGTATGAATGCGTGAATGGTACTGACCAAGGTGTTACGGGATGACCGTACTCACTAAGTATTTATCAAATACTTATGCCTCTCTTCTTGAGTGTGCAGGATCTAAACAGTAAGTGGAGCGAGACCGGCGGAAGTGATGAACATGGATGGATCGGGGATTGGTGTTTTTATGATTTAAGACATGTGTTTTGTCTTATGGCTTTGGTATTTGACCGTTTAGGTTGCTAGATGATCAGTTGTAATCGTTAGCGAACATGGTGCTTTGTTTTATGTTGAACCCCGAATCTGTTAAAGTGATTTTATTCAAAGTTATAATGAAATAAAGTTATTCTTTATTCCGCTGTGTATTGGTTAATTAGCTCAAAAAGGAGGTTTGGTTAAAGGAGTGGATCAACTGTCCCATAAGTATGAAGATCAGCTATTTGGATCAACAAGAGTGGTAAGAAAGAAAAAGATGATCCAAATATGTATCTGGTAGCCATGAATTCACTTTTCAATCACAAACATGATAATTCAAAAATCAGATTAAGGTTCAAATAGATAGAGTTGATTTTCAATAAACAAATGGTTTCAGTATGAGATGAGATAATAAAATTTAGCAATTCAAACATGGTTCAGCCTTAACTTCTAACATTCTCATGATGCATCAAACAATTAACCACTTAGATATTTAAATCAATCCTAGAAACTCTAATGAACAACACAAAAGAAAAGACTTTTGTAAACTGAATAATACTTGATTAATTTCTAAAATGATTGGTATCATACAATGAGAAACAAATGAGCTTATATAGGCTCGAAAATAATACTACTCTAACGCTCTAAAGCACTAAACAAAGAAACAAATAATGAAAAGATGTGGCTTTGACAACCTAGCCGTTGGGGACTTGAATGCTTGGCCAAACTTGGGAACTGGAGAACGTCTTGTATCTTGATATAACCGTGGCTTCTTGATATTCTAGAAGTCTCCTTGTGTTTCGAAAAAGTAAGTAGTCGTTGGTAACTTATGACACCAAGTATGAATGCTTCCATATAAGGCAAGCAGGGAATCCACTGATTTAAAAGTTGAATAACTTTTAAACCAAATCCCTTTTTGGTATCATTCAAATTCGTAGAGCTTCCCAGTTGAGTCAAGAATCCATACCACGTCGTTTTGATAGCTTAAATCCTCCTGGTTCGGTCGTAATCCTGCAATTAGCGCTCTTACGTCCAAATCAGGAAAGTCTTGGTTCACCCGATTTGTAAAATTCATAACTCTTAAACCAAAATGAATTTGGCCTTGAATCCAATTCGCCGCGTGTTCGTGATGAGTTGAGAATCCAATAAAATAGGATTTTTTCTTGGTTCATCCTGGTTTGGCGGGAATGATTTGATTAGTAGTCGTATGTCTCCATCGGGTCCATTGAAGATCTTCCAAGTTGTATCTTCAATATCTTCTTCATATGAACTCCTTTTCAGCTGATTCTTCTTCGTGTGGAACTCTAGATGAGTTGAGAATATTCTCCAGGTATTGGTTGAGTTTGAATCTTCGGTTTTGGCCTCCTTTTGAGCTGAACTTAGCTCGCCTGTCTCCTTGACTCTCATCAGCTTTATGTTCTCCTCTTCATGACTCCTGTTTCCCTGCTCTTTAGTTGATGATGACTTGATGTCCTCATCATACTCTCTCTCTTGAAAAGGTTTCGACCTCGAAACTATATCTCCTGCACCAAGATAGAGCAAGTTAGCATTCATCCTCTTTTGAGAGCTTAATGTCTTACCTTGAAGTATTTTTGGCTTTGGAATGGATAGAACGTCAGGGGGATATCCTGTGAGCAAGTAGGAAATAACAACTCCGTGGCTCTTGTCTGGTGTATTGCTTCTCCTCTTCCAACATAGAGCCATTGTAGCTTTTCTCCCTTGATTGAATCATCCTTTTTGCTCATTGGACACCAATCTACTTTGTTGCAGTAGCAAGTGTTTATCTGGTGGAATCTCTTTGCCATTCACTGTGTTAATACCAGAAAAAATCTCAACACTATGGACAAGAAACAAGTGTATTATGTGTTCTTTACGAAATTTAAAAGTTGTATCAAAGGCTTGTTGTAAATAAAAATCTGTATGGTTATTGCTTTCTAATAATCTCAGTCAGCTCACTAATACCTTTTGTGACTCTCTTGACACAATATTTGTGAAAGAAAAACTTACTTGAGGAAAAATTTTCGTGATCTTTTGCCTCAAAGCAATGGAGTGATGCAATGACTGATCTGGTGGTTTCTCTTTGAGACATTCTCCTTTTTCAGCATCTTTAGCTCTTGAACATGCTAATCTCCTTTTTGGTTCCTTTAATACATTGTACTCCTTAGCATATTTCGTGCCTAAATAATCATTCAAGAACAAACACAAGTGAATCATATGTGAATTTAAAACTTGAGAAATAGGTCTTATAATACTTAAACTCACAGTGATTAAATTCACAAGCTGGAGTAGGATTGGTTCTGCATTTTTTTCATATTCTTCTTTTGACAAATCAGATGTATTATCTGTCTTTCTTGTATTGAACTAAAGCTGGTGACATCTCCATTCTTGTCAGGGGCAGGCTGACACGTTTTCTTCCTTCTATGTTGCTCCATGTCATGTTTTAAACCTGCATTATCAACCTTGGGCATAGGCAAGTGCATTATACTAGAATTCAAAAAATTTAAATCTTTTTTAACTAGAATATCACTCGACTTAGATAACTTCGGTTCATGCTCTAGTATTGTTGATTTTACTTCTTTATTAGGACAAGTTGCAGCAAAATGTCCTGTCCTATGACACCTATAACATGTAGGCTCAGTTTGTTTTCAAGAGTTAGGATTAGAGGACTTACCTTGAAATTTTTTGAATGGTGGTTCAGGAAAGGATTTGGGGATTGAATCTTGTTTAGCCTCCTCTACCTGAACGACTTTCTTATCTCTTACTTGATTTCTCAAGGTACTTGAGAACCCTTTCTTGAGCTCAGACACATAGGCAAGCTTGTGGTCACGACCATGCTGTAAACATGGTGCATACATCACATTCCTTGGTGCTGTTTGGTACATGGGCTTGGTAGTGATGTTGCCACGAGTTTGGTGCTTCTTTACAAACTCTTTATACATTCTTGCCTTAAGGTCTCCCCAATCTGTCACTGGCCTGTTGTAGAAAGTATGGCCATCCTCCTTTAGCCACCAAACATAAGCATCTCCAACTAGAGAATCAACAGCATAGGAGAGCTTTCTCTTCCTTTGGAATATTGTTGGTGTGCAGCCACTTCTTCATGTTGGTTTCCCATCTGAGATAATCCTTAGGGTCCTTGCTCTGTCCTGAAAATATTAAAGATTTAGAATGGTAAGGCTCTAAACTATTGACATAGTTTCTTTCTTTGATTTGGTTGAGGTGGTGTGTGCAACAATTCGGCTGGACACAAAAGTATGATGGCGTGGCTCCTCTTCTCTAAATGGACAATGGTAATGTTCATATGAGTCCTCCTCAGACTCTTCATCATAATCATCCTTATCAGAACTCAGCTGGCTCCAAGTTGTTGTTGCTTGAGGAGTGTTGGTGTAAGGCTCATGATTATGTAGGCTGGTGTAGTATTGGTCAGGAGGTTCATGATTGGTTTTCTCAGGATATGGGATGCCTCCATAGTCCTCTTCTTACTCAGACCACATCTCCACTCCTGGTTCTTCTTCAAAACATGAGTGTTGGCTGAAAGTTTCTTCTTGACTCCATTGGTCTTCATATGCATAGTTGTATGGATCCTCTTCTTCTGGTTTTGTGAAGCTACCTTGCAAAAAGAACAAAAGAAGGACTCAGATTCGTGCTTAATTAAACCACACAACAAGAGATACCAAAACATATTGGCAATAAGCTCAAAAATGGAAATAAAACTTTTTATGGTATTTTTTGGTTTTAATTCAAATAAATGGAAATAAATTATAAAGAAATTTTTTTTATTTTATTTTTTATGTTAATTGGACGAAAGTAACACAAATAAACTTTTTATTTTTGTTTATATTTTCTGGAAACAAAACAAAGCAAGAAACAATTTTTTTGGATTTTCTCAATTTTCTTTGAAACAACTTAGAAATAAATAGCAAATAATTTTTTTTTTAACTTTTAGATGGAACAAAATGTTCAGAAAATAAAGCAAAACACTTTTTTGGATTTTAGATTTTATAAAAATTCAAATAGACAGAAACAAATAAGATCAAATGCAATTCTGATGTTTTTTTTATAAGTAAAAATGAAATAAGAATATAAAATAAAAGATAAATGTTGGAATACCACAACCTGATGGATAGGAGCTTTTAGCTCTGATACCAAATGATATAAGATTGTAATCACTCTAACTTAAGATCACTCAATGTTCAAGAGATTCCAAGTTTATGATTTGCGGAAGTGGAATGAAGGTAGAGATGGAGGTGGGACTGATCGACTCACTCAATCAAATGAACAAACAAGAGTGTTTGAATCACTCAAAACAATCTTAATTTTCAGATCAATAGACCAAAAGTATCAATGATGCAATATTTGATCCTCCTCTCAATAAAATATTTGACAACTCCAATCAAGATGAAAATCAATGAGTTTGATCTAAGGGCTCACGTTGATAGAAAGAGATTATTTCCCCTAATTGGCATCAATTCCCAGCTAAAGAGTGCTGCATGCTTTTCACACGTTCATGGTCATAAAAGGAAGGAAGAGAATTTGGTGCAATATCACACATCCCCATTATGGACGTTGATCTTCTGGATATTTGAAAAAGCAATCACCTACTAATCACATTATTGTTAATTGATTTAGTTATTATGATTTAAATATTGTAAATATTAGTTGCTTCACTTTGTATGAGCTTATAAAAGCTTTCTTTGTAATCATTTTGTGGATATAGAAATTTTTGGAAATGAAAGAGAATTTTCTCTAAAGCTTATGCTTTGTTTGGTTTATCTAAGAAGAATGAAATTCTTTACTTGGTAAACTTTTTGATCTATATCTCTTGTATGTGATTTCTTGAGAATAGATTTGTGAACTCATCATAAGGACTTTCACACCCTTGAGTGGCGTTCTTCGATCCACCATTATTTCCATTCATTTGTCCAACAAGAGAGAGCGTTAAAGTCAGCTTGTATTGACACCATCTCGGCTCAAGTCTTGTGAATTCAAGCCTTGTTCTATCATCAACCATCCACCGGTCTGTAGGAGAGAGCGTGAAAGCCAGCTTATAGATCCCATCTTCCGCCTGCTATAAGTCTCACCACCGAGTCTTATATCATTTGGTAACAGAGCTAAAAGCTCCTACCACCTATTTATTTATTGTTTTATTTTTAATTCAGTTTTTTTTTATAAAAAAAATACAAAAAATAGTTTTCATTTTCGTTCTTTGATTTTATAAAATTCTAAAACAAAAAAAGTTTTAATTTTAATTTTTTATTTTATTTTATAAAATTTTAAACCCCCAAAAATATATATATATATATATATATTTATTTCTTTTTATTTTCACTTTATTTCTTTTATACAAAAAGGTTTCTTCTATTTGTTTCTGATTTTGTTATATATACTTTAAAAAAAAAAGAAAAAAATATGATTTTAGTTTTGAGGACAAAACCTATTGAGGATTGAGAGAATGATGCAATATTGGATCCTCCTCTTAATAAAATATTTGACAACTCCAATCAAGATGAAAATCAATGAGTTTGATCTAAGGGCTCAAGTTGATAGAAAGAGATTATTTCTCCTAATTGGCGTCAATTACCAGCTAATGAGTGATGCATGCTTTCCACACGTTCATGGTCATAAAAGGAAGGAAGAGAATTTGGTGCAATATCACACATCCCAATTATGGACGTTGATCTTCTGGATATTTAGAAAAGCAATCACCTACTAATCACATTATTGTTAATTGATTTAGTTATTATGATTTAAATATTGTAAATATTAGTTGCTTCACTTTGTATAAGCTTATAAAAGCTTTCTTTGTAATCATTTTGTGGATATAGAAATTTTTGGAAATGAAAGAGAATTTTCTCTAAAGCTTATGTTTTGTTTGGTTTATCTAAGAAGAATAAAATTCTTTACTTAGTAAACTTTTGGATCTATGTCTCTTGTATATGATTTGTTGAGACTAGATTTGTAAACTCATCATAAGGGCTTTCACACCCTTGAGTGGCGTTCTTCGATCCACCATCACTTCCATTCATTTGTCCAACAAGAGAGAGCCTTAAAGCCAGCTTGTTTGACACCATCTCGGCTCAAGTCTAGTAGATTCAAGCCTTGTTCTATCATTAACCATCCATCGGTCTGTAAGAGAGAGCGTGAAAGCCAGCTTATAGATCCCATCTTCCGCCTGCTATAAGTCTCACCACCGAGTCGTATATCAATTATGCCCTATGCAAATGCAATGCAGCTTACATGCAAACACTAGAATCAATCTTAAAAAATGAAATGCAAATACAACTGATTAGAACAAGCTGGGTGATTGAGAAAGAGACTCAAAATTCTTGTATCAATTTGGCGCCGTTTCCATTGGGGTTATTGTTTGGATCATTAGAATTTGTGGAATCTTTACGATCAGGTTTTCTTTGTATTTGGTTACTAATAGTCTTTACCTCCCATTGTTGTTTTCAGGTGTAAGAACCTTAGATCAAGAGGCTCTAGCAACTTAGTGGACTTCATAGATAACATTAATTTGCTGGACAGAGGTCAAAGGGCAAGGAGACTAAGGGAAAGACAGCAACACTTTGAGAGATTGGGGATGAACATCCAAGATCAAGGTGTCGATGATATGGGGTTTCAAGGACCTCAAGGAGCATCTGGTGTTCAAGGCCAACAAGGCCAACAAGGAGTTCAAGGACTGCAAGGAGATTAAGGTCTTGGAGAAGCAGCTCAAGCTCATAGACCTATCAGACCCATTGGAGAAGGAGATGCGCCCAATGCTTACAACAACAGAACAGGAATCCTGCCTCCAGCTTTGGTGAAGCATGGGAAAGGTTAAAAGGCTACACACTTCAGTGCCCACACCATGGATTTTCACAAGCTTCACTCCTCTCCACTTTACACAAAGGCGCCCTTCCAAAGATCAGAATGCTCTTGGATACTGCATCTAATGGTAACTTCTTATCTAAAGATGTTGATGAGAGATTGGAACTTGTGGAGAATCTAGCACAATCAGATGGGAATTATAATAAGGAGTTTGATAGAGCTCCGAGGAGTGCCAAGGATGAACTGGAGTCTAACAAGAAGGAGATCAAGGCTTTACATAAGAAGATTGATCTGTTGATAAGGGAAAGGAAGGAAGTTAGTTTTTTTGGTGACTTGGTTCAAGTTGAAGATTAAGAAGGCTGCCAAATTGAGGAGATGAACTATCTTGGTAATCACAGAGGTTACAATGGATATGGGAACTACAGACCTAACCCAAATCTATCCTACATAAGCAACAATGTTGCCAACCCTCAAGACCAAGTCTAACCACATCAACAGTAACAGAAAGCTAGTCAAAGATCTTTTGTGCCTTACAACAACAACAACCAAGGCTTTCAACAAAGGAACAACAACTTCCAGCCTAGAGCGCCCTACAACCCTCCAGGAATCAATGCTCAAGCACCAGCTCAAGCCTCTTCCATCACTCCAGACTGAGAGATCAGGAGTCTCATTCAACAAGTGCTTCAAAATCAGATCAACACTACCTTGGAGATGAACAAAAAGTTTGCTGAGGTCCACAACAAGATAGACTCTCTTCATGTGGAACTCACAAACAAGTTTGATGATCTAGCTGCAAGAGTAAAGACTTTGGAGAACAACAAAGGAGCAGCTAGTGGACCACACCCTCAAGGTAACCTTCCAGGAAAGTGTGAGATGAATCCCAAGGAGTATTGCCAAGCTGTTGATTCTGAACATGCTTTCACTAATGCTGAGGAAGAAGCTATTATAAATGAGTTCTTGTCACAAATCAATGAGGACACTGATAAAAAAAGTGAGGGGCAAGACCTTGTCCTAGCTTCTGAAGCCAAGAACGAGGCTCAAGCTGATTTGCTTTCAGTTTACCAACCTGACATTCCATTTCCAGGAAGATTCAAGGAGCAGCTAGTCAATAAGTATGCAACTCTTTATACTGCTCAAATGAAAATGAGAGGTCTAGATGCTGAAGAAAAGCTTGGGAAAGTGAGAGCAAAGGTTGGTACATCAGAGGTTCAGGAGCTGAACTAAAAGGTTGCTTTACTCTCCCATGTGAACTAAAAGGAAGAACATTCAAGAGCTGTTTGTGTGACCTGGGTGCTAGCATCAATCTGTTGCCATCAACTACAGCTAAGGAGTTTGGTTACACCAAGTTCCAGCAAAGCAATGTGTCCTTAACCATTACTGATGGGGCAATGAAGATGCCATTGGGAGCCCTCAAGGACGTGCCTATAAAGATTGAGGGAGTAACAATCCCAACTTATTTCTTTGTTTTGGATGTTGAGGGCCATATCCAGAATGCAATCATACTTGGAAGGCCCTTCCTTGCTTCAGCTGGCGCTGTCTTTGATGCCAGGGAATTCACAATAGAGCTTAGGCTCACCAAAGAGAAGGTCTTGAAGTTTGATAGAAAGGGTAACAAGCTGGCGCATGAACATGCTTTCTCCATGGAGCTGAACAAGATGAAAGGAGTTGACAAGAACTGGCCTGAGTTTGAAGGCTATACTGGAGAGAGCTTTGATGGCTGCTGCTTGTCAAGGTTTTTCCAAGACACCACTGAAGAGGAGGTCCTCCAAGTGGTTAGTTCCAAGAAGATGAATGATATTAAGCTGGTTACTGAAGAAGGAGAGGTGATTTTGCAACCATTTGGTTCAAGGAATGGTGAGGTCCACTACAAGATGAAGCAAGAGTGGAAGTCTAAGCCTTTTGTTGTGCTCAAGATGGATGGTGTCACCAAGAGATTCAAGGGGAACAAGGTGCCACCAAGGAGTTCCCAAGACTCATTCTCCTTGCCTCCATGATATCCCTTGTATTTACACCATTTAGGGCTGCATTTAGTGCATGTTTTGGTCCTCTTTTGCATATTTTCCCTTAGCTTTTGTCCCACTTTCTTCTCCTTTTAGACTTAGGTTGCATTAGTAGTATAGATTGCATTTTCCTTGCATATTGGATGTTTTTAGGTGCTTTTGGAGCTTAAAGGAGCTTGGAGGAGCTTTGGGAGTGATCCAGGAGGCTAGCTGGACAAAAGGGAGCAAGAAGGATCAAAGCAGAAGATCTCTGCAGAAGTTTTCGGTCAGAGCCTGGAATTTTCGGTCTCTGGTGACCGAAATGGAGCAGTATCGATCACCAGTATCGGTCTGATGTGGTCGACACAAACACACCGTTATAATTTCGGTCATGTGTGTCGATCACTGATGACCGATATAGATAATTTTCGGTCACTGGAGGTCGACACAACTGATCGATACCAGCTCTGCCCGAAGACCCTTTATTTACAATTATACCATTTTCGCCTAGACTCCTATAAATACGGGAAATCCCTAATTTTGGGAACAGGCTTTTACCCAGCAGTTCTTTCTTCCTTGTTTAGACCTCTGGATTTTGTAATTTGAATCTTTGCTTCATTTCAATAAAAGTTTGCATCTTTCATCTTGTTTAAGCTTGCTAATCATGATTAGTCATCTTTCTCTCTTTGATTTGGTGGCTTTAATGGTGATTAGTGAGTAGTCCTTTTTAGGAATTTGAGATGGGTTAGGTTTAGGGGATTTAAGACTTTATCTATGATTGCTTAGTGTTAATTCTTTTATTTCCTTTCTTGATTGCTGTGTTTAATGCTTAAATAGCCCTAGCTAAGTTGATTAAGATCTTAGGCTCATTTTATGCCCACCAAGTGTTTGATGAAATGCCTGAACTGCTTTGCAAGAGAATTGCTTATCCTAGCTCAAGAGATTGACTGTCTAGGGAGTGATTTGGCAATATTGGGTTGATAGATTTGTTTTAATGCTTGCTCTTTATCATTTCACTAATGAGAATTAGTTCTTGACTTGGTAATTAGCAAAGAGATTAGTGCCAAGAGATTGGATTAGTCATATAAATGAATTCTATGCATAAGGAATACCATTGTGTGAGTTTGTAAGCATCATAAGTAGAGTCAAGAGTTCTCTATTACCAATTATCTCATCTCAAGTCCCATGTTTTCTCTGTTTCAAGCTCTGTTCTGAATTAGCTCTGTTTTTACTTCTGCTTTGGTCATTTGCTTGCTTACTTCCTTATTTGTGTTTGTTTGGTTTTTGCTTGATCACTTAGGTTGCTAGAAACTCTAAAACCCTTTTATATCTACTTGAATTAGGATTTCTACTGCATTCTTATTGCTTCATTCTCCCCTTTTGGATTGATAAAATCCTATGCTATACTACAACTGATTAGTACAAGCTTGGGTAATTGAGTCAAGTCCCAAAAACCCTTGTATCAATTTGGCGCCGTTGCCATTAGAGGAATGCTTTGTTCAGTAGGATTTGTAGAGATTTTGAGATCAAGCTTTGTTATTTTCGATTTTGGTTACTGATTTCTCTTTTGGTCTAGAATTTCTTTTGTAGGCACCACAACACTTGTTCTTAAGTGTCTACAACTGCAACTGAGGTTCAAGGTCAAAGATTTGGGTTTGCAGAATCAGAATTAAGCTGTTGAAGCATGGAGAACATCAGTATGCTGCTGGTTTTGGTTTGCAAGGTCCACAAGGTCCTCCAGGAACTCAAGGCTTACAAGGTGAACAAGGTCAAGCTGGTTTGCAAGGAGCTTTGGTTCAGCGAGAAAGAAGACCAATTAGTGCTGCTGATGTACCCTCTACATATGCTTCAAGGCAAGGAATTCTCCCACCCATGGAGACTGATCAATATCAAATCAAGAGCAGCCTCATCACAATGATCCAAGAAAGGCAGTTCCTTGGATTGCCCAACCAAGACCCCTTAGAGCATCTGGATCAGTTTGAAAGGATATGCACATTAACAAAGCTTAGTGGTGTATTAGATGATGATTTGAAGCTGAAACTCTTTCCTTTTTCACTTAGTGACAAAGCTAAACTATGGGAGAAGTCTCTAGCACAAGGCAGCATTACCACTTGGGGACAATGTAAAGATGCCTTCTTAACTAAGTTCTTCTCCCCTTCAAGAACTGCTCACTTCAGAAATGAAATCACCAACTTCAGGCAGTGGTCCACTGAAAGCTTTGGAGACACATGGGAGAGATTCAGAGGTTTCACTCATCAGTGCCCTCATCATGGTTTCACTAAGGGAATGCTTCTATCCACACTCTATAGAGGTGTCCTCCCCAAGATCAGAATTCTCCTGGATACAGCTAGTAATGGCTACTTCCTTGGAAAGGATGTAGATGAAGGATGGGTACTAGTGGAGAACATGACACTCAGCAATGGGGACTATGTGGATGACAAAGAGCAACACTCCAAGGAACTAGCAACAGCACTCTCTGAGATCAAAGCGCTGCAAGAGAAGGTTGACCTACTACTCAATGCCAAAACTAGACTCCTACCCAATGACCTCTCACCAAACCTTTACAAGGAGAACCATATACAAGCTATCCAAGAACAAGGGGCGCCACTCATGCTTCATGCAAATGACGCCTATCTACACCAGTCCATTGAGGACATTCACTCTCCACAGCATCAAGCTTCATCTTCTCCCACAGTTGGGATCAACTCTTCTTCACCTTCACAAAATCTGGATTACAAAGAGATGTTCCTCCAACGTCAACAACTTCAAACTGCAGAACTGCAAAAGATGATCACTGTTGAGATTCAAAGGAACCTCACTGATATTCAAAGAAGCATGACTGATGAAATCAACAAGGACATTGATTCCAAATTACAATCCCACATCACTCCTCTCAACATCAAGATCAACAAACTAGAAACCTTGTCTACCCCTTCTACCTCTTCACTCACACAGGAGTATGTCAAAGCTGTCACTCTCAGAAGTGGGAAGCAACTTCCACCAAGAGTAGCCCCTTCTATACCCAATGAGGACATTGAGGAACAAGAAGAGGGGGTGGAGGTCAAAGAAAAGGAAGATACTCCAGGAGATAGAATGATTGAAGCTGAAAAGATTTCTGAGAAAGCCAAAGACGAGGAGGTTACTAAAGGCAAAACAAAGGATGCTTCTAAGGAGTTAGCCAAAGAACCAAGATACATACCTCCTCCTTATCAGCCTACAATACCTTTTCCTGGAAGGTTTAAGAAGCAGCTGGTTGCTAAATACAAAGGACTCTTTGATGAACAGATGAAGAAGATCCAGCTCACAATGCCGCTGTTAGATGCCTTTGTTTTGGTCCCCCCTTACCAGAAATTCCTGAAAGATGCTGTTGCTGAAAGAACCAAAGATCTACAGGGAATGGTAGTCCTCACACATGAATGTAGCGCAATTATTCAGCAGAAGAGAGTGACTCCTAACAAGCTAGGAGATCCAGGGAGCTTCACTTTACCCTGCTCTATAAGTCCACTCTTGTTTGACAAATGTTTGTGTGATTTTGGAGCTAGTGTCAGCTTGATGCCCTACTCTGTAGCACAGCTTCTAGGCTTCACTAAGTTCAAGGATTGCAGAATCTCTTTGGTATTGGCTGATAGGTCAGTAAGACATCCTAAAGGGTTGCTTGAAGATGTACGACTAAGGATTGGGAGTGTAGAAATACCTACTGATTTTGTAGTTTTGGACATGGATGAAAAGCCTAGAGATCCTCTTATTCTTGGGAGACCATTCCTAGCCACAACAGGAGCAGTCATTGATGTTAAAAAGGGGAAGATTGACCTGAATTTGGGTAAGGACATGTCTTTAAAGTTTGACATCAAGAAGATCATGCAGCAGCCTACTATTGAAGGTCAAGTATTCCAGATTGACACTCTAGAGAAGTTGAATGATGAACTCCAAGAAGAGCTGTGTTGTGAGGACAAGTTACAAGTGGCTTTGACAAGTGAGCATGTAGATGATGGGTACTTGGATAAGGAAAGCTTGGGTTATCAGCTGAAACTGGACTCCCACAGGTTCTTTGAGGAGGAAGAGCCATTTGAAAGCTTGGAATACACAGAAAGAGAAATCTTCCCAGCTCAGGAGACTAGTTCCCCAAGTAGGGAAGCTGACGCCAAGAAGCAAGGCAGCTCAGATGAGGACTGGAGCGAACTCAGGGCACCAAAGGTGGAATTCAAACCACTTCCTCATGGGCTAAGGTATGTTTTCCTAGGTCCTAACTCCACTTACCCTGTTATAGTCAATGATAGCCTCAATGATGATGAGATCCTGGCTCTTGTTAAAGTGTTGAAGAGGTTTAGGAAAGCTATTGGGTATTCATTAGATGATATCCAAGGCATATCTCCTAACCTCTGCACTCACATGATCCATCTAGAGGATGAGACAAGAACTTCTGTTGAACCTCAGAGAAGGTTGAATCCTAATTTAAAAGAAGTAGTAAAAAAGGAAATCTTGAAGTTGCTTGAAGCAGGAGTGATCTATCCCATCTCAGATAGCACATGGGTCTCACCAGTTCATGTGGTACCTAAGAAGGGAGGGATCACTGTTGTTAAAAATGAAAATGATGAGCTAATACCAACCAGGACAATCACTGGTCATAGAATGTGTATTGATTACAGAAAACTAAATTCTGCTTCTAGGAAAGATCACTTCCCTTTGCCATTTATAGACCAAATGCTAGAAAGATTAACAAATCATAAGTATTACTGCTTTTTAGATGGCTATAGTAGATTCTTTCAGATCCCTATCCATCCCAATGATCAGGAAAAAACTACTTTTACTTGCCCATATGGAACTTTCGCTTATAGGAGAATGCCTTTTGGTTTATGCAATGCTCCTGCCACTTTCCAAAGATGTATGACTGCTATCTTTTCTGACATGCTTGAAGAAATTGTGGAGGTATTCATGGACGAATTTAGCGTCTATGGATCCTCCTTTGGTGTCTGTTTGTCTAACCTTTCTCAGGTTCTCCAAAGATGTGAAGACACAAAACTGGTCCTGAATTGGGAAAAGTGTCACTTCATGGTGCAAGAAGGGATTGTTTTGGGGCATAAGATCTCAGAGAAAAGAATAGAGGTGGACAAGGCTAAGATTGATGTAATGGTGCATTTAGAACCTCCAACAACTGTCAAGGGGATCAGGAGTTTTCTGGGGCATGTTGGCTTCTACAGAAGATTTATCAAAGACTTCTCAAGGATTGCAAGACCTTTGACAAGATTGTTGTGTAAAGAAACAGAGTTTGTGTTTGATGAAGACTGTCTTCAAGCCTTCCTTACTCTCAAACAAGCTCTTATATCAGCACCAATAGTTCAAGCACCAAATTGGGATCTGCCATTTGAAATAATGTGTGATGCTAGTGACTATGCAGTTGGAGCAGTTTTGGGGCAGAGAGTTGACAAGAAACTTCATGTTATCTACTATGCCAGCATGACTATGGATGAAGCTCAGTCAAGGTATGCTACAACTGAGAAGGAGCTCTTGGCAGTTGTCTTTGCATTTGAGAAATTCAGGAGCTACCTGGTAGGCTCCAAGGTGATTGTTTATACTGATCATGCTGCGCAGAGACGCATCTATACAAGAAGGACACCAAACCAAGGCTTCTTAGATGGATTCTTCTCCTGCAAGAGTTTGACATGGAGATTGTGGATAAGAGAGGCATTGAGAATGGAGTTGCTGACCACCTTTCAAGATTGAGGATAGATGACTTCGTCCCAATCAATGATACTCTACCAGAGGAACAATTGCATGCTTTAGGAGTCATGAAAGCAGAAGTAGAGGGCCTAGAAGAAGATAAACTACCTTGGTATGCTGATTTTGTAAACTACTTGGTGATTGGACAGATACCACAGACCCTCAACTCCCATCAGAAGAAGAAGTTCTTAAGAGATGTCTCCCATTACTTTTGGGATGAGCCCTATTTATACAAAAGAGGGAATGATGGGTTGTTCAGAAGGTGTGTAGCTGAGGAAGAGATTCCAGGAATCCTGCACCATTGCCATGGCTCAGCCTATGGAGGACATTTTGCAACATTCAAGACAGCCTCCAAGGTCCTACAGGCTGGTTTCTGGTGGCTTAGTCTGTTCAAGGACGCTCAAGCCCATATCTCCTCATGTGATGGTTGCCAAAGGAAAGGAAACATTTCCAAGAGAGATGAGATGCCTCTGAATCCTATCCTGGAAGTGGATCTGTTTGATGTGTGGGGGATTGACTTTATGGGACCCTTCCCTTCCTCTTATGGGAACAAGTACATTCTTGTAGCTGTTGATTATGTGTCAAAGTGGGTTGAAGCCATTGCTAGTCCAACAAATGATGCTAGAGTTGTGCTGAAGCTCTTCAAGACAATTATCTTCCCAAGGTTTGGTACTACAAGATGTGTGATCAGTGATGGTGGAAGCCACTTCATCAACAAGGTTTTTGAGAGCTTGCTCAAGAAGAATGGTGTCAAGCACAAGGTTGCTACTCCTTACCATCCTCAAACAAGTGGTCAAGTGGAGGTGTCCAACAGAGAAATCAAGGCAATCTTAGAAAAAACAGTTGGCGTTACAAGAAAGGATTGGTCTAATAAGCTTGATGATGCTTTATGGGCCTACAGGACAGCCTTCAAGACACCCATTGACAGAACACCCTTCTCACTCCTCTATGGGAAGTCCGGCCATCTGCCTGTTGAACTAGAGTATAAAGCCTTGTGGGCAACAAAGTTGCTGAATTTTGACATCAAGACAGCTCAGGAAAAGAGACTTATCAACTTGCATGAACTGGAGGAAAACCGCCTTGAAGCTTTTGAGAGCTCTAGGATCTACAAGAAGAGGACAAAGGTCTTCCATGACAAAAGGATCAAACACAAGGATTTCAAGGCAGGAGATCAGGTGCTGCTATTCAACTCAAGGCTGAAGCTGTTTCCTGGGAAGCTGAAGTCAAGATGGTCAGGACCATTCAAGATCAATGAAGTGTTGCCATATGGAGCTGTCACTCTGTTCAGCAAGAATGGAGAAGACTTCACAGTGAATGGCCACAGGCTGAAGCCATACATGGCAAGTGAGTCTCTTGGAGATGAGGTGGACATCAGCCTTGATGAACCTCCACAAGAATGATCACCGAAGGAAAGTCAAGCTAGGGACTTTAAACAAGCACACTTGGGAGGTAGTCCTATGGTATCCTTTTGTATATATATATTATGCTTTCTAATCTATCTTTTATGCTTTGCTATATTGTTTGGAATAAGGAGTCTGAATTTGAGGTTAAACAGATCAGAATGGGACAAAGAACAGGTGTAGTCTGGCTGATTTCGGTCATTCGTATCGGTCATGACGGACCGATACACTTATTTTCGGTCAGTTATATCGACCATGACTGACCGATACCAGTAGAGCCAGTCTACACCAGTCAACATATCGGTCACTTGTGATCGATATGGAAAGAAGTTTGAAGGTGGGAAAGTTTTTCGGTCATTCATGTCGACCACACTTGGTCGACATAAACATACCGTATGATTTTCGGTCTATTGTGTTGACCACTGTTGATCGATATGATTCTTGAAATCCTATCGGTCACCAGTATCGATCACCCAAGATCGACACAATCATATCAGATGTATTTCAGTCAAGTGTGTCGACCACTGATGATCGATACAAATCCCAGGAAGCACATCGGTCTCCAGTGTTGATCACTCATGACCGAAAATGCAATTTCGGTCAGTAATATCGGTCATGAGTGACCGATACTCTATCAAGGTAAGTCTCTAAAATTTTTCAAATTTCTCCTTCCTTTGGTTTGGAGCCAAGGAAGTTTAAATTCAAATTTTGAAGGGCCCCTCCATTAGTCTGAAAAGCTCTTGAGTACCTCTGACCTTGTCTCCCACTCATTTGATTCCCTTCACTCCCCGCCTATCTATTTATGAATCTATAGGCTCTTCCTACTCTCCCTAACTTCTTACTTCATTACTTGACCTCTAAGATCTTTAGCTCTCTCTTCTCCTCATTATCAGCACTCAGAATTTCTTTGAGCTTTTACACTTTCAGGTACAATGAGGAAAAGGGGCAGCTCAACAGCAACCAGCAGTAGGTTACAAAGGGAGGAAACATCCCTATTGCCAAGCGCTGAGATATTCATGGAAAAACTCAACAAATCTAGGTTCCAGCCCACAAGATATCCTTGCGCCTCCACTATGCAAGCACTTGGGATCAACTTGGACTGCAAGACTATCTTTGAAGGCATGGGGCTCACTGACTTTATGGCAAGAGCTCTTCCATCCTAAATGAACCTCACCTACCAATTCCTCTCTACCCTGAAAGTGGTGCACTATGATGATAGTTTCTCCTTCCAAACCTTCCGCAAACAAGCATAGAGATCAAGAGCCACTTGAGCTTTTGCCCTGATGAGAGCCAACTATACCACGAGGGATCAGTAGTTGAAGAGAGAACTAACAGTCATCAAGACAAGGAACAAAGATCATCCCATCACTCCTGCCACTAAACCAAGTACCACATCCTCTCCATTGTTATATACCATTGCATCTTTTCATTTTTGTAATTTATTTTGTTGCTTCTCTCTTCCATTGTTTTCATTACACAAGGGACTGTGTAATTTAAGTGTGGGGGAGAGATTTGGGGTTTGACTTTGTTTTCTGTTTTCTTAGTTTTTCTTTTTCTTTTCACTTTGAGTCTCATGCATATCATGCATACATGTAAGGCATAGAAAAACACAAAAAAAAATCGAAAAAAAAATTTGAAAATCTTTTGCATTTTTTGCAAACCAAAAAGAAAGCATGTAGTTGCATTTCATTCCTTTAAGATTGAGTCTAGTGTTGATATATAGGGTGCATTACATTTGCATAGGGTATTATGATGAATTTTCCTTGTAAAGTGCTTAGTGTTTAGAGATGATTTCGGTTTTCAAGGGCTTAGTTTTTTGATGCATCATATGATTGCTAGAAGTTAAGGCTGAACCATGCTTAGATTGCTAGATTTGGTCTTCTCATTTCATTCTGAAAGCATTTGTTCTCTGAAAATCAACTCTATCAACTTGAACTTTAATTTGGACTTTCAATTATCATGTCTTATGCATTGAAAAGTGAATTCATGGCTACCATATACATATTTGGATCATCTTTCTCCTTTCTACCACTCTTGTTGATCCAAATAGCTGATCCTCATACTTATGGGACAATTACATCCTCACCCTAAACCTCCTTTTGAGCCTAAACACTATTGTGAGAGCTGTGAGGCCTTTGCATTGCATTTTCGATTTTGTCTTGGCAAAAAGAGTTAGGAATAAGGCTGGCAATGATTAGCTCTCTTGTAGACATCAGCTTGCATCTTGAGCTTGATTCTAGGATAGGAGTTTTTGGGGTTTGAAAGGGTAGAGTTAAGCGGTTTGAGCTTAATATTTATTTTTATCATTTGAAAAGAAAAGGGAAAGATTTGAAATGGTAGATAAAGGGGAAACAACTTAGTATTGTGGTTAAGCAAAGGGAAGAAAAGCTCTAAGTTCAAAAAGGAAGAATTGGCGTCAACAACAAAGCTCAGAAAGGGTCCAAAGAAGAAAAATCAGACCAGGAGCAATCCACCAAAGGTGATGAAGGTGCCATTACAATAAAGAAGAGCAAGTCCCAACCAAGAAGAAGCAACCACACAAGCAGAATGAAGAAGATTTCCCCAGCCATGAATAAGAAGAAAGAGAAGGGTAGAGTTTAGGAAAGGGTAGACTTAGAGGGTTCACTTTGGGTTTAGAAATGTTTAGGACTCATCTTTGGGAAGTAAGGGTAGAAGAGGGCTTTGAATTGCATGCATAAGTGTGCTTTTACCTTTAGCATTTTGCCTAAGATGAAGTCATTTCATTGAGTGATCCTTTATATCTTTAACCCTGTGCTTAAATGAGATCATTCTTGTCTCATAACCTTACCCCTTTTCAACAAAATGTCTTCACTTGATTTGCATAAGCATGATTCATGTTCTGAACTTAATTGAATGTTAAAGAGTTGATTGATTTGAGCATTTGCCTAAGTTGAGATTTGAGATCATTTTGAAACATGATGAGCATGGCTAGGTTCTTCTAAGTATAGCTGATTGTGTTTGCATCCTATAACTAGGCACTTGAGCATTAAAACCATCTCTTTACCTTTGCACTTTTGGAATCTGAATGCCCACTTTCAACTCTCCCATTTGTTCTTACTTGCTTGAGGACAAGCAAAAGGCAAGTGTGGGGGTGTTGATATCCCTTGTATTTACACCATTTAGGGCTGCATTTAGTGCATGTTTTGGTCCTCTTTTGCATATTTTCCCTTAGCTTTTGTCCCACTTTCTTCTCCTTTTAGACTTAGGTTGCATTAGTAGTATATATTACATTTTCCTTGCATATTGGATGTTTTTAGGTGCTTTTGGAGCTTAAAGGAGCTTGGAGGAGCTTTGGGAGTGATCCAGGAGGCTAGCTGGACAAAAGGGAGCAAGAAGGATCAAAGCAGAAGATCTCTGCAGAAGTTTTCGGTCAGAGCCTGGAATTTTCGGTCTCTGGTGACCGAAATGGAACAGTATCGATCACCAGTATCGGTCAGATGTGGTCGACACAAACACACCGTTATAATTTCGGTCATGTGTGTCGATCACTGATGACCGATACAGATAATTTTCGGTCACTGGAGGTCGACACAACTGATCGACACCAGCTTTGCCCGAAGACCCTTTTTTTATAATTATGCCATTTTCGCCTAGACTCTTATAAATACGGGAAATCCCTAATTTTTGGGAACAGGCTTTTACCCAGCAGTTCTTTCTTCCTTGTTTAGACCTCTGGATTTTGTAATTTGAACCTTTGCTTCATTTCAATAAAAGTTTGCATCTTTCATCTTGTTTAAGCTTGCTAATCATGATTAGTCATCTTTCTCTCTTTGATTTGGTGGCTTTAATGGTGATTAGTGAGTAGTCCTTTTTAGGGATTTGAGATGGGTTAGGTTTAGGGGATTTGAGACTTTATCTATGATTGCTTAGTGTTAATTCTTTCATTTCCTTTCTTGATTGCTGTGTTTAATGCTTAATTAGCCTTCGCTAAGTTGATTAAGATCTTAGGCTCATTTTATGCTCACCAAGTGTTTGATAAAATGCCTGAATTGCTTTGCAAGAGAATTGCTTATCCTAGCTCAAGAGATTGACTGTCTAGGGAGTGATTTGGAAATATAGGGTTGATAGATTTGTTTTAATGCTTGCTCTTTATCATTTCACTAATGAGAATTAGTTCTTGACTTGGTAATTAGCAAAGAGATTAGTGCCAAGAGATTGGATTAGTCATATAAATGAATCCTATGCATAAGGAATACCATTGTGTGAGTTTGTAAGCATCATAAGTAGAGTCAAGAGTTCCCTATTACCATTTATCTCATCTCAAGTCCCATGTTTTCTCTGTTTCAAGCTCTGTTCTGAATTAGCTCTGTTTTTACTTCTACTTTGGTCATTTGCTTGCTTACTTCCTTATTTGTGTTTGTTTTGTTTTTGCTTGATCACTTAGGTTGCTAGAAACTCTAAAACCCTTTTATATCTGCTTGAATTAGGATTTCTACTGCATTCTTATTGCTTCATTCTCCCCTTTTGGATTGATAAAACCCTATGCTATACTACAACTGATTAGTACAAGCTTGGGTAATTGAGTCAAGTCCCAAAAACCCTTGTATCACTCCACTAAAGAGGTAATCAAAGTCAAGCTTATTGACTTTAAACAAGCACACTTGGGAGGTAGTCCCATGGTATCCTTTGTATATATGTATGCTTTTTAGTTTATGTTTTATGCATTTTAAGTGTCCTTAGAAGCATGAGTTTGGTAAAGGGGATGAAAGTATGTTTGGGGAACCAAAGAAGATGCATTCTGGTTAACATCGAGCATTAACATCGATCATGCCAGATCGTTGTTGCATACATCAGTCATGTACATCGAACAACAATGCTCGATGATGTGGAACAAGAATGCATCAGGCAACTACATCGATCACTGTGATCGATGTAGGAAAGGAAGTGTCTCGGGTAGAACACATCGATCACTCACATCGATCAGGAGTGATCGATGTAATCAACCCGAGAGCAAGACAAACAACATCGGTCAGTTTACATCGATCATGTTGATCGATGTGGATCACATCAATCACTCACATCGATCAGAAGTGATCGATGAAAACTGACCAAGAGTTTGGGGCTTTACATTGAGCAAGAGCATTGATCAAGGCTTGCTCGATGTGCCTACATCTATCACTCAAATTGATCAGGAGTGATCAATGTAAATGGGCAGGAGGTTCTGGAGCTCACCTCGACCAGCAGCATCGATGAACCATGATCGATGTAGACCACATCGATCACTCACATCGATCAGAAGTGATCGATGTGGTCAGCGAGGTAAGTGTTTCAATTTTCAAAAAATTTCCCTCTCTTGGTTTGGAGCCAAGGGAGTTTGAATTTAATTTTTTTTGGCTCCTCCCTGCCATTCTGACCCACTTCTGAGCACTTTTGGTTTTGTCCCCCACTCCTTATGTGAGTAATATAGGATTGATAGAAATGTCTTAATGCTTGCTGTTTGTCATTTCACTAATGAGAGTAGTTCTTGACTTGATGATTAGCAAAGAAATTAATATCAATAGATTGGATTAGTCATATAAATAAATCCTATGCATAAGGAATAGCATTGTATGAGTTTGTAAGCATCATAGGTTGAGATAAGAGTTCCCTAGCACCAATTATCCCATCTCAAGTCCCATAATTTCTCTGTTTTTAGTTGAATTCGAATTTACTATGTTTTGCCTTTGTTTTAGTTGCTTTGCTTGCTTTTAACTCTTTGTTTGATGTTCTCTTCACTTATGTTTGATCATTTAGGTTGTTGGGCACTTTAATCTTGTCTTTATCTGCTTGAATTAAGAGTTCTATTGCATTCCTACTGCTTCATTCTCCCCTTTTGGATTGATAAAACCTATGCTATACTACAATTGATTAGTACAAGCTTGGGTGATTGAATGAAGTCCTAAAAATTCTTGTATCAATTTGGCATCATTGCCATTAGGGGAATGCTTTGTTCAAGCTTTGTTATTTTCGTTTTTGGTTACTGACTTCTCTTTTGGTCTAGAATTTCTTTTGTAGGTACCATAACAATTGCTCTAAGTATCTACAACTTCAACAGAGGTTCAAGGTCAAAGATTATGGGTTTGCAGAATCAGAATTCAGCTGTTGAAGCATGGAAGAACATCAATATGCTGCTGGTTTTGGTTTGCAAGATCGACAAGGTTCACAAGATCCACAAGGTCTTCAAGGAATTCAAGGCTTACAAGGACAGCAAGGTCCTCATGGTTTACAAGGAGCTTGGATTCATAGACCAATGAGACCTATTGGTTCTGCTGATATACATTCAAGTTATGCTTCAAAACAAGGTATTCTTCCACCTATGGAGACTCTTCACTATAAGATCAAAAGCAGCATGATTACTATGGTTCAAGAGAGAAAATTCTTTGGATTGCCCAACCAAGATCCTCTTGAGCACTTGGATCACTTTGAGAGGATATGTGCTTTGACAAAGCTTAGTGGAGTTTCAAATGATGGTTTGAAGCTCAGATTATTTCCATTCTCTATTGGTAATAGAGCTAAATTATAGGAGAAGTCTTCAGCACACGGAAGCATCACTTCTTGGTATCAATGCAAAGGTGCTTTCTTAACCAAGTTCTTCTTTCCCTCAAGAACTGCACATTTCAGGAATGAGATCACAAACTTCAAACAGTGGTCTAATGAAAGCTTTAGGGACACTTGGGAAAGGTTCAGAAGCTTCACTCACCAATATCCTCACCATGGCTTCACCAAAGAGATGCTGTTCTCCACACTATACAAAGGTGTTCTCCCAACCATAAGAATCCTTCTAGATACAGCAAGCAATGACTACTTTCTTGGTAAAGATGTTGATGAAGGATGGCTACTAGTGGAGAACATGGCACTCAGCAATTGAGACTATGTGGATGACAAGGAGCAACATTCCAAAGCCACTGACGAGATGCTAGAGAGAGCATTGTATGAGATGAAAGCCTTGCAGAAAAAGTTGACTTGCTGCTCAATGAGACCACCAACCCTCTTCCTAGTGTTGCTTTACCAAACCACTACAAAGAGCATCAAATCAAAGCTGTTCAACTCCAAAAGGCGCCAACAATGCAACAGGACCATGATGCTTATCCACAACAGTCCCATGGAGACACTTACATTCACCAACATCCTGGTCTTTCTTCTCCAACAGTTGGCGCCTGCACCTCCCACCCCTCTGAAACTTTGGATCTTAAGGAAATGTTCCTTCAAATGCATCACCTTCAAACTGCAACACTTCAGAAGAGCATTGCTGTTGAAATTCAAAAGAGCATGACTGACATTCAAAAGAGCATGGCTATTGAAATACAAAATGGCATTGACTCCAGCTTGCAATCTCAACTTGGCTCTTTCCATATGCAGATCAGCAAACTATAAAGCATTGCTCAACCATCTACCATTTCACATACACAAGAGTGTGTCAAAGCTGTCACCTTAAGTAGTGGGAAGCAACTCCCACCAAGAGTGGCACCATCTGCACCCAATGAGGGCATAGAGGAACAAGAAGAGGGGGTGGTGGCCAAAGATGCTGAAGAAACTACAGAGGATGAAGTGGTGTAAGCTGAAAAGGGTCCAAAGAACACTAAAGCCAAAGAGGTGGTTAAGGAGAAACCTAGAGAAGCACTTAAAGAGTCAGTCAATGGGCCAAGGTACATTCCTCCACCATATCAACCTACAATACCATTTCTTGGAAGGTTTAAGAAGCAGCTCATTGTTAAGTACAAAGGTCTCTTTGATGAGCAAATCAAGAAGATTCAGCCCACCATGCCACTGCTTGATACTTTTGTCTTAGTCCCACCTTATCAGAAGTTTTTGAAAGATGCTGTTGCTGAAAGAACAAAGGACTTACAAGGGATGGTGGTACTAACACATGAGTGCAGCGCTATTATTCAACTGAAGAGAGTGACTCCCAACAAGCTTGGTGATCCAGGAAGTTTTACCCTACCTTGCTCTATATGTCCACTTCTGTTTGAGAAATGTTTGTGTGATCTAGGAGCTAATGTCAGCTTGATGCCCTATTCTGTAGCACAGCGCCTAGGCTTCACTAAGTTCAAGGACTGCAGGATATCTCTAGTGCTAGCTGACAGGTCAGTAAGGCTCCCCAAGGGATTGATTGAAGATGTACCACTTACGATTGGGAGTGTAGAAATACCTACTGATTTTGTGGTTTTGGATATGGATGCAGAACCTAGAGGTCCTCTCATCCTTGGGAGACCTTTCCTAGCCACAACAGGAGCTGTCATTGATGTTAAGAAAGGGAAGATTGAGCAACAATTGGGTATGGACATGTCTCTGAAATTTGACATCAAGCAGATTATGCAGCAGCCCACTATTGAAGGTCAAGTGTTTCAGATTGAGATATTAGAAAGGCTGCATGATGAGCTTCAAGAGGAGTTGTGTTGTGATGATAAACTCCAAGTGGCTTTGACAAAAGAGCATGGGGAAGATGGTTACTTGGATAAGGAAAGTTTGGGTTATAAGCTGAGGTTAGACTCTCACAAAGTCTTAGAAGAAGTGGAGCCATTTATGAAGCTGGAATACAAAAGAAAAGGGGTGTTCTCAGTTCAAGAAGCTGGTTCCCCAAGCAATGAAGCTGGTGCCAAGGAGCAGAGCAGCTTGGAAGAGAACTGGGGTGTGCTCAAAGCACCCAAGGTGGAGCTCAAACCTCTTCCTAAAAAGCTAAGGTATGTCTTCTTGGGCTCTAACTCTACTTATCTTTTAATTGTCAATGATAACCTCACTGATGATGAAATCCTTGCTCTTGTCAAAGTGTTAAAGAGGTTTAGGAGAGCCATTGGGTATTCACTAGATGACATCTAAGACATTTCTCAAAACCTCTGCACTAATAGGATCCATCTAGAGGATGAGACAAGAACTTCTGTTGAACCTCAAAGGAGATTGAATCCTAACTTGAAAGAGGTAGTTAAAAAAGAAATCTTGAAGTTGCTTGAAGCTGGAGTGATCTATCCTATCTCAGACAGCACTTGGGTCTCACCAGTCCATGTGGTGCCTAAGAAAGGAGGGATCACTGTGGTAAAAAACGTAAATGATGAGCTAATATCAACTTGAACAATTACTGGTCATAGGATGTGCATAGATTACAGAAAACTTAATTCTGCCTCTAGGAAAGATTACTTCCCTTTGCCATTCATAGACCAAATGTTAGAAAGATTAGCAAACCATAAGTATTACTGCTTCTTAGATGGTTATAGTGGATTCTTTCAGATCCCTATCCATCCTAATGATCAAGAGAAAACTACTTTCACTTTCCGATATGGAACATTTCCTTATAGGAGAATGCCTTTTGGTTTATGCAATGCTCCTGCAACTTTTCAGAGGTGAATGACCTCAATATTCTCTGACTTGCTTGAAGAGATGGTGGAGGTATTCATGGATGACATTAGTGTCTATGGATCCTCCTTTGGTGTCTGCTTGTCCAATCTTTCTCAAGTTTTACAGAGAAGTGAAGACACTAAGCTGGTTCAAAATTGGGAGAAATGCCATTTCATGGTTCAAGAAGGCATTGTGTTCGGTTACAAGATTTCAGAGAAGGGAATTGAAGTGGACAAGGCAAAGATTGATGTGATGCTGCACTTAGAGCCTCCAAATTCAGTCAAGAGAATCAGAAGCTTCTTGGGGCATGCTGGTTTCTACAGAAGGTTCATCAAGGACTTCTCAAGGATAGCAAGACCCTTGACAAGACTGATGTGTAAGGAGACAGAGTTTTTGTTTGATGAAGACTGCTTGCAAGCCTTCCTCACTCTCAAACAAGCTTTAGTGTCAGCGCCAATAGTTCAAGCTCCAAACTGGGATCTGCCATTTGAAATCATGTGTGATGCTAGTGACTATGCTGTTGGAGCAGTCACTAGCATCACACATGATTTCAAATGAATGAAGCTCAATCAAAGTATGCAACAACTGAGAAGGAGCTCCTAGCAGTTGTCTTTGCATTTGAGAAGTTCAGAAGCTACTTGGTTGGATCCAAAGTCATAGTTTACACAGACCATGCTGCTTTAAGGCACATTAATACCAAGAAAGACACCAAGCCAAGACTTCTTAGATGGATCCTCCTATTGCAAGAGTTTGACATGGAGATTGTGAATAAGAGAGGCATTGAGAATGGGGTAGCTGATCACCTTTCAAGATTTAGGATAGATGATTTTATCTCAATCAATGATACTCTACCAGAAGAGCAGCTGCATGCTTTGGGAATGAAAGCAGCTGAAGTGCAAAGCTTAGAAGAGAACAAACTGCCTTGGTATGCTGACTTTGTGAACTACTTGGTTATTGGCCAGATACCTCTGAACCTCAACTCACATCAGAAGAAGTTCCTAAGAGATGTCTCTCACTACTTTTGGGATGAGCCTTATCTCTACAAGAGAGGGAATGATGGACTGTTGAGAAGGTGCATAGCTGAGGAAGAAGTTCAAGGGATTCTGCATCATTGCCATGGTTCAGCTTATGGAGGTCACTTTGCAACCTTCAAGACAGCCTCAAAGGTACTTCAAGCTGGTTTTTTGTGGCCTAGCTTGTTCAAGGACGCCCAAGCTCACATCTCCTCATGTGATGCATGTCAAAGGAAGGGAAACATCTCTAAAAGAGGTGAGATGCCTCTGAACTCTATACTTGAAGTAGATCTGTTTGATGTGTGGGGGATTGACTTTATGGGACCTTTCCCTTCATCTTATGGGAATAAGTACATCGTAGTTGTTGTGGATTAGGTCTCAAAGGGGATTGAAGCCAATGCCAGTCTAACAAATGATGTTAGAGTTACACTGAAGCTTTTCAAGATAATAATTTTCCCAAGGTTTGGTACTTCAAGGTGTGTGATCAGTGATGGTGGAAGTCACTTCATCAACAAGGTCTTTGAGAGTTTGCTGAACAAGAATTGTGTTAAGCACAAGATTACCACTCCTTACCATCCACAAACAAGTGGTTAAGTGGAAGTGTCTAACAGGGTGATCAAAGCTATTTTGGAGAAGACAGTTGGTGTTACAAGAAATAATTGGTCTAATAAGCTTGATGATGCTTTGTGGGCTTACATAACAGCCTTTAAAACGCCCATTGGTAGAACTCCCTTCTCACTCCTCTATGGCAAGTCTTGTCATCTACCTGTTGAGGTGGAATATAAAGCCATTTGGGCAACAAAGCTTCTGAATTTTGACATCAAGAAAGCTCAGGAGAAAAGACTCAACAACTTGCATGAGTTAGAAGAAAACCGCCTTGAAGCTTTTGAGAGTTCTAGGATCTATAAGGAGAGGACAAATGCTTTTCATGACAATCGGATCAAACCCAAGGACTTCAAGACAAGGGATCAGGTGTTGTTGTTCAAGTCAAGGATGAAGTTGTTTCCTGAAAAGCTGAAGTCAAGATGGTCAGGTCTATTCAAGATCAAGGAAGTGTTACCATATGGAGCTGTAACCTTGTTTGGCAAGAATGGAGAAGATTTCACAGTGAATGGGCATTGACTGAAGCCATACATGGCAAGTGAGTCCCTTGGAGATGATGTAGACATCAACCTTGAGGACCCTCCACAAGAGTGATCAACCAAGGAAAGTCAAGCTAAGGACGTTAAACAAGCACACTTGGGAGGTATTTCCTTGTTATCCTTGTACATATTATTGTATCTTATGTTTGTCTTTGTGTTTTTATTTCAATAACAGGAGCAAGTGGGTTTAAGGCAAGTTGTTAGAAGTCTGGGGAACAAAAGCAGATGCATATTGGCTACCATCGATCACCGTATCGATCAAAGCCATATCGATACAGACCTATCGGTCTGACCATCGGTCATGAAGTGATCGATGGTTGTGGAGCCAAAGATGCATCAGGCAACCTATTGGTCAGTTATGATCGATAGGGGAAAGGAAGTACAAAATATAAATCCTATCGGTCACCCTATCGATCAGAATGTGACAGATGGAAACAAATCGGTTGTATTTCGGTCACCCTATCGATCAGAATGTGACCGATGAGATTTGGCAGGAGAGCCATCGGTCAAGACCATCGGTCTGGAAGAGACCGATGCAGTCCCATCGATCAACCTATCGGTCAGGGAGAGACTGATAGACTCCTCCAGTCTGCCAAAAGTCCTTTAAAGGTACACAACTTCTCTCCTTTCCTACTAAATCCTTCTGAGTACCCTTTATCACTCTCCTTCAAGCTTCCATTACACAAGGGACTGTGTAATTTCAGAGTGGGGGAGGGCATTGCATTTGACATTGTGTTTTGTTTTCTTATTTTTTCTTTTGCATACTTGAGTCCCATGCATTCATGTATTCATCATTATGCACCAAAAATCCATAATTTTTAAATTTTTAAAATTTTTGGAATAAAAATGATCATTTAGTTTCACTTGCATAACTAAGATTGAGTCTAGATGCATTTCATATAGGTTTGCAAACATTTGCAAAGGGAGTAGATGATAAACACTTGCCAATGTGTTAATGTTTGAGTTGTTTTCAATGTTTTGGTTATCTGTTGTTTGATTGCATTGAAGTGAGTTTGAAGTTAAGGCTGCTCTATATCTCGACCACTTGCATTAATATTCTTGTCTTATGTTGAACTTGCTTTGATTTGATGCCATCTCTGTTTATTAGAACCATAATCCTGACATTTAATTATCATGTTTATGCATTAAGAGTGATCACATGGCTACCCATATACATACCTGGGCTATCTTCTTTCCTTCTTACCACTCTTGTTAACCCAAGTAGTTGATCCTCATCATTACAGGACAGTTAACCACACCCTAAACCAGTCCCTCTTTCTGAACCTAAACACTATTGTGAGAGTTGTGAGGCCTCGCATTGCATTATTTTAGATCTTATCTTGGCAAAAAGTGTTAGGAATAAGGCTGGTAAGGAGAAGCTCTCTTGTAGACACCAGCTTGCATCTTAAGATTGGTATTAGGTTAAGAGTTTGGGAAAGGGTAGCATAGGTAGTTTGAGCTTTACTGTTTTGTCTTGTAAAAAGAAAAGATAGAAGTATGGGATGGTAGTAAGGGGGAACAAGTTAGAATTGTTGTTAAGCACAAAGGGGATAAAAAAGTGTTTAAAGAAAGAAGGCGCCAGCAGAAAGGCTATGAAAAGAGATCCATCAAAAGAAGAAATCAGACCCAAGGCAATCCACCAAAGGTGAAGAATGGCGTCTGATCAACAAAAAGGAGCAAGTCCCAATAAAAAGAAGCAACCACACAAACAAAGAATAGGAGTTTCTCCCAGTCATGAAGAAGAAGAATGGTCAGTGTTTAGGTAAAGGGTAGACTTAGGTTTTCATTTTGGGGTTTAGAAGTAAATAGGTTCATCTTTTGGTAAAGGGTATAAGAGAGCTTTGACATGCATGCATAAGTGTGCTTTTACCTTTAGCATTTTACCAAAGATAGAGTCATTTCATTAAGTGATCCATGTTGTCTTTGACCCATTATCTGGATGAGATCATCTTCATCTCATGACCTTGTCCCTTCAACCAAATGTGTTCACTTGACTTGCATAAATTTGATCCATTGGTTACCATTAATGAATGTTAAAGAGTTGGCTGATTTGAATGCTTGTGTAAGCCAAGCTTGAGTGCATTGTTTGCTAAGATAGGTATGGCTAAAGCTTTTGAAATAGAACAATCTCTTTGCATCTTAGAACCTATAACTTGAGCATCGATTCAATTTTTCCATTAGCATCTTTAGTTTTGAGCTCCCACTTCCAAACCTCACTCTCCCATCTGTTCTTATTTGCTTGAGGACAAGCAAAAGGCAAGTGTGGGGGTGTTGATATCTCATGCATTTACATCATTTAAGCTTGCATTTAGTTCATGTTTTGGTCTCCTTTTGCATGTTTTCTCTCTTCTTAGTCCCATTTTCTTCTCCTTTTAGAGTTAGGTTGCATTTAGGTTGTAGTTTGCATTTTCCATGCATTAAAGATGTTTCTAGGTACTTAAGATGCTAAAAAGAGTTCGGAGGAGTTGTGGGAATGAATCAAGGAACTAGCCAAGCTGAGAAAGAGCAAGAGGAGCCAAGGAAGATGTTTTCTGGAGTCTCACCGGTCAAGCTATCGATCAAGTCAAGACCGATAGAGAGCTATCGATCAGACCATCAGTCAAGGAGTGACCGATGGGAATACATCGTCCATACCATCGATCACCCTATCGATCAGACAGTGACCCATAGAAACCAATCAGATGTATTTCGGCCAGACCATCGATTACTTTCAAGACCGATAGCATCCTATCGATCAGACCATCGATCACTTATGATCAATAGGATTCCAGACTGAAGACCACTTATTTACAATTTTGCCATTTTCGCCCAAACTCCTATAAATACGAAAAATCCCTAATTTTTGGGAACATCTCTTTATCCAACAGTTTTTTCCTATTTTGTTTTTGTCTGTTGAATTTGTAATTTGAATCTTTGCTTGATTTCAATATAAGTTTACATTTATCTTCTTACTTAATCTCACTAATCATGATTAGCTATCTCTTTCTCTTTGAATTGATGGTTTTAATGGTGCTTAGTGAAGTAGTCTTTTTAAGGAATTGAAATGGGTTAGGCTTAGGGAATTTGAGACTCTATCTATGATTGCTAAGTGTTAATTCTTCCATTTCCTTTCTTGATTACTGTGTTTATTACTTGATTAGCCCTAGCTAGGTTGATAAGGATCTTAGGCTCATTTTATGCCCACCAAGTGTTTGATGAAATGCCTGAACTGCTTTGCAAGAGAATTGCTTATCCTAGCTCAAGAGATTGACTGTCTAGGGAGTGATTTAGCAATATAGGATTGATAGAATTGTCTTAATGCTTGTTATTTATCATTTCACTAACGAGAATTAGTTCTTGACTTGATGATTAGCAAAGATATTAGTGCCAAGAGATTGGATTAGTCATATATATGGATCCTATGTATAAGGAATAGCATTGTGTGAGTTTGTAAGCATCATAGATTTAGTTAAGAGTTCCCTAGCACCAATTACCCCATCTCAAGTCCCAACATTTCTCTGTTTTTAGTTGAATTCGAATTTGCTCTGTTTTGCTTTTGTTTGAGTTGCTTTACTTGCTTTTCACTCTTTGTTTGATGTTCTTTTCACTTCTGTTTGATCATTTAGGTTGTTAGACACTTCAATCTTATCCATATCTGCTTGAATTAAGAGTTCTATTGCATTCCTACTGCTTCATTCTCCCCTTTTGGATTGATAAAACCTATGATATACTACAATTGATTAGTACAAGCTTTGGTGATTGAATCAAGTCCTAAAAAGTCTTGTATCAGAATTCTTGTTTTAATGGCGTCGGCTAATGATTCTATGTTCCTCCCTCTTACATGCTGATATCATGAGCGTGCATCTAGCCGCATCCACCTCCATCCTTCAGGCCCATGTATCCTCGCTCCAGAAGTTGCTGGCTTCGAAGTCCGCGGAGATCAAACGGGTGCGAGAGAAGAAGAACCAGCATCACCGTGAAGTCATTCGAGTCTGGATATCGCTTGAGGGGCTCGAGGGGGATATCAAGCTTCTGGTGTCTGTTCGTTATACAAAGTTCACTTCTGATTCTGGAAAGAGATTCAGAAAGAGTTTGGGACAAAGGTACACATGAGTACTTATCATCCGCAAACGGATGGCCAGTCTAAAAGGACCATCAGGACGTTATAAGACATGTTGAGAGCGTGTGTACTGGACTGGGGTGATAACTGGGAAAGTTATCTACTTTTGGCTGAATTTGTGAATAACAACAATTACCATAGGAGCATTGAGATGTCTCCATATGAAGTGTTGTACAGAAGGCCGTGTAGAACACCGCTATGTTGGACCATGTGGGGGAGCGGAGTGATATAGGACCAGCTGTGGTCGAAGAGACTACTGAAAATATCAGGTTTCTAAAGGTTGAGCTGAAAGAGGCTCTAGACCGATAAAAAAGTTATGTTGATAAGCGCCGTAAGGACTTAGAGTTCAGTGTGGGCGACCTGATTTATCTGAAGGCTATGACTTACAAAGGGAAAAGCTGAGCAACGTTTGATGCTAAGTTGAGTCCGAGGTACATGAGACCGTACCAGATTCTGGAAAGGATTGGAGCTGTGGCGTATAAGTTGGACTCACCGCCGGAAATGAGTGCTTACCACAATGTGTTTCATGTGTCGCAGATGAGAAAGCACATAACCGAACGTGAGACTGTGATATCTGAACCACCTTCGGAATTGCAAGGGGATCTGTCCGTGGAAGGTAGACCGATTTGAGTGGTTAACCGGAAAGAAAAGCTTAGACATGGTACGAGGGTCCAGATGATCCGAGTTGTCTGGGACTGTAATGGGGATGAGCAAACTACTTCGGAAGTAGAGTCTAAGATGAGTATAAGGTTCCTGAAATGGTTTGAGAAACTTCAGGTATAAGTACCGGATTGAGAGACGAATCCAAGCCAAGTGGGGGAGAGTTGTAGCATCCGTATCCGAGAAAATCTGGAATGATCAAACGGACAAGAGGTTGTCTGAAGGAACGTGAGTTCAGTCAAGTGAAAAATCCGTATAAATGGGAGGTCTAGACCATAGTCGAGTGATGACTGGGAAATAATCGAAGGATAGCTGGTTTGGCCGAGCAGGATAGACCATATCCGAGAGAAAGATGGTTCAGTCTAAGAGAAAATAGTTTATTCCGATTGAAAGTGGACTATGTCCAGGAAAAAGGAAAAGTATCCGAGGAAGCAGGAAAATAGCCGAGTAAAAATGGGCTGGGTCTGTAGGCCGTGAGTTTGGTAGAATAAAAACTGGTTTCTCGCATGGATGGTCAAGGCGGTATAGGCTATAACCAAGAGAACTCAAAGCTGACCTGGATAAATTTGACTGGAACCGAGAGACGTCGGCTATAACCGGGTCACCTAGGTTTTGCGAGTATAAAAGGGGATTTTTGTGATTTTTCTCAGGAGAGCCGCACTATTTAGGAGAAATATAAGGAGAGAGAGAGAGAGAGAGAGAGAGCGAGAGAGATTAGCTGAGAGAATACCCGACAGATTCTGATTATTCTGAGAGTTAGGCGAGAGAGATTGAAGGTTCGCCGTGTGATCCAACTCTCATGGAGAGATTGAGTGTTCTGTCCGAGTTTTTGTCGATCTGATCCGATCATTCGCTCTTAATTGGGGGTTTTCCGAGGGAATAACCATGGGAAAAAGTTTTTTTCGATCTGATCCGAATAGCAGCATGATTGCTATGGCTCAGGAAAGGAAGTTCTTTTGCTTGCCTAACCAAGATCCTCTTGAGCATTTGGATTACTTTGAGAGGAGTTGTGCTATGACAAAGCTTAGTGATGTTTCAGAAGATGGATTCAGGTTCAGATTGTTTCCATTCTCTATTGGTGATAGAGCTCAAACATGGGAAAAATCATTACAGCAAGGAAGCATCACCTCTTGGGAACAATGCAAATGAGCTTTCCTAAACAAGTTCTTCTCTCCCTCTAGGACTGCAAGATTCAGGAATTAGATATCAAAATTCAAACAATGGTCCAATGAGAGCTCTGAAGACACATGGGAAAGGTTCAGAAGCTTTACTCAGCAATGCCCCCCATCATAGTTTCAGTAAGGAGATGCTTCTCTCAAATCTTTATAGAGGTGTTCTACCAAGAGTAAGAATCCTCCTTGACACAGCTAGTAATGGTTACTTCCTTGGAAAATATGTGGATGAAGGTTGGATATTAGTGGAGAACATGGCACTAAGCAATTGGGACTACGTTGATGAGTTTGAGCAAAATGCAAAGGAAACTGAAGAGAAGTTGGAATCAACAAGGTAAGAGGTGAAGGTTTTGCAAGAAAAGTTGGATATGTTGTTCAATGGAGCCACCAAACCTCTCCACACTGTTGGTACACATAGCCATTCCAAAGAACATGAAGTACACTTTGTTCACACCCAAGGTGATTACAACAAGCAATCTCACCAAGGCTATGAAGTATTTCAGCAACAGTCCAATAGAGGCCCTTACATTCACCACCAACAAACCTTTTCTTCTCCACCTTTTGACGCCCTTCACTACCAGCAAGGAAGGATGACAACTCCTCCACAACAACCAAACTCTCAGCTTTCTCAAGATTTGGAATCAAGCAACTTTTCCTTCAAACGCAACAAGTCCAAACTGCTGAAATTCAAAGAAGTATAGCTGAAGTTTAAAGAAGCATGGCTGCTGAAATTCAAAGAAGTATTGAATCCAGGAGCAGCAAATTCCAATCCCAACTAGACTCTTTGAATATGAAGTTGGATAATCAAGAGAGTCTTGCTAAACCATTCTCCTCTCCACTTATACAAGAACACATCAAAGTTGTTACCTTAAGGAGTGGGAAGCAGCTTCCTCCAAGAGTGGCACCTTCTACACCCAATGAGGACATTGAGGAACAAGAAGAGGGGGTGGTGGTTAAAGATGCTGAAGAATCTAAAGAGGATGAAGTGGTTGAAGCTGATAAAGGTTCAAGGAACAGCAAAGCCAAAGAAGTGGTTAAAGAGAAACCAAAAGGGCACCTAAGGAGTTAAACAAGAAGCCAAGATATATTCCTCCTCCTTACCAGCCTACAATACCATTTTCTTGAAGTTTCAAGAAGCAGCTAATTGAGTATAAAGGTCTCTATGATGAGCAGATGAAGAAGATACAGCTTACTATGCCATTGCTAGATTCCTTTATTTTGGTTCCACCATACCAGAAGTTCTTGAAGGATGTTGTGGTTGAGAGAACAAAGAATTTGCAAGGAATGGTAGTACTAACACATGAGTGCAGTGCCATCATTCAACAGCAAAAGGTGACTCCCAACAAGCTCAGTGATCGAGGAAGTTTTACTCTGCCTTGCTCTATAGGTCTACTACTATTTGAGAAGTGCTTATGTGATTTAGGAGCAACTGTAAGCCTTATGCCTTACTCTATAGTCAGGCACCTAGACTTCACTGAGTTTAAAGACTGTAGGATCTCTTTGGTATTGGCTGATAGATCTGTGAGACTCCCCAATGGTCTGCTTGAGGATGTGCCGATCAGAATTGGGAATGTGGAGATCCCAACTGAATTTGTAGTCCTGAAGATGGATGAGGAGCCTAAAGATCCTCTCATAATTGGAAGACCCTTCTTAGCCACAACAGGAGATGTAATTGATGTCAATAAAGGGAAGATTGAGTTGTAATTGGGTAAGGACATGTCTCTGAAGTTTGACATCAAGCAGATTATGCAACAGCCAACTATAGAAGGTCAAGTGTTCAAGATTGAAACCTTAGAGGGGGCTGCATGATGAGGTTCATGAGGAGTTATGCTGTGATGACAAACTCCAAGTGGCTTTGACAAAGGAGCATGGGGAAGATGGTTATTTGGATAAGGAGAGCTTGGGTTACATGCTTAGGCTTGACTCTCACAAGGCCTTTGAAGAAGAGGAACCATTTGAGGAGTTGGATTACAAAGAGAAAAAGGTTCTCTTAGTCCAAGAAGCTGGCCGTTCAAGAAAGGAACCTGACGCTAGGGAGCAAAGCAGTTTAGGAGAGGACTGGAGTAAGCTCAATGCGCCAAAGGTGGAGCTCAAACCACTTCCTAAAGGGCTAAGTTATGTCTTCTTAGGCTCTAATTCTACTTATCATGTAATTGTCAATGAAAACCTCAATGATGATGAGATCCTTGCTCTTGTCAATGAGCTAAAGAAGTTTAGGAGAGCCATTGGATATTCGCTAGATGATATCCAAGGCATCTCCCTTAACCTCTGCACTCATAGGATCCATTTAGAGGATGAGACAAAATCATCAATTGAACCTCAAAGGAGATTGAACCCTAATCTGAAAGAAGTTTTTAAAAAGGAAATCTTAAAATTGCTTGATGCTTGTGTGATCTATCCTATTTCAGACAGCACATGGGTCTCACAAGTCCATGTGGTGCAAAAGAGGAATCACAGTAGTAAAAAATGAAAATGATGAGCTAATCCCTACTAGAACTATAACACGTCATAGGATATGCATAGACAGTAGAAAACTAAATGCTGCATCTAGGAAAGATCATTTCCCTTTGCCATTCATAGACCAGATGCTAGAAAGATTAGCTAATCATCAATATTATTGCTTTTTAGATGGGTATAATGGTTTTTTCAGATTCCCATTCACCCTAATGATCAGGAAAAACCACTTTCACATGTCCTTATGGCACTTTTGCATATAGAAAAATGCCATTTGGACTGTGCAATACCCCATCAATATTTCAGAGATGTATGACCTCTATTTACTCTGATTTACTTGAAGAGATGGTGGAAGTATTCATGGATGACTTTAGTTTCTATGGATCATCCTTTGGTGTCTGTTTGTCCAATCTTTCTCACGTTTTACAGAGATGTGAAGACACTAAGCTAGTTGTGAATAGGGATAAATGCCATTTCATGGTCCAAGAAGGGATAGTGTTCGGTCACAAGATTTCAGAGAAGGGACTTCAAGGACTTCTCAAAGATAGCAAGACCACTAACAAGGCTGCTGTGCAAGGAGACAGAATTTGTCTTTGATGAAGACTACTTGCAGGCTTTCCTCACTCTCAAGGATGCCCTAGTAAGTGCACCCATAGTCCAAGCTCCCAACTGGGATCTCCCCTTTGAGATCATGTGTGATGCAAGTGATTATGGTGTGGGAGCTGTCTTGGGACAGAGAGTAGACAAGAAGCTACATGTCATATACTATGCTAGTAGGACAATGGATGAGGCTCAAACCAGATATGCCACAACAGAGAAGGAGCTTCTTGCAGTAGTGTTTGCATTTGAAAAGTTCAGAAGCTAGTTTGTTGGGTCCAAGGTGATAGTTTACACTGATTATGCTGCACTAAGGCACATATATGCCAAGAAGGATACTAGACCAAGACTCCTCATATGGATACTCCTATTGCAAGAGTTTGATATGGAGATTGTAGACAAGAGAGGCATTGAAAATGGTATGGCTGATAACCTCTCAAGGCTAATGATCGATGACTTTATCCCCATCAATGATACTCTACCAGAAGAGCAGCTGCATACTTTAGGGATGAAGACAATTGATGTGATGAGTTTAGAAAAGGAGGAACTACGTTGGTATGCTGACTTTGTGAACTATTTGGTTTTTGGCAAGCTACCACTAAACCTTGACTCACATGAAAAGAAGAAATTCTTCAGAGATGTCTCCCACTTCTATTGGGATGAACTTTATATCTAAAAGAAAGGGAATGATGGATTGTTCAGAAGGTGCATAGCAGAAGAAGAGGTTCAGGGAATCCTACATCACTGTCATCGATCAGCTTATGAATGTCACTTTGCAACCTTCAAGACAGCTTCAAGGGTATGTCAAGATGGTTTTTGGTGGCCTAGTTTGTTAATGGACGCCCAGGCTTACATCTCCTCCTGTGATGCATGCCAAAGGAAGGGAAGCATCTCCAAGAGAGATATGATGCCTTTAAACTCTATTCTTGAAGTGGGATATGTTTGTTGTTTGGGGGATTGACTTTATGGGCCCATTCTCTTCATCATACGGGAATAAATACATTCTTGTTGCTGTAGACTATGTCTCAAAGTGGGTTGAAGCAATAGCTAGTCCAACAAATGATGCCAAGGTTGTGCTGAAGCTTTTCAAGTCAATCATCTTCCCAAGGTTTAGTGTTCCAAGATGTGTTATAAGTGATGGAGGGAGCCACTTTATCAACAAAGTTTTTGGGAGTTTGCTAAGGAAGCATGGCGTTAAGCATAAGGTTGCTACTCCTTACCATCCTCAAACAAGTTGTCAAGTGGAGGTGCTTAACAGAGAGATCAAAGCTAAATTGGAGAAGACTGTTGGTATTACAAGAAATGATTGGTCTCGTAAGTTGGATGATGCTCTTTGGACATACATGACAGCCTTCAAGACACCCATTGAAAGATCACCCTTCTCACTCCTTTATGGTAAAGCTTGCCATCTTCCTGTGGAGCTGGAGTACAAAGCCTTATGGGAAACAAAGCTGTTGAATTTTGACATCAAGACTGTCCAAGAAAAGAGGCTCATCAACCTCCATGAGCTAGATGAAAATTGCCTTGAAGCATTTTAAAACTCTAAGATCTATAAGGAGAGGACTCAATCCTTCCATGTTAAGAAGATAAGACCCAAGAACTTCATGGTTGGAGATCAGGTGCTGCTGTTCAACTCAAGGCTGAAGTTGTTTTCTGGAAAGCTTAAGCCAAGATGGTCAAGACCTTTCAAGATCAAAGAGGTATTGCCATATGGAGCTGTTACAATGTTTGACAAGAATGGAGTAGGATTCACATTGAATGGCCATAGACTGAAACCATACATGGCAAGTGAGTCCCTTAAAGATGAGATTTCCATTCACCTTCAAGACCCTTCACAAGAGTGATTGGTTAAGGAAAGTCAAGCTTATGACGTTAAACAAGCGCACTTGGGAGGCATTTCAATGGTATCCTTGTACATATTATTGCATTTTAAGTTTGTGCTTATGCTTTTCTTTTAACCCTATAAGCAGGAGGAGTTCAATGCAGGTGGTTGGTTGGATTGGTAAACATATGCTCATGTTCTGCCTGATATCGAACTCCAACATCAAGCATGCAACGCTCGATGTGGCTGACATTGAGTATAAGCATCGACTAGAGGAGCTCGATGTCAGCAGAGTTGAGACACATCGGGCAGTCACATCGCGCGATGTCTTCAAGCCAAGAAGAGTCTCAAGCAACATCGAGCAAGAACATTTGACGATGTAAACGGCCCGAGAGTCAGACGAGGCACATCGAGCACTAGCATCACGCGGTGTGCAAAAGTGGAGAAGAACAAAAGCACATCGAGTGAACACATCGTGCGATGTAAACAACCCAAGAGTTGAGCCAAACCTATCGAGCACTCACATCAAACAAGCTCTGCTCGATGTCTGATGTCATTGCATTTTGCATACATTTTGCATACTCATTAGATAGTTTTTCATGCATTTGTATCATGTTTTAGGTTAGATTGCATCACTTAGAGTCCTAGAGCATTCTTGCATCAGCATTTGCATTTTCTCTGCATTTTGCATCCATTCCAGGTTGTTTATGGTTGCTTTGGAGACATGGAGGTTCGTGGAGGTGTGGAGACCAATGTAGCGGTTCATGGAAGCTCGGGAAAATGCTAAGGACCAGTGATCGAGTATCAGATCGAGCATGGCCGGTCGATCTAGGAGTTGATCGACGAGAAGATCGAGCCAACTAGGCGATCCAAGGATAATGATCGAGACAGAGATCGAGTGAAGCAGTCGATGCATCGGTACGGACGTAAATGACGCCATGCAGAGCGAGAGCCGGATCGAGTACACCACTCGATCCTCCCAAAGATCGATACCGAGATCGGATGCAGCACTTGATTCACCGAAGAAGATCGAGACCCGGATCGAGCTGAAGACACGATGACCAGATATGATCGAGAGAACAACTCGATCCAATGGTCGATCTCTGTCCTTTCAACCGTTTTTGGCTGTTAGCGAAGGGGGGACCATTGGACTGTTTTGACATATTAGGCAAGGCGGCGAATGCTTTTTAGAGAACTTTTGAGATTTTCTAACTTTTTCCTTCAAGTTTTCTCTCTCGTTTTTTTCGGAAGAACACCATTGTAGAACAGTTTCAAGCTTTTGTATTTTCGAATCTTTATCGTTTTTAATCCAGTTTATCTTTCATGTTTATCGTTTCTTCTCTTCGTCTTTGCTTGATTTCCTTTATGTGTAGTGAGTAGTTCATTCAGGGTTAAGGGTTGAGAGGATTAAGGGGTAGAAAAGGTTCGATCTTGGTTTGTTTTCTAAACGTTTTAAATCTATCTCTTCTAAGGTGATGAAAGCTTAATGCTTGAAGACTCTCACGCCAAGAGCTTCACGATCCGAGAGGTCCCTTACCTTGACAGGATCCAGGGACCTCAGAAGATCTCACCTTAGTGATTAGTTACCCCGTCCCAAAAGCCATGGTAGTTTGGGGGACTAGTTAAGCCATTGTTCGAAATCTGTTTTCCTTGCCTTTCAACCTCTTTTTTCCACCAAAAGCCATGGGTTTGGAGGAGAGGATGAAAGAGTGATCTATACCGAAAGCCACTGATAGATCTTGTTTTGTTTTCGAGGCTTAGAGACCCTCACCAAGTGAGTCGATCTAAAGTTTCAAACCCAAGGTCAACCTTTGAAACCCCTTATATGAATCTCGACCCTGAAACCCTTCTCTTTAGCTTATTTGCGTCGCATATCACCTTTTGCTTGTTGTTTGATAGCTTCCTGGCCTTTAGATTCCTTGTTCTTACGTTTTTAGACGAGATCGATCGTTTCTGCTCGATCTAGTGGTCGATCTTGTGGTCGATCCACTAGTCGAATTTTAACAATTCGAAGCTCTTCCCTTTATTTATCTGTTTATTCCTCGTGGTAACTGCTTGCTTTCTAGTATTTTTAAAATAGGTTTCACTATGTTTAGGTTGCTGCAATTAGTTTTCAAGATTTTCTCAACAAACTGTCTCATTTCACTTAGATTTGTCCTAGATCTTGCATTCTCTGTGGATTCTCTATCGCCTAGAACTGGATTGACACTCTCTGCTTGCCTTACTACAACGTTGCATGCATTAGAGTTTTGATAAGTTCTCTGCTGCATTAGACCGTAAAGAAAAACGATTATCAAATAGCGCCGTTGCCATTCTAGGTTGCTTAGAGAACATAGAGATTTGGGTCTTAGCAAAGACTAAGTCTTTACCTTTTTTTTTCAACTTACTAATACTATTCTAAACCGTGTACTTTCAGGTACATGAATTTACGTTCACGTGGAGATAACAACCTTCTTCAACCGCTTGACAACATACATCAACTCGGACACTCACGTCAAAGGAGAGTCAGAGATCAAACAAGAGCATTTGAAGAGATAGTTCAGAACGGTCAGGTCAGGTCAACTTTGAAGACATGGCTGAGAATGAGCATCCTGAAGGTCCTCCTCTAGCAGGACGGGGCAATGGTATCCCCCAACACGCGGCTAGACCTCCGAGGATCATAGGAGCCGGAGATGCTCCCAATACCCACCACAATAGGTTTGGGATCACTCCTCCTCCGGTACAAAACAACAACTTTGAGATCAAGCCGAGCTTCATATCTATGGTGCAAAACAACAAGTTCCACGGCTTAGCAATGGAAGACCCGTTGGAACACTTGGACAATTTTGAGCAAGTGTGTGGAATGATCAAGATCAACGGTATATCAGAAGATGCCTTCAAGCTGCGTCTCTTCCCCTTTTCCCTCGGAGACAAAGCTAGACATTGGGAGAAGACCCTACCACAAGGCACCATCACATCATGGGCTGAGTGTAAGAAGGCTTTCCTCTCCAAGTTCTTCTCAAGCACCAGGACTGCTCGGTTGAGAAGTGAAATCAGCGGCTTCACTCAAAGGAACAATGAGACTTTCAACAAGGCTATGGAGCATTTCAAAGACTACACGATCCAATGTCCTCATCACGGGTTCAGTGAGGAGACTCTACTCAGCACAATCTACCATGGAGCTTCACCAAAGATCCGGTTGTTGCTTGATACAGCTAGCAAAGGCAACTTCCTCGGTGAAGAAGTAGAAGAGGGTATGAAGCTAATAGAGAACCTTGCGTTGAGTGATGGAAACTATGCCGAGGATTATGACCGAGCACCAAGGGGATCAGAACTAGAGTCTCACAAGAAGGAGCTCAAATCGTTGCATGAGAAGATTGACAAGTTGGTCTTAGCTAATCAGAAGCATGTTCACTTCGTTGGTGAAGCTGAGGACAACCAAGAAGAGTTAGAGCTAAGCCAAGAAGAAGCAAATTGGGTAGCCGGTCAGAACAACTACAAGTCTCAAGGCTACAACCAAGGCTACCAGAACAACAACCTCTCTTACCGAAGCACCAATGTAGCCAACCCTAAAGATCAAGTGTACCCTGCTCAACAAGCTAAGCCTTTCATCCCTTACAACAAAGGCTTTCAACCAAGCAGTGGATTCCAAGGTCAAGGGCAAGGCAACTTCCAAGGGCAACACCAACAAAACAAGGGTTATACTTCTAACTACCCTCTGGGCTTTGCACCTCAACAACAACAACAACCGATGCAACAACAAGTTGATCCGGTTCAAGCAATGTTCCAACAGCTAATACAAGGGCAAGCTTCTACAAATCAAAAGTTCGCTGAAATGAACACTCGGCTGGATTCATCCTTAACCGACTTCTCTACTCAAATAACAAACCTCAACAACAAAAGGGCAAAGCAAGCACGAGTGGACAGAACAGCCTTCCGGGAAAGTGTGAACAAAATCCAAAGGAGTATGCCAATGCTATTACGTTGAGAAGTGGCAAAGAGCTTGATCCTCCGGTTTCTACAAAGACCAACGAGGACGTTGTAATTCAAGAGGGGGAGGGTAAACTTTCAGCTGATAATGTGGAGATAAACTTTAACAACGTATGGATCCAAGGACCAAGGAGAGGTGACAAGGCATTCGTTGAGAAGAAGGCTGAGAAAACCACCAAGGAGAAGGATGAATACGTGCCCCCACCTTACGTACCAAAGTTGCCATTCCCGGGTCGGTTCAAAAAGCAGTTAATAGAGAAGCACCGAATCCTATTTGAGAAGCACTTGAGAGACGTGGAGATAAAGCTGCCTCTTGTAGACTGTCTCGCCATGATGCCCAAGTGCGCCAAGTTTTTCAAGGACACCCTTGCCAAGAAGAACAAAGAAAGCAAAGAAGTGCTTGTACTAAGCAAAGAGTGTAGCGCGGTTATTCATAAGGAGATAGGGCCTAAGAAGCTGGGAGATCCTGGAAGCTTCACCATACCGTGTGCTTTGGGTCCCCTTGAGTTCAAGAGCTGCTTGTGTGATCTCGGAGCCAGCATAAACTTGATGCCTCACTCCGTGGCTAAGAAGCTTGGTTTCACTCGGTTTAAGGAATGTCGGATCTCATTGGTGTTGGCTGATAGGACCGTGAGACTACCAGTGGGGTTGCTTGAAGACTTGCCGGTGCGAATCAGTGGAGTAAACGTACCTACAGACTTTGTAGTGCTGGAGATGGACGAGGAGCCGAAAGACCCACTCATCTTAGGGAGACCATTCCTAGCAACCGCCGGAGCCATAATAGACGTGAAGAATGGGAAGATTGCCTTGCATTTGGGGAAAGAGATCAGGCTAGACTTTGACATCAACAAGGTTCTAAAGAAGCCAACCATTGAAGGACAAGCTTTCTATATCGAAACGATGGATGCCTTGGCGGATGAGTTGCTGGAAGAGCTAGCTATAGAAGACCATTTGAAGCTAGCACTCACTAAGGAGCCAGGAGAGTTTGGCTATGTGGACCAGAGAACTCAAGAGTACGTGAACCTGCTAGATTCGAGGAGGATCATCAAGAATGAAGAAGGATGTTGCCTAGAAATCGACCCCGAGATCGACGCCATCACTCGATCCAGGAGTCAGATCGGCAAGCCAATCGAGCACTCAACTCGATCCGGCCCAACAATCGACCAACAGATCGAGAAGGCCGCTCGATCAGGAGAAATAATTGAGTCGACGATCGAGAGAAGTGTCCCGATCATTTTGGAGTCCAATCAAAAGATCGACTCATCGTCTCGATCCCTTACTCGATCCATATCACATCGAGTAAGCGAATCGAGCGAAATGGCTCGATCTAGACGACATCGAGACGAGAATCGACTGGAGGACTCGATCACAGGAGGGATAACGATAGAAGAAAGCAGTCTGAAGGGCCATGCTTCGAATGCAAAGGAGAGTTCCAAGGAGGAAAGCAACAACAACAGCCACGAGGATGACTGGAGTGAGCTTCTGGCCCCAAAGGTGGACCTCAAGGAGCTCCCGAAATGGCTAAGGTATGCCTTCTTGGGACCTAATAACACCTATCCCGTAATTGTAAATGAAAACCTCAATGATGATGAGTTGCACTCGCTGTTAACTGAGCTGAGGAAGTATAGGAAGGCCATTGGGTACTCCTTAAGTGACCTCAAAGGCCTTTCCCCAATGCTATGCACTCATAGGATTCATTTGGATAATGAAAACGCCACTTCTGTAGAACACCAAAGGCCTTTGAATCCTAACTTGAAAGAGGTTGTTAAGAAAGAAATCCTTAAGCTTTTAGAGGCTGACGTGATCTATCCCATAAGTGACAGCACGTGGGTTTCACCTGTACACGTGGTGCCTAAGAAGGGAGGGATCACGGTCATAAGAAATGAAAAGGATGAACTTATCCCTACTAGGACCATTACTGGTCATAGAATGTGTATTGACTATAGAAAGCTTAACCTCGCGACAAGAAAAGACCATTTCCCTTTGCCTTTTATTGATCAGATGCTTGAGAGACTTGCAAATCACCCTTACTACTGTTTTCTCGATGGGTATAGCGGTTTCTTTCAAATACCTATTCACCCAAACGATCAGGAGAAAACGACTTTTACATGTCCCTACGGTGCCTTTGCATATCGAAGGATGCCGTTTGGATTGTGTAATGCACCGGCCACCTTTCAGCGGTGTATGATGTCGATCTTCTCCGATCTTATAGAGGAGATGGTAGAGGTGTTTATGGATGACTTCTCTGTGTATGGTGCGTCCTTTCCTGCGTGTTTGTTGAATCTTTGCAGGGTACTTAAACGTTGTGAAGAAACAAACCTGGTGCTGAATTGGGAGAAATGCACTTTATGGTCAAGAAAGGGATAGTACTCGGTCACAAGATTTCAGAGAAGGGTATTGAGGTTGATTAGGCTAAGGTTGAGGTTATGATGGGTTTGGAGCCGCCGGTTAATGTTAAAGGGATCAGAAGCTTCTTGGGACACGTGGGGTTCTATAGGCGCTTCATCAAAGACTTCTCCAAGATTGCACGTCCCCTTACACGGCTGTTGTGCAAAGAAGCTGAGTTTGTATTCGATGAGGAGTGTTTGAAGGCTTTCGTGACCATCAAGGAAGCCCTCACGTCAGCCCCTATAGTCCAAGCACCAGACTGGTCTCTCCCTTTTGAGATTATGTGTGATGCTAGTGACTATGCTGTAGGAGCAGTCCTTGGTCAGAAGAAGGACAAGAAGCTACATGTGATCTATTATGCTTCGAGGACCTTGGATGACACGCAATCACGATACACCACTACGGAGAAGGAGCTGCTTGCAGTAGTCTTCGCCTTTGAGAAGTTCAGATCATATCTCGTTGGCTCCAAGGCTATTGTATACACGGATCATGCTGCTCTGCGGTACATCTACTCAAAGAAAGATACCAAACCTCGGCTCTTAAGATGGATTCTCTTACTTAAGGAGTTTGACATGGAAATTAAAGACAAGAAGGGGATAGAAAATGGAGTCGCTGACCACCTCTCAAGGCTAAGGATCAACGAGTCTCTCCCTTTAGACGACTCTCTTCCAGAAGAACAACTTATGGCAATTACTACCGCGGTTTGTGGGAAGCTAGAAGGAAGGTTTGAGGAAGTGTTGAGTTTCAAAGAGGAGGATCTACCATGGTATGCTGATGTGGTGAACTACCTAGCATGTGGTGAGGAGCCAACACATCTCAACGGCTATCACAAGAAAAAGTTTTTGAGGGAGGCTAGTGATTACTTTTGGGATGAGCCCTACTTATACAAAAGAGGAGTAGACAGCTTGTACCGGAGATGTGTTACAAAGGAAGAAGCCAAGGATATTCTCTATCATTGCCACGGCTCTTCCTACGGAGGACATTTCGCTTCGTTCAAAACAGCCACGAAGGTGTTGCAAGCGGGTTTCTGGTGGCCGTCTATATTCAGAGATGCACACGAGTTTGTGAAGAGCTGTGAGGCATGTCAGCGAGCAGGGAACATTACCAAAAGGAATTAAATGCCCCAAGTTCCTATCTTCGAGGTTGACGTGTTCGATGCGTGGGGTATTGACTTCATGGGGCCTTTCCCTTCTTCATACGGCAACAAATACATCTTAGTAGCTGTGGATTATGTCTCCAAATGGGTTGAGACTGTTGCTTCCCCTACAAATGACTCTAAGGTTGTGATCAAGTTGTTCAAGAGTATCATCTTTCCAAGGTTCGGGGTACCCAAGGCAGTTATAAGTGACGGAGGAAGCCATTTTGTAAACAAGGTTTTTGAGAGCCTCTTGAGAAAGTATGGGGTTAAGCATAAGGTGGCTACACCGTATCATCCTCAAACGAGCGGTCAGGTGGAAGTCTCTAACAGGCAGATCAAAGCTATTCTGGAGAAGACTGTTGGAGCAACAAGGAAGGACTGGTCAGTGAAGCTGGACGATGCTCTTTGGGCTTACCGTACCGCTTTCAAAACGCCGATTGGTACAACTCCTTTCACTCTACTATATGGAAAGAGTTGTCACCTCCCGGTTGAGCTAGAACACCGTGCATTATGGGCTGTGAAGAGGCTGAACTTTGATCTCAAGACGGCTCAGGAAAAGCGTCTCATTCAGCTACATGAACTGGACGATTTGAGGTTGAATGCTTACGAGAGTTCCAAGATCTACAAGGAGCGAACTAAGGAGGCTCATGACAAGAAACTGGTTGCCAAGGAGCTTAAGGAAGGAGGACTGGTGTTGTTGTACAACTCGAGGCTGAAGCTCTTCCCGGGCAAGCTAAAATCAAGGTGGAGCGGACCGTTCGTGATTCAAGAGGTCTTGCCTTACGGAGCTGTTACTCTGATGGGAAGAAGTGGTAGTGCATTCACCGTCAACGGGCATAGAGTCAAGCCCTACCTAGCAGACAGCTTTGACAAGGAGAGTACCTCGGTGCTTCTCCAAGACCCACCATCCGCCTAGCCAAGTAAGGTCTAGCTAAAGACGTTAAAGAAAGCGCACTTGGGAGGCATTCCCATGTCTATCTTGTACATATTTTTGCTTTCATTTCTCTTCTAGTTTTATGCTTTTATGTTTTTAGTGTGTAGGAGCAGGTTTAAGGAATCTAAACCTTGTCTTTGAGGTCCAAAAGGAGCAATAGGGGCTACGATAAGGCTAGAGATCGAGTGCTAGATCGACTGAACCTGACTCGATCTTTGCTAGATCGAGTCAGTGAATCGAGAGGAGCCAGTCGATCTAGATGAGAACGAGTGACAAGATCGACCTTGACGAAAAAGGATCGATCGATTCAAACCGGATCGACCGATCTAATTTCTCTCGGGAAAATCTGTGGAAAATTGATCGATCACTCGACTCGATCCACCACTCGATCCAAGCCAAATCGACCCCTAAATCGAGGACTTAGCTCGATCAGAGGGACTTAGCCGAGGAGCCAACATCTCATTGATCGAGAGAGCCAATCGATCCAGGACTCGATTCACTTTGAATCGAGTCCCAAATCGAGTAACCCTCTCGATCTAAGCCATTTTAGGCATGAGATCGAGTCCTAGATAGACCAAAAGGACTCGATCTCATGCCGAGGTAACAAATTTCTTTCCCTCTTTATTGTTTTTCCCTTCAGTTTTTAAATTCAAACTTGGTCAAGGCAAGCATCTTTGACCATGAAAGATGTGCCTTGACCAAGACTTTTGTCTGAAAACCGCTTTGACCAGCCATTGTTTTGGTTTTGTTAAACTCTTTAAATGTTTCAACTTGCTTCTCACTCTCTCACTTCTGTTTGCTCGAGTTTTCCTACAAAGAGAGTGAGAATTTTTAAAAGCTTTAAGGTTTAACAAAGTATCCTTCACACTTGCAAAAGGTATTTTTGGATTTTAATGATTTTATTTCAAGAAAATCTCCTTAAAAATCACAAGTTCTTGTTTTAGGATATAGGATCAGATTCGAATTTTTAAAATTAGCTAAGTATTAGGAAAAATTCTGGATTTTCAGTATCTCAAAGATTTGATTTCCTTTTATTTAGCTAATATTTTTGCTTGATCCCCAAAATTCTTGGGTAGTCCATATAAATCTTCTTCTCTTATCCTCTTATTCTCATCAAATCGCCCTTTGCTAAACATTCTCTAGAAATTTTTTCAGGAGCAATGGCACCAAAGAGAACAGGAGAGGAGCAAGCACAAGAAGGAGAAACTCAAGAGGTGGTTGCTCAAGAGAGGGTCCGGTGGAGCAAAGAAAGAAGAGGGAGGGATAAGAAGAGGTTGGAGAGGCTCCGGTTTGAACCCACGAAGTTTGCTGATCGAGGGCTTCTGTCCAGGCTCGGGCTTCTTGGAGACTTCGATCAACTCCTCAACAACATCGGTCTGAGGTGTTTGTCGCGGATGGACTGCCCTACTATCCCCGAGGTGACAATTGATTTCCTTGCAACCTTGGAGTTCCGGTACGAGAATCCGAGTGCTCCTGTTCCTTCTCAAGGCCATCTCTACTTCAAGGTTGGCCGCCAAGCTTACACGCTATCCATCCCCGAGCTATGCCAAGCCTACGGTCTCAAGGCTGATGCACACAAGATGGAGTTCCCTGCCTTCAAGAAAGCCGACGAGTTTTGGGATCTAATCAGCAACGAAGACTACAAAGCCAACACCGCCAAGATCAAGAGAGTTAGGAGTCCAGTGCTGAGGTATGCCTTGAAGCTAATTGCTAATACATTCAGTGGAAGGTCAGTTGCTCCTACTGTTACGAAAATGGAGCTGTGCTTCCTTTTCCAAGGTTTGAAGCATTTGGTGTCCGATCCGGATGAGAATGAAGATCCCATTGAAGATGAACTCGGCGATGAAGTGAACTACGGCTGTGTACTCGCGGCTTCTCTGGTGAAGTACAAGGCTTATGCCTTACGGTGCAAGGCAACATCATCCTACATTGGCGGCTTCCTTACTCCCTTGTTCGTGCAAGCCGGTGTGCCCATCCATGACTTTGCTCACATCCCAAACCGAGCCTTCATGGATGAAGAATACATGAGAAACACTGATAGCTTGGGACGCACGCCAGCTGAGGGGTTCTATGCTTACCTCTTCATTGATGATGAGGACAAGAAGCGAGTGTGCATTCTTCCCAACAAGGATGAAACGGAGCTACTTGGTGTTGGGAACATCGAGTTCTTACCAACGGAGGAGGAGTGTTTTGCTCCTTTAGGAGGTCCGCCAGCTGCAGCCATTGAACTGTGCCAAAGGTCAGAATCTCCAGGGACAGAGGATGAGATACCCGAGGCTTACACATTGCCAAAGCTGGATTTTGAGCCGAGGACCAAAACCTAGTAGTTCTTAGCCTCGGTGGTGGAGATGCAGCGGAAGATCAACAAGTGGCAAGGGAAGATGCTTAAGAAGCTGGGGAAGAAGGTCAAACAACTCCAAGGAAGCCAGCCTAAGCCAGCTGTAAGCCAGGAGATGCAACAACCCGAGAAGAGGAGACTCTCAACCGGAGGAGTTGTGATCCGCGAGACCCAAGGAGAAAACATTCAACCAGCTCGCCACTCCCTCCAAGAACCAGGTAACAAAGGAAAGGCAACAATCTCTAGCTCCTCTGGAACGTCCTCAAGTTCCAGCCGAGCCTAGACAAGAGGTAACAACCTTCCTCCATTGTATATAACCGCACATCTCTTATTTCTTGCATTGTGTTTGATTGCTCCTTCGGATGAGTTTGCCACCGGGACGGTGTCAAGCAAGTTTGGGGGAGTACTTGTGTGATTTAATCTTGTGTTCTTTGATCTTATTTTTCTTTTGCATCCTTGAGTCTTAGTCATGAAAAATTGGTAAAATTTTAAAAAAAATTTTTTTCAAAATTCATGTAGTTGCATTCATTTCTTTAAAAACATGTAGGATTGAGTCTAGAATTTCTCATATCACTTAGGTTGATTGCATTTGCACAAGGGGTTAAAATTTCTTAAAAAGGTGTTTTACTTATGCATCACTTCAATATCCTAGTTAGTAGTTCTTTAGTGCTTGTGCAAACTTGAAGTTAAGTTCTAACCATACTTGGATCATTTGCTTTGATTTTCGTGGCTTAAGTTGAACATACTTGAATTGAATCCTTTCCTACTAAGTGAAAACCCTAATCTGAATTTGAATTATCACACTTGTGCATTTGAAATGAAGTACATGGATCACATATACATATTCAGGCTTTCTTACCCCTTTCTACCACTCTTTGTAAGTCTGAATAGAACACCACACCCTGAACCTAGCCTTCCTTTCAAGCCAAATCTTTCTTGTGTGATGTGAGGCCTTATTTCCAGATTGAACTTGGCATAAAGTGTTAGGTTTAGGCGACATGATTAGGCTTTCATATTGATGCTAGCTTTGCATTTTGAAGCTAGTTCTAGGTTTGTTTTGGGGCTAGGATTCATTGGTGTTAAAAGGAATTTTGCTTATTTGTTTTCGGTTTAAAAAAAGAAATGATTTGGGGTTTGAAAATAAAGACTCATGGTTTTAAGTGGTGGTTTGTTCTATTTTAAAAGAAAGCTCAGCTTTTAAAAGAAAAGAAGGTGACTCTCAAAAAAAAAAAAAATAATAAAAAATAAAATAATAATAAGGGAAGAGAGTTACCAAGTTTTTAAAAAGCTTTAAATTTGTAATGAGCCAACGACATCGCACGATAATCGTTTTTCTTTACGGTCTAATGCAGCAGAGAACTTATCAAAACTCTAATGCATGCAACGTTGTAGTAAGGCAAGCAGAGAGTGTCAATCCAGTTCTAGGCGATAGAGAATCCACAGAGAATGCAAGATCTAGGACAAATCTAAGTGAAATGAGACAGTTTGTTGAGAAAATCTTGAAAACTAATTGCAGCAACCTAAACAGAGTGAAACCTATTTTAAAAATACTAGAAAGCAAGCAGTTACCACGAGGAATAAACAGATAAATAAAAGGGAAGAGCTTCGAATTGTTAAAATTCGACTAGTGGATCGACCACAAGATCGACCACTAGATCGAGCAGAAACGATCGATCTCGTCTAAAAACGTAAGAACAAGGAATCTAAAGACCAGGAAGCTATCAAACAACAAGCAAAAGGTGATATGCGACGCAAATAAGCTAAAGAGAAGGGTTTCAGGGTCGAGATTCATATAAGGGGTTTCAAAGGTTGACCTTGGGTTTGAAACTTTAGATCGACTCACTTGGTGAGGGTCTCTAAGCCTCGAAAACAAAACAAGATCTATCCGTGGCTTTCGGTATAGATCACTCTTTCATCCTCTCCTCCAAACCCATGGCTTTTGGTGGAAAAAGAGGTTGAAAGGCAAGGAAAACAGATTTCGAACAATGGCTTAACTAGTCCCCCAAACTACCATGGCTTTTGGGAAGGGGTAACTAATCACTAAGGTGAGATCTTCCGAGGTCCCTGGATCCTGTCAAGGTAAGGGACCTCTCGGATCGTGAAGCTCTTGGCGTGAGAGTCTTCAAGCATTAAGCTTTCATTACCTTAGAAGAGATAGATTTAAAACGTTTAGAAAACAAACCAAGATCGAACCTTTTCTACCCCTTAATCCTCTCAACCCTTAACCCTGAATGAACTACTCACTACACATAAAGGAAATCAAGCAAAGACGAAGAGAAGAAACGATAAACATGAAAGATACTGGATTAAAAACGATAAAGATTCGAAAATACAAAAGCTTGAAACTGTTCTACAATGGTGTTCTTCCGAAAAAAACGAGAGAGAAAACTTGAAGGAAAAAGTTAGAGAATCTCAAAAGTTCTCTAAAAAGCATTCGCCGCCTTGCCTAATATGTCAAAACAGTCCAATGGTCCCCCCTTCACTAACAGCCAAAAACGGTTGAAAGGACAGAGATCGACCATTGGATCGAGTTGTTCTCTCGATCATATCCGGTCATCGTGTCTTCAGCTCGATCCGGGTCTCGATCTTCTTCGGTGAATCGAGTGCTGCATCCGATCTCGGTATCGATCTTTGGGAGGATCGAGTGGTGTACTCGATCCGGCTCTCGCTCTGCATGGCGTCATTTACGTCCGTACCGATGCATCGACTGCTTCACTCGATCTCCGTCTCGATCATTATCCTTGGATCACCTAGTTCGCTCGATCTTCTGGTCGATCAACTCCTAGATCGACCGGCCATGCTCGATCTGATACTCGATCACTGGTCCTTAGCATTTTCCCGAGCTTCCATGAACCGCTACATTGGTCTCCACACCTCCACGAACCTCCATATCTCCAAAGCAACCATAAACAACCTGGAATGGATGCAAAATGCAGAGAAAATGCAAATGCTGATGCAAGAATGCTCTAGGACTCTAAGTGATGCAATCTAACCTAAAACATGATACAAATGCATGAAAAACTATCTAATGAGTATGCAAAATATATGCAAAATGCAATGACATCAACTCCCCCAAACTGACTTCTTGCTTGCCCTCAAGCAACAAAAAAAACAAGTAAGGAAAAGAGGTTTTCAGAAAAATCAAAGGGGTTTTAGACTTTTTGCAAAGGTGCCTTTCGAATAGATCATCTCAACGTCCTAGTTCTTAATTCTAGAATGCAGTGTACAAACTCTACTTCAAAGAACTTAGCCATATTCATCACATGTTGAATTTCAGATCATGACTCTCATATCCCAAACAATCCGAGAATCCTATCCTTTAACATTCAATTAATGATCAAACCATGAATCACACTTATGCACTTAAAACATAATACATTTGGCTAAGGACAAGGTCATGAGAACAAAGATGATCTCATTCAAGTGGGTGATTCAAACAATGGGTTATCTCAAAAAGGATCGAACTTATGCATAATGCTAAAGGTAAAGACAATTAATGCATACATGACTAGACTCTCATCTACCCATATACACTAACAATGATCCTAAACCCCTCTCATTTTCTTTCTTTTCAAGCTCACTCACCCTTAGAAACTTCCTAAACAACAAGGCAATAAGCCAAGCATAACCCACAAACATAGAAAACAACTTTACTCTTCTTTAGCGGTGGTTGAACACAAATTTAAAGCTTTTTAAAAACTTGGTAACTCTCTTCCCTTATTATTATTATTATTTTTTTTTCTTTTTTTTTTATTTTGGCCTTTGGCTCTTTTCTTTTTGATTCTCTCTCTTTTTATTATTAATTTATTTATTTATTTTTTTTTTTGAGAGTCACCTTCTTTTCTTTTAAAAACTGAGCTTTCTTTTAAAATAGAACAAACCACCACTTAAAACCATGAGTCTTTATTTTCAAACCCCAAATCATTTCTTTTTTTAAACCGAAAACAAATAAGCAAAATTCCTTTTAACACCAATGAATCCTAGCCCCAAAACAAACCTAGAACTAGCTTCAAAATGCAAAGCTAGCATCAATATGAAAGCCTAATCATGTCGCCTAAACCTAACACTTTATGCCAAGTTCAATCTGGAAATAAGGCCTCACATCACACAAGAAAGATTTGGCTTGAAAGGAAGGCTAGGTTCAGGGTGTGGTGTTCTATTCAGACTTACAAAGAGTGGTAGAAAGGGGTAAGAAAGCCTGAATATGTATATGTGATCCATGTACTTCATTTCAAATGCACAAGTGTGATAATTCAAATTCAGATTAGGGTTTTCACTTAGTAGGAAAGGATTCAATTCAAGTATGTTCAACTTAAGCCACGAAAATCAAAGCAAATGATCCAAGTATGGTTAGAACTTAACTTCAAGTTTGCACAAGCACTAAAGAACTACTAACTAGGATATTGAAGTGATGCATAAGTAAAACACCTTTTTAAGAAATTTTAACCCCTTGTGCAAATGCAATCAACCTAAGTGATATGAGAAATTCTAGACTCAATACTACATGTTTTTAAAGAAATGAATGCAACTACATGAATTTTGAAAAAACAATTTTTAAAAATTTTACCAATTTTTCATGACTAAGACTCAAGGATGCAAAAGAAAAATAAGATCAAAGAACACAAGATTAAATCACACAAGTACTCCCCCAAACTTGCTTGACACCGTCCCGGTGGCAAACTCATCCGAAGGAGCAATCAAACACAATGCAAGAAATAAGAGATGTGCGGTTATATACAATGGAGGAAGGTTGTTACCTCTTGTCTAGGCTCGGCTGGAACTTGAGGACGTTCCAGAGGAGCTAGAGATTGTTGCCTTTCCTTTGTTACCTGGTTCCTGGAGGGAGTGGCGAGCTGGTTGAATGTTTTCTCCTTGGGTCTCGCGGATCACAACTCCTCCGGTTGAGAGTCTCCTCTTCTCGGGTTGTTGCATCTCCTGGCTTACAGCTGGCTTAGGCTGGCTTCCTTGGAGTTGTTTGACCTTCTTCCCCAGCTTCTTAAGCATCTTCCCTTGCCACTTGTTGATCTTCCGCTGCATCTCCACCACCAAGGCTAAGAACTTCTCGGTTTTGGTCCTCGGCTCAAAATCCAGCTTTGGCAATGTGTAAGGCTCGGGTATCTCATCCTCTGTCCCTGGAGATTCTGACCTTTGGCGCGGTTCAATGGCTGCAGCTGGCGGTCCTCCTAAAGGAGCAAAACACTCCTCCTCCGTTGGTAAGAGCTCGATGTTCCCAACACCAAGTAGCTTCGTTTCATCCTTGTTGGGAAGAATGCACACTCGCTTCTTGTCCTCATCATCAATGAAGAGGTAAGCATAGAACCCCTCAGCTGGCGTGCGTCCCAAGCTATCAGTGTTTCTCATGTATGCTTCATCCATGAAGGCTCGGTTTGGGACGTGAGCAAAGTCATGGATGGGCACACCGGCTTGCGCGAACAAGGGAGTAAGGAAGCCGCCAATGTAGGATGATGTTGCCTTGCACCGTAAGGCATAAGCCTTGTACTTCACCAGAGAAGCCGCGAGTACACAGCCGTAGTTCACTTCATCGCCGAGTTCATCTTCAATGGGATCTTCATTCTCATCCGGATCGGACACCAAATGCTTCAAACCTTGGAAAAGGAAGCACAGCTCCGTTTTCGTAACAGTAGGAGCAACTGACCTTCCACTGAATGTATTAGCAATCAGCTTCAAGGTATACCTCAGCACTGGACTCCTAACTCTCTTGATCTTGGCGGTGTTGGCTTTGTAGTCTTCGTTGCTGATTAGGTCCCAAAACTTGTCGGCTTTCTTGAAGGCAGGGAACTCCACCTTGTGTGCATCAGCCTTGAGACCGTAGGCTTGGTATAGCTCGGGGATGGATAGCGTGTAAGCTTGGCGGCCAACCTTGAAGTAGAGATGGCCTTGAGAAGGAACAGGAGCACTCGGATTCTCGTACCGGAACATCAAGGTTGCAAGGAAATCAATTGTCACCTCGGGGATAGTAGGGCAGTCCATCCGCGACAAACACCTCAGACCGATGTTGTTGAGGAGTTGATCGAAGTCTCCAAGAAGCCCGAGCCTGGACAGAAGCCCTCGATCAGCAAACTTCGTGGGTTCAAACCGGAGCCTCTCCAACCTCTTCTTATCCCTCTTCTCTTCTTTGCTCCACCGGACCCTCTCTTGAGCAACCACCTCTTGAGTTTCTCCTTCTTGTGCTTGCTCCTCTCTTGTTCTCTTTGGTGCCATTGCTCCTGAAAAAATTTCTAGAGAATGTTTAGCAAAGGGCGATTTGATGAGAATAAGAGGATAAGAGAAGAAAATTTATATGGACTACCCAAGAATTTTGGGGATCAAGCAAAAATATTAGCTAAATAAAAGGAAATCAAATCTTTGAGATACTGAAAATCCAGAATTATTCCTAATACTTAGCTAATTTTAAAAATTCGAATCTGATCCTATATCCTAAAACAAGAACTTGCGATTTTTAAGGAGATTTTCTTGAAATAAAATCATTAAAATCCGAAAATACCTTTTGCAAGTGTGAAGGATACTTTGTTAAACCTTAAAGCTTTTAAAAATTCTCACTCTCTTTGTAGGAAAACTCGAGCAAACAGAAGTGAGAGAGTGAGAAGCAAGTTGAAACATTTAAAGAGTTTAACAAAACCAAAACAATGGGTGGTCAAAGCGGTTTTCTGACAAAAGTCTTGGTCAAGGCACATCTTTCATGGTCAAAGATGCTTGCCTTGACCAAGTTTGAAGTTAAAAACTGGAGGGAAAAACAATAATGAGGGAAAGAAATTTGTTACCTCGGCATGAGATCGAGTCCTTTTGGTCGATCTAGGACTCGATCTCATGCCTAAAATGGCTTAGATCGAGAGGGTTACTCGATTTGGAACTCGATTCAAAGTGAATCGAGTCCTGGATCGATTGGCTCTCTCGATCAATGAGATGTTGGCTCCTCGGCTAAGTCCCTCTGATCGAGCTAAGTCCTCGATTTAGGGGTCGATTTGGCTTGGATCGAGTGGTGGATCGAGTCGAGTGATCGATCAATTTTCCACAGATTTTCCCGAGAGAAATTAGATCGGTCGATCCGGTTTGAATCGATCGATCCTTTTTCGTCAAGGTCGATCTTGTCACTCGTTCTCGTCTAGATCGACTGGCTCCTCTCGATTCACTGACTCGATCTAGCAAAGATCGAGTCAGGTTCAGTCGATCTAGCACTCGATCTCTAGCCTTATCGTAGCCCCTATTGCTCCTTTTGGACCTCAAAGACAAGGTTTAGATTCCTTAAACCTGCTCCTACACACTAAAAACATAAAAGCATAAAACTAGAAGAGAAATGGAAGCAAAAATATGTACAAGATAGACATGGGAATGCCTCCCAAGTGCGCTTTCTTTAACGTCTTTAGCTAGACCTTACTTGGCTAGGCGGATGGTGGGTCTTGGAGAAGCACCGAGGTACTCTCCTTGTCAAAGCTGTCTGCTAGGTAGGGCTTGACTCTATGCCCGTTGACGGTGAATGCACTACCGCTTCTTCCCATCAGAGTAACAGCTCCGTAAGGCAAGACCTCTTGAATCACGAACGGTCCGCTCCACCTTGATTTTAGCTTGCCCGGGAAGAGCTTCAGCCTCGAGTTGTACAACAACACCAGTCCTCCTTCCTTAAGCTCCTTGGCAACCAGTTTCTTGTCATGAGCCTCCTTAGTTCGCTCCTTGTAGATCTTGGAACTCTCGTAAGCATTCAACCTCAACTCGTCCAGTTCATGTAGCTGAATGAGACGCTTTTCCTGAGCCGTCTTGAGATCAAAGTTCAGCCTCTTCACAGCCCATAATGCACGGTGTTCTAGCTCAACCGGGAGGTGACAACTCTTTCCATATAGTAGAGTGAAAGGAGTTGTACCAATCGGCGTTTTGAAAGGGGTACGGTAAGCCCAAAGAGCATCGTCCAGCTTCACTGACCAGTCCTTCCTTGTTGCTCCAACGGTCTTCTCCAGAATAGCTTTGATCTGCCTGTTAGAGACTTCCACCTGACCGCTCGTTTGAGGATGATACGGTGTAGCCACCTTATGCTTAACCCCATACTTTCTCAAGAGGCTCTCAAAAACCTTGTTTACAAAATGGCTTCCTCCGTCACTTATAACTGCCTTGGGTACCCCGAACCTTGGAAAGATGATACTCTTGAACAACTTGATCACAACCTTAGAGTCATTTGTAGGGGAAGCAACAGCCTCAACCCATTTGGAGACATAATCCACAGCTACTAAGATGTATTTGTTGCCGTATGAAGAAGGGAAAGGCCCCATGAAGTCAATACCCCACGCATCGAACACGTCAACCTCGAAGATAGGAACTTGGGGCATTTCATTCCTTTTGGTAATGTTCCCTGCTCGCTGACATGCCTCACAGCTCTTCACAAACTCGTGTGCATCTCTGAATATAGACGGCCACCAGGAACCCGCTTGCAACACCTTCGTGGCTGTTTTGAACGAAGCGAAATGTCCTCTGTAGGAAGAGCCGTGGCAATGATAGAGAATATCCTTGGCTTCTTCCTTTGTAACACATCTCCGGTACAAGCTGTCTACTCCTCTTTTGTATAAGTAGGGCTCATCCCAAAAGTAATCACTAGCCTCCCTCAAAAACTTTTTCTTGTGATAGCCGTTGAGATGTGTTGGCTCCTCACCACATGCTAGGTAGTTCACCACATCAGCATACCATGGTAGATCCTCCTCTTTGAAACTCAACACTTCCTCAAACCTTCCTTCTAGCTTCCCACAAACCGCGGTAGTAATTGCCATAAGTTGTTCTTCTGGAAGAGAGTCGTCTAAAGGGAGAGACTCGTTGATCCTTAGCCTTGAGAGGTGGTCAGCGACTCCATTTTCTATCCCCTTCTTGTCTTTAATTTCCATGTCAAACTCCTGAAGTAAGAGAATCCATCTTAAGAGCCGAGGTTTGGTATCTTTCTTTGAGTAGATGTACCGCAGAGCAGCATGATCCGTGTATACAATAGCCTTGGAGCCAACGAGATATGATCTGAACTTCTCAAAGGCGAAGACTACTGCAAGCAGCTCCTTCTCCGTAGTGGTGTATCGTGATTGCGTGTCATCCAAGGTCCTCTAAGCATAATAGATCACATGTAGCTTCTTGTCCTTCTTCTGACCAAGGACTGCTCCTACAGCATAGTCACTAGCATCACACATAATCTCAAAAGGGAGAGACCAGTCTGGTGCTTGGACTATAGGGGCTGACGTGAGGGCTTCCTTGATGGTTACGAAAGCCTTCAAACACTCCTCATCGAATACAAACTCAGCTTCTTTGCACAACAGCCGTGTAAGGGGGCGTGCAATCTTGGAGAAGTCTTTGATGAAGCGCCTATAGAACCCCGCGTGTCCCAAGAAGCTTCTGATCCCTTTAACATTAACCGGCGGCTCCAAACCCATCATAACCTCAACCTTAGCCTGATCAACCTCAATACCCTTCTCGGAAATCTTGTGACCGAGTACTATCCCTTCCTTGACCATGAAGTGGCATTTCTCCCAATTCAGCACCAGGTTTGTTTCTTCACAACGTTTAAGTACCCTGCAAAGATTCAACAAACACGCAGGAAAGGACGCACCATACACAGAGAAGTCATCCATAAACACCTCTACCATCTCCTCTATAAGATCGGAGAAGATCGACATCATACACCGCTGAAAGGTAGCCGGTGCATTACACAATCCAAACGGCATCCTTCGATATGCAAAGGCACCGTAGGGACATGTAAAAGTCGTTTTCTCCTGATCGTTTGGGTGAATAGGTATTTGAAAGAAACCGCTATACCCATCGAGAAAACAGTAGTAAGGGTGATTTGCAAGTCTCTCAAGCATCTGATCAATAAAAGGCAAAGGGAAATGGTCTTTTCTTGTCGCAAGGTTAAGCTTTCTATAGTCAATACACATTCTATGACCAGTAATGGTCCTAGTAGGGATAAGTTCATCCTTTTCATTTCTTATGACCGTGATCCCTCCCTTCTTAGGCACCACATGTACAGGTGAAACCCACGTGCTGTCACTTATGGGATAGATCACGTCAGCCTCTAAAAGCTTAAGGATTTCTTTCTTAACATCCTCTTTCAAGTTAGGATTCAAACGCCTTTGGTGTTCTACAGAAGTGGCGTTTTCATTATCCAAATGAATCCTATGAGTGCATAGCATTGGGGAAATGCCTTTGAGGTCACTTAAGGAGTACCCAATGGCCTTCCTATACTTCCTCAGCTCAGTTAACAGCGAGTGCAACTCATCATCATTGAGGTTTTCATTTACAATTACGGGATAGGTGTTATTAGGTCCCAAGAAGGCATACCTTAGCCCTTTCGAGGCTCCTTGAGGTCCACCTTTGGGGCCAGAAGCTCACTCCAGTCATCCTCGTGGCTGTTGTTGTTGCTTTCCTCCTTGGAACTCTCCTTTGCATTCGAGGCATGGCCCTTCAGACTGCTTTCTTCTATCGCTATCCCTCCTGTGATCGAGTCCTCCGGTCGATTCTCGTCTCGATGTCGTCTAGATCGAGCCATTTCGCTCGATTCGCTTACTCGATGTGATATGGATCGAGTAAGGGATCGAGACGATGAGTCGATCTTTTGATTGGACTCCAAAATGATCGGGACACTTCTCTCGATCGTCGACTCGATTATTTCTCCTGATCGAGCGGCCTTCTCGATCTGTTGGTCGATTGTTGGGCCGGATCGAGTTGAGTGCTCGATTGGCTTGTCGATCTGACTCCTGGATCGAGTGATGGCGTCGATCTCGGGGTCGATTTCTAGGCAACATCCTTCTTCATTCTTGATGATCCTCCTCGAATCTAGCAGGTTCACGATAATCGTTTTTCTTTACGGTCTAATGCAGCAGAGAACTTATCGTTTTTCTTTACGGTCTAATGTCCCATCATCAACCAACGACATCGCACGATGTAATCAGCCCGAGAGTTCAAGAGTTCACTTCGAGCTCCAACATCGAGCAGTTTAGCTTGATGTGAACACCCTGTCTTCCAAAAACTCCTCTAATGTACCTAACTCCACTCCTTTCTTTATGTATCCTTTTCCAGTTATTTTTGGTATGTTTGATTCACCTCTCTCAAGCTTTTATTACACAAGGGATTGTGTATGGGGGAGGGTCTTGCATTTGATATTGTGTTTTGTTTTCTTATGTTTCCTTTTTGCATACTTGAGTCTCATGCATTCATGCATTCATCTATGTGCACTGAAAATCCACAAATTTTTCAAATTTTTGGAACCAAAAAGAATCATCTAGTTGCATTTGCATAATTAAGATTGAGTCTAGATGCATTTCATATATCTTTGCATACATTTGCATAGGGAATAGATGATAAACACTTGTCAAGATGTTAATGTTTTAGTTCTTTTCAATGCCTTGGTTATCTGTTGTTTGATTGCATAGTAGTGAGTTTGAAGTTAAGGCTGCACCATATCTTGAATTCTTGCATTGATATTCTTGTCTTATGCTGAAACTTGCTTTGATTTGACTCCAACTCTATCTTATTAGAACCGTAATCCTTACTTTGAATCATCTTGTTTGTGCATTGAAAGTGATTACATAGCTACCCATATACATACTTGGATTATCTTCTTCCCTTCCTACCACTCTTGTTAATCCAAGTAGCTGATCCTCATCATTATGGGACAGTACCACACCCTAAACCAATCCCCCTTTCTGAAACTAAACACTTTTGTGAGAGTGTAAGGCCTTGCATTGCATCATTTTTGATTTTATCTTGGCAAAAGGTGTTAGGAATAAGGTTGGCAAGGAGAAGCTCTCTTGTAGACACCAACTTGCATTTTGAACTTGCTATTAGGTTAGGCGATAAGGAAAGGGTAGTGTAAGTGGCTTAAGGCTTTAAATGTTTATATCTTTTGAGAAGAAGAAGAAGAAGTATGGGATTGGTAGCTTGGGGGAACAGTTTATTCTGTGCTTATGTTAATAAGGAAGAAAGCTCTAAGTCTTAAGAAAGAGAAGGTGCCAACAACAGAAATGCTTACAAAGGTCATCCATATGGAGAAATCAGACGAAGCAATCCACCAAAGGTGATGATAAATGGTGCCAACAACAACAACAAAGAAGAGCAAGTTCCAGAAAGAAGTCAACCACACAAGAAGAGAAGATGGAGTTTCCCCCACATATCAAGAAGAGGAAGATGGGAAGTGCATTTGGAAAGGGTAGATTTAAGAGTTTCATTTGGGATTTAAAAATTTTAGGTTCATCTTGGATAAAAAGGGTAGAAGAGAGCTTTTACTTGCATGCATAGGTGTACTTTTACCTTTAGCATTTTGCCTAAGATAGAATCATTTTATTGAGTGATCCCACTGAATCTTTTAACCAATTATGCATGAGATCATTTTTATCTCATAACCTTGTCCTCTAAACCGAATGTTTTATCTCGAATTTCACAAACTTGATCCATTGGTTACTGATTAATGAATGATAAGAGTTGGTTGATTTGAATGCTTGTATAGGCTAAGCAAGAGTTCATTGTTTACTATGATAGGTATGGCTAAAGCTTTTGCAGTAGAACAATCTCTATGCATCTAAGAACCTATAACTTGGGAATTGAATCAGTTTTTCCATTGACATCTTTAGTTTTGAGCTCTCACCTTCAAACCTCATTCTCTCATTTGTTTTTGTTTGCTTTAGCAAAAAGCAAGTGTGGGGGTATTGATATATCCTATATTTATACTATCTAAGACTGCATTGAGTTTTGGTACTCTCTTGCATGTTTTTCTTTGCTTTTGTCCCACTTTCCTTTGGTTTTAGACTTAGGTTGCATTTATGTAGTAGTTTGCATTAGATTTGCATAAATGATATTTTTAGGTACCTAAGGAGCCTGTAAAGACAAGGAGGAAGCATATGAATGATTCGGGGAGTTGCCCCAATCAAAGAGGATCAAGAGGAGCTAAGGAAGTGAGATTTTGGACAAGCATCGAGCTTGATAGAGTCAATATTGCACGATGTGATGCACCCAAGAGGAGATGAGTTTACATCAAGCATCCACATCGCACGATGTCAAGCTACAGGACAACTACATCAAGCCACAACATCATGCGATGTAAACGGGCAGGAGCTTCCAAGAATCACAACGAGCGTGCACATCCAGCCAGTCTACTCGGTGTCAGACGTCCAGAGGAGCACATCGAGCACCAACATCGAGCTAGCTTGCTCGATGTTGTCCCAGTCCGAAGACCATCTAATTACAACTTTTTCACCTTCCTTAGGATTCATATAAATACTAAAATCCCTAATTTTTGGGAACAAACTTTTATCCAGCAGTTCTTTTCTCTTTTACTCTAAGCACTCTTTGTAGTTGCTGAATCTTTATACTACTTTAATATAAGTTTTCATTTATCTTCTTGTTTAGTCTTTCTAATCATGTTTAGTTATCCTTTTTTTTTATTTGATGGTTTTGATGGTGATTAGTGAGTAGTCTCTTTAGGGATTTGAGATGGGTTAGGTGTATGGAATTTGATGCTTAATCTATGATGTCTTAGTGTTAATTTTTCTATTTCCTTTCTTGATTGCTGTTTTTAATTCCTGATTAGCGTTAGCTAAGTTGATTTGGATCTTAGGCTTAATTTTATGCCCACCAAGTGTTTGTTGAAAAGCCTGAATTGCAATGCAAGAGAATTGCTTATATAGCTCAGGAGATTGACTGTCTAGGGAGTGATTTGGATATACAGGGTTGAATGATTGTCTTAATGCTTGCTGTTTATCATTTCACTACTGAGAATTAGTTCTTGACTTGATAATTAGTGAAGAGATTAGTACCAAGTGATTAGATTAGCCATATAAATGAATTCTATGCATAAGAAATATCATTGTGTGAGTTTGTAATCATCATAGATTGAGTAGAGAGTTCCCTAATACCATTTATCTCATCTTAAGTCCTGTATTTCCTCTGTTTTTGGTTAAATTCGAAATTGCTCTATTTTTGCTTAAGGTTTAGTTATTTTGCTTGTTGCTTACTCTTGGTTTGATGTTTGCTTCAAGCTTGTTTGATCCTTTAGGTTGTTAGACTCTAATCTCCTCTATTCCTGCTTGAATTAAGAACTCTATTGCACTCTTGCTGTATCAAACAACCCCTTATGGATTAACTAAACTCAATGTTACAATGACTAATGTGGGTTGAGGATTGAGATAGGATAAAAACCTACATCATTTAATAGAGGTGAGAACATTAATAATCACCTGAACTAGTATTAGATGAGAAAAACTACTATTTGCAAAGAGATTTGGCTTAGGAGTTTTGTGAACAATTGAAACCTGATCATTAATGCTTGCTTCATTTGTTATAATTTGCAAAGAGATTTGAAATTCTATGATTTAGGCATAGATAACTTCTGCAAAGAGGATTGTTTAGTTTATCATTGTGCTTCAAGTTTGGACGGTTTTAATCATTTTCTGATTGCATACATTCTACATTCTCAGATTTAACCAGCGCATTATCCTAGCTTAGCTTTTTTAGCTCTCTGAACTTTAGAACAATCAACAAATTCGCCTGCTTTCAATAACTTTGTTATTTCGCATTACATCCACTCATTACTGCATAGCTTAATCTGAGTCTAAATTCTATAGTGTAGTAGCTTACTTCCTTGTGATTCGATAACCCTTTGTGCTACAACTGCATTGCTGTGCACTTGCAGTAGTAATATAATTGGGTAAAACTATATACCATTTTGCTTGAAGCTAGTGTAGCTAAGACACTTGGCTCTAGAGAGAGGCCTCAAGTTTATGCTGGCCCCTAGGTCACACAAACAGCTTGTGAATGTAGAATCTCCCAATGTGCAGGGTTAGGTGAAGCATCCTGGATCTCCCAGCTTCTTGGTAGTTATGATATCTCTAATAATTTCATCATATAAGCTTTCATTTAGTTCATATTTTAGTCCTCTTTTACATGTTTTTTTTTGCTTTTGTCCCATTCTTCTTTGTTTTTAGACTTAAGTTGCATTTAAGTTGTAGGTTGCATTTTCTTTGCATAAGGAATGTTTCTAGTTACCTAAGGAGCCATTTATGACAAGGAGCATGTGTCAGAGTGAGCCAGGGAGTTGCCCCAATAAAGCAAGATCAAGAGAAGCTAAGGAAGCATGAATTTGGCTCAGCATCGAGCACGACAGAATCCACATCGCACGATGTAACGCAGCAGAGAAAAATGAAGTTTTTATCGAGCATTAGCATCGATCAAGCCAGCATGATGTGAAGAGACAGGACACTAACATCGAGCCACGACATCGTACGATGTAGGAGGACAGGAGCTACAAGACCTTTGCATCGATCATTCACAACGATCACTTATATCTAGCACTAGCATCGACCAAACTTGCTCGATGTTGACCCAGATCGAAGACATTTTAATTACAACTTTGCCACTTTGCTAGGACTCCTATAAATACTTAAAATCCTTAATTTCTGGGATCATCTTATTATCCAACAGTCCTTCCTTCTCTTGTTTCTTAATCAAACTTTGTAGTTTGAATCCTTTCTTGATTTTAATACAAGTTTGCATTTACCTTCTTGTTTAGTCTTTCTTATCATGATTAGCTATCTTTTCCTCTTTGATTTGATAGTTTTAATGGTGATTAGTGAGTAGTTCCTTTTAGGGATTTGAGATGGGTTAGGTTTCGGGAATTTGATGCTTAATCTATAATGTCTTAGTGTTAATTCTTCCATTTTCTTTCTTGATTGCTGTATTTAGTGCCTGATTAGCCTTAGCTAAGTTAATTACGATCTTAGGCTCATTTTATGCCAACCAAGTGTTTGATGAAATGTCGGAACTGCTTTGCAAGAGAATTGCTTGTCCTAGCTCAAGAGATTGACTGTCTTGGGAGTGATTTGGAAATATAGGATTGATTGATTGTCTTAATGCTCGCTGTTTATCATTTCACTAATGAAAATTAGTTCTTGACTTGATAATTAATACAGAAATTAGTGCCAAGAGATTGGATTAGTCATATAAATGATTTCTATGCATAAGGGATAGCATTGTGTGAGTTTGTAAGCATCATAGATCGAGTAGAGAGTTCCCTAATACGAATTATCCCATCTTAAGTATAATCTTCAAGTTTGCTTCAAGTTTGTTTGATCCTTTAGGTTGTTAGACTCTAATCTTATCTATTCGTGCTTCAGTTAAGAGCTCTATTACACTCTTGCTGCTTCAAACATCCCCTTATGGATTGACTAAACTCAATGCTACAATGATTAATGTGGCTTGAGGATTGAGATAAGATAAAAACCAACATCAATTTGGCCCCGCTGCCTATAGGGGATTGCTTTGATCAGTACGACTTGTAGAGATCTTGAGATCAAGCTTTTTCATTTTCGTTTTTGATTACTAGGTACCAAAACACTTGTTGTTAAGTGTCTACAACTGCAACTGAAGTTCATGTTCAGAGATTTTGGGTTCACAGAAGCAGAGATCAGTTGTTGAAGTATGGAGGAACAACAGAATGCTGCTGGTTTTGGTTTTCAAGGAGCCCAAGGACTTCGAGGTCCACAGGGGATCTGAGGCTTAAAAGGACAGCAAGGTCCAAATGGTTTACAAGGAGCTTGGGGTTTGAGAGATCAAAGACCATTGAGACCTATAGGTGCTGCAGATATACCATCTAGCTATGCTTCAACAAAAGGTATTCTTCCACCTACGAAGACTCACCACTATGAGATAAAGGGCAGCATGATTACTGTGGTTCAGGAAAGCAAGTTCTTTGGCTTGCCTAACTAAGATCCTCTTGAGCATTTGGATCACTTTGAGAGACTTTGTGCTATGACAAATCTTAGTATAGTTTCAGATGATGGATTCAAGCTCAGATTGTTTCCATTCTCTCTTGGTGAGAGAGCTCAAATGTGGGAAAGGTCTTTACCACAAGGAAATATCACCTGTTGGGCACAATGCAAAGGAGCTTTCCTAACCAAGTTCTTCTCTCCTTCTAGAATAGCAAGATTCAGGAATGAGATCTCAAACTTCTAACAATGGTCCAATGAGAGCTTTGGAGACACTTGGGAAAGATTTTGAGGCTTCACTCAACAATGCCCTCATCATGGCTTCAATAAGGAAATGCTTCTCTCTACTATAAAGGTGTTCTACCAAACGTCAGAATACTACTAGACACAGCTAGTAATGGCTATTTTCTTGGCAAAGATGTTGATGAAGGATGGATGCTAGTGGAGAACATGGCGCTCAGTAATTGGGATTGTGTGGATGAGTTTGAGCAACATGCAAAGGCAGCTGAAGAGAAGTTTGAAACAGAAATACATGAAGTGAAAGGTTTGCAAGAAAAGGTGAAGAGAAGTTTGAAACAGCAATGCATGAAGTGAAGGCTCTGCTGAGTTTAGTCGAGAGAAAACCCTAAGAAAATCAGTTTATCCCGAGAACCTCTGAGAGAGCTTGAACCATCGCCGAGCAGATCTGACCATCCCCGAGATAAATCGGTAAGCGACTGAATAATTCCCTAAGTGTCGATTTTTCATCGGATAAGCTCGAGCTAACAGCCTTGTTTTGTGGGGTTTCCGAGGGTAAACAGAGATTGGCTTGGAGAAAGGTGAACGGATGGAGAGATAGCCGAGGAGAGATTCCTAGGGTGATCGGATATCTTCGTTTCCACGTGGAGTTCATCGGGATTTCTTCCGACAAATCTGTTTCCAACCTTGTCTAAGGTGAGTGCGTGACTGTGTTTGGTGTCTAGGATTGTTGGATTGCTAGGGTTGAATGTTTTGCATGTTTGATTGTGTGACTTTCATGTTATGTGTTTAGAACTGATAAGCAATTATATGTTATGGTATTGAGAGGTGTTTACCGTGGGAGAAGAAAATGGGACAAAAACTAAGGAAAACATGCAAAAGAGAACCAAAACATGTACTAAATGCAAGCCTAAATGGTGTAAATACAAGAGATATCAACACCCCCACACTTACCTTTTTCTTGTCCTCAAGCAAATAAGGACTAATGGGAGAGTGAGGTTTGAAGGTGGGCATTCAGATCCAAAAATTCAAAGGTAAAGAGATTGTATCAATGCTTAAGTGTCTAGTTGTAGGATGCAAACATAATCAGCTTTACTTTAAAGAACCTAGCCATGCTCATCATCTTTCAAAATGATTTCAAATCTCAACTTAGGCAAATGCTCAAATCAACCAACTCTTTAACATTCAATTAAGATCAGAACATGAATCATGCTTATGCAAATCAAGTGAAGACATTTGCTTTAAAGGGTAAGGTTATGAGATAAAAACGATCTCATTTAGACAAAGGGTTCGAAAACATAGGGGATCACTCAATGAAAAAGATTCCATCTTAGGCAAAATGCTAAAGGTAAAAGCACACTTATGCATGCAATTCAAAGCTCCCTTCTACCCAAAGATGAATCTTAAATACTTCTAAACTCAAAAGTGAACCCCTAAGTCTACCCTTTCCTAAACTCTACCCTTTATCCTTCTTCATGGCTGGGGAAACTTCTTCTTTTTACTTGTGTGGCTACTTCTTTTCGGTTGGGACTTGCTCTTCTTTGTTGCATTGGCACCTTCATCACCTTTGGTGGATTGCTCTTGGTCTGATTTTTCTTCTTTTGACCTTTCCAAGCCTTTTTGCTGGCGCCTTTTTTCTTTACACTTAGAGCTTTTTCTTCCCTTTACTTAACCACAACTCTAGACTGTTTCCCCTTTTCTACCATTACAAACCATTTCCTTTTCTTTCAAAACATATATACATGAAGTTCAAACCACTTAAACTACACTTTTAACCCAAAACTCCTATCCTGAATCAAGCTCAAGATGCAAGATGATATCTACAAGAGAGATTATTGTTGCCAGCCTTATTCCTAACACTTTTTGCCAAGACAAAATTGAAAATGTAATGCAAAGGCCTCACAGCTCTCAAGATAGTGTTTAGGCTCAAAAGGAGGTTTTGGTTAATGGAGTGGATGTAACTGTCCCATAAGTATGAAGATCAGCTATTTGGATCAACAAGAGTGGTAGAAAGGAAAAAGATGATCCAAATATGTATACCGTAGCCATGAATTCACTTTTCAGTGCACAAGACATGATAATTAAAAGTCCAAATTAAAGTTCAAGTTGATAGAGATGATTTTCAGAGAACAAAAGCTTTCAGTATGAGATGAGATGATCAAAATTAGCGATCCAAGCATGGTTCAGTCTTAACTTCTAGCTTTCTTATGATGCATCAAACAACTAATCACTTAAGCACTGAAATCATCTCTAAACTCTAAGCACTTTACAAGGAAATTTCATCATTATGCCCTATGCAAATGCAATGCAACCTATATGTCAACACTAGACTCAATTCCAAAGGAATGAAATGCAACTACATGCTTTCTTTTTGGTTTGCCAAAAATGCAAAAATTTTCAAATTTTTCGATTTTTTGTGTTTTTCTATGCCTTAGATGAATGCATGCTATGCATGAGACTCAAGATGAAAGAGAATGAAAAACTAAGAAAACAAAACACAAAGTCAAACCCCAAATCTCTCCCCCACACTTAAATTACATAGTCCCTTGTGTAATGAACGCAATGAGAGAGAAGCAACATAATATAATACAGAATTGAAAAAATGCAATGGTATAGACAATGAATAGGATGTGGTACCTTGCTTAATAATTGGAGTGGTGGGAGGATGAGGCACTTGGTTGTGCCCATATTCCCCATTGATCACTGGGCTGTGCATGAAAGGAGTGTCTTCCATGGGGGTTCCATACAGCTTCTTCCTCTTCAGTGGGGTCAGCTTGTGGTATTTGCTCTTCTTGATGAGAGGTGTACTCAAGAGTGTGGCTGTGATGGGAGGTTCCTGCTGATGTATCTTTGTCTTTCTTGAATTTTCCCTTCACCATCTTCATAAGCCCTTTTATGGCTTTGTCTTGCCACTTACACCATTTCTGGAGAGTGTTGATGTGTTCGTGAGCAGACTTCATACAGCTTTCTGGGCTTGGGCCTCCATAAGGTTTGAAGTGGAACTGCTTTGAACTGTAGTTCAACACTTCTTCTTCTTCAAGCTCATCTTCTTCTTCTTGTGCTTCCCCTTGGTTTTCAGCGCCAGCTAGAGCATCTTCTTGGACTTCTTCTTCACCTTCTTCTCTTCTTTCTTCTTCAACCTCTTCTTCTTCTGCTTCCTTACTATCCTCTTCTCTTTCTCCAGGAACAGGGCCACCTTGGTAGAGCTGATCATCACTTGGATCGAAACTGATGTTGGTCCTTGTGTTGAAGGAGGTAAGCCTTGTATTAGGGAGAAGGACTTTTGCTGGTGTTCTGAAGTCCTTGATGAAGTTGTAGACATGCTTGCGACCAATGCTCCTTTCAAGGAAGTGGCTTCTCCTAAGATAGGCTAGATCAATCCATTGTGGCTCAAGAGCACCATCTGCATGTCCCTCAAGGTTTACTCCAATAGCCATAAGAACAGTTGTCACAACTCCCCCAATGTGGATCTGTGGGCTTTTCTCCTTTTTCACCTTACTCAGAACCCAGCTCTTGTAGGAATAGAGCTGCTCCATCAGCATAGACACATAACATGGATATCTTTTCGGCGCCTGGAGAGGTCTCCCATCTTCAATGGTACCCACAAGATCATACACCCCTTGGTATATCAGGTCTATCTCCTTTCCTGTGAGATATGTTGTCTCCTCCCTTGCAAAGAGTGTGTTTGCAAGTGCCTTGTGAGCATATCTCACAGCAGGATGCCTCAAGTGCTGATTCTTTGTTGTTCCCGCAATGTATTGCCCAGTCCCAATAGCGCCCCACAGCATGGCGTGCTGCTTCATAGAAATGTTGAACCTGCTCTGCTTGTTGGTGTAGGACCTTAGATCAAGAGCTTTAGCGATAGCCAGGAAGGTTGGGGTGAACCTCTGCTTGCCAATCCTGAAAGAGAACAACCCATCTCCATTAGAGAGCTCACTGTCATCATACCAGACCACTTTCAGAGTGGAGAGAAACTGGTAAGTGAGTTGTTGGTAGGATGGGAGCGGTTTTGTCAAGAGTTCTTCAAGTTCCATGTTCTCAAACTCTGCCTTGCAGTCCATGTAGATCCCAAGTGTCTTCATTGTACTAGCACAAGGGTACCTTGTTGGCTTGAAAGTGCACTGGTTGAAAGCCTCCATGAGTTCCCTAGCACTAGGCTCATGGTATGGGGCTTCTTCCTCAGCAGCCTTTTCCTGGCCTTTTTGCTCGACGTCTTTGTCTCCAACTGGTCTCTTTCCAGCAGCGTTGGATGAGTGCTCAGCAGCAGTGCCCTTTCCTTTATCCCTTCTGGCTCTTGGTGAAGTGGGTGTTTCCTCTTGTGGTGCCTTTCCCTTGCTCCCAGCAGCTGTTTTTGTCTTCCCCATGGTACCTTCAAAAACAAAGCTTGAAGATAGGCTGAGCAAAAAAAAAACAAAAGCTGAAAAACCAAATAACTGAAAGCTTTAAAAAGAAAACTCTCTAGGCTAAGATAAGCTTAACAAGTCTTAACAACAAGATTAAACTTCCAAAAAGCAAGAGGAATTTAAAAGCTAACAGTTTAGACAAGTTAGAGTTCATAAAAATAAAACAGCTATGCATGTGAATCTAGCAAGGTGGTTCTTAAACGAAAGAGATGATGATCATGCAAGAGGATAGTAAACAAGCAAGTAATGAGATTTATGAACAGTAAACAAAGCTTAAACATCTAACTTGTTCACTTTAAACAAATCCACAATGCAAGACCAAAGCACAACAATTAAAACTAATCAAAACTTGCTCTTAAAACCATAGATTAAACAATTATAAATACATGCACTGATTAAGAGCAAATAATGGATAGTTGAGGAAGGAAACCTTAATGACGCTTCTGAGCACTTAGAGAAGGCAGATAAAAGAGAGAAAGAGCTAAGATTTTCGTGCTATAAGTGAGAGAAGTAGTGAGCTGAAGTGTGAAGAGAAGAGGAGAAGATTGTTGGTTTAAATAGAGTGGAAAAGGGGGAACCAAAGGAATCAAAAGTTGGTGAGGGAACCAAAGGAATCTAAAGAGTGGGGGACAATAACAAAAGTGCTCAGGAGCTGTGCAAAGTGGCAGGAAGGAATCAAAGTTTTAATTTAAACCTCCTTGGCTCCAAACCAAAGGAGGGAAATTTATTTGAAAATTGAAGTACTTACCTCGCGGGGCTATCGGTCACAAGTGACCGATTAGAATGACCGAAATGGGGCGTATCGATCACAAGTAATCGATAGCAATTACCGATACCTTCTTGAGAATCCAATCGGTCTCTATCTGATCGATACACTTGACCAAAATATATCCGCTGGATATCTATCGATCAGTGTTTGATCGATACGAATGACCGATAGGACACTAACTTGCAAACTCCCTTCCCTATCGATCACAAGTGATCGATAGGGTGACTGGTGCAATCTGGCTCTACTGCTATCGATCACAAATGACCGAATGACCGATACGGTCTGTATCGGTCTTGTCTTGACCGATACGGTCTGTATCGGTCTTGTCTTGACCGATACAGTTGATCGGTAGCAGCGAGAATGCACCTGTTCTTTGTCCCTTAGAGACTTTCTCAACCCCCAATTCGAACTCCTGTTTCTATACACATTAACTAGGCATAAAATAAACTAGAAAGCATAATATATAAAAAAGGATACCATGGGACTAACTCCCAAGTGTGCTTGTTTAAAGTCACTAAGCTTGACTTTGCTTTCTTGAGGGCTAGTGAGTAGAGGTTGATAGAGCTGGTGCTCCTACCTATTTCTTCCTGTAAACCCATGTTCCCACTGATAGTAGTTTCTTTTTCTCACGAGCTGACATCCTATGCCTCTTCTTTTTTACACTTGGTGTGTTTGAAGGTTTCACTTCTTTGGTGGTCAAGCTCTCATTTTTCTTCAAACCCTCTTCAGGCTTCAACTCATCATCCAGATTCTGTCCTGGCTTAGCAGGGAAAGCATCACTCATCAACATGCTCATAGTGAGATTCATAACATTCTCGACATGATCTGGAAGCTTCCATTGTTCATTCTATTGCTCAGTTGCCCCACATAAAACCATGGAAGGAGAGTCAATCTTGTAGACTTTGAACTCATCAACATTCTTTAGAATCACTGAACCTCGCTTGAAGTCTAACTGAGCTCCTGCTGTTGCCAAGAATGGTGTGCCAAGAAGAAGTGGCGCCTCTCTGGAATATGTTTTCTCCATGACTACAAAATCTGTTGGCACTAAGCATTCTCCAATCTTTAAAGGGTAATATTTCACCATGGCCAAAGATCTTGTGGAGGTGTTGTCCACAAAAGTGATACAGGCCCTGCATGGCTGTAATTTCTTGATTCCCAGAGTTTGGCTTAGGTGGAGAGACATGACATTCACAGTTGATCCTGAATCACATAAGGCCTTAACATTTTCATCATTTCTAGCTCACAAGTGATGAGGAACTTTCCTGGGTTGGGGAGCTTTGGCAATGACTTCATCACATTGCTTCTTTTCATATGAGCCCCCACATTCTCTAGGATTGGTTCCACTACTTCTAGCTTGTCAAAAACTTCTTTCAGGAACCTAATTTGATCTTTCACTTCTAACAAAGTGGTGCCATGTGGGAGCTTTATTCCAGCATATTGTATGTCTTGCCTGAACTTTGTGTAGACTTCCATCCTTGCTTTTGTGAAATGCATTGTGGGGTAAGAAACTGGTGGTTTGTAGTCTTGAATTGCAGGTCATTTACCTTTCTCATTACTGCTTGAAAAGTTTCCCACTTGGTGATGATACAACTCCTTGGAGTCTTGAAGATTGTTGTTAGACAAGACCATCAAAGCATGGTGTGTTTCTAGTAGTTCTTCATCAGCATATATGTTCTTTGGTGTGGTGTCTTCTTCTGGAACAGCAAGGGATTTCTCAGCCTCCTCTTTCTGAGCAGCTTCCTGTGCTGCTCTTTCTTGTTCTTCTTCTCTGTTCAAGCTTTGATCAAGTCCATAGAGGAACTTCTCTACAACTTCCTGAGCTTCTTGATCATCAATGTTGCTACTTCTGACTTCCCCTCCAAACTCAACCCTTAGCCTGTCCATATGTAATAGCATTTCTTGGATCATGATGCCTAGCTCTTCCAAAGAGGCATCTTCATTAATGAATTCCTCTTCCTCTTCAGTGAGTAAGTGACAGAATTCCTGAGGATTGTGTGCAGGTTGTCCAAGAAGAGTATCTTGAAGTCGTGGTGTTGGTGCAGCTTCTTGGCTGTTCTCCAAGAGTTGTATCCTTGAGTCTAGGTCATCAAAATTGGCATGAAGGTCATCATGAACATAATCGATCCTGTTGTGCAACTCAGCAAATCTCTTGTTCATCTCCAGAGTTCCAATGGTTTGGAGATTGATGGTTTCCATGATCATGCTCTTGATGTCAGCTGTTCTGGATGCAGAAACATAGAATTGGTCTTGAGGGAGGGAAAGAGTGTTTGCAAACTGTGGGTGGGGAGTGTAGCTGTCTTCAAAGTAGTGCGTAGGTTGAGGCTCTTGGAAGAAGTTGTTGTAAGTAGTGTCTTCAAAGTACAACATCTTTGTTGTTTGTGAATCCTCTCCTGAAATGAAAACACTTGGAAAGGAGTGAGTAACCAAATAAAACTAAAAGCTTGATCTTAAAGATTCAACAAACTCTAATGATTCAAACAGAAAACCCAAATGGCAATGGCGCCAAATTGATATAAGAGTTTTGACTCTCTTGGTCAATTACCCAATGTACTAGTCAATTGTAGCATACCATAGGGTTTTATCAATCGAAATGGGTTTGTTGAAAACAATGGAGTTGTGAGTAAAAATCCTTATGTCAAGCAAGCGTAGAAGGATTTTGTTGCCTAAGCAATCAATCTAACACCCTAAGATGATCAAGCAACAAAGAGAATAAAGAAAAAGGTAGTTTAAACAAGATTAAGCAAGCAAAACAGAGCAAATTCGAAATATAACAAAAGAGAAAAGCAAGTTCCTAGATGTGGTTATTGACTTTGGGGAATTCAAGAACTAATTAAAATTGTTTCAAACAGCATTGATCAAGCAAACAAGCTAGCAATGATGATTCCTAGACATAGAGTTCACAAACAAGCAAGCTAGAGCCAATGTCTTGTAAACTAGCCCTTTGCTAAACACCTTAACAAGAACTAACTCTCATTAGTGCTAAAACATTCAGCAAGCATTAATAAACAACTCTATTCAAGTCAAAATGCCCCTCAAACAGTCAATATCTTGAGCTAAGGCCAGCAAATCCTTTATCAAACAAGATCAGCATTTCATCAAACATTTGGTGGCCATAAGAGAAAGCCTAAATTCTAGATAAGTGTGATCAAGACAAATCTAGTTTAAAAACAGATCAATAGAGAGGAACCCATATAATGAAGCACTAAAGAAACCTTAATCAAGCCTTAAATTCCCCTAATCTACTACATCTAGAAACCCTAAGCAAACTACTCATTAATAGCCATGTTTAACACCAAATCACAAGAGAAATAGATGCTAATCATGATTAAAAGAGAGATTGGAGAAAGATTAAAGGCAAATACAAACTTATATTAAATAAAGCAAAAGATTTGTCTTACAAACTCAATGAAATTGCTTAAGAACAGTAAATTGACATGCCTTCCGAAAATCTCAGAAAATGTGCTATTTATAGGCACAAGAAGGAAGCCTTAGAGTAATGGCAAAAGTGAAAATAAAACAGGCTCTGACTGGGTTCCTATCGGTCAGTTGTATGGTCTAGGCTTGATCAATATGAATCCTATCGGTCTGGAAGGTGACCGATATGGTGACCGAAATATACTCGGTGCATTTCTATCGGTCACTTCCTGACCGATAGCTTTGATCGATATGGCATTTATCGGTCACTCCTTGACCGATAGCTTTGATCGATATGACTTGTATCGGTCACTCCTTGACCGATAGGCTCCGTGGACAGACCGATAGGCTCTGCAAAGATCGTCTGCCTTTGTCCCTTTTGCTCCTTTTGGCCGAGCTAGCTTCCTGGATCATTCTCAAAGCTCCTCTAAGCTCCTTTTAGCTCAATAAGCACCTAAAAACATCTACAATGCAAGAAAAATGCAAACTATATCCTAAATGCAACCTAAGTCTGAAAGGAGAAGAAAATGGGACAAAAACAAAGGAAAACATGCAAAAGAGAACCAAAACATGTACTAAATGCAAGCCTAAATGGTGTAAATACAAGAGATATCAGTATTAGTGAGTAGTTTGCTTAGGGTTCTTAGATGTGGTAGATTAAGGGGATTTAGGGATTGATTAAGGTTTGTTTAGTGTTTAATTACATGAGTTCCTCTCTATTAATCGCTTTTTAAGATAGATTAGTCTTTATCACACTTATCTAGGATTTGAGCTTTCTCTTATGCCCACCAAGTGTTTGATGAAATGCTGATCTTGTTTGATAGAGGATTTGCTGGTCTTGGCTCAAGAGATTGACTGTTTCAGGAGCATTTAGACATGAATAGAGTTGATTGTTATTGCTTGTTAAATGTTTTAGCACTAATGAGAGTTAGTTCTTGTTAAGATGTTTAGCAAAGGGCTATTTTACAAGAGATTGAACTTAGCTTCCTTGTTTGTGAACTCTATGTCTAGAAGCACCATTGCTAGCTTGTTTGCTTGATCAATGCTGTTTGAAACAACTTTAGCTAGTCTCTGAATTCCCCAAAGTCAATAACTACATCTAGGAACTTGCTTCCTCTTTTATTGAATTTTGAATTTGTTTCGTACTATGTTTATTTGCTCTCTTTTACTTCTTTGATCATTACTGAACTGTCTCTATTGACTTCTCTTTGTTGACTGATCATTTTAGGTTGCTAGTTTAGTTGCTTAGGCAACAAAAACCTTCTTTGCTTGCTTGAATTAAGGATTTCTGCTCACAACTCTTTTGCCTTTAACAAAGCCCTTTTGGATTGACATAAAACCCTATGCTATGCTACAACTGATTCAAATACAGGGGTGATTGAGAAAGAGTGAAAACCTCTAGTATCAATTTGGCTCCGTTGCCAATTGGGTTTTCTGTTTGAATCATTAGAGTTTGTAGAGTCTTTAAGATCAAGTTTTTAGTTTTATTTGGTTACTCACTCCTTTTCAAGTATTTTCATTTCAGGTACATCTCTACAAGTACATCTCCAAGGTGCAACAACTTCCACCAAGAGCTTCTGCCTATGAACTACTTTGCAGACAGTTACATTACCCACCCACAGTTTGCACCCACTCCTGCTCACCCTCAAGGTCAATACAACAACTCTACATATGGTGCAGCTGATACCAAGAGCATGCTCACTCAATTCCTCAACTTACAACTCCTTGAAACATTGGAGATGAACCAGGGATTTGCTGAGTTGCATAACAAACTAGACTCTGTTCATGATGAGCTTACTAAGCTTGATGATTGGGATTCAAGGACACAGATCTTAGAAGACAACAGAGGAGTTGCAACAGCACCATGCTCCCAAGGTAATCTCTCTGAATCATGTAAGCATAATCCTCATGAATTCTGCCACTTACTTACTGAAGAGGATGAAGAATTTACTGATGAAGATGCTTCATTGGAAGAGCTTGGCATTATGCTTCAAGAGTTGCTGTTACATCTGGACATGTTAAAGGCTGAGTATGGGGGGGAGGTCACCAATGCCAACATTGATGATCAAGAAGCTACAGATACTGTAGACAAGTTCCTCAAAGGACTAGATGACAGCTTGAACAGAGAAGAAGAGCAAGAAAGAGCAGCACAAGAAGCTGTTGAGAAGGAAGAGGCTAAGAAAGCCTAAGTTGCTCCAGAAGACGAAGCCAAACCAGAGCTCAGTGAAGCTGACAAAGAACTTGTAGAGAAACACCATGCTTTGATGGTCTTGGCTAGTGAAAGTCCTGAGACTGCAGGGAGCTATATGATCGCCAAGTGGGCAGCTCCTCAAGCAGAAATGAGAAGGGTAAAGCTCCTGAAGTTCAAGCTTACAAACCACCAGTCACTTACCCTACCATGCACTTCACAAAGGCTAGGATGGAAGTCTACACAAAATTCAGGAATGTCATACAAGATGCTGGAATAAAGCTTCCCCATGGGACCACTTTACTTGAAGTGAAGGATCAGATCAGGTTCCTCAAAGAGGTCTTTGACAAGCTGGAAGTAGTGGAACCCATTCTGGAGTATGTGGGGGCTGATCTGACTGGAAGCAAAGAGCTGAAGACATTGACAAAGCTTCCCAATCCAGGAAAGTTCCTCATTACTTGTGAACTAGAGATGCTAGACAATGTTGGGGCCTTGTGTGATTGAGGTTCAGCAGTGAATGTCTTGTCTCTCCACTTGAGCCAAACTTTAGGAATCAAGAAACTGAACCCCTGCAAAGCCTCTATCACCTTTGTGGATAACACCTCACCAAGACCTTTGGGTATAGTGAAGGATTTCCCTTTGAAGATTGGGAACTGCTTAGTGCCAACAGATTTTGGAGTCTTGAGGGTTGTTGTTAGACAAGACTATCAAAGCATGTTGTGTTTCTAGTAGTTCTTCAGCAGCATCAGTGTGCGTTGGTGTGGTGTCTTCTTCTGGGGCAGCAAGGGTTTTCTCAGCCCCTTTTCTGAGCAGCTTCCAGTGCTGCTCTTTCCTGTTCTTCTTCTCTGTTCAAGCTTTCATCAAGTCCTTAGAGAAACTTCTCTACAACTTCCTGAGCTTCTTGGTCATCAATGTTGCTACTTCTGACTTCCACTCCATACTCAACCCTTAGCCTGTCCATATGTAACAGCATTTCTTAGATCATGATGCCAAGCTCTTCCAATGATGCGTCTTCATCAGTGAATTCCTCTTCCTCTTCCTCTTCAGTGAGTAAGTGGCAGAATTCCTGAGGATTGTGTGTAGATTGTCTAGGAAGAGTGTTTTGAAGTCTTAGTGTTGGTGCAGCTTCTTGGCTGTTATATATCAAAAGAGAAAAGCATTTCTTAGATGTGGTTATTGACTTTGGGGAATCTAGAGACTAACTAAGGCTGTTCCAAATAACATTGATCAAGCAAACAAGCTAGCAATGGTGATTCCTAGACATAGAGTTCACAAACAAGCAAGGTGGATCCAATCTCTTGTAAAATAGCCCTTTGCTAAACACCTTAACAAGCACTAACTCTCATTAGTGCTAAAACATTCTGCAAGCATTAATAAACAACTCTATTCAAGTCAAAATGCTCCTCAAACAGTCAATCTCTTGAGCCAAGGCCAGCAAATCCTCTATTAAACAAGATCAGCATTTCATCAAACACTTGGTGGGCATAAGAGAAAGCCTAAATTCTAGACAAGTGTGATCAAGACAAATCTAGTTTAAGAACAGATTAATAGAGAGGAACCCATATACTGGACAACTAAACAAGCCTTAATCAAATCCTAAATTCCCCTAATCTACCACATCTAAGAACCCTAAGCAAAATACTCACTAATACTCATGTGTAACACCAAATCACAAGAGGAAAAGATGATAATCATGATTAAAAGAGAGATTAAAGAAAATTAAAGGCAAATACCAAGTTATATAGAATAAAGCAAAAGATTTGTCTTACAAACTCAAAGAAAATACTTAAGAACAGTAAATTGACATGACTCTCCGAAAATACAGAATAGGGGCTATTTATAGCCAAAAGATGGAAACCTTAGAGTAATGGCAAAAGTGTAAATAAAACAGGATCGGACTGGGTTTGTATCAATCAGTTGTAACGGTCTGGGCTTGATCGATACGAATCATATCGGTCTGGAAAGTGATCGATACAATGACCGAAATTCATACGACGTGTTTGTATCGATCACTCTTGACAGATACATTTGATCGTTACACTTTGTATCGATCACCCCTGATCGATACTCTTGATCGATACTGCTTGTATCAATCACTCCTTGACTGATAGCCTCCGTGCTCTGACCGAAAAGCTCTGCAGAGATCATCTGCCTTGGTCCCTTTTGCTCCTTTTGGCCCAGCTAGCTTTGTGGATCATCCTCAAAGCTCCTCCAAGCTCCTTTTAGCTCCGTAAGTACCTAAAAACATCCATAATGCAAGAAGAATGCAAACTATATCCTAAATGCAACCTAAGCCTAAAAAGAGAAGAAAATGGGACAAAAACTAAGGAAAACATGCAAAAAGGAACCAAAACATGTACTAAATGCAAGCATAAATGGTGTAAATACAAGAGATATCAAACTTCATTTTTATATCTTTTTAAGAAGAAGAAGAAGTATGGGATGGTTGTATGGGGAAAATAAGTTAAAATTGTGGTTAAGTAAAGGAAAGAAGAAGCTCTAAATGTTTAAGATAAGGAGGCTCCAGAAACAGCAAGGCTTTGAAAGGTCATTCAAAAGAAGAAATCAGACCCAAGGAAACCAAAGGTAAAAAATGGCGCCTAATCAAGAAAAGAAGAGCAAATCCCAACAAAAGGATCAACCACACAAGCAAGAAGAAGAAGTTTCCCCATACATGAAGGAGAAGAGGATCAAGTTCTTTGGGAATGGGTAGATTTAGGGGATCACTTTTGGTTTAGAAGTTTTAGGATTCATCTTTGGGTTAAGGGTAGAAGAGAGCTTGAACTTGCATGTATAAGGGTGCTTTTACCTTTAGCATTTTGCCTAAGATAGAATCATTTTCATTGAGTGATCCCTTGAGTTTACTAGCCCTTACTTGAATGAGATCATTTTAATCTCATGACCATACCCTAAGACCAAATGTTTTCACTTGATTGGCACAAACTTGATTCATGGTTACAAGCTTAATGAATGTTAACGAGTTTATTGATTTGGCATTTGCCTAGGTTGAGATTTGAGATCATTTTGAAACTTGATGAACATGACTAAGTTCTTTAAAGTATAACTGATTGTGTTTTGCATCCTACACTTAGGGTCCTTAGACATTGACTTCACTTCTTTACTTTAGAATTTTTGGATTTGAGTGCCCATCTTTAAACCTCATCTTCCATTTGTCTAAGTTTGATCGCTTGAGGGCAAGAAAAAGCCAAGTGTCGGGGTGTTGATATCTCTTGTATTTACATCATTTAAGCTTGTATTTATTTCATGTTTTGGTTTCCTTTTGCATTTTTTCCTTCTCTTTAGTCCCATTTTCCTTTCCTTTTAGAATAATGTTGCATTTAGGTTGTAGTTTGCATTCACTATGCATTAAAGATGTTTTTAGGTATCCAAAAAGTTATTTGGAGTAAGGAGGAAGCATGGGGATGATTCATGGAGTTGCCTAAGCTCAGGAGGAGCAAAATGAGCCAAGGAAGATGGTTTTTGGTACAGCATCGACCAAGGCACAAACCACATCGATCAGGAGTGATCGATCTATAGCAGCAGAGAAGATGGTGAATCACATCGCTCAATCACATCGATCACAAGTGATCGATGTGAAGACACATATCACTTGCATCGATCACCAGCATCAACAAAGACTGATCAATGTAAACGGGCAGGAGCTACAAGAATTCATATTGATCAAGCACATCGATCGCCAGCTGATCGATGTTATGCACCAAGGGACCAGCATCGATCAACCACATGATCACTTGTGATTGATGTTGGCCTAATCCGAACACCTTTTATTTACAAGTTCACCATTGCTTTAGGGTTTTTGTCATTTACTATAAATACGCTAGGACTAATTGTTTTTAGCCAAGTCTTGATCTTACTTAGTTTCTTAAGTGTTCTTTCATCTTTGTAAGACAAGATCTTTTTTTTAATCTAAAATTTTGTATTTGCATCATTAAATTTTCTCTAATCTCCCTCTTAATCATGTTTAACATTTTTTTCCCTTGTGATTTGGTGTTTTTCATGATGTTGAGTGAGTAGTCTTTTTAGAGTTCTTAGATGTGGTAGATTAAGGAAATTTAAAGGCTTGATTAGGGTTTTTTAGTGTTTAATTAGGTTGATTACTCTCTATTAATCTGTGTTTAGGTTAGATTTATCTTGATCACATGAATCTAGATTTAGGCTTCATCTTATGCCCACCAAGTGTTTGATGAAATGCTGATCTTGTTTGATAGAGGATTTACTGGTCTTAGCTCAAGAGATTGACTGTCTAAGAAGTATCTTGGCCTGAATAGAGTTGGTTTTGCATGCTTGTTGATTGTTCTAGCACTAATGAGATTTAGTTCTTGTTAGAATGATTAGCAAAGGGTGCTTTGAATTATTACTTGGTATTGCTTTAACTAGTTGTGCTTGGTTCTTGATTCACTTAGGTTGTTAGTTTTGTTGCTAAGCAACACTCTCTTCTTTGATTCACTTGACCTAAGGTTTTCTGCTCATAATTCTATTGGCATCTAGCTTATCCCCATTGGATTGATAAAAACCCTATGTTATACTACAACTGATTAGTACAAGCTGGGTGATTGAGAAAGAGACTCAAAAATTCTTGTATCAATTACCTCTTTAGTGGAGGTAAGGAGAAGGAGTCTTGGAACTCCTTGGTGGTGTCTTGCTTCCCTTTACCCTTGTGGTGATTCCATTCATCCTGAACACAGCAAAAGTCTTCGACTTCCCCTCTTGCTTCATCTTGAAGTAGACCTCACCATTTTTTGAGCCAAATGGTTGCAGAACCACCTCTCGTTCTTCAGTAACCAGCTTAATATCATTCATCTTCTTGGAATTAACCACTTGGAGGGCCTCCTCTTCAGTGGTGTCTTGAAACAACCTTGACAAGCAGCAGCCATCAAAGTTCTCTCCAGTATAGCCTTGAAAGTCAGGCCAGTTCTTGTCAACTCCTTTCATCTTGTTCAGCTCCATGGAGAAAGCATGTTCATGCTCCAGCTTGTTACCCTTGCTATCAAACTTTAAGCCCTTCTCCTTGGTGAGCCTAAGCTCTTTTGTGCATTCCCTGGCGTCAAAGACAGCACCGGCTGAGGCCAAGAATGGTCTTCCTATAATGATTGCATTCCTGATCTGGCCCTCAACATTGTGATTGTTACACCCTCAATCTTCATAGTCACGTCCTTGAGGGTTCCCAATGGCATCTCCCATCAACAATGGTTAAGGACACATTGCTTTGCAGGAACTTGGTGTAACCCAACTCCTTAGCTGTAGTTGATGGCAACAGATTTATGCTAGCACCCAAGTCACACAAACAGCTCTTGAAGGTTCTCCCATTGAGTTCACATGGGAGAGTAAAGCAGCCAGGATCTCCAAGATTCTTGATGTTCAGTTCCTTAACCTCTGATTCTTCAGCCTTAGCTCTCACTTTCCCAAGCTCTTCTTCAGCAACTAGACATCTCATTTCCATTTGAGCAGCATAAAGGGTTGAGTATTTCTTGACTAGATCCTGCTTGAATCTTCCTGGAAATGGAATGTCAGGTTGGTAAACCGGAAGCAAATCAGCTTGAGCCTCCTTCTTAGCATCAAAAACTTGGACAAGGCCTTCCCCCTCACTTTGTTCATCAATTTCCTCATTGAGCATTGACAAGAACTCATCTATAATAGCTTCTTCCTCAGCCGTAGTGAAAGCATGTTTAGAATCAACTGCTTGGCAATACTCATTGGGATTCATCTCACACTTTCCTGGAAGGTTACCTTGAGGGCGTGGTCTACTAGTTAGTCCTTTGTTATTCTCCAAGGCCTCACTCTTGCAGCTAGACCATCAAACTTGTTTTTGAGTTCCACATGAACATAGTCTATCTTGTTGTGGACCTCAACAGACTTTTTGTTCATCTCTAAGGTAGTGTTGATCTGAGTTTGAAGCACTTGTTGGATGAGACTCTTGATCGCACAGTATGGAGTGCTGGAAGAGGCTTGAGCAGGTGCTTGAGCATAGAATACTGGAGGGTTTTAGGGCGCTCTAGGCTGGAAGTTGTTGTTCCTTTGTTGAAAGCCTTGACTGTTGTTGTTGTAAGGCACAAAAGGTCTTTAACCAGGTTGCTGTTATTGTTGAGATGGGTAAACCTAATCTTGAGGGTTGGATACATTGTTACTCCTGTAAGAGAGGTTGGGATTGTTCCTATAGATCCCATAGCCATTGTAACCTCCTTGATTCCCAAGATAGTTCATCTCTTCATCTCTTCAACTTGGCAAGTTTCTTGGTCTTCAATCTGAACCAAGTCACCAACAAAACTAACCTCATTCCTTTCCCTTAGCAACAGATCAATCTTCTCATGTAGAGCCTTGATCTATTTCTTGTTAGACTCCAGTTCATCCTTAGCACTTCTAGGAGTTCTATCAAACTCCTCATTCTAATTCACATTTGATTGTGCTAGATTCTCAACAAGTTCCATTCCCTCATCAACATATTTAGAAAGGAAATTACCTTTAGATGCAGTATCTAAGAGCATTCTGATCTTTGGGAGAGCGCCCTGTAGAGAGGGGAGTGGAGTGATGCTTGTGAGAAGCCATGGTGAGGGCACTAAAGTGTGTACCCTTTGAACCTCTCACATGCTTCACCAAAGCTCTCATTGGTCCTTTGAGCGAATCCAGTGATTTCATTCCTGATTCTAGCTGTCCTTGAAGAAGATAAGAACTTGGCCAGGAATGCTCTCTTACACTCATCCCAACAGCCTCAACTTGAAACTATTTTCACTGACTCCATTGATCTTGGTAAGTGAACAGAGCCTATCAAATTTGTCTATATGGTCCAATGGGTCTTCTAATGGTAAGCCATGAAACTTGCTTCCTTGGACCATGGAGATCAGACCAGACTTCATCTCAAAATTGTTGTTTTGAACAGCTGGAGGCAGAATTCCTGTTCTGTTGTTGTAAGCATTGGGTGCATCTCCTGTTCCAATGGGTCTGATAGGTCTATGAACTTGAGCTGCTCCTCTAGGATCTTGCTCTCCTTGCAGTCCATGAACTCCTTGTTGGATCTGTTGGCCTTGAACACCAGCTGCTCCTTGAGGTCCTTGAAACTTAATATCATCAACAGCTCGATCTTGGATGTTCATCCCCAATCTCTCAAAGTGCTGCTCTCTTTCCCTTAGTCTCCTTGCCCTTTGACCTCTGTCCAGCAAATTAATATTATCTATGAAGTCCACTAAGTTGCTAGTGGCTCTTGATATAAGGTTCATATACCTGAAAACAGCAATGAGAGGGAAAGATTATTAATAACCAAATACAAATAAAACATGATCTTAAAGATTCCACAAATTCTAGTGATCCAAATAATAACCCCAATGGCAACAACGCCAAATTGATACAAGATATTTTTAGTCTCTTTCTCAATCACCATCCATACTAATCAGTTGTAGTATAGCATACAGTTTTTATCAATCCGAAGGAGTTATGAATAGACGCCAATAGAATTATGAGCAGAAAGCCTTAAGTCAAGTGAATTCAGAGAGAGAGAGTGTTGCTTAGCAACTGAACTATCAACCTAAGAAAAACCAAGAAGCAAGCACAACTCAAGAAGCAACTCTTAGCAATAATTCAAAATAAAACAGAGCAGCAAAAACACAGTACTAAAGCAAATTCGAAATTCAAATAATAAACAACAAGCTCCTAGATGTGGTTATTGACTTTGAGTAATTCAAAGGCAAGACGAGGCTGTTTCAAACATCATTGATAATGCAAACAAGCAAGCAATGCTAATTCCTAGGCATAGAGTTCACAATCAAGCAAGTTAAGTTAAATCTCTTGACAAATAACCCTTTGCTAATCATCCTAACAAGAACTAACTCTCATTAGTGCTAGAACAATCAACAAGCATGCAAAACCAACTCTATTGAAGCCAAAATACTTCTCAGACAGTCAATCTCTTGAGCTAAGACCAGTAAATCCTATATCAAACAAAATCAGCATTCATCAAACACTTGGTAGGCATAAGATAAAGCCTAAATCTGGATTCATGTGATCAAGATAAATCTAGCCTAAACACAGATTAATAGAGGGGAATCAACCTAATTAAACACTAACAAACCCTAATCAAGCCTCTAAATTCCCCTAATCTACCACATCTAAGAACCCTAAAAGGACTACTCACTCATCATCATGGAAAACACCAAATCACAAGAGGAAAAGATGTTAAACATGATTAAGAGAGAGATTAAAGAAGATTTAATGATGCAAATACAAAACTTAAATTAAAAAGAAGATCTTGTCTTACAAAGATTAAAGAACACTTAAGAAACTAAGCAACATCATGACTTGGCTAAAAACAATTAGTCCAAGCCTATTTATACTAACTGCCAAAAACCCTAAAGCAATGGCAGAGTTGTAAATAAAAACATCTCGGATTAGGCTAACATCAATCTCAAGTGATCGATGTGGATGATCGATGCTGGTCTTCTGGTGATAGACATCGATCATTCTTTGGTCGATGTGTTTTATCGATGCAATCTTCAAAGCTCTCGGGTTAAATACATCAATCAGTCTTGGTCGATTTGAGTGTCCGATGTGGTTGTCCTGTGTCTTGACATCGATAACTTGTGATCGTTGTGAGTGAACGATGTGGACCTCCCAACTCTCGGCTGCTTTACATCAAACGATGTAGACTCCAGGCTTGATCGATGTGATTCAAATAGCTCTTTTGGCACCTAAAACCATCCTTAATGCAAAGGGAAGGCAAACTACAACCTAAATGAAACCTAAGTGTAGAAGAAAAGGAAAATGGGTCTAAAGAGAAGGAAAACATGCAAAAAGGAAAACAAAACATGAACTAAATGCAAGCCTAAATGATGTAAATGCAAGAGATATCAACTATCATGATCAATTTCAATCAGTTTCTCCTCAACCAATTCACGTATAAAGTGATGCCTGATATCTATATGTTTAGTGTGCGAGTGCTGAACAAGATTCTTAGCAATGTTAATTGCACTCTCATTGTCACAATGAATCAGAAGAGATTTAGATTACATACCATAGTCTGCTGTCATTTGTTTTATCCACAGTAGTTGAGCACAGCCGCTGCTCAATGCAATGTATCCAGCCTCGGCAGTTGACAAGGTCACACTGTTTTGTTTCTCGCTATGCCAGGAGATCAGGTTGTTCCCTAGAAGGAAACATCCTCCACACTGTGCTCTTTCGATCATCTAGACATTCTGCCGAGTCTGCATCACAGTATCCAGCCAGGTTCTGGGTGGTGTCAATTGGGTAGAGTAACCCCATATTGATAGTCCCTTTGACATATTTGCTTATCCGTTGACTTCTTGCATGTGTGGCACCCTAAGATTCGCCTGATATCTTGCACAAAAACCCATGCTGAGACACATATCAGGCCAACTTGCAGTTAGATATAGCAGGCTCCTAATCATTCCTCGATACAGCTTTGTGTTCACATCTTCCCCTTGTGTATCTCTAGACAGCTTGCAATTAGTCCCCATTGGTGTTTTCGCTACTTTACTCGAGTCCATACCAAATCGTGTAACCAGATTCTTGGCACACGTATCATGGCATATGAAGACACCATCATCTGACAGCTTGATCTAAAAGCCAAGGAAGTAATTCAGCTCCCCGACCATGCTCATTTCAATTTTTTTTTGGTCATTTTGCTAACGAATTTATCTACCAACATCTTATTAATAGCTCCAAACACGATGTCATCAACATAAATTTGAACCAGCATGAATCCCTGCTTTCTCATGACTGTGAACAATATTTGATCAACACTGCCACGCTGATAGCCTTTCTTCGTCAGGAAGGAAGTCAGTCTCTCATACCATGCGCGTGGTGCTTGCTTCGAACCATATAGTGCTTTCTGTAGTTTATACACATAGTCAAGATGAACATGATCTTCAAATCCTTTGGGTTGTTCAAAAAAAACTTCTTCTTCAAGGAACCCATTCAGAAAGGCCCTCTTGGCGTCCATATGATGCAATTTGAACTTCAACTTACAAGCCATCCCAACAAGCAACCAGATTGACTCTAGTCATGCAACAGGTGAAAATGTCTCATCAAAGTCAACTCCTTCAACCTGTGAATACCCTTGAGCTACCAGCCTAGCCTTGTTACAAACCTCATACATGTTCACCACTCTTATTTTTGAAGATCCACTTGGTGCCAACACATTCGCTCCAAAGGGTCAAGACACCAGAGTCCATACCTGATTACGTTCAATTTGTTCTAATTCATCTTGCATGCCCTCAATCCAATATTCGTCAACAAGGGCCTCCTTGTTACTCCTAGGTTCAACGATTGATACAAAGCATGCAAACCGTACCACCTTCTTGAAGTCCAGCTGGATAGGTTGTGTGATTCTCGCCCCATTCATGTCACCAATCACATGTTCTTTAAGGTGATTATTTGAAACTTTCAATAGCTTGGTACTCGGACCTGCTGTAGATCCTGAGTTAACTGTCCTCTCAGTTAACTCATCATCATCAGAATCAGTCTGACTTTCTGGTTCATTTGTTGGTTCTGGAGCTGTCTCATCATCATCCAATTTCTGGGCTGATGTGTTTGAGCTTGTTTTTGACGACTCTGAAATTTTCTGCTTTTTGGTGCTGTTCCTGCCTGTTCATCACTGTCGGCAGGTGGGTATAGCAAGCCTTTACGAGATGTGCCATCAAACACAACGTTCACTGTCTCTTGTACTTGTCGAGACAATTAGTTAAATACTCGAATTGCCATGTTGTTTCCTGAATACCCCAGAAATATGCCCTCATAGCTCTATGAATCAAATTTATCAAGATGGTCCTTGTCATTGAGATAACATGGCCACCCAAACACATGGAAGGAACTCATTGTTGGTGTTTTTCCTTTCCACAACTCATAAGGAGTTTTATTGATGCGTTTACTTACATACACATTGTTGATGATGTTGCACGTAGTGTTTAATGCTTCTGCCTAGAAATGTTTAGCAATTCTATTGCCATGGAGCATTGCACGGGCCATCTCTTGCAGTGTGGGATTCTTACGCTTAACAACACCATTCAGTTGAGGTGTTTATGGTGCAGAGTATTGATTAGTGGTCCCTTTCTCACTACAGAAGAGCTCAAAGGTCTCATTCTGAAATTATCCTCCATGATCGCTTCTGATAGTGTTGATGCCATCCTTTCTGTCAGTTTTCAATTGTAGAGCCAGAATCCTAAAGCTTTCAAAACTGTCTGATTTTTCACGAAGAAACCTCACCCATGAATACCTCGTGAAGTCATCTACCAAGGCGAATGCATATTTCTTGCCTGCAATGCTCTCAGTCTCCATTAGCCTGCAATGCTCTCAGTCTGGCCACTGTTCGCACGTTCTTGTGCCCAAACATCTGATGCCACAACTGCATATCGTTAATTTTGGTGACCATCTGACACTGTAGTTGGGTTGAGGTCCACCTGTAATAGTTGTTTCCTGTTTGTGTTCCCTGCAATTTCAGCTGACCGTGATTATTCACAGCTCAACAGGAGTCCTTGGAGAATAACATTGATAGTCCCTCATCGCATAGTTGACTGACACTGATCACGCTGGCCTTGAGCCCATCAACGAAGTATACTTTAGCCAATTTTTGGTATGCCTGGCCCATAGGTTTCTCTGATGCCTCTGATTTTTCCTCTGGCTCCCCCACCAAAAGTGACCTTTCCAGCTGAAACTTCTGATAAACAGATTGTTTGCAAGTCTAAATATCAAAGCCGGAACCACTGTTAACAACTTTCGACCTAGATTTGTGTGGTCCTTTATGAACACTTTTGACATAGATTTTAGAGCATCCACGATTTTCACAGCCTCCTTCCCCATTTTTGGGTTTTGTGGATCATCTTAGAAATATTTTATCGATTTTCAAGCTTTATCTTTTGTAAAAACTTTGATTTTGCATTTTAGAACTTCTCTTTAAGCTTTAATCTTTCTTTCTTGTTATCTCAATCATGTTTAACACCTTTTATCTCATGATTAACAGGTGTTCGGAAATGATAATAGAGTAGTTCTTTAGGATTTAAGGATGAGGTGATTAGGAAGGTTTTAAAGGATAGATCATGGTATTTTCTTGTTCTTAACTTTATCCTTTCTTGGTTTGGAGTATCAAATGCTTAAAGACCTTGAGAGAGGCTTTATGAACCTAGAGATTTCCTTATCTCATAAGAACTTAGGAAATCTCTTATGTCCAAACCAAGAGACTAGTATGCCTTAAAGACCACGATAGTGGCAAGTAAGGGCTAGTTAGGCCATGTTAAGATCCGTGCTTCAGCTCCATCAACCATCCATTTCCACCACAAGCCATGGGTTTGGAGAGAATAAATGATGAGGACCTTATCTTATCCACAAACCATGGAAAGATGGCTTCTTAGGCTTAAGGATAGCACATCAAGAAATGTGTAGATTTACTTTTTGCAAACCAGGATCGAACCTTGAACTTCCCTAAGCATAAACCTCATCCTTGAATCTGTTATTTATCATATAAGTAGTGAGTAGATTTCTTTTGGGTTTAAAGTTGGGGCAATTTAAAATCTGTTTCATTTGCATTTCAATCTGTTTCCTTTGCATTTCAATCGGTTTCAAATATGAGTAGTGAGTAGATTTCTTTTGGGTTTAAAGTTGGGGCAATTTAAGGGTTTAAAGGTTTAAGCTTCTGAGAGTTTTTCTTGTTCTTAGCCTATTCTCTTCTAGGATTTGGGGTCTTAAAGCTTAGAGAGTCTTGGAAAAGATCTCTATGATTCCAGGGCTTTCTTACCTTGACCGGATTCAGAGATCTTTGAATACCAAATCCTATAGACTAATCTATCCTCTCCCAAACGCCATGGATGTTGAGGGGGTTAGTTAAGCCAATATTTGAGATCTTTGTTTAATGTTCTTTGACCCATCTTTACACTACACGCCATAGGTTAGGAGGAAGGGTCAGTGAAAGGGGCTATACCACACGCCATGGATAATCCTAGTTTAAGTTTCTCAAGGCTTAGAGATAGCTCTTTAAAAGAGTAGATTTATGTTTTCAAACCCAAAGCTTGAGTCTTGAACCTCTTGAATATGACCCTCAACCTTAAATCCTCTCTTTTTAGCATTTTAAAATCTCTGTTTATCATTCTCTAGTCATAAAGCTTGCTTCTTTGATCATTTGAAGTCATTCATCTAAGTTGTTAGAAGTGTCCTGTTTTACCCGTTTTAGTGCTTGATTTTTAGTAATTAGTAGATTTGCATTTTAGAGTCTCTGTTTTCTTCTAGTAGTTTTTAACCCTCTTCCAAGGATTTTAAAATAGTTTTCCTGCTGATTTGGTCGTTGCATTTAGTTTTCATCGATTTTACCTTATATTTACCCGTTTCCGCTTAGATTTGCTTAGCTTCTGTATTTCTAGTGTCTTTCTTCACCCAGGCTGGATTGATCTCCTTTACTGATATACTACAATGTTCAAAGACATTCTTCACCCAGTCACTCGAACTTCTGGTCGATCTCGTCTAGATCGACCTGCCTAGCTCGATCTGAGTCTCGATCTCGGGTCCCATGCTGAACGGCTGAGTTCTCCAAGTGTCCACAAGCTTCCTCTCGATCCAATGCACGTCCAGGCAACCTCCACAACTCCAGTGTGTCCCAAACAACCTGATAATGATGCGAAAATGCAGAAAATATGCAAATTGCGAATGCAAAGTGATCTAGGACCTAAAGTGCAGCAAATGGTAGAAACTAGCCTATAATGCAAGAGGAATGCATGAAAACGACCCTAAATGCAAGATAAATATGCAAAATATATAGGTATATCAACTCCCCCAAACTTGCATTTTGTTTGCCCTCAAGCAAACAAAATTCAAGAGAGGAAGAGAGGTTTTAAAAACAGGGGCTCAAATTCCTTGTAAAAGTGTTTTTCAAATGAATCAATTCAATGGTCCTAGTTCTTAATCCTAAGATGCATTGCACACAATCATACTCCAAAGAAGTTAGCCATATTCAGCACATGTTGAATTTCAGATCATGACTCTCCTAATCCAAACAATCCAAGAATCCAATCCTTTAACATTCAATTAATGATCAAACCGTGAATCACACTTCAGCACTTTCAAACCGAATACATTTGGCTAAGGGACAAAAGTTATGAGATAAAAATGATCTCATTTTAAATGGGTAATTCAAGCAATGGGTTCTCTCAAAGAAGATTGAGCTTATGCATAATGCTAAAGGTAAAGACAATTGATGCATACATGACTAGACTCTCATCTACCCATATACACTAACAATGATCCTAAAACCCTCTCTCATTTTTCATTTCTTTTTAAGCTCCCTCAACCACCTAAAGACTACCCTTATCAACAAGGCAAGACGCCTAGCAAAACCCCAAATAAACACATCACTTTAAAACCTTTTTGGCTAGTGGTAAGGCCATAAACATACTTAGCTCTTTTCTTTTAACTTTGATAGCTCTCTACTCATTTTTTTTCTTTTGTAAACATTTGGGGTTTTGGCTTTTTTCTTTTCTTTTTCTTTTCTTTTGAGAGAGACCTTCTTATTCAAACTAGAGCTTTCATTTTAAAACATAAGGCCTACCACTCAAAACCATTGAACCCTTTTATTCAACTTCCGAACATCAACCCCTTTAAACCGAAACAAAAACAAATAAATTCCCATGAATATCCGCCCTATCCTAAGCCTAATACTAGCTTCAAAATGCAAAGCTAGCATCAATATGAAAGCCTAATCATGTCGCCTAAACCTAACACTTTATGCTAAGTTCAACCGAAGAGAGGCCTCACAAAGATTCAACACATAAGAACATTGGCTTGAAAGGAGGGTAGGGTAAAGGCGGGGAGGTCTATGTAGGCTTACAAGAGAGTGGTGAAAGGAAAAAGAAAGCCTAAATATGTATAAGTGATCCATGTATCCTTTTTCAAATGCATAAGTATGATAATTAAAAGTTCAATTTAAGGTTCTCACTTGATAAGAAAGGATTCAATTCATGAATGTTCAACTTAAGCCACGAAAATCAAAACAAATGATCCAAATATGGTTAGAGCTTACTTTCAAAGTATGTACAATGCATTAAAGAACTACTTTCAAAATTTTATCATTTTTTTGTTCTTTTCTATGCCTTACATGATGCATGATTACTCAAGTATGATAACAGAAAATAAGACCAAAGAAAACATGTCAAATAACACACACACTCCCCCAAACTTGAATGACACTGTCTCGGTGGCAAACAAATTCAAGAGGAGTCAAAACACAAAGCAAAAATTTAAGAAAATGCATGTTATTTACAAGGGTTTGGTTGTTGGTACCTTTGAGCTAAGTAAGGCTGGACCTTGAGGTTGCTCCAGACTAGGCATGTCAAACGGGCTGGCCCGGCCCGAAATCCATAAAGCCCGCACATATTTAAGCCCAGCCCGATAAAATATAGGGCCTATATTTTGAAGCTCGGCCCAGTCCTAACAGGGTTATCGAGCTTTTTTCAGGCTTTTTCGGGCTTTTTAAATAAATAAAATAAATTTTAAAAATAATCATAAATATAGTTTTATCAAATCTGAAAGCAGATTTTTAACTTATAAATTCATATAAATTCTAACATCAAATATAATTAAATAAATAAGTAATGTAAATAGTAAAAACGGCAGAATCGAGATGAGAATCTTCAGGATGAAGGTAGGAGTGCTTTTTGAAAGTAGTTTAGTTTTAGCATTGATGTTATATGAAGGCACACAACTAAAAATGAAGGTTTTATATTAATAAAGAGTATTATTAAAAAATTAAGAAACTCTAATTTTTAAAATTGATAACTCTAATTTTTTAAAAGTGTGAAGATAATTTATTAATAAAAATTCCGAAATAAAATTATAATATAAAGTACAGGGCTTTTCGGGTAAGCCTCAGACTGATCGGGCTTAAGCCCGAATGGGTTTTGCCCAAAAGCCCGATTTTTTTGGGCTTTTAAATCAAAGCCCAAACCCGGTATTTTTCAGGGCCAAGCCGGGCCGGGTTTCGGGCTTTGGCCCAAATTGACATCCCTAGGTTTTACCAAATAGTGTATAGCATAGCAGTCGTAGTATAAGAGGTATCGAATCCCAAAGGAGTATGTAAACTAAACTAGCGATTTCAGATTCAGATTAGGCTAAGCAATAAATAGTAAATGTAATGAGAAATATCAAAATTAAAGATAGCACGCAAAATTTATTTGATCTAAGACTCAGAACACTAAAAGCGCTAAGTTAGGACAATTCGCAGGTTGAATCCGAGAATATAGAATGCATGAAATCAGGAATGATTAAGAACCGTCTTGAACATGAATCGCAAATATATAAATAATCAATTCTCATTGCAGAAGTTAACTATGTCTAAATCACAGAGTTTTAAATCTCTTTGCAAACCCAAACAATCTAAAAAATGCAGCAATGATCAAGTTCAATTGTTCACAAAACCCCTAAGCCAAATCTCTTTGCACTAAGTTTTTTTGCTCATCTAATGATAGATCTGGTTATCAATAATGCTCTCACATCTATTAAACAACCTATGATTTTTGGATTTCTAGATGATGTGTCTAAGAAATTGATTTTCAAGCAAGCAGAGATGAAGAACCAAAAGTTAATCCTAACAGATAGAAATTTTACAAACTCTTCATCAACCTTTGAAAAGCTCTAACTTAACTAGCAAATTACTCAGACATGATCATGGTATCATAAAACATAACTGAATAATCCTAAATCAGCAACGAGCCTTCCTGTACGGGTGACGAGTGTCACCATAAGTGGTGACGAGCGTCACCCAAATCCATACTTTTCTTCCGAGTTGTACACTTCATGCCTTCATCTTGCAATGCTCCAAAAAGCTTCAATATCTCCAATTATGCTCAACACATGCTATAACCTGTAGAGACTCTACTAGGACTCTAAAAAGACCAAAAAGACTTAATAAAAATGACTTATATCATGGTTAAAAACCATAAAAACCATGATATATCAGCGTTCCATAATGTATTCCATGTGTCACAGCTAAGAAAGCATATAACTGAACAGGAAACGGTTATAGAGGAACCGCCAGTAGACTTGCAAGAGGACCTTGCAGTGGTGGCTAGGCCGGTTCGGGTGTTGGCCAAGAAGGAAATGACTAAGCGTGGGAAGCTGGTCAGAATAATTCAGGTCGTATGGGACTGCAGCGGACAGGAACAAGTTTCGAGGGAAAAGGAGGCTAGGATGAAAGCCGAGTATCCCAAATGGTTTGACAAGTTGCAAACGGATGAGCCGGATTCGAGGGAGAATCCAAAATGGGTGGGGGAGAGTTGTAGCATCCGTATATGAGGAAATTAGAAATGGTCGAGGCAGACAGGACATTGGGCAAGGGATGATCGAGCCAATGGTCAGATATTGGCTGGGAACTGGGAGGTTCAGACCATGGTCAGGTGATGACTGGGAAATAGTCGAGGGATGGCTGTGATAGTCGAGCCGGATGGAACATATCAGAGATAAAATGGTCCAATCTGTGAGAAAATGGGGTTAGTCCGAGTGAGAGTGGACTGTATCCGAGAGAAAAGGAAAGTCTCCGAGAGAAAAATGGAAGTTAGCCGAGGTGGATCAGTTTATACGAGAGAGAATGGGAATTAACCGGACCAAAGGGAAATTGACTCGTGAAAAGGCGGTTTGACCGAGTGAAAAGGAAATAGCCGATGGAATAATGGGCTAGGCTCGTGGGCTGTTTGTTAAATCCGAGGGAATGGGGATTTTCTTAGTCGGTGTAGGATTTTCTCGGCTAAGTGCTGATAGTTAGGGTTTGGCTCGGATAAAAGGAGCAAAACTAGTTGTTTCTTCGGGAGCCGCTTATAAACTGAGGGTTTTACCGTGAGAGAGAGATTTTAGCCAAGAGAAATAAGCAAACACCCGAGCGAATTCAGAGTTACCCGAGAGCACTTCAGATCATCCGTGTGAATCTGGTGAGTGATTGGATATTTTTCTTTGTGTCGAATTTCCATTAGACAACCTCGGGCTAATCAGTGTTTTTCGTGGGGTTCCTGAGGGAAAACAGAGTTTGGCTCAAAGAAAGGTGAATGATAGGGTGAGGTTTTACCCAAATAAAACTACTGCAAGTGCACAGCAAAAGTAGTTGTAGTACAAGGGGTATCGAAATCCCAAGAGAGTAATGCATACTACACTATCGAATGTAGATTCGGATTAAGCTAAGCAAGATATGATGTATGTAATGCAAATGAATAAATAAAAGTAAGCAAACGATTTTGTAAGATGATCTAAGTTCCAGAAAACTAAAAGCGCTAAGTCAGGACAGTTCGCAGGTTGAATCCAAGAATGTATGATGCAGGAAATAAGGAATGATTAAGAACCATTTTAAACATGAATCACTGATGTATAACTAATCAATTCTCATTGCAAAAGTTATCTATGCCTAAATCACAGAGTTTCAAATCTCTTTGTAAACTCTAACAACCTAAGCATGCAGGAATGAATCAGATTCAATTGTTTACAAAACTCCTAAGCCAAATCTCTTTGCACTAAGTTGCTTTGCTCATCAAATACTAGTTCAGGTTATGAATAATGCTCTCACATATATTTAACAACCTAAGATTTTCGGATTCCTAGATGATGTGTCTCAGAAATTTGATTTTAAAGCAAGAAGAGATGAAAAACCATAAGATATTCCTAACAGATAGCGATTCTACAATCTTTTCATCAACCTTTGAAAAACCCTAACTTAACTAGCAGATTACTCAGACATGATTATGAGATCACAAAACATAACTGAAAAAAATTGCATTAAGAGAAAGAGTAAGAAATAAAGGTGGTTCGAAATCTTATCAAAAGAGTACAGGATTTGTTTCCCCAAAAAGCTCTGAATAAATCTCTCTCTAAGCTCTCTGAATTCTCAAAAACTAAGATAATAGCCAACAATGGCTGAAAAACCTAATAAATAGAGGCTAAACACGATATGGGGTCTTCATGTAAATAAAGGAACTTCTAGGCCAATTATGCAAATCTTCTTCATACTTTTAATAAAACAGCCACGCTCCTTCCTTGATGGGTGTGAGCATCACCAAAGGTGGTGACGAGCGTCACCATATGTGATACTTTCTGCTTCGAGCTTGGTACTTCGTGGCTTCCACCCAGAATGCTCCATAAGGTTCCAAAATCTCCAATTATGCTCCAGACATGCTATAACCTGCAAAGACTCTTCTAGGACTCTAAAAAGACCAAAAAGACTCAATAAAAAGGACTTATATCATGGTTAAAAACCATAAAAACCATGATATATCAACTCCCCCAGACTTAGCTTTTGCTTGCCCTCAAGCAAACATCGGATAGAGTTCAGGGTCGAGGTTTGAAAACAAGAAACAGTCAGTCAGTCATCAGGAACACCATACTAGTTAGAGCTTTCGAATCCACATACCACATAGTCAACACAAGATCAAATTTCAGTCTAATTATCACAAGCTTAGCAAATCTCTCAAGTCCAGTCCAAAGCCCTTCAAGAAATCCGAAATTTCTACTGTTAACTCCTTATTTTTTTATCTAAGTGTGATATCTCATCAAGGCTCTATCATCTCAATCACTTTACAGATTCTTTTCCCTTCCTAACAACTGAACAAATAGATATCAACACAGCTCTCCTATTTTCTCTTCCCTTGATCTTTTTCTTTGGATATTTTCGATTTTTCTCATCTTTTTCTCAACTTTTGCAGTCTAAGATATGGTGCTACTCAATACTTGTGTTCCTTATGAGGAGACAGGTTCTTGAGTGTGTTCACTACTGTTGTTCCTTGTGAGGAGACAGGGTCATGAATGCACCATTCTTTGAACTTAATCTTTTAAAAACTACATCAGGGAAGATCAAAGAGAGACAGTATCTTAACCTTATTGTCAGTGTTGAAAGAGAGAATCAAGATCAATAAGAATCAATCATCAAGAAAAGAAGTTTAAAGTTCATTAAGGTGGAGCTAACAGAAAATTTTTCAGACTCTCTAAGAACCTAAACCTTCATTGCTAGACTGATCTACCTATGACTTTCAACTTAGTTAGACTTGTAATCAACTATTGTGGCAATGGTTCTTATCAGCAAAAACGTCCTATGGTTAGTTCCAAGAAAAACTGACAGTTTCAAAAATTTTGACTCTAGAAAAAAAACAGGTTTTTGACTCAACTTTAAGACTCTATAGACATGACACAAAGCACAAAACGTCAGTAACCACCTCCCCCAGACTTAAACAACACTGTCCCCAGTGTTATTAAGCCAAGAGTTGGTCAGAAAAATGAATGAGAAGTCGAAAAACCAAGTCAGAAAAGTGTTACCTCGCGTGGGGTCGGGTGAAGAGCGTCACCAGTCTGGTGACGAGCGTCACCACGACCTGTATTGCCCAATTCTTATGTCAGATGTTAATTAACGAAATGTTTGCATATGCACTCGAAAGTTAGAGTTTTTGAGCATTCAAACACATAATTAACAACATCCAAACATAGCAAAAATAACCTGGTTCAACAATCTCACAAAACATCATCAAAGAAACTGACAACTGACTCAAAGAAAACATAAAAACGACTCAAGAAAAAGAAAAATAAAAGGGAAAAAGGAACAAGTAACCAGATAGTGAAGCCTCAATCCTCATCCTCGCAAGGCTCAGTGGTGTAATGGGGGCGGACACAACCACAATTGCTAAGTGTAGCAACAGCATCCCAGAGTCCCTCAAAGCTGTCAATGACATACTCCTGAAAAGCAGTCATATCCATGGGTGTCTGTGGTCGTGGAGGACGCCTGAAAGCAGTAGAAGAACCACTCTGGCGTGTAGAAGATCCAGCATCAGCAGCAGCGGCAGTAGAAGCAGAGGCGCCAGCTGTAGCAGCTCTAGCAGGACGCAGAGTCAAGGGGCGCAGAAGAGTCCGTGCTGGCATGAAGAATAGCTGGCGTGGATCTCCCTGAACAGCAGTGAAGGCTCTCTGTGGCAATTTAATGCCAACATACTCTCAAGAAGTGGTAGTGAAAGTCCAGACAACTTCAATCTTCATCCAAGTGACATGGCGCAGATACTGGTCATCCATAAGTGATCTGTCACTGCACAGACTGCAAGGTGTGACATCGATCTGGAAAGGATGGACGATCGGTGTCAGCAAGCTGCCAACACTCTCAGTCTTCTCCCCTGGACTGGTGAATGGCTTGGTCTCCAAGGAGACCAGATGCTCAGCGAAAACAGCGCCTAAGTTGGCGCGAACCATGCTATCAACAGGTATCGAATCATCCAGCATCTCATAAAGTCCGTAGTAGAGGAGAATCAGCTCACTGACTCGATTCTTGCTGGGCACAGACTTGCACTAAATGGTGTGACCAAAGAGGCGCAGAATGTACCTCAAAACCGGATGTCGAACCTCCGTTTGCGTGCTAATCTTGCTGTCATAGACTCCATTCCCGAACTTGGACCAGAATGTCCGCATATGGGTCCACTGAGAGGGAAGGAGAACGCATGTGGGATGGTCAGAGAAGCCATAGATCGCACAAAGCTCCATCAGACTGATCCGGTATCGAACTCCTCGGATCAGAAACGTCATCGTGCCTTCCTGCGCAAGCTTCGCCAGCTCATTCGCGTAGTAGACGCGAACTGTAGAGAGAAACTGGCGGACCAAATCTGGGTACAGATCATACTGCTGGAACGGCATAGTCCCCATCCCAATGCGCTCCAAAACCTGAACAACCTTCTCGAAGATCCCCATCTTCTGCAGAACAGCAGAATCTGCGAACCGAGTTGGGATAATCTTAACTCCCAGCCACACATTGTAGAACAGCGTGTCATATTCATCCCACTCTTCCTGAATATCACGGAACACACAGGTGTCTCGGGACACTTCCTGCTTCGGAGTCCCTGCCCAAGCCACTCCTGAGGCTATTTTCCGATCTTCTCGTTTGGGCCATGGGGATCTGCAAACAGGGTGTTGACTGAAGGAATCCGTAGACCCTGTTGCAGTGCTTGAAGACGAGTTTTGCCTTGGTCGTTTCTCCTGACGAGGCATCTGAAAATTGAAGATTAATGACCAAAAACATCACAAAAATTAGCAAATTTTTCAAAGTTCGAAAAATCAACCAATCAATCTGAAATAACTGATGGCGATCAACTACAGCACTACCAGGAACACAATTCAATCATTAGTTCAACCCAAATCACCCAAAATTTCCAGATTTTTGCAATTTTCATCATGAACTCGAAAATTCAAAACTTGCAAATCAACCGATGAAAGCTCACATAGATGGTTCCATTCCTCTAATACAACCTAACTAACCATGATTCAACAGTTAAATCAAGTCAATCAAGTCAAAAATCAGATTTTACCGAACCTATAGCGGACTGAAAATTGGGGATTTCGAACACATACCTTGCAGATCTTAAAAACCGAGTGGATATTCAGAAAAAGGAGCAAAATCCGCACGGATTAGACTCTTGAATCACTCAATTTGGTTTAGAGAATAAAAAGTTATGAATCTCTGAAAATTCTAAGTGTTCGATAGTGTAGACAGTTATCCCCGAGGAAGAAGAAGAGAGAAAACTAATAACCGTGTCCGACTTCGACGGGTGACGAGCGTCACCATAAGGGTTATATTTTTTTTTTTTTGAATAATATTAATCTAATTTCTAAATCCTAAGCACGAAAATAATAACTAAGTGTTATATTTACAACTTACCAGTGGGTTGCCTCCCACTAAGCGCTTGTTTAATGTCATTAGCTTGACTTTGGTTGGCTGTTTAGACAGCTGGTGCGTGATCCAGAGACACAATGTATCCTGCTGGAATCTCTGCTTGTGCCCAGTAGTGCTTCACCCTTTGTCCATTGACAGTGAACTCCTCTCCTTTGGAGTTAATCAGGACAACTGCACCATGTGGGCGAGCTTCTTTGACAGTGAAAGGACCTGACCATCGAGAACGTAATTTACCAGGAAAAAGCTGTAAACGAGAGTTGTAGAGTAATACCTGGTCATTGGGCTCAAAATGCCTGGAGATGATCTTTTTATCATGATATGCCTTTGTCCTATCCTTGTATAACTTGGAGTTTTCATAGGCCAGATATCTGATCTCATCCAGTTCATTGAGCTGAATCAAACGCCTTTCTGCAACAGACTTCAGATCGAAGTTCAGCTTCTTGATGGCCCATTCTGTTTTGAACTCCAACTCTACTGGTAGATGGCACGCCTTGCCATAGAGAAGATGGAATGGAGTAGTCCCAAGTGGCGTTTTGTATGCAGTCCTGTAGGCCCATAATGCATCATCCAGCTTTGCAGACCAATCTTTCCTTGTCTTCCCAACTGTCTTTTCCAGAATCTGCTTGATCTGCCTGTTGGAAACCTCAACCTGTCCACTTGTTTGGGGATGATAGGGCGTGGCCACTCTGTGCTGTACACCATACTTCTTCAGAAGCTTGTCAAAGACCTTGTTGACAAAGTGAGAACAACCATCACTTATGACAATCCGCGGGACACCAAATCTGGGAAAGATAATGGTCTTAAACAGCTTCAAAACCACTGCAGCATCATTAGTAGGAGTAGCCAACGCCTCTACCCACTTAGATACATAATCAACAGCAACCAGAATGTATATATTCCCATAAGATGAGGGAAAAGGTCCCATGAAGTCAATACCCCAACAATTAAAAACTTCAACTTCCAGAATGAAGTTCTGTGGCATCTCATGTCTCCTGCTGATTTTTCCTCTTCTCTGACAAGTATCACAGCTTGTGATGAAGGCTTGGGCGTCTCCGAACATAGTAGGCCACCAAAATTCAGCTTGCAATACCTTAGAGACAGTCTTGAATGTAGCAAAGTGTCCAGCATATTCTGATCCATGACAGTGAAAAAGTACGTCCTGGACTTCTTCTTCTACTAAGCATCTTCTGTAGATACCATCAGCACAATGCTTGTAGAGGTATGGCTCATCCCAATAGAATCTCCTTAGTTCTCTCAAGAACTTCTTCTTAGCATAGCCTTTGAAATCATGTGGTTCATCCTCTGCAGTAAGATAATTTGCAATATCAGCATACCAGGGCCTCGTTGGATCATGTAAAGCATAAACAGGTTCTTCAAAAGCCATCCCCAAGCTTGCACAAATCGCAGATAAGTGTTGAGATTGGTGACGAGCGTCACCAATATTGGTGACGAGCGTCACCAATATTGGTGACGAGCGTCACCTCTCTCGTATACTTTGGTCGCGACTGTTCTGGGTTGGTGTCGCTCGTCACTCCCCTGCAATTTCGTGAAAACAGCAGGTTTTCAATACTTTCCTCCTGTTCTCTGGTTTCCACCAAGTACACATTCTCTTCAGGCAAGAAATCATTGATTGGAACACTGTCTTCGACCTGAATCTGGGATAAATGGTCAGCAACTCCATTCTCAACCCCTTTCTTGTCCTTCACTTCAATATCAAATTCCTGAAGAAGTAGGATCCATCTTAACAGCCTTGGTTTTGCATCTTTCTTCTGCATTAGGTACTTCAGTGCTGAATGGTCAGTGTGAACCACGACCTTGGAGCCAACAAGATATTGCATGAACTTCTCAAAAGCAAACACAACAGCTAACAATTCTTTCTCAGTTGTTGCATAATTCTTATGAGCATCATCCAAATCCTACTTGCATAGTAGATGGCGTGGAGTTTCTTATCTTTCCTCTGTCACAGCACTGCTCCAACTGCAAAATCGCTGGCATCACACATTACCTCAAAAGGTAAGTCCCAATCTGGAGGCTGCACAACAGGGGCTGTAACCAAAGCCTGTTTGATCTGTTCAAAGGCGGATTTGCACTCTTCTGTGAACTCAAACTTCACATCCTTGCAGAGGAGAGCAGTAAGTGGGCGTGCTATCTTGCTAAAATCCTTGATGAATCTTCTGTAGAAGCCTGCATGACCCAGAAAACTCCTCACTGCTTTGACTGAATCAGGTGCTTGCAGACTTGTCATCACCTCAATTTTCGCCCTATCCACCTCTATACCGTCTCCTGAGACTCTGTGGCCAAGTACAATACCATCCTGCACCATAAAATGACACTTCTACCAGTATAAAACCATGTGCTTCTCTTCACATCTCTGTAGAACTGCACACAGATTATCCAAGCAGTTCTTGAAAGAGGACCCATAAACAGAGAAGTCATCCATGAACACCTCCATAAACTTCTCTATCATGTCTGTGAAAATCGACATCATGCATCTCTGGAAGGTTGCAGGAGCATTACACAGCCCAAAAGGCATTCTGCGATATGCAAAAGTGCCATAGGGACAAGTAAAAGTGGTCTTCTCCTGATCATCTGGATGGATGGGGATCTGAAAGAAGCCTGAATACCCATCAAGGAAGCAGTAATACTTGTGATTCGCCAGCCTCTCTAGCATCTGATCGATGAAAGGCAGAGGAAAATAATCCTTCCTTGTTGCTGCATTCAGTTTCCTGTAGTCTATTCACATCCTGTGTCATGTCACAGTCCTGGTTGGAATCAGCTCATCCTTGTCATTCTTTACCACTGTGACACCTCCTTTCTTAGGCACCACATGCACTGGACTCACCCAAGCACTGTCTGATATAGGATAGATGATACCAGCCTGCAACAACTTCATGATCTCTTTCTTGACCACATCCTGCAAATTCGGATTCAGCCTCCTCTGGTGCTCAACTGATGATTTCGACTCATCCTCCAAGTGTATCCTATGCATGCACAAGTCTGGGAAGATACCTGAAATGTCATCAAGAGAATAGCCAAGAGCTTTGCGAAATTTTCGCAGCTTACTTAGCAAAAGGGTGAGCTCTGCATTGTTCAATGAAGCATTAACAATAACAAGATAGGTGGAGTTTTCTCCCAGAAATGCGTACCTTAGCCCTGCAGGGAGCTGTTTAAGCTCAACTTTTGGTGCTTTTGCTGCAGACCAATCACCCATTGTGGCAGCTTTCGCAGATGTGGAGACAAGCTCATCCTGTGCAACCAGTTGCATCACTTGTGCAGTAGCATCCATCATCTTTGTGTAGCCTGTTGCAGCAGCATCTAAATGCTCATACTCAGCTGTAGAAGTGGTCAATGCCCTTTCCAAGGGATCCTCTGAACTCATCTCATGGAAGATCTGATCAGCAATGTTTGTGAGAACATCCAAATAAAAAGTCTGTCCATCTATGGTTGGCCTCTTCATCAGCTTGTCCATTTCGAATTTCATCTCTAAATCGCCAACATTCAGCTCTATTCTACCCTTCCTGACGTCAATAATAGCTCCGGCAGTAGCTAAGAAGGGTCTGCCAAGAATCAAGGGGTCTTTGGGCTCTTCTCCATACTCTAGAACCACAAAATCAGTAGGGATCATACAATCTCCTATTTTGATAGGAACATCCTCTGTCACTCCTTCAGGAACTCTGACTGATCTATCAGCTAGGACAAGAGATATCCTTGTAGCCTTAAAATCGGTCATCCCCAAACTCTTGGTAACAGAATGAGGCATGAGGTTCACACTATAACCAAGATCACACAATGACCTCTCAAACTTGTCATTGAAGATAGTGCAGTCTAAAACAAAGCTTCCTGGGTCTGAAAGCTTCTCTGGAACTCTGTTCTGAATCACTGCATTGACCTGCTCATTGATCATCATAGCTCCAACCTCAAGACTCAAGTTATTGGTCACCATCCTCTTCACATACCTCCTTATAATAGGAGTGATCCTTACAGCATCTATCAATGGGATCTCTATTACCAACTTGTCCATGATAGCCTTGCATCTTGCATCTTCAAGCTCTTGCTTAGACTTCTTAGGATGCTTAGGATAGGGTATCTTGGGTTTATACACGGTCTCCTTAGCATTATCTGAAGTCTTAGGCGAAACTGCGGCATGTGGTGTCTGGTGACGAGCGTCACTGGAATGGTGGCGAGCGTCACTCACTTTGGATGAGTCAGGATTGATCACTGGATATGGGTGACGAGCGTCACCCACCTGGTGACGGTCGTCACCAATTTGTGAAGAGTCGGGGTCGGGGTTGTGCACGATGGGTGACGAGCGACACCCATTATTGGTGACGAGCGTCACCCGTGGTTCTTCAGCAAATATTTCTTCATCTTTATATTCTTCCATACCTACGAAATTCCTTGAGGTTAAATCCTTATGCAACACTGGTTACAGGTTCTTTTCACTCCTCAATGTGATGGCATTCACATGGTGTTTGGGATTAGCATCAGTTCTTCCTGGAAGAAATCCTTCTTGCCTCTGAACAGCTCCTGCAGTTTTGGCAACTTGAACATCAAGCTTCTTCATATGAGAGTTCAGACTCTCAATTTTTCCATTCAAATCCTGATAGAGCGAATCTATCTTGCCATTAAAGTCCACTGTAAGCTTCTGTTGTCCTTCCAAGATCTGTTCTAACATTGCTTCCATTTTATTCCCTTGTGGAGGTGCTGGTTGATAGGAAGAAGAACCATAGTTTCTGTAATTTCCACTGTTCTGGAATGGCTTCTGATACTCTGTCTTCTGGAATGGGGGTCTAGGAGTGAAACCAGGCGTGCTCTGTCCTCCTGTAAGGACGTTCTTCTGATTATTGTTGCTGTATCCTCAGTTCCACTGCTTATTCCCATACCTTTATCCCTGAAAACCACCAGAATTGATGAAATTTACATCCTCCTGCTCAACTTCCTCTGGAGCTTCGAAAGTTTCCACTTCTGCAGCAAAGTGAACCGACTTCTTCCCCACCAAAAGGCTGTGCATATCATCCAACTTAGCCTTAACTTCAGCTATCTAATTTCCATCAGCTACACCAGCTTGTTTCATCCTCTGAAAGTCTGCATTTTTAGTGTTGTTGCTGCAGACCAAGTTCTCAATCAGTCTGATCGCCTCTTCTGGCCTGTTGGTGTTGAAGTTTCCTGCACTTGCTGCATCCAGCGCCATCTGATATTTCCAGTCAATGCCTCTGAAGAAAATCCCAAGTAATTGCACCTGACTGAAACCATGATGAGGACAGTCCCTTTGATAAGACTTGAACCTGATCCAAGAGGCCTTGAAAGCTTCAGTAAGGCCTTGTGTAAATGATGCAATTTTCGTCCTCATGTCCTATGATCTTGCATCATCATAGAAGTTATTAAGAAAGGCATTCTTGGTGTCTTCCCAAGTGGTCAATGAAGCAGGTTCCAGTTGCTTCAGCCAATATGCAGCTTCTCCTTCAAGAGAGTAAGGAAAAAGCTTGCAGAACAGAAAGTCATTGCTAACCCCATTAGCTTTGACACTGGAAGCCAAGTCCTCAAATCTCTCTATGTGATCCATAGGATGCTCATGAGGTAAACCATGGAATGGATGCTGGCCAACCAGCTGATAGTAGACTGGTTTAACCTCAAAATCGTTCCTCTGGAAAGCAAGAGGTCGGATTGCAGCTCTGTTGGCATATAACTGATCAGGTCTGTTGTAGTCACCTAGAGTCCTCTGAACAAAACGCCCAGCAGCGTTATTGCCAGCAACAGGGACTCCCACGTTCTCAGCCACTTGCTGAACCTGCTGTTCAACAATGACATTCCCCTCTTGATTAATTCTCTGCCCCTCTTCGTTCCTCCTATTTCCTTCCCTGTCAACTAAGTGACCTTCTGCATCTTCAACCAAGATAAGTGGAGCGACCATTGTAGATTGCTTCTTAGCTTTCCTGTTAGTTCTCTCCAACCTAGCAAGCTCGTCGATGCTCAAAGTCACAAGCTCCTTCTCTTTGTTGCTTATGGTTCTGCGATTAGGCATACACCTGAAACAGGCACAGAGAAAACAAACTAAAAGTTAGTAAACAAATAAAAACTTAGACAAAATCCTAATACTAAAAATTGATAAGCAGCTATTACACCCCGGCAACGGCGCCAAAAACTTGATAGGGTGAGGTTTTACCCAAATAAAACTACTGCAAGTGCACAGCGAAAGCAGTTGTAGTACAAGGGGTATCAAAATCCCAAGGGAGTAATGCAGACTACACTATCGAATGTAGATTCGGATTAAGCTAAGCAAGATATGATGTATGTAATGCGAATGAATAAATAAAAGTAAGCAAACGATTTTGTAAGATGATCTAAGTTCCAGAAAACTAAAAGCGCTAAGTCAGGGCAGTTCGCAGGTTGAATCCAAGAATGTATGACGCAGGAAATCAGGAATGATTAAGAACCGTTTTAAACATGAATCACTGATGTATAACTAATAAGTTCTCATTGCAAAATTTATCTATTCCTAAATCGCAGAGTTTCAAATCTTTTTATAAACTCTAACAACCTAAGCATGCAGGAATGAATAATATTCAATTGTTTACAAAAATCCTAAGCCAAATCTCTTTGCACTAAGTTGCTTTTCTCATCAAATACTAGTTCAGGTTATGAATAATGCTCTCACATATATTTAACAACCTAAGATTTTCGGATTCCTAGATGATGTGTCTCAGAAATTCGATTTTAAAGCAAGCAGAGATGAAAAACTATAAGATATTCCTAACAGATAGCGATTCTACAATCTTTTCATCAACCTTTGAAAAACCCTAACTTAACTAGCAGATTACTCAGACATGAATATGAGATCACAAAACATAACTGAATAAAATTGCATTAAGAGAAAGAGTAAGAAATAAAAGGGGTTCGAAATCTTCTCAAAAGAGTAAAGGATTTGTCTCCCCAAAAAGCTCTGAATAAATCTCTCTCTAAGCTCTCTGAATTCTCAAAAACTAAGATAATAGCCAACAATGGCTGAAAAACCTAATAAATAGAGGGTAAACACGATCTGGGGTCTTCATGTAAATAAAAGAACTTCTAGGCCAATTCTGTAAATCTTCTTCATACTTTTAATAAAACAGCCATGCTCCTTCCTTGATGGGTGACGAGCGTCACCAAAGGTGGTGACGAGCGTCACCAAAGGTGGTGACGAGCGTCACCATATGTGATACTTTCTGCTTCGAGCTTGTTACTTGGTGGCTTCCACCCAGAATGCTCCATAAGGTTCCAAAATCTCTAATTATGCTCCAGACATGCTATAACCTGCAAAGACTCTTCTAGGACTCTAAAAAGACCAAAAAGACTCAATAAAAAGGACTTATATCATGGTTAAAAACCATAAAAACCATGATATATCAGTGAACGAATCGAGAGATAGCCGAGGAGAGAGGGATCGGATCATACCGAGAGCCGAGAGATTCCTAGGGTGATCGGATATCTTTGTTTCCACGCGACTTTGAACGGGATTTCTTCTGACCAATCTGTTTCCAACCTTGTCTAAGGTGAGTGCGTGACTGTGGTTAGTATTTAGGATTGTTGGATTGCTAGGGATTGATGTTTTGCATGTCGGATTGTGTGATTTGCATGTTTGGTTGTTAGCGTGTGCTAAACGATTCTACACTGTGTTATTGTGAGGTGTTTACCGTGGCATAGATGATGTCTAGCTAACCTCAGGGTAATCCAGATCATGTGCTAGCTTAGGGGATGTGGGATTCTCTCTGAAGTAAACATAGGTCTTAAAAAGTGAAGGCATGGCTGCGGTTTAGTTAGGATGTAGTGAAGGCATGGCTGCCGTTTAGTTAGCCGGATCGGGCACCCACAGTATTACTTGGAGCCTATCCAGCCTTACATCATTGGTATCAGAGCTTAAAAGCTCCTATCTCAGGTGTATTCATACCCTATCTCGAATTTTTGTTATCTATTTCATTCAGTTTTAAGTTTTGCTTCTTATAAAAAAACTAAAAATCGATAAAAATATTTCTTTCGCTGATTTATCTTATTTTAATTTTACAAACTTTATAAAAACTCAGAAAAATATTTTGTCTTTTGATTCTGTTCATTTAGAGTTTTAAAAACACAAAATAATTTTTTTCCAAAAATTAGCAAGTTAATTATTAATTTTAATTCGATTTTCAAAACAACTGCTTCTTTTAGTGAAATTATGTTTCTCTGTTTTTGCTTAGTTTTGAACATCACTTTGATTCATTTTCTTTCAATCTTTTTCAAGGTACTAAATGAAAAATGCACTAGTAGATCCCATGGAAAACGTGATGTTATGATGCAATCCCAGTTCGCCACCTAGAATATAAGTCTTCAAGCCTATAATAAGTCAATGGACAACCACCTTACATGCTTTGAAAGAAGAAGGGCTGAAGCAACCAGTTTGCTAAACAAACCATATCAACAATACAAGGAGCCAAGACCACCTGATATACCACCACCACCTCGAGCACCAGATCCAACACAAGATGCTGAAGAATGAGAGCTTCTAGTAATTCAAAAAGCTTTGAATGCACAACAACTACTAGAAGATCAGGGGCTAAGAGACAATCACTTCCATTCAAGATGCACAATCAAAGTCAAGGTATGTGATTTGATTATTAATAGTGGTTTCTGTGCTAACATTGCAAGTGTTTCTGTAGTAGAAAAACTTGGTCTTGAAACAAAACAGCATCCTAGACCCTACAAACTCAACTGGTTAAATGATAAGGAGGGGCTGAATGTTTCTAAGCACGTTGAAATATCACTCATCATTTGCAAATACAAAGATCAAATATTGTGTGATGTTGCACTAATGCAAGCTGATAACAAGCATTTATGATGCAATGATGTGTCATGATGCAACAGAGAGGTTATCAAAGCTCTAATGCACACAAAGATGTAGTATAGTGAGCAAGATAGATATCAATCCACACCTAGGGGTAGCAAGTTCACTAAGAATGCAAAGGACGAGCAAAGCTAAGGAAAAATGATAAATGTTTGGTAAAATCCCTAAAAACTAAATGCAAGTGTCAAATGTAAAGCAAAACAATTTTAAAATCCCTGGAAGAGGGTTAACTACCACGAGGAACAAGCGGAATATTTAAAATGCAAAGCTGCTAATTATTAAAAATCGTCTAGTGGATCGATCACGGGATCGACCACTAGATCGAGCAACAATAATCGATCTCGTCTAAACAACCTAGAATGATGAAATGATGTGATTTGCGATTAACAATAACACAACTTTAGGATGAATGGATGATATTAAATGACTTAAGACACTAAAAAAGAGGGTCTAGGGTTGAGGGTCACGTTCGTGGGTCTCAAAGGTCAAAGCTTGTTTGAAAACATTAGATCTACTCTTTTTGAGAGGTTCTCTAGGCCTTGAAAACAAAACAAGATCCATCCATGGCGTGTGGTATGGATCACTCCTTCATTCTCTTCTCTAGACCCATGGCGTTTGGTGGAAAAAGAGATTGAAGGGCAATAAACATAGATTTCAAACAACCGACCTAACTAGTCCCCTTTACAACCATGGCGTGTGGGAAAGGTAGACTAGCCTCTAGGATTCGATTTTCCAGGACATCTGGATCCTGTCAAGGTAAGACATCCCTTGGATCTTAGAGATATTGGCGTGAGAGTCTTTAAGCCTTAAGCGTTCGAAATCCTAGAAGAGATGGTGATGTAGAACAAGAAAACACAAAGCTTTAACCTTTTTGACCCTTTCGAATCGCCCCAACCCCGAAACCTAAAAAGACTACTCGCGACTCATAAAGAAAACCGATGAAAGCTTAAAAGACGATCTATTAAGCATGATTGACAAAGATTAAAGCAAAAAGTTCAATATTTAAAAGTTAAAATGCAAGAAAAGCTTCGAAAGTCTACAATGGCGGATTCGCCTAAAACGAGAGAGAGCGAAAAAGGTAGAAGACAGAATGGGATAATGAAAGGGATCGTTGCTTTTTGCCAAAAATGGCCAAACAGCAAATGGTCCCCCCTTCGCTACGGTCTAAAGCCAGCTGGACGGATAAGGTTGGTCTGGGATCGAGCACGAAGCTTGATCTGGCACTCGATCTTGTCTTGGATCAGATAGCTCTTAATCAATCTCTGAGTCGTTCTTGTGCTGATCGGGTTGGAAGCTCGATCCGGTCTTCGATCTGCATTGCGCCATTTACGTCCGTACTTCAGATCGATCTTCACACTCGATCTTGGTCTCGATCCATCTGCTTGCATCGACTTGAATACTCGATCTTCTGGTCGATCTCATCTCGATCGACCTGTCTTGCTCGATCTGCGACTTGATCTCGGGTCCTAAGCATGCAATCCTGATTTCTCCAAGTGTCCACGAACTTCCTCACGAGCCCTAGCACGTCCACAAATCTTCCATAGCTCTAAAGTGGCCGAAAAAAACCTGAAAGCGATGCAAAATGCAAGAAACATGCAAATGATGGTGCAAAAGTACTCTAGGACCTAAAGTGATGCAAAAGTACTCTAGGACCTAAAGTGATGCAAGGTAAATGCATGAGAAACTGTCCTCTATGTATGCAAAACACATGAAATATGCAGCAATATCAACTCCTCCAAACTTGCCTTTTGCTTGCTCTCAAGCAAATAAAATTCAAGAAGGGAAAGAGGTTTTTAAAAACGGGGGTTTAAGCTTCTTGCAAAGGTGTCTTTCAAATGAATCGATCTCAACATCCTAGTTATTAATTCTAAGATGCAATGCACACACTCATACTTCAAAGAACTTAGCCATACTCATCACACAATGAATTTCAAATCATGACTCTCCTATTCCAAACAATCAAAGAATCTCATCCTTTAACATTCATTAATGATCAAACCGTGAATCAAACTTATGCACTTTAAAGCAGAACTCATTTGGCTAAGGGCGAAGGCTATGAGCATAGAATGATCTCATTTTAAAAAGTTTCATAATGTAACGGGTTTCTCTCAAGAATGGTATGAACTTTATGCATAATGCTAAAGATAAAGGCAATTGATGCATACATGATCAGATTCTCATCTACCCATACACGCTAATCAATGATCCTAAAACCCCTCTCATTTCTTTTCTTTTGAGCTCACTTACCCTCTTAGATACTACCCTTATCAACAAAGCATTAGCTTAGCAAACCCCAAATCAAAATAGAAAACATCTTTACTCTTTAGGCTAGTGAAAAGACTGAAAATATTTTAGCACTTTATTTTTTTCTAATTGATAGCTCCCTACTCTTTTCTTTTCTTTTTATTTGGCACTTAGGCTCTTTTTCTTTTCTTTTCTCTTTTTTTTTTCTTTTTCTTTTACTTGAGAGCTATCTTCTGAAATACTTAGAGCTTTTTATTCTTGAAAACAAAGCCTTTCACTTAAAACCTTTTATTCACTTCAATCACCAAAACTTTTTGAAACCGAAAGCATAAAAACACCCCTTATGAACCCCAAACCTATCCTAAGCTTAAAACTAGCTTCAAAATGCAAAGCTAGCAATCAAATGAGAACCTAATCATGTCCCCTAAACGTAACACGTTATGCTATGTTCAAACCGAAAAGAGGCTTCACAATGATGTCACACAAAAATACTTGGCTTGAAAGAAAGGTAAGGGTCATGGTGGGAGTTCTACTTAGGCTCACAATGAGTGGTAAAAGGAGGAAGAGAGCCTAAATATGTATAAGATCCATGTGTTCATTTTCAAGTGCATAAGAATGATATTTAAAAATCAGATTAGGGTTCTCACTTATTAGGATAATTTCAAATCATGAATGTTCAAGTCAAGCTATGAAAATCAAAACAAGTGATCTAAGCATGGTATGGACTTACTTTCAAAGCGTGAGCAAATCATCGAATAACTACTAACTAGGACATTGAAACAATTCATGAGTTTAAAACACCTTTTTAAGAAAACTTTGACCCCTTATGCAAATGTAAATAACCTAGATGATTAAAAATTCTAGACTCAATCCTAAAATGTTTAACAAAGTGAATGCAACTACATGAAATTTTTGGAAAATTTTTAAAACATTTTACCAATTTTTTTGTTCTTTTCTATGCCTTATATGCAATGAGATGCAATGCAAGACTCAAGTGATGCAAACAGAAGATAAGAGCAAAATAAACATGTCAAACCACACACATACTCCCCCAAACTTGAATGACACCGTCCCGGTGGCAAACAAATTCGAGAGAGTTCAAAAACACTAAGCAAAAAATGAAAACGGATGATGGTATTTACAAGGATCGGTTGTTGGTACCTTGGAGCTAAACTCGGCTGGAACTTGAGGATGTTCCAGTGGAGCTGCTCTTGCTAGAGGAGCGTCGGGCTATGTCCTTGCCTTTATCCTCGATCGGGAAGCCATAGACGGAATGACGTGCTTGTTGCGCGCTGCCTTGTGGCTCACGAATGACAATACCGCCAGTCGATCTCCTCCTCTTCTCGGGCTGGTCGACCTCTGCACTCATGGACCCCTTAGACCTCGCGGATGAGCTCCCTTGAAGCCCTTTGACTTTCTTGGCAAGCTTCTTGATCATCTTCCCTTGCCACTTAGTTATCTTTCGCTGCACCACCACCACCAAAGCAAGAAACTTCTCAGCCTTGGTCTGTGGCTCAGAGTCCATCCTGGGAAGCTCAAAGCTGGCTGGCATTACGCCATCTGAGGGTGGTGACTCTGTCTGCTCTTGTGCGGACTGAATAGGCATCATGGCTGCACCAAGTGGGGCGTAGCACTCTTCGTGGGTTGGGTAAAACTGGATCGTACCGATGCTATCCAAGTGTGTCTCCTCAACGTTGGGTAAGATGCACACGCTCTTCTTCCTTGCGTCATTGTAGAACTGATAAGCGAAGAATCCTGGAGCTGGCGTAGGTCCCAAGTTATCGGTATTGCGCACGTAGGTCTCGTCCATGAATGATCTATCCGCGCAAGGCTCGAACCATTGAAGGGGTACACCAGCTTGGATAAAGAGTGGCGTGAGAAACCCTCCAATGTATGCTGAACTCGCCTTGCACCTCAGAGCGTATGCCTTTTACTTCACCAAGGAGGATGCTAGAATACATCCGTAGTTAACATCATTCCCAAGGTCATCCATCAGCGGATCGTGGTTCTCTTCTTCGCTGCTGCACAGTATCCTTTTGATCCCTTGGAAGAGGAAGCATAAGTAGGTCTTTGTCACTGTAAGAGACATGGACCGCCCGCTGAAAGTGTTTGCTAGAAGCTTGAGAGTGTACCGCAGGATGTGGTTCCTGACTTTCTTGATCTTGGCCGTGTTTGGCTTGTAGTCTTCATCGCAAAGCACGTCCCATATGATGCTAGCGTTTTTGAGAGGGGGAAACTCCACTTGCTTAGCCGCAGCGTTGAGTCCATATGCTTGGCAAAGCTCTTCAATGGAAAGGTGATAACCTCGCTTCTTGACTTTGAAGGTGAGATGTCCTTGTGAGGGAGTAGGGAGGCTCGGATTCTCATAGGAAAACGCCAAGGTAGAGAGGAAATCCAAGGTGACTTGCGGATATGTTGGGCAATCCATCCTTGAAAGGCAAGCAAGTCCCATGTTTTGGAGACGAGAGTCAAAATCCTCTAGAAGACCCATTCTTGCCAACAAGTCTCTACTCGCGAACTTGGTGGGCTCAAAGCGCAGCCTCTCTAACCTTTTCTTCGCGGACTTTTCCTCCTTAGTCCACTGGATCTTCTCTTGAACCTGTTGAGCTCCTTCCTCTTGAACCACTCGTTGCTCTCCTTCTCTTTGTGTATCCTCTTCTCTGGTTCTCTTAGGTGCCATTGGTGCCTGAAAGGTAATTCTCGGAAGAGAGAGTTAAAGTAGGCGGCAAATACAAAGAAAACACAAGGAAGAGAGAAAAATTTGCAACTAATACCTTAGATTTTTGTGAGATTTATAAAAATTGTAACTAGATAAAAGAAAAGAAAATCTAGAGATGAGAATAAATCTAAAATATTTCCTGATTTCTAGCTACTTTTAAAAATTTGTAAAACCTCTAGCAACTTAAATCAATCATGCGATTATTAAGGGGATTTTTGAAAAGATTTTAATTAAAAATCTGAAAATACCTTTGCAGGATTAAAAACAGAAGCTAATGACCTTTATGAAAAGAAAGATAGCACTCTATCTCGATTTAGAATTTGCCAAAACAGAAATGAGAGAGTGTGAAGTTGTTGAGAACATAAAGGCAACAAAAATCTAAAACCATGGGTAAGGAAAGCGGTTTTCTGACAAAAGGTGTGGTCAAGGCACATCTTTTGTGGTCAAAGATGCTTGCCTTGATGACCATTCAAATTCAAAAAGCGAGGGAAAAGAGAAAAGGAGGGAAAAGTTTTGGTTACCTCGGCACAAGAACGAGTTCTTTTGGTCGATCTAGGACTCGATCTCATGCCATGTTGGCTGGATCGAGAGATTTGATCGATCAGTGAATCGATTGGTTTAGAATCGAGTCTTAGATCTATTTTACTCTCTCGTTCCTTAAATTTTGGTCAACTAGGCTGTACTCCTTGGATCGATTTCCTTCATAGATTCGGGGGTCGATTTGGCTGAGATCGAATGGCAGATCGAGTAGACTGCTTGATCTTTTCAAGGATCGAGTGACTCGGTCAATCTACACCTCGTTCGCTTTTCAGGCTGAACGCATTGGTGAATTGTCCTCTCATGATCGACCGTTCCACTCGATTTGTCAACTCGATCTCATCTAGATCGATTGACTCCTCTTGATTCACTAGCTCGATCTAGCAAAGATCGAGCCAGGATGAGTCGATCTAGCACTCGATCTCTAGCCTATATTCGCCCCTTCTTACTCCCTTTGGATCTAAGATTGTGGCGTGCAATCCCTTATACCTGTTCCTACACACTCAGACGATAAAAACATAAAACTGAATGAGAAATAAAGCAAAAATATATACAAGATAGACATGGGAATGCCTCCCAAGTGCGCTTTCTTTAACGTCTTTAGCTAGACTTTACTTGGTTTAGGCAGATGGTGGATCTTGGAGAAGCATTGAAGTGCTCTCCTTGTTGAATGCACTGGCCATGTATGGTTTCACTCTGTGTCCGTTGAATGTGAATGCATTCCCACTCTTGCCAACCAACGTAACGGCTCCGTAAGGCAATACTTCTTTGATCTCAAACGGTCCGCACCACCTTGACTTCAGCTTTCCTGGAAAGAGCTTCAGCCTCGAGTTGTAGTGCAATACGAAACTGCCTTCCTTAAGCTCATTGTGGAACAGCTTCTTGTCATGAGACGCCTTAGTACGCTCCTTGTAGATCCTAGCACTTTCGTAGGCGTCTAGCCTTAACTCATCAAGTTCATGTAGCTGGATCAAGCGCTTCTCCTGAGCCGTCTTTAGATCAAAATTCAGCCGCTTCACTGCCCACAATGCTCTGTGTTCCAGCTCGAAGGGGAGGTGACATCCTTTACCATAGAGAAGAGTGAAAGGAGTAGTACCAATGGGCGTTTTGAAGGCGGTCCAGTAAGCCCACAAAGCGTCGTCTAGCTTAGCTGCCCAATCCTTCCAAGTGGTACCCACTGTCCTCTCGAGTATGGCTTTGATATGTCGGTTAGAGACCTCCACTTGCCCACTCGTTTGAAATGGCTACCACTGTCACTGATTACAACCTTGGGGACTCCAAACCGTAGAAATATGACGGTTTTGAAGAGCTTTATCACCACCTTAGAGTTGTTTGTAGGGGAAGCAATGGCCTCAACCCATTTAGAAACGTAGTCAACAGCCATAAAAATGAACTTGTTGCCGTAAGAGGAAGGGAAAGGCCCCATGAAATCTATCCCCCACGCGTCAAACACGTCTACCTCAAAGAAAGGAACTTGAGGCATCTCGTTCCTCTTCGTGATGTTTCCTGCTCTTTGACATGCTTCACAACTCTTCACAAACTCATGGGCGTCTTTGAAGATAGACGGCCCCCAGAAACCGACTTGTAAGACTTTTGTAGCGGTCTTGAATGAGGCAAAGTGACCGCTGTATGAAGAGCCATGGAAGTGAAGGAGAATGTCCTTAGCTTCTTCCTTTGTTACACACCTCCTGTATGAACTGTCCACGCCCCTCTTGTACAAGTAGGGCTCGTCCCAAAAGTAGTGGCCTACGTCTCTCATGAACTTCTTCTTGTGATAGTTGTCAAGATGAGAAGGCTCCTCTCCACACGCTAAGAAATTCACAATGTCAGCATACCAAGGAAGGTCCTCTTCTTTGAAGCTCAGAACCTCTTCAAACTGTCCTTCTAGCCTTCCACAAACAGCCGTGGTGATCATCATGAGTTGTTCTTCTGGAAGCGAATCATCTAAGGGAAGAGACTCAATGATTCTCATCCTAAACAGGTGGTCAGCAACGCCGTTCTATATCCCTTTCTTGTCCTAGATTTCCATATCGAATTGTTGGAGCAAAAGGATCCATCTCAAGAGTCTCGGTTTAGTGTCTTTCTTGGAATAGATGTACCTCAGAGCCGCGTGATCTGTGTAGACGATGGCCTTGGAGCCTACACGGTATGACCTGAACTTCTCAAAGGCGAATACAACTGCCAGCAACTCCTTCTCAGTCGTAGTGTATCTGGCTTGAGTGTCGTCCAAGGTACGTGAAGCATAGTAAATCACGTGCAGCCGTTTATCTTTTCTCTGACCAAGAACAGCTCCCACGACGTAGTCACTCGCATCACACATTATCTCAAACGGTAGAGTCCAATCCGGTGCTTGTACTATAGGCGTGGATACTAGAGCTTCCTTGATGGTCACGAAAGCATGAAGGCACTCCTCATCGAACACAAAGTCAACTTCCTTGCACAACAGCCGTGTGAGAGGGCGTGCAATCTTGGAAAAATCCTTGATGAAGCACCTGTAGAAGCCAGCATGGCCTAGGAATCTCCTCACCCCTTTGACATTAACCGGCGGCTCAAGACTCATCATAACCTCAACCTTGGCTTTATCAACCTGTATGCCTCTCTCTGATATCTTGTGGCCAAGCACGATCCCTTCCTTCACCATGAAGTGACACTTCTCCCAGTTAAGCACAAGATTCGTCTCTTCACAACGCTTTAGTACCTTGCAAAGATTCATCAAACACGCAGAAAAAGACGCACCATATACAGAGAAGTCATCCATAAACACTTCTACCATATCTTCTATTAGATCAGAGAAGATCGACATCATACACCGTTGAAACGTAGCTGGTGCTTTACACAACCCGAATGGCATCCTTCGATACGCGATGGTGCCATAAGGGCATGTAAAGGTCATCATCTCTTGATCATTCGGATGGATTGGTATTTGATAGAAACCACTATATCCATCAAGAAAGCAATAGTAAGGATGATTAGCAAGCCTCTCTAGCATTTGATCAATAAAAGGTAAAGGAAAATGATCCTTTCTAGTAGCATGATCAAGCTTCCTATAGTCTATACACATATGGTGTCCTGTAATAGTCCTAGTAGGTATAAGCTCATCTTTATCATTCTTAATGACCGTGATCCCTCCCTTCTTAGGAACCACGTGTAACGGGGAAACCCACGTGCTGTCACTTATGGGATAGATCATGTCCGCTTCTAACAGCTTAAGAATCTCTTTCTTAACAACCTCTTTTAGAGTAGGATTCAAACGCCTTTGTTGTTCTATAGAATAGGCGTTCTCATTATCCAAGTGAATCCTATGAGTGCAAAGCATTGGTGAAAGGCCCTTGATGTCACTTAGAGAGTACCTAATGGCCTTCCTATACTTTCTCAGCTCATTTAGGAGCGAGTGCAACTCATCATCACCTAAGTTCTCATTCACAATCACGGGATAGGTTTCATTAAGCCCTAAGAAAGCATACCTTAGCCCTTTTAGGAGCTCCTTAAGGTCCACCTTTGGGGTTAGCAGCTCGCTCTAGTCCTCCTCGTGGCTCTTGTTGACGTTCCCATCCTCAGTAGCCTCCTTAGAACCCGAGACATGACCCAAAAGACTGCTTTCTTGAACCGTTGTCCTCTCCGAGATCGAGTCTTCCAGCCGATCTTGCACTCGTTCTGGTCTGGATCAAGCAGTTTCGCTCCATTCTCCTACTCGATTTGATTGGGATCGAGCAAGAGATCGAGTCCCCGTCTCGTTCTCTGAACTGATCGTTTGGCTTCCCTCGATCTTCCCATCGATTGTTTTTCTGGGTCGACTGCTCTCAGGTCGATCTCCCACTCGATTTAGATGGGATCGAGTAGTGGATCGAGTGTCCGAGTTGTTCTCTTCTCTGGATCGAGAGATTTTCTCGATTTCCCGATCGATCTCAAGGCAGCCACCTTCATTTTCCATCACAACCTTCCTAGAATCGAGGAGATTAACGTACTCCTGAGTCATTCTACTCAGAAAACCAAACTCCCCTGGATCCTTAATCAATGCCAGCTTCAAGTGATCCTCTTGTGCAAGCTCTTCTAGCAGTTCATCCACTAAAGCATCCAACGTCTCTATGTATAAAGCTTGCCCTTTTATGGTGGGCTTCTTCAGGACCTCGTTGATATCAAAGTCCAGCCATATATCCTTACCCAAGTGTAGAGCTATCTTCCCATTCTTGACATCAATGATTGCTCCGGCGGTTGCAAAGAATGGCCTCCCAAGTATAAGCGGATCCTTAGGTTCTTCATCCATTTCAAGCACGACGAAGTTTGTAGGCACGTTTACACCACTGATACTCACTGGTAAGTCCTCAAGCAAACCCACATGTAACCTCATGCTTATGTCGGCTAGCACCAATGATATTCTACAGTCTTTGAACCGGGTAAAACCTAGCTTCTTTGCTATAGAATGGGGCATCAAATTTATACTAGCACCGAGATCGCATAGACAACCCTGAAATGCTAAAGGACCGAGAGCACATGGTATAGTGAAGCTTCCTGGATCTCCCAACTTATTGGGGACTATCTCCTTGTGTTTCACGGTGCTACATTCTTCACTAAGTACCAGCACTTCCTTGCTTTCCTTATTCTTCTTTTAGAGTTACCCGAGAGCACTTCAGATCGTCCGTGTGAATCTGGTGAGTGATTGGATATTTTTCTTTGTGTCGAATTTCCATCAGACAACCTCGGGCTAATCAGTGTTTTTCGTGGGTTTCCTGAGGGAAAATAGAGTTTGGCTCGAAGAAAGGTGAACAAATCGAGAGATAGCCGAGGAGAGAGGGATCGGATCATACCGAGAGCCGAGAGATTCCTAGGGTGATCGGATATCTTTGTTTCCACGCGAGTTTGAACGGGATTTCTTCTGACCAATCTGTTTCCAACCTTGTCTAAGGTGAGTGCGTGACTGTGGTTAGTATTTAGGATTGTTGGATTGCTAGGGATTGATGTTTTGCATGTATGATTGTGTGATTTGCATGTTTGGTTGTTAGCGTGTGTTAAACGATTCTACACTATGTTATTGTGAGGTGTTTAACGTGGCATAGATGATATCTAGCTAACCTCAGGGTAATCCGGATCATGTGCTAGCTTAGGGGATGTGGGATTCTCTCTGAAGTAGACATAGGTCTTAAAAAGGGATTGATCAATGGTTATGTTAGATGATATTGGCCATTTGATATATGTTATGTTTAGTGTGAATTGATTGTGTCGGATGTTGAATCCGATAGTATGAATGCGTGAATGGTACTGACCAAGGTGTTACGGGATGACCATACTCACTAAGGATTTATCAAATATTAATGCCTCTCTTTTTAAGTGTGCAGGATCTAAGCAGTAAGTGGAGCGAGACTGGCGGCGGTGATGAACATGGATGGAATGGGGATTGGGTGCTTTCATATTTAAGAATTGTGTTTTGGGTCTTATGGCTTTGGGGTTTGACCATTTAGGTTGCTAGATGATCCGTTATAATCGTTAGCGAACCTTGTGTTATGATTTATGTTGAACGCCGAATCGGGTTAAGTGTTTTTATGCAAATTATTAATGAAATGAAGTTGTTTTTGAATCCGCTGTGTATTGATAAATGCATAGAAAAAGTTTAAAATTTGGCTAAGTATAGAACCGAACTGTTAGGATGTAGTGAAGGCATGGCTGCGGTTTAGTTAGCCGGATCGGGCTTCTACAGTATTACTTGGAGCCTATCCAGCCTTACATCATTGGTATCAGAGTTTAAAAGCTCCTATCTCAGGTGTATTCATACCCTATCTCGAATTTTTGTTATTTATTTCATTCAGTTTTAAGTTTTGCTTCTTATAAAAACACTAAAAATTGATAAAAATATTTCTTTCGCTTATTTATCTTATTTTAATTTTACAAACTTTATAAAAACTCAGAAAAATATTTTGTCTTTTGATTCTGTTCATTTAGAATCTTAAAAACACAAAACAATTTTTTCCAAAAATTAGCAAGTCAATTGTTAATTTTAATTTGATTTTCTAAACAACTGCTTCTTTCTGTGAAATTCTGTTTCTCTGTTTTTGCTTAGTTTTGAACATCACTTTGATCCGTTCTCTTTCAATCTTTTGCAAGGTACTAAATGAAAAATGCACCGGTAGATCCCATGCAAAACGTGATGACTATGATGAAATCCCAGTTCGCCACCTAGAATGAAAGTCTTCAAGCCTATAATAAGTCAATGGACAACCACCTTACATGCCTTGAAAGAAGAAGGGCTGAAGCAACCAGTTTGCTAAACAAACCATATCTACAATACAAGGAGCCAAGACCACCTGATATACCACCACCACCTCGACCACCAGATCCAACACAAGATGCTGAAGAATGAGAGCTTCTTGTAATTTAAAAAGCTTTGAATGCACAACAACTACTAGAAGATCAGGGGCTAAGAGACAATCTCTTCCATTCAAGATGCACAATCAAAGACAAGGTATGTCATTTGATTATTAATAGGTTTACGTGCTAACATTGCAAGTGTTTCTGTAGTAGAAAAACTTGGTCTTGAAAGAAAACAGCATCACAAACTCAACTGGTTAAATGATAAGGAGGGCTGAAAGTTTCTAAGTACGTTGAAATATCACTAAGCATTGGCAAATACAAAGATCAAATACTGTGTGATGTTACACCAATGCAAGCTGATAACAAGCTTTTATGATGCAATGATGTGTCAAGATGCAACAGAGAGGTTATCAAAGCTCTAATGCACACAGAGATGTAGTATAGTGAGCAAGAGAGATATCAATCCACACCTAGGGGTAGCAAATTCACTAAGAATGCAAAGGATGAGCAAAGCTAAGCAAAAATGATAAATGTTTGGTAAAATCCCTAAAAACTAAATGCAAGTGTCAAATGCAAAGCAAAACAATTTTAAAATCCCTGGAAGAGGGTTAAATATCACGAGGAACAAGCGGAATATTTAAAATGCAAAGCTGCTAACTATTAAAAATCGACTAGTGGATTGACCACGGGATCGACCACTAATCGAGCAACAACGATCGATCTCGTCTAAACAACCTAGAATGATGAAATGATGCGATTTGCGATTAACAAGAACACAACTTTATGATGAATGAATGATATTAAATGACTTAAGACACTAAGAAAGAGGGTCTAGGGTTGAGGGTCACGTTCGTGGGTCTCAAAGGTCAAAGCTTGTTTGAAAACAGTAGATCTACTCTTTTTGAGAGGTTCTCTAGGCCTTGAAAACAAAACAAGATCCATCCATGGCGTGTGGTATGGATCACTCCTTCATTCTCTTCTCCAAACCCATCGCGTTTGGTGGAAAAAGAGATTGAAGGGCAATAAACATAGATTTCAAACAACCGACCTAACTAGTCCCCTTTACAACCATGGCGTGTGGGAAAGGTAGACTAGCCTCTAGGATTCGATTTTCCAGGACATCTCGATCCTGTCAAGGTAAGACATCCCTCGGGTCTTAGAGATCTTGGCGTGAGAGTCTCTAAGCCTTATGCATTCGAAATCCTAGAAGAGATGGTGATGAAGAACAAGAAAACACAAAGATTTAACCTTTTTGACCCTTTCGAATCGCCCCAACTCCGAAACCCAAAATGACTACTCGCGACTCATAAAGAAAACCCATGAAAGCGTAAAAGACGATCTATTAAGCATGATTGACAAAGATTAAAGGGAGAAGTTCAATATTTAAAAGTTAAAATGCAAGAAAAGCTTCGAAAGTCTACAATGGCGGATTCGCCTAAAACGAGAGAGAGCGAAATAGGTAGAAGACAGAATGGGATAATGAAAGGGATTGTTGCTTTTTGCCAAAAATGGCCAAACCTCAAATGGTCCCCCCTTCACTACAGTCCAAAGCCTGCTGGACGGATAAGGTTGGTCTGGGATCGAGCACGAAGCTCGATCTGGCACTCGATCCAGTCTTCGATCTGCATGGCGCCATTTACGTCTGTACTTCAGATCGATCTTCACACTCGATCTTGGTCTCGATCCATCTGCTTGCATCGACTTGAATACTCGATCTTCTGGTCGATCTCGTCTCGATCGATATGCCTTGCTTGATCTGCGACTCGATCTCGGGTCCTAAGCATGCAATCCTGATTTCTCCAAGTGTCCACGGACTTCCTCACGAGCCCTAGCACGTCCAAGAATCTTCCATAGCTCCAAAGTGGCCGAAAGTAACCTGAATGCGATGAAAAATGCAAGAAACATGCAAATGCTGGTGCAAAAGTACTCTAGGACCTAAAGTAATGCAAACTAGCCTAAAGTGCAAGGTAAATGCATGAGAAACTGTCCTATATGTATGTAAAACACATGAAATATGCACCAATATAACAAGCTGGCCATGTTTTACTTGGAAGGCCATGGCAATATGATAGAGAAGTTACCCACAATGGCAGAACAAATGAGTACTCCTTCACCATTAACGATTGTAAGCATATTCTAGCCCCTTTACCTCAAAAATACATTTAAGTTATGCAAGTGAGAGCTAAGCAAGATAATAATACTACAACTAGTTAATTTGCAATACAAGAATTTTTAAACTTTGATCCACCATATATGATGCACTTGTCTTGTCCAAATGAGCTAAATGCAGGTTTTAAAGATCAAACAAGCAAAAAGGTGTCTTACAAGGATGAAAATATTCCCAAAACATATCCTACACTAACACTGGAGCTCAAAGCAGCCCAAAACATTCCATACATCTGAAACAAGATGTTTTCGGTTCTGAACCAAATATCCTTAGCCTCTAATCAGTTGTAGAATAGGGATCAGGTATCAATTCATTTATGGAAGATGAGATGGAACAATGCCATAAGCTAAGTAATGATGGAGTTTTGATTGAACAAGGACAAGTCTAACAACCTAATAATGCAATGGAAAGAAAACAGAAGCTAAATGCAAGTAAATAGAACTAAGCAATGAACTTAAAGCAATGACTAAGCAGGAATGATAACTAAAGCAAGAACTAAGCAAGATGATCATAAAGAAAATTGATTGAAAGCAAGACACAAGGTTCTAAGCAATTGTGGGATAGTGGTTTTCGAGAGTGAAAATGGGGATTTCTAACAAAGGCAAGCATCAAGCATTCATAAGCAAGCAATTCTCAATGTTGTACTCCTAGACAAGGTATCTAAAAGGAACCAACTTGGCGTCAATAAGCAGTTCATATTCAACAAGATTGAAGTGTCAAACCCACTTATGATGGCGTATTCTTCAACCATGAGTATAAAGATCATAACCATTCTAGCCTAAGAGATATACTAATCAAGCAATCATTCTCTCACCCAAGTCAGAATTCAGATCAACTTATCAATCTTGTGAACCAATAAGGACCTAGTTAGCTAAACACCAATCAAGAATATGGACTTAAACACACAGCTGAAACATCCTAACAATGCTAAGCAATGAGCAAGAATGAGACAAAGGCAAGATCTTTCAATGCATACTATCTAAGCATCAAGCAAGAATTTTCAAAACCAGTATTATCTACCACTAAACAAATTATCTAGTAATGGTGAACTATCACTTTGGTGTCACTGAACTATCAAGCCAAATAAGCAAACCATGCTTAGAGATGAGATAACAAGCCATTTAGTGAACCATATGCATCAATCAATACCATATTCAATCAAAAGAAGCAAGCTTTTTGAACAATAATCACTTTGCAAGAGAAGGAGGCAACAGAGAACAGTTAAATAAGCCTAATCACCCTATAATCACAACTTAATCACCATTTTCCCTACTTAGAACCTTAAATCTAAAGTAGACTACTTATTAATCATGTTTAATCCCATTTGGTTAGAATTAAACATGACTAGATGAGATTAAAATGCAAAGATGATAAATCTAAACTACCAAGGTGCTAGAACAATGATCAAGAGACAAGATTAAACCATAAAAATGCAAACTTTATTAATGATTAAAATTCTAAGGCAAATCGCCCTTTAAGGTTTAGAAGAGAGAGTTTTTGATGAAAGACTAAACTTGGATAAAAATAATGTTTTGTGGCTTTCCTTTTATAATAGGGAACCAAAAGAAGCATAAAAACCTAAAAATAAGATAAGGTCAACAAAAGTCAAATGGTCAATGCGCGGATGAGTTGCATCGAGGTGGTACGGATGGTGTTCTGCTCGATATGCGACCTCGATATGGCTCGTGCAGCACGCATCGGCTTCCTTGCTCGATGTTGGACCTCGATGCAGACCAACGGCTTAGACTCCTCGTGCTGATCCACTTTCTCACGTCCTTCTGCTTACATCAAGCATACTCTATGGGTGTCTGCTCGATATGCTTGCTCGATATAGACCAGACTTTGCAAAAGCTCCATTTCTGACATCTTCTTCGATCATGACCTGCTTCCATGTCCTTCCCAACTCCAAGAACCTCCAAAACACCTTAAAACTACCACAAACATGCACATGTATGCAAATGTATGCAATATTAAGCTAAATGCATGCCATGTTGATTCTAAGTGCATGTGATACTAAAATGCTAAACTATAATGCAAAAACAGAGGAAAAGATGCATGAAATGCAGCCTAAAATGCTCTAAAATAGCAAGCTATCAACACCCCCACACTTAGCTTTTGCTTGCCCTCAAGCAAACAAACACTTAACATGGTGATGAGGTTTTAAATGGGAACTCAAATCTCTAAAAATGCTATCAATAAATCAAAATGAAGTCCATGTTCTTAATTCTAGAGTGCACTTGATGTAAGAATACTTTAAACACTTAGCTATTTTCATCACAAAGCAAGAATGATCACAAAGCTATCAACCTACACATGCTCATCAAATCAAACAACCTTTTTAATATTCAATTAAGCTCAAACCGTGAATCATGCTTATGCAAATGCAAATGTGTCATTTGGCTAAGGGACAAGGCTTAGTGGAATAAAAATGATCCCACTTCACAAACTGGGTTTGGTGTTTAAAGGGTTCTCTCAATGAAAAGCATGGTTGTGCTTTGGCAAAATGCTAAGGGTCAAAGAACAACTTACACATACAAAGGATGACTCCCATCTACCGAAGATCTATAAGATGTGTTCCTAACTATAGCCTATGCTACCCTTTTTAAGAATTTAAACCCCTTTAAAAACCAAAAAACACTTCTCTTTCAAGCGCTTTGGAGGACACTTCTTCTTTTGAACTTCAAGTGATGGCGATTTGCTTCTTTTGAGTTTGGCTCCTTTATTTGGTGATACTGGTGCTTGATTCGCCTTTGGCCTTCTGATTTACTTGTTTTGCACTTCTTGCATCTTCTTTTCTTCTTTGAACATGAGCCTTCTTTCTTTGATTTTAGAATCGCCATTTCCACCCTCTTGCTTGTGTCACACTCCTTTTCTTTTGTGCCTTGACTTCTTTTCTTCTTTGCTTCTATTAAAAAGTAATCCCAAAATAAATCGCAAACCATTCCCCAAATGTCCTAGCTTATCTAACTCAAGAGTGAGCTAGTTCTACAATGGGAATACTTCCCTTGTAGTTCTAACCCAACACTTTTTGCTAAGCAACAACCATGATGGAAAGAGGCCTCACAAATCACACACTATTAATGTCTTGGCTTGAAAGAAGGTTTAGTTAAGGATCGGGAAATCTAAATGGATATTTTAGAGAGGTGCAAAAGAGAATAAGAAGATCCAAATATTTTAAACTATCCATAACATCAATCACAAATGCATAAGGCATGATAATTGCAAATTCAAATTAGGTTCCACTTAAACAAAGGTTGAAATCATTTCAAAGCATGCTTCAGTCTCAAACAAAGCTCAAACAAACAAATTATAAAAGTGGTTCTGCTTTATTTCTAGTTCAACATCAAATGCACCAAAGGATTAAAAACAAGGGCTTTATTTTCATCAACTACTAGCATTAACAAAGATGTACTATTATAGTTCCCAATTTAAACAAGCAAGCTAGTCCTATATGAATGCATGAAAATCAATCTCTTTTTGTGAAGCAATTTTCGAAATTTTTTCAATTTTTTTTAGTTTTTTCTATGCCTTAGATGCTATGTAAATATGATGCATGGTTCCTATTCTAATATACAAATGCAAATGCAAGCATCAGTCCATCATACACCCTCCCCCACAATTAAATTACATAGTGCCTGCGTAGTAAAAATGCTAAGGAGAGTGCTTACAAACATCAAGCAAGCAATCGCATGAAACTTAAAAAAAAAAACAAATTTGTGGTATTTAAAATGGTTAGTGTGGTGTACCTTCCTTCAGGTGGAGGAGTGGTGAGAGTCTGAACGCTCAATGGCATGGGAGGGTGAAGCTTCTTCCTCTGATGGAGTTTGCTATCTAGCCCTTCTCTTCTTTCCTTTGCGCCTAGAAACAGCTACATGAGATGATGTCTCTGATGTGGAATGAGTGTCTCTCCTGGACTGTGGTCTCTGGTGTGTCCTCAGACATGTCCTCAACATCAGATCCTCCTCCTTGTGGCTCTGCTTCGGCCGCTTGATCAGTTCTCTTGGCTGTTGTAGATCCTCCGAACTTCTTCTTGAGCTTTCTCACTTTCTTCTTCAATGAGTCAACCGATTTCTTTCATGCTTTGACTGTGTTTAGCAAACCTCTGATGGCCTTGTCCTGGAAATGGTTCCACCTCTGAAGAAGCCTAATGTGCTCATATGCAGCCTTTTAAGCTTCAGATGTGCAAATCACATCATAGGGGTCAAAAGCATAAGAGCGGCTATCATAGTCTTCATTTTCGTTCTCCTCTATTCCTTGATGCTGAATCTCTTGCTCTTGATGCTGCTCTTCAATGTCTTCTTCCACATCTGAGTATCTGATGGTGCTCATGTTCTTAGCCTTGCTTGGCCTCATCAATGGTGGGTCAGTCCTTGGGTCATAAAGCTCATATTCTGTTGGCATGAATCGGATGTTCTTATAGGTGGTGAAGTTCGTTAAGCGCTGCTTTGATAATATGATCTTCCTCTTCCTTTTTTCCAGCATAAACTGATAGCCAAATCCTCTCTCAACAGCTCCTGAAAGGTATCCGATCTTACTGAGATAAGGGACATCAAGGAAGCTCATGCTAACATCTGGTGTGCCTAGCTCAATTCCAGCTCCAAGAAAAATAGGAGTGATCACGTCTCCAATAGCTATCTTAGGCTTCTTGTCTCTTGTGTTAAAAGCCCATTGTTGGCATGATATAAAATGCTTCATTACGATTGTCACAAGACCAACTCCTAATTGCTCTCCTTGAATCATCCCATGCCTTGTTTCAACCATGATGTTCTTCAAGCCATTCACAAGCAACCCCATCTCTTCTTCTTTGACCATATTTTGCTCTTTCCTGTAGAAGAGTGTGCTGGTAAGGACTCTTTGAACATATCTGATAGCTGGATGGTGGATGCTAGCACTCTTCAGATGACCAGCTCTATAAGCATCATTCGCTATCTCCTCCCACACATGCCTTAGCTCATCATGCTTGAAGCGCATGTTTTGTGCTCTTGAGCCTTGATCAAATCCAAATATTTCTTCATGCTGAGTGAACCCCATGGTGTACCATGCTTTGTTGGCTCTGAACTTGATGAATCCATTGCCAAAGTCTTCTTCTCATTCATCATATCCTTCACCAAACTTGTAGAAGTAGACTTTGAAGCTTGCAAGGAACTCACAACAAAGTTGCTTGTAAGTTGGATAGCCAGGACTAGCAAATTTCTCCAGTCCAATGTTGCTCAACAGTTCATCAACCTCAGTCTTGATTCCTAGCTATCCCAATAGACCAGGATCAGTATATCTTGAAGGAGTGAAGTCCACTCTCCTCATCGCTCTCAAGAAGTCCTTGAGCTTTGGTGCTGCATCTTGGCCTTGTTCTTCTTAAACTACTGGTTTTTTTCCCTCAGCTCTGTTTCATTCAGCAGCATTTGAGTCAGAAATCTCATCATCTCCTCTAGTGTTCGATATAGTACCTTGATGTGTACCATATTGGAGACGTCGGGTCCTGTGGCTCGGCGATCATGCTCCTCTGCCTCGGGGGTTCCGTGTTCTGATCAGCTTCTCCTTCAGAGCACCTTGCATCGAGCAGTCTCAGCAGATGTTCTCTCGATGTTATTGCTCGGTGTAGGGAGACACTTCGGCTTGCATGATCCTTTGGCTTCCCGTGGGCAGTGCATGACATCATCTGGATGCTTGTTCTTGGCTCGGCCATCCTGCATCGAGTAAACATGTTGGTGTTTTGCTTGATGATACACCTCGATGTGGAACGTCTCCTACTCGGTTGCAATGTTCATCGGTGGTCGTCGTACCAAACATCGTCTTGTGCTCGAGTCGGCTGATAGCATCCATATCGAGCATAACCTTGGATGTTCTGCTCGATGTTACTCCTCGGTGTGACTTCATCGAGCTATATTGTCGATGTACGGGCTATAGCTCCACGATGTACGGATTGGCGATCACAACAAGCAAGGATTTTGGTGTTTTGCTCGATGCTACACCTCGATGTAATCTCCATCGTGCATTTTTGGTCGATGTACGGTCCACTTCCCTCGGTGTACGGACTGGGGCTTCAGGAGCGATCACATCGAGCAAGGCTTTTGGTGTTTTGCTCGATGCTACTCCTCGATGTGATCTCCATCGTGCGACCTGCTCGGTGTACAGACTGCTCCTTCTTCGAGATAAGCTGTATCGAGCAGCAATGACAGATGTCTGCTCGATATGGTATCTCGATATGAAAACAGAGTTTTCTTCCTTGGCCTTTAAACCATCCTACACAGCCATGGACCTGTTCTTTGACTTCTGAAACACTAAATAAAGACATTAGTAAATAAAAAAAATATACAAGCTCTGTTCGTTTGGTAGCCGCAGCTACTTGCGGCTGCGTCGGCGGCAATAATTCATGTTCGTTTCATTGCCGCGGCTATCTGCGTCTAAACGTAGCGTCAACCGCAGATACCTGCGTTCGAAATTTTTAGACGCAAAGGAAAATCGGCGGTGCGGCTAAATTTGCTGCGACTAAATTATTAAAAGACGAATTACCCATATTATTATTTGTAAATTACAAACACATGCCATCAAACCTAATCTAAATCATTTCCTCTTCGTCGCCTTCATTTCCTCTTCGTCGCCTTCACCAGTCCTTCTTCTCCCAGCTCTTTCAAAAGTTTCAAACTTCATCTTCGATCTTATATTAGATTTCTGGGTTTGTTCATTTGCATTTCTGGGTTTCTGGGTTTAGTTTCTAAGCTCCGCTCAAGCTCTTTTCTCTCTCTCTCTATCTCGGCATTGAATCGAATAACCACTGAAGCTTTCGGTGAACTTTTCTCTCTCTCTTTTTCCTTTACTGTTTCAGTTGTTTTCCGCGAGTGATATTCCCATTCATCTTACGAATGTTTACCCATCGTTTGCAGATCTTAAGAGTCTTGTGTGAGAAATGCGGCATACTCGGATTTGATTCTCTTTGAAGGGTTTTGAATCTCTCAGTTAAAGGTAAATGAGGTTACTTGAATTTGATTCTGTGTATGGTGAAGGCTCGAGATGGTCCTAATTTGTATTCTGTGTTTCACGTTTACACTTGCGCAAGACTCCTTATAACTTGTGATGAATGGATCTGCTTAGCTTTGATTATTGTGTATCGCTGTTCATTTCGTTTGATTACTTAGAGACTAGTTTCTGTGAGATTAGCTTATGTATGAGTTTGTGTATCGCTTTTGTGACTTTAGCCGATGTAGGAGATTTTATATTTGTCTTATGTGAGATTAGTTTATTATGTATGAGATTTGTGTGTGAGATTCAAGTTCTGATCTGATGAACTTAATGTTTATGCAGCTTGGTGTTGAGACCGTCCCTGTACTTGTTGGCCCAGTCTCTTACTCGTTGCTTTCTAAGGCTTCCAAGGGTAAGAAATCACTTTGTTTTTTTTCCTGTACTCGTTGCTTTATGTATTCGCTGCATCAATACTCGGGTCCTAGATACATTAGTAGCCTAGTTACACCTAAAGTAGTTTCTTTCTTCTTCTATTATTTAAACGAACTGGGTTGGATTCTCGAATTGCTTAGCTAGAATCAATAAGGACACTTAGCTAGAACCAAACGAATTCCCCTGCTTTTACAAATACTTTTTGGTTTCTGTTCTACAAATGCTTATGTTCGTGTTGCATACAAGTAGTGTATGTATTCGCTGGTGTATATAGCTCTCATTATGTATAAGCTGTTGAGCATCCACCATGTCTCAGTTTAGTTCTCAGTTTACGTTTGTGTATGCTGCCGAGTCTAGTTAGTTACTTTTGTGTATGCTGGCGAGTCTAGTTAGTTAGCTTTTATCTTCGCTTATCTTTGTAAATGTTTGCTTGTGTTTCTTCAGGGTCTTGATGATTTTTATGTGAGATATATGTGATTGTTTTTCTCTTCTTCATGTTCTGATCTGATGAACTTAATGTTTATGCAGCTTGACGTTGAAACCGTCCCTGTACTTGTTGGCACTGTCTCTTGTTGCTTCACATAAAAAGTCTCCCTGTCTACAAGTAAGAAATCACTATTCTTGTGTCTGTGCTTCGTGATGCTTGTTTGCTCCTTTGATGATTTTTATGTGAAGGATAGTCTAGTTAGCTGCCGAGTCTAGTTAGTTAGCTTTTATCTTCGCTTATCTTTGTAAATGTTTGCTTGTGTTTCTTCAGGGTCTTGATGATTTTTATGTGAGATATATGTGATTGTTTTTCTCTTCTTCATGTTTTGATCTGATGAACTTAATGTTTGTGTTTACGTTGTTGATTTAAGTTGTTGATTTATCTTTGTGTTTACGTTGAATCCTTGTGTTTATGAGCTGATTGATAATTCCCTTAGTCATCTCCATCGATTTATGCTATCTGTCCTATCTTACATTAACTCCGCAAAGTAAACACTCAATCTTCTCTCTGTTGAATATTCATACGCTTTGTTGTGTATATGCTTCTCTTTCTTCTCATTTTCTCGGGTTTGATTCTTTAGTTCCCCAGAAGCGACTGTCTTTAAAAGTGAGGTGATCTTTAATCAGACAGCTCCAAAAGTTCTTTCCTTCTCTTCTGGTGGCCCAAACATTGTCGTTGCTGATATTCTCAAGGTATATATGATTTATATACATATTACTTACTTATGCTAAGATTAATCTGTTTTTGTTATCCAATCTAAGAACAGAAACAAATACTTTTTGGTTTCTGTTCTACAAATGTATGTACCTCTCATTGTAGTTGAAGATCTAAGTTGTGTTGCATACAAATAGAAGAGATTTAAGTTGTTGATTTATCTTTGTGTTTACGTTGAATCCTTGTGTTTATGAGCTGATTGATAATTCCCTTAGTCATCTCCATCGATTTATGCTATCTGTATTGTTAATTGATTCTTCTAGTACAGTGCATAAACTTAGATTATTAAAATGGTTTTATGATTGCACTATACTTTGCAGTTCAATTAAAGCTTGTAAGATGTCATAATAGTCTCGTTTTATCAGCTTGCCTCATAACGGTGTCTATGGTTTTATAGTCTTCTCTTCTCTTATGACTTTTTCCGATGATTTGCCTTCTTACTGGTGTTTATTGTTAGTGATGGAAACTTTGGTTTATAGCGTTCTGATTTAAAAACGAGATTTGCTTTCTTACTGGTGTTTATTGTATATGTTTGCTTGTGTTTCTTCAGGGTTTTGTCATCACTAGTGCTCTCTCTGTTTTGTAGTTAATTGCCGAGTCATGTACTCTCTTCGCTTATCTTTTATCATTTATCTTCGCTTATCTTTGTTTATGTTTGCTTGTGTTTCTTCAGGGTCTTGTCATCACGGAGAGGACAAAACTTGACCCAGCGTTTAGAGAAAGATGTCTAAAGATGTAAGTGTTTTGGTTTTAATCTTAGTGTTTTGGTTTTGATCGTAGAGTCTTTTATGCATCGTCTAGAATTGGACCGATGAAGAAACTAGATACTTTTTTCAACTGTTTGCGGATGAGAGAAGCAAAGGAAATAGGACTAGTACAGGAATGAATAAAACCGGGAAAGATTGTATCATGAAGAAGTTTGAAGCAAGATTTAAGAGAGGATATCAGAAATGGAACCATTTCAAGAACAAGTATGACTCGTGTAAAAAGAAATACACTAGCTATAGAATGTTAACTCACAATAGGATCGGGATTGGGTATGATGATATGGGAAAGCTGGACATATCAGATGATTGGTGGGAGGAACGCATAAATGTAATCATCTCTTTCAAGCTTTTCATATAGTTCTTAGCTTTAACGATTAGCTGAATGCCACTGATCCGGATCTTGTTTTTTTTGCTATATAGGAATGGCCTGACGCTAGAAAATGGAAAGGCAAATTGGTTGCTAATATGGATGTGTTTGAAGCTGAGTTTCGTGCTGTAGTGGTAACTGGAGCTGAAGGATGGAGCGCTCAAACTGGAGAAGCTAGTTTAAATTCTAGAGTGGATGGAGATGAAGACGATGAAGCTGATTCTGTTGCCACTGGTATAGAGACACAAACTCAGACACAAACCCAGCCACAGCCACAAACACAGACCGGAACTTCAAGAGCAAAACGAAGACGTAAAGAGAAAGATGTGGTTGTAGAAGCTGTTGTGAAACGGACTGATGTTCTTGATAAGAAGAACAGAATAGCAGAACAGATGTTGGAACGTGAGCATGCTTCGAGTGTTGAGAATGTTTTAGACATACTTAATGGATTGCCAGGAGTGACAATGTGGTCTGCATTTTACGAAGCAGCAATTGCTCATCTTGTAGATAATGAAGGGAACCGGAGAGGGTTTATAGCATTTCCTAAGGCTGAAGATAAGATTAGGTTTTTGGAGTTTAGGACTGGAACAAAACTTGATGATTGATTTTGCTTGAATGTTTCTCTTAAACATGTCTTTTATTTTGGTGATGAATTACTTATGTTTATGTTTGAACCGTTTGTTGAAAATAATGATGATGATGTTTTGTTAAATGTTAAGTTGAAAATAATGATGATGATGTTTTGTTAAATGTGTTTTTGGTATGAGTTTTGATGATGAATATCTTGAGTTTGAACCTAAAAATAATGATAGATTATCTTGTGTTTGCAGATGGTTAGAAGATGGATTTTAGGTGATGATGATGATGATGATGATGAACTTGGTTTGCTAGATTCACTTGCCACTGAGAGATTGAGTCATAGAACAGATCGAGGAGCAGGTTGGCGTCATGTTCAGCAACTTATGAATGGATCAGATCAGCAGTGTTATGACATTCTTTGAATGAATCAAAGAACATTTGGAGCTTTATGTAAGATGCTAACTAGGCGATATGGATTAGAAGAGTCAGAAAATGTCTATGTCTAGGAATCTGTTGCAATGTTTCTTGAGGTGGTTGGTCAGGACAAGACTATGCGGGATATAGCCGACAGGTACCAACGGTCACTGGATACTGTGAAAAGGAAGCTTGATGAGGTTTTGAGTGTTCTCCTCAAATTTGCAGCGGATACGCTAAAACCACAAGAAGGTGAGTTTACAAGAGTAAACCCTGTTTTGAGGAATGATGATAGATATATGCCTTTTTTTAAAGATTGCATTGGAGCACTTGATGGAACCCATGTCCCAGTCCGTCCCCCTAGGCAAACCGCAGAAGCTTATAAAGGTAGAAAGCATGAACCCACAATGAATGTCCTTGCTATATGTAACTTCGATATGAAGTTCATATATGCATATGTCGGTGTTCCTGGTAGAGCACATGATACAAAAGTCTTGACTCATTGTGCGAGGAATGAGCCTTTTTTCCCACATCCGCCTAGTGGAAAGTACTACCTAGTTGACTCCGGATATCCCACTAGGACAGGATATCTTGGTCCGCATCGTAGGATGCGATATCATCTTGGTCAATTTGCTAGAGGAGGACCACCAGTAAATGCACGAGAGTTGTTTAACCGAAAGCATTCAGGTTTGCGATCAGTGATTGAGAGGACATTTGGAGTATGGAAAGCAAAATGGAGGATTTTAGATCGCAAGCATCCAAAGTATGGTCTCACCAAGTGGATTAAGCTTGTAACAGCGACAATGGTACTACACAATTTCATACGTGATTCACATCGGGAAGATCATGATTTTGTACATTGGCAAAGCACAGAAAGAGAAGGAGAAGGAGAAGGAGAAGGAGAAGAAGAAGAAGAAGAAGAAGAAGGAGAAGAAGAAGAAGGAGAAGAAGAAGAAGGAGAAGAAGGAGAAGGAGAAGGAGAAGGAGAAGGAGGAGAAGAAGAATATGATAGTGATGAAGATCATGGTGGACATATTGCATATGAACCGACTGGTGATAGAGTGATGGAAACTTTGCGTGATTTTATTACAAATGAATGTAATAGAGGTCGTTTACCTTATTAAGTTTTTGTTTAAAACTTTGTTTATGACTTTTTATTAATTTGTTGAGATAATGTCTTTGATTATTTTTTTTATATAACTTTGGTTATTTATAACTTGATGTTGTACTTTTATTTTATTTCAGTTAAATATTTTAGCTTATTACTTTTATTTTAGTTTATTCTACGATTTATCACAAAATAAGTTGTTTAAAATTGTTATAGCTATATATTCAACTTCAACTTAAAATTTTTTACTAACTAAATATGATATTTCTTATTGATAGAAATATATTTAAATTATATTTTATTGATTAAAAATCTAATTATACAAATTTATAAAAAGAAAATATGAATTATATGAAAACTTGTCGCAGAGTCTGCAAAACGAACAACATTTATGTATCCTGCGGCTGTGTCCTGCGGCTGCGGCTGCGGCTGCGACTTCCAAACGAACAAAAATAAATTTGCTGCGGCTGCGGCTGCGTTTGCGGCTGCGTCTGCCAAACGAACATCAAGCTGCGGTAATGTTACCGCTGCCGCCACCGCTGCTCTCCCACTGCCGCTGCCGCTGCCACCTGCAGCTGCCAAACGAACAGGGCTATATTTACAAGGATAGTCAGGGGATTACCTCCCAAGTATGCTTGTTTTAAGTCACTAAGCTTGACTTTGATGGTTTGAAGACTAGTGAGAAGAGGTTGATGGAGCTGATGCTCCTTACTCTTTCTTCTTGTAAATCCAAGTGCCCACTGACATCAGTTTCTTTTTGTCACGAGCTGGCTTCCTGTTTCTCCTCTTCTTGACACTTGGTGTGATCAAAGGCATCACTTCTTTAGTGATCAAGCCTTCATCCTCTTTCAAGCCATCTTCAAGCTTTAACTCAGTGTCAAGCTTCTATTCAGGCTCATCAGGGAGAGTGTCTCTCATCAGCATGCTCATTGTGAAGCTCATAGCATGCTCCACACGCTCTAGAAGTTGCTGTTGCTCACTCTCTTCTTCAGCAATTGTTCCACAAAAAGCTATGAAAGGAGAGACAATCTTATAGACTTTGAACTCATCAACATTCTTCAAAATCACAGAGCCTCTCTTGAAGTCTACTTGAGCTCGTGCTGTTGCTAAGAATGGTGTTCCTAGAAGAAGTGACACCTCTCTTGAATATGTCTTCTCCATAACCACAAAATATGTTGGCACCAAGCAATTCCCAATCTTCAAAGGGAAATCCTTCACCATGCCCAAGGGGTCTTGTTGAGGTGTTATCAACAAAAGTGATAGAGGCTTTGCAGGGCTTCAACTCCTTGATTCCCAAGGTTTGGCTTAAGTGGAGAGACATGACATTCACAATTGATCCTGAATCACACAAAGCTCCAACATTGTGTAGTATCTGAAGCTCACAAGGGTTGAGAAGCTTTCCTGGATTGGGAAGCTTTGTCAATGACTCCAGCTCCTTGTTTCTCTTTAGATTAGCCCCCACATTCTCTAGAATTGGCTCCACTACTTCCATTTTGTCAAAGACTTCTTTGAGGAACTTGATTTATTCCTTCACTTCAAGCAAAGTGGTGCCATGAGGAAGATTTATTTCAGCATCTTGTATGTCCTTCCTGAACTTTGAATAGACTGCCATCTGAGCCTTTGTAAAGTGCATTGTGGGGTAAGGGATTGGTGGTTTTAAAGCTTGATCTTCAGGAGCTTTACCCTTCTCATTGTTGCTTGAGGAGCTGCCCACTTGGCGATCATACAACTCCTTGAAGTCTTCAGAACCTTCTCTAGCCAAGACCATAAAAGCGTGGTATGTCTCTACAAGCTCTTTATCAGCTTCACTGAGCTCTGGTTTGGCTTCTTATTCTGGAGCAACTAAGGCTTTCTCAGCCTCTTCCATCTCAGCAGCTTCTTTTGCAGCTCTCTCTTGCTCTTCTTCTCTGTTCAAGTTTTCATCTAGCCCTTGGAGGAACTTCTCTAGAATATCAACAGCTTCTTGATCATCAATGGTGACATTGATGACATTCCCCTTACGCTCAGCCTTTAACATGTCCACATGTAACAGCATCTCTTGAAGTCTTCCAATGAAGCATCTTCATCATCAAACTCTTCATCCTCTTCAGCAAGTCAGTGTAAGAATTCCTTAGGATTGGCTTCACGCTATCCTGGTAACTGATTCTGAGGTTTTGAAGATGAAGCTCCTTTGCTTTCTACAGACTTGACTCTTTGGTTCAGAGCATCTAACTTTCCATTCAGGTCACAAGTAGTGGCGTCTATCTTGTTTTGTACTTCAGCAAACTTCAAGTAGTGGTGTTGGCTTGACCAGTCAACAAATGTTGAATCATCTGCTTCAGATCAACATCTTGAGTGCTAGAAGAGGTTTGTGTATTGCCAAAACCTGGTGGGACAAAAGCTGGTCTTGTCTGAAAGTTAGCTTGTTGAAAACCGCCTTGAAATGGTGGTCTTGGAGCAAAGTTGTTCTGCTGGTTGAAAGGAACAAAAGGTTTGGTTCCTTGGGTTTGTTGAGCAGCTTGTGATGGATAGACATGAACCCAAGGGTTAGCCACGTTGGTGCTTCTATAAGAGAAGTTAGGATGATTCCTGTAGTTGTTAAAACCGCCTCCTTGTTTATTCATGTAGAAGGCTTCTTCTTCTAATACTGTCCCATCCTCTTCTTGTGTAGCAAGGCTATCACCAACAAAACTGACATTCTTGAAAGACACACTCAGCAGCTTGTCTAACTTGTCACTCAAAGCTTTAATCTCCTTCTTTGTTGTGCTCTCACCTTCAGCGCTTACAACAGCTCTAGATGTTCTGTCATACTCCTCACCATAGTTTCCATCAAAGAGTGCTAGATTCTCCACAAGTGCTAGACCATCTACAACAGTATTGCCCATGAAATTTCCATTTGATGCTGTATCCAAGAGCATCCTGTACATTGGCGTCACTCCTCTATACAAAGTAGACAGCAAAATTTCATTTGTGAAGCCATGGTGTGGGCACTGCAAAGTATAAGACTTGAAACGCTCCCATGCTTCAGCGAATGTCGCATTCCCATGCTGAGTGAAACTGCTTATGGTGTTCCTCAGCTTTGCTGTTCAGGTGGAGCTGAAATTTTTTTTGAGGAAAGCTGTCTTACATTCATCCCAAGTAGATATAGAGCCTTTTGGAAGTCCCTTCTCCCACTGATGTGCTTTATCACCTAAACTGAAGGGGAACAGACGCAGCTTCAAAGCATCTTCAGAGACTCCTTTAATCTTCTTCATACCACACACTTTATCAAACTGATCCAGATGATCCAAAGGGTCTTCATCGGGCAGGCCATGAAATCTGTTGCCTTGCACCATGTTGATTAACCCAAGCTTGATCTCAAAGTGGTTTTGGTGCATAGTGATATCTCTTGTATTTACACCATTTAGACTTCTATTTAGTACAAGTTTTGGTTCTCTTTTGCATGTTTTCCTTAGCTTTTGTCCCATTTTCTTCTCCTTTCAGACTTAGGTTGCATTTAGGATTTAGTTTGCATTTTTTCTTGCATTATGGATGTTTTAGGTGCTTATGAAGCTAAAAGGAGCTTGGAGGAGCTTTGAGGATGATCCAGGAAGCTATCTGGGTCAAAAGGAGCAAAAGGGACCAAGGCAGACGATCTCTGCAGAGCTTATCGGTCTGCGCACGGAGGATATCAGTCAAGGAGTGACCGATACAAGGCGTAACGATCAAGAATATCGGTCAAGGAGTGACCGATACAAGCAGTATCGATCAAGGATAACGGTCAGGAGTGATCGATACAAATGCACCGTGTATATTGCGGTCACTGTATCGATCACTTTCTAGACAAATATGATTCGTATCGATCAAGCCCAGACCGATACAACTGATCGATATGAACCCAGTTAGAGCCTGTTTTATTTACACTTTTGCCATTACTCTAGGGCTTCCTTCTTTTGGCTATAAATAGGTCTTTTCTGGAATTTTCGAGAAGTCATGTCAATTTACTGTTCTTAAGCATTTTCTTTGAGTTTGTAAGGCAAATCTCTGCTTTATTTAATATAAGTTGGTATTTGCCTTTAATCTTTCTTTAATCTTTCTTTAATCTTTCTTTTAATCATTATTAGCATCTTTTCCTCTTGTGATTTGGTGTTAAACATGAGTATAAGTGAGTTGTTTGCTTAGGGTTCTTAGATGTGGTAGATTAAAGGGAATTAGGGATTGATTAAGGTTTGTCTAGCACTTCATTATATGGGTTCCTCTCTATTGATCTGTTCTTAAACTAGATTTTTCTTGATCTCACTTATCTTGAATTTAGGCTTTCTCTTATGCCCACCAAGTGTTTGATGAAATGCTGATCTTGTTTAATAGAGGATTTGCTGGCCTTGGCTCAAGATATTGACTGTTTGAGGAGCATTTTAACTTGAATAGAGTTGTTTATTAATGCTTGCTGAATGTTTTGACACTAATGAGAGTTAGTTCTTGTTAAGATGTTTAGCAAAGGGCTATGTCACAAGAAATTGGATCTAGCTTGCTTGATTGTGAACTATATGTCTAGGAATCACCATTGCTAGCTTGTTTGCTTGATCAATGCTGTTTGAAACAACCTTAATTAGTTCTTAAATTACCCAAAGTCAATAACCACATCTAGGAACTTGCTTTTATCCTTTGATATATTTCGGATTTGCTCTGTTTTGCTCAGTTTTGCTTACTTAATCTTGTTTAAATTGCCTTTTTCTTTTTTCACTTTGTTGCTTGATCATCTTAGAGTGATAAATTGGTTGCTTAGGCAACAAAAAGCCTTCTATGCTTGCTTGACTTAAGGATTTTTACTTATAACTCTATTGCCTTCAACAAACCTATTTGGATTGATATAAATCCTTGCTATACTACAATTGATTCACATAGAGGGGTGATTGATTGAGACCTAAAAACCTCTGTATCAATTTGGCGCCGTTGCCATTTGGGTTTATAGTTTGAAACATTAGAGTTTGTAAAATCTTTAAGATCAAGTTTTTAGTTTTCTTTGGTTACTAATCTCCTTTGACTCTCTTTGCTGTCTTTCAGGTATATGAACTTAAGATCCAGAGGTTCAAGCAATCTTGTAGACTTCATAGACAACATTAATCTGTTGGACAGAGGTCAGAGAGCAAGAAGACAGGAAGAAAGGCAGGAACACTTGCAGAGACTGGGATGAAGAATCAGGAACCTGTTATTGATGATATCAGATTCCAGGGTCCTCAAGGAGCTGTTGGCGCTCAGGGTATACAAGGACATCAAGGTGTTCAGGGCTTACAAGGTAAGCAAGGACCAAGAGGCGCTGCACAAGCTCCAAGAGAAGCTAGACCCATTGGCGCTGGTGATGCACCAAATGCCTACAACAACAGTACTGGCATCATTCCACCAGCAGTCCAAAACAACAACTTTGAGATCAAGCCTGGATTGATTTCAATGGTTCAGAGCAGCAAGTTCCATGGGTTGCCATTTGAAGATCCTCTAGATCATTTTGATAATTTTGATAGACTATGCTCCCTAACAAAGATCAATGTGGTGAGCGAGGATGGCTTCAAACTCAGGTTATTCCCTTTTTCTCTTGGAGACAAAACACACCAATGGGAGAAGAACCTGCCGAAAGGGAGTATCACCAGCTGGGATGAGTGCAAGAGAGCCTTCTTCGCAAAGTTCTTCTCTACTTCAAGAACTGCAAGAATAAGGAATGAGATTTCAGGGTTTGCACAAAGGAACAATGAAAGCTTTGGTGAAGCTTGGGAAAGATTCAAGAGATACACATTGCAATGCCCTCATTATGGCTTCTCACAAGCCTCTCTGCTCTCCACTCTCTACAGAGGAGCCTTGCCTAAGATAAGAATGCTTTTGGACACTGCATCAAATGGGAACTTCTTGTCAAAAGATGTGGATGAAGGATTAGAGCTTGTAGAGAATCTGGCTCAATCTGATGGAAACTATGATGAGGAATTTGACAGAGCTCCAAGAAGTTCAAGGGACGAGTTAGAGTCTAGCAGGAAAGAAATCAAGTCTCTACATGAGAAGCTGGACTTGTTGCTAAGGGAGAAGAAAGAAGTTAACTTTGTTGGAGACATGGTTCAGCTTGATGATCAAGAGCAATGCCAAGTTGAGGAGATGAACTACTTGGGCAATCAAGGTGGATAAAATAGCTATGGGAACTACATACCAAATCCGAACTTGTCTTACAGGAGCAACAATGTTGCCAATCCACAGGGTCATATTTACCCTCAACAACAACAGCAAGATGCCCCAAGACCTTTTGTTCCCTACAACAATCAAGGCTTTCAGCAAAGGAACAACAACTACCAACCTAGAGCGCCCTACAACCCTCCAGGATTCAATGCTCAAGCTGAAGGACAAGCTTCCTCTAGCTCTCAAGACACCGAACTCAAGACTCTCATGCAACAAATGATCAACACTCAAGTCACCACAACCTTGGAAATGAACAAGATGTTTACAGAGGTCCACAACAAAATCGATTCAGTACATGTAGAGCTCACTAACAAGTTTGAAGGGTTGGCTGCAAGAGTCAAAACACTGGAGAACAACAAAGGCATAGTTGGTCCCAAAATAGTTCTGCAATGCTAAAGTCATAGAAGAAGAGAGCTTCTCAGCTGAAGTCAGCTGAAGAGGAGGCTATCATTGAAGAGTTCCTCTACTTGTTCACTGAGGACACTGAACCTCAAAGGGGGGGGGGGGGGGGGGGGGGGGGGGGGGGGGGAAGAGTTCTTGAAGTTCCTGATGATAAAGAGAAGACTCAAGCTGCTATCCTTCCTGTTTACCAACCAACTATCCCTTTTCCAGTAAGATTCAAGGAACAACTAGTGCAGAAGTATGAGACCCTTTATGCTGCTCAAATGGAAATGAGGGGTTTGAATGGCCAAGAGGAGCTTAAGAAGCCAAGGGTTAAAGCTGGAGCATCTGAGGTTGAGGAGCTTAATGTCAAGAAACTTGGAGATCCAGGTTGTTTCACTCTCCCATGTGAGCCTAAAGGGAAAACCTTCAAAAGCTGTCTTTGTGATCTTGGAGCAAGTATCAACCTTCTCCCATCTTCTACTGCTAAAGCTCTTGGCTACACTCAACTTCAAGAGAGTAATGTGTCCCTTACCATTGCTGATGGGATATTGAAGACACCAGTTGGGAGTCTCAAGGATGTACCAATGATGATTGAAGGGGTAACCATCCCCACAGATTTCTTGGTGCTTGATGTGGAAGGCATATAAAGAATGTTATCATTCAAGTAAGACCCTTTCTTATCCTCATCTGGAGCAGTGTTTGATGCCAAGGAATGCACAATAGAGCTGAGACTGACCAAGAAGAAGGTTCTAAGGTTTGACTCCAAGGGGAATAAGCTGGAAAATGAGCAAGCCTTCTCAATGGACATCAAGAAGTTGAAGAAGCTTGGGAAACATTGGCCAGAGTTTGAAGGCTATGTTGGTGAAAGTTTTGATGGTTGCTGCTTAACCAAGCTGTTTGCTGATACCACTGAAGAGGAGGTCCTCAAAGTGGGAGTTTCTGATTGCATGAATGAAGTTCTATTGGGTGACAAAGAAGATGAGGTTGTCTTGAAGCCCTTTGTTTCTAGGAATGGTGAAGTCCACTACAAGATGAAGGGGAGGAACAAACCAAAACCCTTTGCTGAGTTAAAGGTTGATGGAGTCACCAGAAAGATCAAAGTGAGCACTGCAAGACCAAGGAGTTCCAAGACTCCTTCTCACCATCTCCACTAGAGAGGTAAGCAAAGTCAAGCTTATTGACTTTAAACAAGCACATTTGGGAGGTAGTCCCATGGTATCCTTTTGTATATATTATGCTTTATAGTTTCTTTTTATGCTTTGTTAATGTGTATAGAAACAGAAATTCGAATTGGGGGTTGAGAAAGTCTCTAAGGGACAACGAACATGTGCTTTCAGGATGATATCGATCAACTGTATCGGTCATGACGAGACCGATACAGACCGTATCGGTCATGAGTATCGGTCATTTGTGATCAATATCTGTGGAGCCGGTGCACTAGTCAACCTATCGATCACTTTTGATCGATAGGGAAGGGAGTCTGAAAGTGAAAACCGTATCGGTCATTCATATCGATCAAACATTGATCGATACAAACCCATCGTATGTATTTCGTTCAGTGTATCGATCAGATGAACACCGATATGATTCACAGGAAGGGTATCGATCATTCGTATCGATCATTTGTGATCGATACGTAGCATATCGATCATTTGTATCGGTCACTTGTGACCTATACCCGCGCGAGGTAAGTGTTTCATCTTTTCAAAAAAATTTCCCTCCTTTGGTTTGGAGCCAAGGAGGTTTAAATTTAAACTTTGGATCCTTCCTGTCCACTTGCAGAGCTCCTGAGCACTTTTGTTTTTATCCCCTACTCTTTAGATTCCTTTGGTTCCCTCACCAACTTTTGATTTCTTTGGTTCCCCCTTCTCCACTTTATTTAAACCAACAATCTTCTCCACTTCTCTTCACACTTCAGTTCACTACTTCTCTCACTTATAGCACGAAAATCTTAGCTCTTTCTCTCTTTTATTTGCTTTCTCTAAGTGCTCAGAAGCTTCATTAAGGTTTGCTTCCTCAATTATCCATTCTTTGCTCTTAATCAATGCATGTGTTTATAATTGCTTAATCTATCATTTTAAGAGCAAGTTTTTATTAGTTTTAACTGTTGTGCTTTGGTCATGCATTCTGGATTTGTTTAAAATGAGCAAGTTAGATGTTTAAGCTTTGTTTGTTGTTCATAAAGTCATTACAAGACTTGATTCTTGAGTTCTTGTATTGACCAATTGGGAAAGAAACTTCTACTCGCTTGAACACTTTCACCTCTTTTTTGTCACTAAGCCAATTGAGCTTATAAGGCCTGAAATTTCGAATTGTAGCTAGTCCAAGCTTTTCAACTAAAGTCACATTAGTAATATTAGCATATGAACAATAATCAAATGACATAGTTTATCCTTGATTGTACATCCAGAATGGTATAAGTTGTCTCTTTTCTATTGATCTTCTGGCACATGTTGTAAATTTAAGGCTCTAAGAATGACTAAAAGCTCGCTTTCTTCAGCATGAATGGTGATTTCATCTTAAGTGTTCTCGGCCATGACTTCATCTTGTGAATCACATCCATCAAGTGTCATGATCATAACTCTCTTGCTGGGAAATTCTTGTGATACATAGCCCCGGCCTTGACATTTATAACAAACTATGTCATGATGTCTTTGTGAAGCACTAGACTTACCTTGTTGCTCAACATGGTGGTCACTGGATTTGGATCGTGAATCCACCACTATTAATTTGCCTTTATCTATAAGGTGAGGTTGAACTTGTAGTGGCGGCTCAGTTTGATTCCAAGTGTTATGATTAGTATGACTTCTTGTTGATGTTTTCTTCTTGATTTGTAGTTCACGTTGAATAGCCAAATGGAGAAGCTCTAACAATTAACGGTAAAGCTGCATTTCCACCTACCTTTGTATTTTGCCTTGCAAGCCTTCTACCAATTGAGACATGAGGGACTCTTCTGTTTTAGAACTCAAGGCAGCTCCTCCAGAGATCAACCTCTTCATAGTATTCTTTACGACTCCTTGATCTCTGAAACACTGCACAAAATTTCTATAAAAATCTATTTGATAATGAGGTGGGACATACCTTCATGTCAGCTTATCATGTAATATGAGGATAGAGTAGCCTTCTCTGTTCAGCTACTTCTCGATCCCACCATGCTTAATCATGATCAGTAATACTGGCAATGGCAAGTGCAATCTTCTTTGGCTATGTATATGCAAAGTATTCAAATAGATGCTTGATACAAGAGTTTTGAGTCTCTTTCTCAATCATCCTTTGTACTAGTCATGGTAGTAAGAGTTTTATGTCAATCTAAAAGGGGAAGATTGAAACAGCAGGAATGCAATAGAGCCCTTAATTCAAGCAGAGAGGGGGAGAGAGAGAGAGAGAGAGAGAGAGAGAGAGAGAGAGAGAGAGAGAGAGAGTTTAGATGTATAACACCCTAATGATCAAACAGAACTGAAGCAAACACCAAACTAAGAGGGAACATTAAGCAAATCAACTAGAACAAAACTAAAAACAGAGCGATTTCAAAATAGACTGAAAACAGAGGAAGGACAATACTTGAGATGTGGTAATTGGTGGTAGGGAACTCTCAACTCAACCTATGATGCTTACAAACTCACACAATGCTATTCATTATGCATAGAATTCATTTATATGACTAATCCAATTTTTTGGCACTAATCTCTTTGCTAATCGTCAAGTCAAGAACTAATTCTCATTAGTGAAATGATAAACAGCAAGCATTAAGACAATCTATTAATCTATATTGCCAAATCACTCTCTAGACAGTCAATCTCTTGAGCTAGGATAAGCAATTCTCTTGCCAAGCAGATCAGGCGTTTCATCAAACACTTGGTGGGCATAAAATGAGCCTAAGATCCTAATCAATTTAGCTAAGGCTAATCAGGCATTAAACACAACAATCAAGAAAGGAAATAGAAGAATTAACACTAAGAAATCATAGATCAAGCATCAAATTCCCTAAACCTAACCCATATCAAATCCCTAAGTCACTACTCACTAATCACCGTCAAAACCATCAATCCAAAGAGAAATAGATAGTTAATCATGATTAGGAAGATTAAACAAGAAGAAAAATGCAAATCTATATTGAAATCAACCAAAGATTTATGGTACAAAATTAAAAAAAAGCAAAAGGAGAAAGAACTGCTGGATAATAGGATGATCCCAAAAATTAGGGATTTTAAGTATTTATAGGAGTCTAAGAGGAGTGGCAAAATTATAAATAAGTTTTCTTCAGTCTGGGTCAACATCGATCATCCCTGGTCGATGTGGGTGATTGATGTGAAGGACATCGATCAGGCTTGCTCGATGTAGCTGGTCGATGTGCTCCTCTTGTTCTCGACATCGATCAGTTGGTGATCGATGTGCTTGATCGATGCTAAGGTCTCATAGCTCATGCTCGTTTACATCGATCACTCTTGATCCATGTTAGTGATCGATGCAGATGTCATGTGGCTTGACATCGATCAGTCTTGACCGATGTGAGTGACCGATGAGAACTCTGTTTCTTTTCGCTGCTTTACATCGATCACTCCTGATCGATGTGGTTCGTGCCTTGATCGATGCTAGACCAAATCTCCATTTTCTTCACTCCTCTTGCTCCTTTTTGATTGGGGGAACTCCTTGATCACTTCCACACTTCCTCTTTGTCTTAAATGGCTCCTTAAGTACCTAAAAACATCCCTTATGCAAAAGAAATGCAAACTACAACCTAAATGCAAGCTAAGGAAGAATGGGACAAAAGCAAATGAAAACATGAAAAAAAGAGGACTAAAACATGAACTAAATGCAAGCTTATATGATGCAATTATGAGAGATATCAACACCCCCACACTTGCCTTTTGCTTGTCCTCAAGCAAATAAGAACAAATGGGAGAGTGAGGTTTGAAAGTGGGAGCTCAAAACTAAAGATGCCAATGGAAAAATTGAATCAATGGTCAAGTTATAGGTTCTAAGATGTAAAGAGATTATTCTACTTCAAAAGCTTTAGCCACACCTATCATAGCAAACAATGCACTCTAGCTTAGCCTACATAAGCATTCAAATCAGCCAACTATTTAACATTCATTAATGGTAATCAATAGATCAAGTTTATACAAATCAAGTTGGCACATTTGGTTAAAAGGGACATGGTCATGAGATGAAAATGATCTCATTCAGATAAGGGTTTAAAGACATAAAGGATCACTCAATGAAATGATTCTATCTTAGGCAAAATACTAAAGGTAAAAGCACACCTATGCATGCAAGTAAAAGCTCTCTTCTACCCTTTTTTACCCCCAAGATGAACCTATTATCTTCTAAACCCCAAAGTAAAACCCCTAGATCTACCCTTTCCCCAAACACTTGATATCTTCTTCCTTCATGTTTCGGGGAAACTCCTTCTTTTTGCTTGTGTGGTTGATTCTTTGTTGGAATTTGCTCTTCTTTATTGTATAATTGGTGGATTGCTTGGTCTGAATTCTCCTTTTGGGATGACCTTTGTAAGCTTTGTTGTTGTTGTTGGCACCTTCTTTTGCTTTAACACTTAGAGCTTTTTCTTCTTTACACTTAACCAGAAACTTAACCTGTTTCCCCATACTTCTTCTTCCTCTTTTAAAAGGTATAAACAGTAAAACCCAAACCACTTATACTACCCTTCCCCTAACTCCTAACCTAAAACCAAGCTCAAGATGCAAGTTGGTGTCTACAAGAGAGCTTCTCCTTGCCAGCCTTATTCCTAACACTTTTTTCCAAGATATAATCAAAAATAATGCAATGCAAGGCCTCACAACTCTCACAATAGTGTTTAAGTTCAAAAAGAAAGATTGGGTTAGGGTGTGGTTAACTGTCCTATAATGATGAAGACCAGCTACTTGGGTTAACTAGAGTGGTAAGAAGGGAAGAAGATAACCCAAGTATGTACATGGTTAGCCATGTGATTACTCTCAATGCATAAAGATGATAATATGTCAAGATTTGTTTTCTAATAAACAGAGATGGCATCAAATCAAAGCAAGCTTCAGCATAAGACAAGAATATCAATGCAAGTAGTCAAGATATGGTGCAGCCTTAACTTCAAACTCACTACAATGCCATCAAACAACATACAACCAAAGCATTGAAAACAACTCAAACATTAACATCTTGATAAGTATTTATCATCTACTCCCTATGCAAATGTATGCAAACTTATATGAAATGCATCTAGACTCAATATAGTTATGCAAATGCAACTAAATGATCTTTATGCAAATGCAACACTTCCTTGATCTTGAATGGTCTTGACCACCTTGACTTCAGCTTTCCAGGAAACAACTTCAGCCTTGAGTTGAACAACATCACCTGATCTCCTGACTTGAAGTCCATGGGTTTTATTCTCTTATCATGAAAAGCTTTTGTCCTCTCCTGATAGATCCTAGAACTCTCAAAAGCTTCAAGGCGGTTTTCTTCTAACTCATGCAAGTTGATGAGTATCTTTTCCTGAGCTGTCTTGATGTCAAAATTCAGCAGTTTTGTTTCCCACAAGGCTTTATACTCCAGCTCAACAGACAGATGACAAGCCTTGCCATAAATGAGTGAGAAGGGAGTTCTACCAATGGGTGTCTTGAAGGCTGTCCTGTATGCCCACAAAGAATCATCAAGCTTATTAGACCAATCCTTTCTTATAACACCAACTGCCTTCTCTAAGATAGCCTTGATCTCCCTGTTAGACACCTCCACTTGACCACTTGTTTGAGGATGGTAAGGAATGGAAACCTTATGCTTTACACCATTCTTCTTTAGCAAAACTTTCAAAAATCTTGTTGATGAAGTGACTCCCTCCATTACACATCTTGGAACACCAAACCTTGGAAAGATGATTGTCTTGAAAAGCTTCAGCACAACTCTAGCATCATTTGTTGGACTGGCATTGGCTTCAATCCACTTTGAGACATAGTCTACAGCAACAAGTATGTACTTATTCCTATAGGATGAAGGGAAAGGTCCCATAAAGTCAATCCTCCACACATCAAACAGATCCACTTCAAGATTAGTGTTCAGAGGCATCTCATCTCTCTTAGAGATGCTTCCCTTCCTTTGGCATGCATCACATGAGGAGATGTAAGCCTGGACATCCTTGAACAAACTAGGCCCCAAAAGACCAGCTTGAAGTACCTTTGAGGCTGTCTTGAAGGTTGCAAAGTGACCCCCATAGGCTGAACCATGGCAATGATGTAGAATTCCTTGAACTTCTTCCTCAGCTATGCACCCTCTCTTGTAGAGATAAGGTTCATCCCAATAGTAGTGAGAGACATCTCTTAAGAACTTCTTCTTCTGATATGAGTTGAGGTTCAGTGGTATCTGGCCAATAACCAAGTAGTTCACAAAGTCAGCATACCAAGGCAGTTTGTTCTCTTCTAATCTCATCACTTCAGCTCTCTTCACTCCTAAAGCATGCAGCTGCTCTTCTGGTAGTGTATCATTGATTGGGACGAAATCATCTATCCTCAGTCTTGATAGGTGATCAGCTACACCATTCCCAATGCCTCTCTTATCCACAATGTATATGTCAAACTCTTGTAAGAGGAGGATCCATCTAAGGAGTCTTGGCTTGGTGTCTTTCTTGGCATAGATGTGCCTTAGTGCAGCATGATCAGTGTAGACTATCACCTTAGACCCCACCAAGTAGCTTCTAAACTTCTCAAATGCAAAGACAACTGCTAAGAGCTCCTTTTCTGTTGTAGAATATCTTGTTTGAGCTTCATCCATTGTTTTGCTGGCATAGTAGATAACATGAAGCATCTTGTTTACCCTTTGACCCAAAACTGCTCCAACTGCATAGTCACTTGCATCACACATCATCTCAAAGGGGAGATCCCAGTTTTGTGCTTGTACTATGGGCGCACTCACTAAGGCTTCTTTGAGGGTGAGGAAGGCTTGTAAGCAGTCTTTATCAAAGACGAATTCTGTCTCCTTGCATAGAAGCCTTGTCAATGGTCTTGCTATCTTTGAGAAGTCCTTGATGAACCTCCTATAGAAACCAGCATGCCCCATGAAGCTTCTGATTCCCTTGACTGAATTTGGAGGCTCTAAGTGCAGCATCACATCTATCTTAGCCTTGTCCACTTCTATCCCCTTCTCTGAAATCTTTTGACCCAACACAATGCCTTCTTGAACCATGAAATGGCATTTCTCCCAATTCAGAACCAGCTTAGTGTCTTCACATCTCTGTAAAACCTGAGAAAGATTGGACAAGCAGACGCCACAGGAGGATCCATAGACACTAAAGTCATCCATGTATACCTCCACTATCTCTTCAAGCAAGTCAGAGGGTCATACATGATGTTACTGCATATTGCATACATTTTGCATAGTCATTAGTTAGCTTTTCATGCATTTGTATCACCTTTTAGGTTAGATTGCATCACTTAGAGTCCTAGAGCATTCTTACACCAGCATACGCATGTTCCTTGCATTTTCCATCACATTCAGGTTGTTTCTGGCTGCTTTGGAGTCGTGGAGGTTCGTGGACATGTTGAGGCTGATGTAGCAGTTCGTGGGAGCTCGGATATTTGCTAAGGATCAGGGATCGAGGAGCAGATCGAGCATGGCCGGTCGATCTGTGATGTGATCGACCAGAAGATCAAGCCAACCAGGCGATCCAAGGAGAATGATCGAGACAAGGATCGAGTGAAGCAGTCGATCAAACGGTACGGACGTAAATGACGCCATGCAGAGCGAGAGCCAGATCGAGTACACCACTTGATCCAACCGAAGATCAATACCGAGATCGGATGCAACACTCGATTCGCCGATGATGATCGAGACCCAGATCGAGCTGAAGACACGATGTCCGGATATGATCGAGAGAACCGCTCGATCCTGGAGTCGATCTCTGTCCTTTCAACCACTTTTGGCCGCTAGCGAGGGGGGGACCATCAGCTTGTTTTGGCCATTTTGGGAAGGCGGCGACGTCCTTTTCCCACACAACTTTCAATCCTTATCTTTTTCTGTATGTTTTCTCTCTGGTTTCAAGAAGAACACCATTGTCGAACTTGAGTTTTTCTTAAGCTTTGTAATCGAATCGTTTTCATCTTAATCCAGTTTTCTTTTCATGTTCATCGTTTCCTTTTACATGCTTTGCTTGATTTACTTTATGTGTAGTGAGTTGTTTACTTGGGTTCGGGGTTGAGAGGATTAAGGGGTCTAAAGGGTTTCGATCTTGAGGTTTTTCTAAGCGTTTTCAACGGCTATCTCTTCTAGGGTGTTGAGATCTCAATGCTTGAAGACTCTCACACCAAGAGCTTCATGATCCGAGAGGTTCCTTACCTTGACGGGATTCAGGAGCCTCGGAAGATCACACCCTAGAGATTAGTTACCCTTTCCCAAAAGCCATGGAAGTTTGGGGGACTAGTTAAGCCATTCATTTGAAATCTGCTTTCCATGCCCTTCCACCTCTCTTTCCACCAAAAGCCATGGGTTTGGAGGATAGGATGAAGGAGTGATCTATACCGAAAGGCGCTGATAGATCTTGCTTAGTTTTCAAGGCTTAGAGATCCTCACAAAGTGAGTCGATTCATTGTTTTCAACCCAAGGTCGAACCTTTGAAACCCCTGACCATGAATCTCAACCCTAGGCCCTTCCTTTTAGCATCTTTACATCTTATCTCGTCATTCGCTTGATCTTTGATAGCATCCTGGTCGTTAGTTTCACTGTTCTTGCATTTTTAGACGAGATCGATTGTTATTGCTCGATCTAGTGGTCGATCTCATGGTCGATCCACTAGTCGAATTTTAGTAATTCGAAGGTTGGTTCTTTAATTATTCTGTTTGTTCCTCGTGGTAGTTTCTTCATTCCTAGTATTTTTAAAATAGGTTGCATTCTATTTAAGTTGCTGCATCTAGTTTTTAGAGATTTTCTCATAAATCATCTCGTTTTGCTTGGATTTGCATAGTCCTTGTATTCTCTTTGCATTCTCTATCATCCTAGGCATGGATTGACTCTCTCTTGCTTGCTGTACTACAACATGTCTTGCATTTGAGTTTGATAACCTCATTGCATTTTCACCCTTGCTAAGAAAGTGCCTATCAAATGGCGCCATTGCCATCCTAGGACTGTTTAGAGAACATAGAGATTTGGGACTTAGCAAAGACTAAGTCTTTACCTTTTTCAAGTTACTAATCATTCTACTTTCAAACGTGTGTTTTCAGGTACATGAATCTTCGTTCAAGGGGAGACAACAATCTACTACAACCCTTGGACAACACTCATCAGCTTGGTCACTCACGGCAAAGGAGAGTCAGAGAACAAGCCAGAGCCTTTGAGAAGATTGTTCAGCACGGTTTGGTTGACTTTGAAGCTATGGCTGAACACGAGCATCCATAAGGATCTCCTCCAGCTCACGGGGTAGCAGGAAGGGGCAATGGAAACCCACAACACGCAGCTAGACCCCAAGGATCATAGGAGCCGGAGATGCTCCCAATACTCATCACAATAGGTTTGGGATCACTCCTCCTCCTGTACAAAACAACAACTTCGAGATCAAGCCAGGTTTCATCTCTATGGTGCAAAACAACAAGTTCCACGGCTTAGCAATGGAAGATCCCTTGGAGCACCTTGACAACTTCGAGCAAGTATGTGGGATGATAAAGATCAATGGCATATCCGAAGATGCTTTCAAGCTGCGCCTCTTCCCCTTTTCACTCGGAGACAAAGCTAGACATTGGGAGAAGACCCTCCCACAAGGCACCATCACCTCATGGGCCGAGTGTAAGAAGGCCTTTCTCTCAAAGTTCTTCTCTAGCACCAGGACAGCACGGTTGAGAAGCGAAATCAGCGGTTTCACTCAAAGGAACAATGAGACATTCAACGAGGCAATGGAGCGTTTCAAAGACTACACGATCCAATGTCCTCATCATGGGTTCAGCGAGGAGACACTACTCAGTACCATATACCGTGGAGCTTCACCAAAGATCAGGTTGTTGCTTGACACAGCTAGCAAAGGGAACTTCCTTGGTCATGAGGTAGAAGAGGGTATGGAGCTGATAGAAAACTTGGCATTGAGTGATGGCAACTACACTGAGGATTATGACCGTGCACCGAGAGGATCAGAGCTAGAGTCACACAAAAAGGAGCTGAAATCTTTGCATGAGAAGATAGATAAGCTGGTGTTAGCCAATCAGAAGCATGTTCACTTTGTTGGTGAAGCTGATGAGAACCAAGAGGAGTTAGAGTTGAGCCAAGAAGAAGCCAATTGGGTGGCGGGACAGAATAACTACAAACCTCAAAGCTACAACCAAGGCTACCAGAACAATAACCTCTCCTACCGAAGCACCAACGTAGCAAACCCTAAAGATCAAGTGTGCCCTGCTCAGCAAGCAAAACCTTTCATCCCTTACAACAATGGTTTTCAACCGAATGGCGGTTTCCAAGGTCAAGGGCAGAACAACTTCCAAGGGCAACATCAAAGTAACAAAGGTTATACGCCTAACTACCCTCCGGGCTTTTCACCTCAGCAGCAACAACCGATGCAACAACAAGTTGATCCGGTTCAAGCAATGTTTCAACAGCTGATACAAGGGCAAGCCTCAACAAACCAGAAGTTCGCCGAGATGAACACTCGTCTAGACTCGTCTCTCACTAACTTCTCCACTTAGATCACCAACTTAAACAAGAAGATCAAGAAGCTAGAGAAGGGGAAAGCAAGTACGAGTGGTCAGAATAGTCTTCCGGGAAAGTGTGAGCAGAATCCTAAGGAGTATGCTAACGCCATAACGTTGAGATGCGGTAAAGAGCTCGAACCTCCGGTCTCTACCAAGAACAACGAGGACGTTGTAATTCAAGAGGGGGAGGGTAAACCTTCGGCTGATGATGATGAGATTAACTTTGACAACCTTTGGATCCAAGGGCCAAGAAGTGGAGACAAAGCAGTTGTTGAGAAGAAAGCTTAGCAAACTACTAAGGAGAAGAATGCTTATGTGCCTCCACCGTATGTACCTAAGCTGCCTTTTCCTGGCCGTTTCAAGAAGCAACTCATAGAGAAGCATAGAATCCTCTTTCAGAAGCATCTTAAGGACGTGGAGATCAAGCTACCTCTCGTTGACTGCCTTGCAATGATGCCTAAATGCGCCAAATTCTTCAAAGACACTCTTGTGAAGAAGAATAAGGAAAGCAAGGAGGTACTTGTTCTAAGTGAAGAGTGTAGTGCTGTGATACATAAGGAGATAGTCCCTAAGAAGTTGGGAAACCCTGGAAGCTTCACTATACCCTGCGCTTTAGGTCCTCTAGAGTTCAAGAGTTGCTTATGTGATCTCGGAGCTAGCATAAACCTGATGCCTCACTCTGTGGCTAAGAAGCTAGGCTTTACTCGTTTCAAAGACTGTCGGATCTCGTTGGTACTGGCTGATAGGAGTATGAGGCTACCAGTGGGGCTGCTTGAAGATTTACCGGTGCGAATCAGTGGTGTGAACGTACCTGCGGACTTTGTCGTGTTGGAGATGGATGAAGAGCCTAAAGATCCACTCATCTTAGGGAGACCGTTCCTTGCAACCGCCGGGGCTATCATAGATGTGAAGAATGGGAAGATTGCCTTGCATTTGGGAAAGGAGATAAGGCTTGACTTCGACATCAACGAGGTTCTGAAGAAGCCGACCATTGAAGGGCAAGCTTTCTACATTGAAACGATGGATGCCTTAGCGAATGAGTTGCTGGAAGAGCTGGCTCTAGAAGACCATTTGAAGCTAGCACTGACTAAGGAGCCAGGGGAGTTTGGCTATGTGGACCAGAGGACCCAGGAGTACGTCAACCTGCTGGATTCTAGGAGGATTGTTAAGAATGATGAAGGTTGCTGCCTAGAGATCGACTCCGAGATCGACGCTATCACTCGATCCAGGAGTCAGATCGACAAGGCAATCGAGAACACAACTCGATCCGGTGCAACAATCGACGGACAGATCGAGAGGAATGCTCGATCAGGAAAAACAATCGAGTCGACGATCGAGAGAGACCTCCCGATCATTATGGGGTCCAATCAAGAGATCGACTCAGCGTCTCAGTCCCTTACTCGATCCACATCGAATCGAGTAAGTGAATCGAGCGAAATGGCTCCATCTGGACGACATCAAGAGGAGAATCGACTGGAGGACTCGATTTCAGAAGGGATAGCGATGGAGGAAAGCAGTCTAAAGGGCCATGCCTTGGGTTCAAAGGAGGGTTCCAAGGAGGAAAGCAACAACAACAGCCACGAGGATGACTGGAGTGAGCTGCTGGCCCCAAAGGTGGAACTTAAGGAGCTCCCAAAATGGCTAAGGTATGCTTTCTTAGGGCCTAATAACACCTATCCCGTGATTGTGAATGAAAACCTAAGTGATGATGAGTTGCACTCGCTCCTGACTGAGCTGAGAAAGTATAGGAAGGCTAGTGGGTACTCTTTAAGTGACATTAAGGGCCTTTCACCAATGCTTTGCACTCATAGGATTCACTTGGATAATGAGAACGCGTCTTCTATAGAACATCAAAGGCGTTTGAATCCTAATTTGAAAGAGGTTCTTAAGAACGAAATCCTTAATCTTTTAGAGGCTGACGTGATCTATCCCATAAGTGACAGCACGTGGGTTTCTCCTGTACACGTGGTGCCTAAGAAGGGAGCGATCACGGTCATAAGGAATGACAAGGATGAGCTTATTCCTACTAGAACCATCACTGGACATAGGATGTGTATTGATTATAGGAAACTCAACCTTGGCACTAGGAAAGACCATTTCCCTTTGCCTTTTATTGATCAAATGCTTGAGAGACTTGCTAATCACCCTTACTACTGTTTTCTCGATGGGTATAGCGGTTTCTTTCAGATACCAATTCACCCAAATGATCAGGAGAAGACGACCTTCACATGTCCCTACGGTACCTTCGCATATCGAAGGATGCCGTTTGGATTGTGCAATGCACCGGCTACGTTTCAGCGGTGTATGATGTCGATCTTCTCCGATCTAATAGAGGAGATGGTAGAGGTGTTCATGGATGACTTCTCTGTCTATAGTGCGTCCTTTTCTGCGTGTTTGTTGAATCTTTGCAGGGTACTAAAGCGCTGTAAATAGACAAACTTGGTGCTGAACTGGGAGAAATGCCACTTTATGGTTAAGGAAGGGATCGTGCTTGGTCATAAGATATCAGAGAAGGGCATTGAGGTTGATCAGGCTAAAGTGGAAGTCATGATGGGTCTTGAGCCGCCGGTTAACGTCAAGGGAATCAGAAGCTTCTTAGGACACGCAGGGTTCTATCGGCTCTTCATCAAAGATTTCTCCAAGATTGCACGCCCTCTTACACGGTTGTTGTGCAAAGAAGCTGAGTTTGTGTTTGATGAGGAGTGTTTGAAAGCTTTCGTGGCCATCAAGGAAGCCCTTACATCAGCTCCTATAGTCCAAGCACCAGACGGGTCTCTTCCCTTTGAGATCATGTGTGATGCTAGTGACTACGCTGTAGGAGCCGTTCTGGGTCAGAAGAAAGAAAAGAAGCTACACGTGATCTACACACAAACAAGGTACACCGCTACGGCGAAGGAGTTGCTTGCAGTAGTGTTCGCCTTTGAGAAGTTCAGATCATATCTCGTTGGTTCCAAGGCTATTGTATACACGGATCACGCTGCCTTGCGATACATCTATTCGAAGAAAGACACTAAGCCTTGGCTCTTAAGGTGGATTCTCTTGCTCCAGGAGTTTGACATGGAGATTAAAGACAAGAAAGGAATATAAAACGGAGTCGCTGACCATCTCTCACGGCTAAGGATCAACGAGTCTCTCCCCTTAGATGACTCTCTTCCAAAAGAGCACCTCATGGCGATTACTACGCTGTTTGTGGAAAGCTAGAAGGGAGGTTTGAAGAGGTGTTGAGTTTCAAAGAGGAGGATCTACCATGGTATGCTGATGTAGTGAACTATCTAGCGTGTGGTGAGGAGCCAACACATCTCAATAGCTATCACAAGAAACGGTTTATGAGAGAGGCTAGTGACTATTTTTGGGACGAGCCTTACTTATACAAGAGGGGGGTGGACAGTTTGTACCAAAGATGTGTTACAAAGGAAGAAGCCAGGGACATCCTCTATCATTGCCATGGCTCTTCCTATGGAGGATACTTCGCCTCATTCAAGACTGCCACGAAAGTGTTGCAAGCCGGTTTCTGGTGGCCGTCTATTTTTAAAGATGCACACGAGTTTGTGAAGAGCTGTGAGGCATGTCAACGAGCAGGGAATATCACTAAGAGGAACGAAATGCCTCAAGTCCCCATCTTCGAGGTTGACATGTTCGACGCGTGGGGGATAGACTTCATGGGGCCATTTCCTTCTTCATATGGCAACAAATACATCTTAGTAGCAGTAGATTATGTCTCTAAATGGGTTGAGGTGGTTGCTTCCCCTACAAATGACTCTAAGGTGGTAATCAAGCTGTTCAAGAGTATCATTTTCCCGAGGTTTGGGGTACCTAAGGTAGTTATAAGCGATGGAGGAAGCCACTTCATAAACAAGGTCTTTGAGAACCTCTTGAGAAAGTATGGAGTTAAGCATAAAGTGGCTACACCGTATCACCCTCAAACAAGCGGTCAAGTGGAAGTCTCCAACCGGCAAATCAAGGCTATACTAGAGAAGACTGTCGGGGCAACAAGGAAAGACTGGGCAGTGAAGCTGGACGACGCTCTTTGGGCCTACCGTACCGCCTTCAAAACGCCGATTGGTACAACCCCTTTCACTCTACTCTATGGCAAGAGCTGTCATCTCCCGGTTGAGCTGGAACACCGTGCGTTATGGGCTGTGAAGAGGCTGAACTTTGACCTCAAGACTGCTCAGGAGAGGCGCCTTATTCAGCTACACGAACTGGATGAGTTAAGACTGAACGCTTATGTGAGCTCTCGGATATACAAGGAGCAGACTAAGGAGACTCATGACAAGAAGTTGGTTGCCAAGGAGCTTAAGGAAGGAGGGTTAGTGGTGCTGTACACCTCAAGGCTCAAACTCTTCCTGGGAAAGCTGAAGTCAAGGTGGAGCGGACCGTTCGTGATTCAAGAAGTGTTGCCTTATGGAGCTGTTACTCTGATGGGAAAAAGTGGCAGTGCATTCACCGTCACTGGACACAGAGTCAAGCCTTACTTGGCAGACAGCTATGATAAGGAGAGTACCTCGGTGCTCCTCCAAGACCCACCATCCGCCTAAACCAAGTAAAGTCTAGCTAAAGACGTTAAAGAAAGCGCACTTGGGAGGCATTCCCATGTTTATCTTGTACATATTTCTGCTTTATTTCCCTTTCAGTTTTATGTTTTTATTCTGCAAGTGTGTAGGAACAGGTATGAGGAGTCTAAACCTTGATCTTGAAGTCTAAAAGAGGCGATAGGGGTTAAGATAAGGCTAGAGATCGAGTACTAGATCGACTGATCCTGACTCGATCTAGCAAAGATCGAGTTAGTGAATCGAGATGAGCCAGTCGATCTAGACGAGAACGAGTGACAAGATCGACCTTGACGAAAAAGGATCGATCAATCCGAAACGGATCGACCGATCTAATTTCTCTCGGGAAAATCTGTTGAAAACAGATCGATCACTCGACTAAATCCATCACTCGATCTATGCCAAATTGACCCCTAAATCGAGGACATAGCTCGATCATAAGGACTTAGCCGAGGAGCCAACATCTCAATGATCGAGGGAGCCAATCGATCCAAGACTCGATTCATGATGAATCGAGTCTCAAATCGAGCAAACCTCTCGATCTAAGCCATTATGGGCATGAGATCGAGTCCTAGATCGACCAAATGGACTCGATCTCATGCCGAGGTAACATTTTCCTTCCCTCCTTTACTCTTTTCCCTCCAACTTTTAAATTAAAAACTTGGTCAAGGCAAGCATCTTTGACCATGAAAGATGTGCCTTGACCAAGACTTTGTCAGTAAAACCACCTTTACCACCCATTGTTTTGCTCTTTGCTAGCCTTTAAATATTTTAACAACCTCTCACCATCTCATTCCTGTTTTTCTCGAAAATTTTAAACAAAGAGAGTGAGAGTTTCGGTTTTCAGAAGCTAGCAAAGATCTTTTACATTTCTTGCAAAGGTATTTTCGAAATTTAATGATTTATCTTTAGGAAAATTTCTTTTAAATTCGCAAGATATTGTTCTAAAATATAGGGTTGGTTTTTATTTTTAAAAATTAGCTAAGTAAAAGGAATAATTCTAGATTTTTTAGTATCTAAAGATATGATTCTCCTTTATTTAGCTATGATTTTTATTAATTCCCCAAAATTCTAGGGTAGTTTTTATAAGTTCTCTCCTTCTCTTATCTCATTCTCATCAAATCGCCGTTCTGCTTATCAAACTTCTTTAGAAACTTGTTTCAGGAACAATGACCCCCAAGAGAACAAGAGAAGAGATAGCACAAGAAGGACAAGGACAAGAGGTGGCAGTTCAAGAGAGGGTCAGATGGACTAAGGATGACAAGAGGGACAAGAAACGGCTGGAAAGGCTTCGGTTTGAGCCTACCAAGTTTGCTGATCGAGAGCTGCTATTCAAGCTAGGGATTCTTGGGGATTTCGACAGACTTCTCAAGAACATTGGCCTAAGATGTCTGTCACGGAAGGATTGCCCAACCATTCCAGAAGTGACAATAGACTTCCTTGCCACGTTGGAGTTCCGTTACGAGAATCCTAGCACACCCGTCCCTTCACAAGTTCGCCTCTACTTCAAGGTTGGCTGTCAAGCCTACACCCTCTCCATCCCTGAGCTATGCCAAGCTTATGGTCTCAACGCAGATGCCAACAAGGTCGAGTTCCCCGCCTTCAAGAAAGCCAACGATTTTTGGGACCTGATTAGCAATGAGGACTACAAAGCCAACACCGCCAAGATCAAGCGAGTGAGAAGCCCGGTGCTGAGGTACACTCTGAAGGTGATTGCCAACACGTTTAGTGGAAGATCTGTTGCTCCTACGGTCACAAAGACAGAGCTCTGCTTCCTGTTCCAAGGTGTGAAGCACTTGGTGTGTGATCCGGATGCAAATGATGAGCCTATAGAGGATGAACTCGGCGATGAGGTGAACTACGGATGTGTGCTTGCTGCTTCCTTGGTGAAATACAAGGCTTATGCCTTGCGGTGCAAGGCAACTTCTTCTTAGATTAGCGGCTTCCTCACTCCTCTGTTCTTGCAAGTTGGTGTGCCCATTCACGACTTCGCCCATGTACCAGCCAGAGCTTTCATGGATGAGGCATACATGAGGAATACCGACAGCTTGGGACGCACGCCAGCAGAAGGGTTCTACGCCTACCTGTTCATAGACGACGAAGACAAGAAGAGAGTGTGCATCCTCCCTAACAAAGATGAAACCGAGCTGCATGGTGTTGGGAACATCGAGTTCTTGCCCACGGAGGAAGAGTGCTTTGCTCCTCTAGGAGGACCACCTGCTTCTGCGATTGTTCCTCGTCAAAGGTCCGAGTCTCCAGCCACGGAAGATGAGATGCCCGAGGCCTACACACTTCCCAAGTTAGACTTTGAGCCAAGGACAAAAACCGAGAAGTTCCTAGCAACTGTTGTGGAGATGCAAAGGAAGATCAATAAGTGGCAAGGCAAGATGCTCAAGAAACTTGGAAAGAAAGTCAAGGCACTTCAGGGAGGCTCGCCTAAGAAAGCTACAAGTCAAGAGGTGCAACAACCCGAGAAGAGAAGGCTCTCAACCGGTGGAGTTGTCATCCGCGAGACCCAAGGAAGCACCATTCAACCGGCGCGCCACTCTCTCCAAGAAACAACCGACAAGGGCAAGACCATAGTCTCTAGCTCCTCTGGAACATCCTCAAGTTCCAGCCGAGACTAGACCAGAGGTAACAACCTTCTTCCATTGTACATAACCGCTCATATTTGCTTCTTTTTGCTTTGTGTGTTTTGTTACTCCTTCGAATGAGTTTGCCACCGGGACGGTGTCAAGCAAGTTTGGGGGAGTACATGTGTGATTTGACTTGTGTTCTGTGATCTTATCTTCCTTTAGCATCCTTGAGTCTTTAGTTCATGAAAAATTGTTAAAAGTTTTATAAAATTTTCAAAGATTCATGTAGTTGCATTCATCTTGTCAAAACATGTTAGGATTGAGTCTAGAGTTTCTCATAGCATCTAGGTTGTTTGCATCTTGCATAAGGGGTTAGAATTTCTTGAAAAGGTGTTTTTACTTATTAATTGTTTCAATGCCCTAGTTAGTAGTTCTCTAATGCTTTGTCTATGCTTTGAAAGTAAGTTCTTACCATGCTTGGCCCACTTGTTAGGATTTTCGTGGCTTGAATTGAACTCTCATGATTTGAAACTCATCCTAATAAGTGAGAACCTTAATTTGAAATTCTAATTATCATCCTTATGCATTTGAAAATGAACACATGGTTTTAGAATATTTAGGCTCTCTTCTTCCTCTTTACTACTCTTTGTGAGCCTAAGTAGAACTCCCTCCTTGAACCTTACCCTTCTTTGAAACTAAATGTTCATGTGTGACATCATTGTGAGGCCTTCCTTTCAGTTTTAACTTGGCATAAAGTGTTAGGTTTAGGTGACATGATTTGGTTCTCATATGATTGCTAGCTTTGCATTTTGAAGCTAAGTATAGGCTTAGGATAAGTTTGGGGGATCATTGGGGTGGTATTCATTTCTATTTGTTCTCGGTTTCAAGAAGTTTGGTGTTTTTAAAGAAAAAAATGGGTTTTAAGTGAAAGGTTGTGTTTAAAAGCTAAGTATGCTCTAATAAATTTCAAGAGGTAGCTCTCCCAATAAAAAAAAAAAGAAAAAAAGGGAAAGAGAAAAAGAAAAAAAAAAGAAAAAAAAGAGCCTAAGTGCCAAGTAAAAATAAAAAAAAAATAAAAAAAAAATAAAATAATAATAAGAGAGCTACCAATAAGAAATATTTAAAGAGAAAAGTTATTTTCAAAACCTTTTCACTAGCCTTAAGAGATTAAAACTGTTTTTGTTTCGAATTGGGGATTGCTAAGTTTTGAGAAGAAAAAGGGTAGACTCTAAGTGGTGAGTGAGGATAAAAATTTGTTAAATGAGAGGGGTTTAGGATCGTTTGTTAGTTTACATGGGTAGATGAGAATCTAATCATATATGCATAAATTGTCTTTACGTTTAGCATTATGCATAAGTTCAACCATTTTTGAGAGAAACTCTTGTTCTAATTATAAACCCTTTTCAAATGAGATCATTCAATGCTCATAACCTTCACCCTTAGCCAAATGTGTTTTGCTTTAAAGTGCATAAGTTTGATTCATGGTTCTAATGTTAATGA